>CP092094.1:6557500-7285000 GCA_029203775.1 Neoneuromus ignobilis | reverse complement strand
CTCAGATTCGCATAATCTTTCATCCAAATTAGTCGAATTGTTCGAATTATCACAAATAAAAGAACAGTCCGCACAAATTGTACGTATTTTCATGCAATATTGGTTCTTTTTACAAATATCAGTTCCACATCTTTTCGTAACACTCAATAAATGTGCACAGATCGTATTAAATAAATAATAAAAGATAATCACGAATGTTAAAATCTTCACAGTGGACTGCATTTTTGCAACAGATTGGCACGATCATAAGATTAACATTTTTTTTACAAAATAACAAATATCTTCACGTATGTTAAAATAAAATTATGAACATATTTATACCAATTTGTGTAAATTCGAACGATTGTTTAAAAATCAATGGTATGTATGTTTCACTTTGAATTCGACTATTTAACTTTACATATTGTTCAAAAAAGTTACCTGTAACAGGTGGGCACACAATATAACTTGACTTTGAATACTTTTCTTTTAGGACTGTTTGGTAATTATAAAAGTAACATCAAGAGTGAATAAGAAAAAGCTAGAAAACGTGAAAGGTCTCTTTTTAAGTATTAAAATTTATATATATATATATTGTATTATCTAAAGTCTACCTGACTCATACTGTATTTGCTAACAATAGTTAGTGGAAAAAAGTACCTTGTGATGCATGTTAATAACGACCATAATTGCTAGAAAAAGGATATGCGTGGGGATATGTATACGTCATAATTGTAAAACAGGTATTTCAACTAAATATATACTATATACTTTTTCTATTATTTATTTTAAAACTAATTTGTAATAAATATGCAAAAGTTAATCATACATATATACATACCTACAAACATATATATATATATATATATATATATATATATATATATATATATATATATATATATATATATATATATATATAAACTAACATGAATGAATATTATGATATAATATTAATTTAATAATGTTTATTTACAATTGCGAATTCTATTTATAAATTTTGTTTAAAAGACATCATTTGGTGATCATATTTATAGGTTTTGTAAGACTCTCTGCAACTATTGTAATATATATTATTAAAAACTTAATTAATAGTATTGACTCTTCAAAAAGAACAGGTATGATTTTAACATACTTTCTAAAGATATTTTAGAAAAAAATCGTATTTATATCATTTACTTATTTAGTTCTTTTACAAATTTGTATTGACTTTTATCAAAACAGAAATTTGTTGAACGTTTTAATTTTGTTTTTGTGGATATATTTTTAATTTTTATTTATTGTTCATTTATAGGCTTTAATTAATGTTTTAATTATATTTGTTGCTAATATATAGTAGAAGCTTGAATAACAAAATTTTAAAAATGACATTAAAATTAAATTGTTTTTACATATACATGCGCAACACGTACACACGCAAACAAGCATACACGCATACAAGCAAACACGCACGCAAAAACACACGCAAACACACCCAAACACAAACACACGCAATCAAGCACCACACGCAAACATGATTACACGCGAATACGAAAACACGCAAACGCTAAAAATTTTCCCCAGAATTGGGGCAAACTTTTGCCCCAAATTTGGGGCAAACTTTTTGCCCCAATTTTGGGGCAAACTTATTGCCCCAAATTTGGGGCAAACTTTTTGCCCCAATTTTGGGGCAAACTTTTTGTCCCAAATTTAAGGCAAACTTTTCCCCCAAATTTGGGGCAAACTTTTGCCCCAAATTTGGGGCAAACTTTTTGCCCCAATTTTGGGGCAAACTTTTCCCCCAAATTTGGGGCAAACTTTTGCCCCAATTTTGGGTCAAATTTTTTGCCCCAAATTTATATATACTATATATATATTTGGGGCAAACTTTTTGCCCCAAATTTGGGGCTACCTTTTCCCCCAACTTTGGGGCAAACTTTTGCCCCAAATTTGGGGCAAACTTGGTGCCCCAATTGTGGGGCAAACTTTTTGCCCCAAATTTGGGGCATACTTTTGACCCAAATTTGGGGCAAACATTTGCCTCAAATTTGGGGCAAACTTTTGCCCCAAATTTGGGGCAAACTTTTGCCCCAAATCTGGGGCAAACTTTTTGCCCTAAATTTGGGGCAAACTTTTTGCCCCAAATTTGGGGCAAACTGTTGCCCCAAATTTGGGGCAAACTTTTGCCCAAAATTTGGGGCAAACTTTTGCCCCAAATTTGGGGCAAACTTTTGCCCAAAATTTGGGGCAAACTTTTTGCCCCAAATTTGGGGCGAACTTTTTGCCCCAATTTTAATAATGTTTATTTACAATTGCGAATTCTATTTATAAATTTTGTTTAAAAGACATCATTTGGTGATCATATTTATAGGTTTTGTAAGACTCTCTGCAACTATTGTAATATATATTATTAAAAACTTAATTAATAGTATTGACTCTTCAAAAAGAACAGGTATGATTTTAACATACTTTCTAAAGATATTTTAGAAAAAAATCGTATTTATATCATTTACTTATTTAGTTCTTTTACAAATTTGTATTGACTTTTATCAAAACAGAAATTTTTTGAACGTTTTAACTTTTTTTGTTTTGTGGCATATATTTTTAATTTTTATTTATTGTTCATTTATAGGCTTTAATTAATGTTTTAATTATATTTGTTGCTAATATATAGTAGAAGCTTGAATAACAAAATTTTAAAAATGACATTAAAATTAAATTGTTTTTACATATACATGCGCAACACGTACACCAAAACAAGCATAACGCATACAAGCAAACACACGCAAACACACCCAAACACAAACACACGCCCCAATTTTGGGGCAAACCACATTTTGGGGCAAACATTTTGCCCCAATTACGGCAAACTTTTTTGCCCAAAATCTGGGGCAAATTTACCCCAATTTTGGGGAAATATATATATATATATATATATAAATTTGGGGCAAAAGTTTTTGCCCCAAATTTGGGGACAAACTTTTGCCCCAAACTTTTTGCCCCAAATTTGGGGCAAACTTTTGCCCCAATTTGGGGCAAAAAGTTTGCCCCAAATTTCGGGCAAAAAGTTTGCCCCAAATTTGGGACAAAAAGTTTGCCCGAAATTTGGGGCAAACTTTTTGCCCCAATTTTGTGCAAACTTTTTGTCCTAAATTTGGGGCAAACTTTTTGCCCCAATTTTGGGGCAAACTTTTTGTCCCAAATTTGGGGCAAACTTTTTGCCCGAAATTTGGGGCAAACTTTTTGCCCCAAATTTGGGGCAAACTTTTTGTCCCAAATTTGGGCAAACTTTTTGTCCCAAATTTGGGGCAAACTTTTTGCCCCAAATTTGGGGCAAACTTTTTGCCCGAAATTTGGGGTAAACTTTTTTGCCTCAAATTTGGGGCAAACTTTTTGCCCCAATTTTGGGGCAAACTTTTTGCCCCAAATCTGGGGCAAACTTATTGCCCCAATTTTGGGGCAAACTTTTTGCCCCAATTTTGAGGCAAACTTTTTGCCCCAAATCTGGGGCAAACTTTTTGCCCCAATTTTGGGGCAAACTTTTTGTCCCAAATTTGGGGCAAACTTTTGCCCCAAATTTGGGGCAAACTTTTTGCCCCAAATTTGGGGCAAACTTTTGCCCCAATTTTGGGGCAAACTTTTGCCCCAAATTTGGGGCAAACTTTTGCCCCAAATTTGGGGCAAACTTTTTGCCTCAAAAATTGGGGCAATTTTGCCCCAAATTTGGGGCAAACATCTCCCCCAAATTTGGGGCAAACTATTGCCCCAAATTTGGGGCAAACTTTCTGCCCCAATTTTGTGGCAAACTTTTTGTCGCAAATTTGGGACAAAAAGTTTTTTATATATATATATATATATATATATATATATATTTGCCCCAAATTTGGGGCAAACTTTTTGCCCCAAATTTGGGGGAAATGTTTGCCCCAAATTTGGGGCAAAAGTTTGCCCCAAATTTGGGGCAAACTTTTCCCCCAAATTTGGGGCAAAGTTTGCCCCAAATTTGGCGCAAAGAGGTTGCCCCAATTTGGGACAAAAATTTTTGCGTTTGCGTGTTTTCGTATTCGCGTGTAATCATGTTTGCGTGTGGTGCTTGATTGCGTGTGTTTGTGTTTGGGTGTGTTTGCGTGTGTTTTTGCGTGCGTGTTTGCTTGTATGCGTGTATGCTTGTTTGCGTGTGTACGTGTTGCGCATGTATATGTAAAAACAATTTAATTTTAGGCAAACTTTTGCCCCAAATTTGGGGCAAACTTTTGCCTCAAATTTGGGGCAAACTTTTGCCTCAAATTTGGGGCAAACTTTTGCCCCAAATTTGGGGCAAACATTTCCCCCAAATTTGGGGCAAACTTTTTGCCCCAAATTTGGGGCAAACTTTTTGCCCGAAATTTGGGGTAAACTTTTTTGCCTCAAATTTGGGGCAAACTTTTTGCCCCAATTTTGGGGCAAACTTTTTGCCCCAATTTTGGGGCAAACTTTTTTGCCCCAATTTTGGGGCAAACTTTTGCCCCAAATTTGGGGCAAACTTTTTTGCCCCAATTTTTTGGGGCAAACTTTTGTCCCAAATTTGGGACAAAAGTTTTTGCCCCAATTCTATATATAAATTTTTAGCGTTTGCGTGTTTTCGTATTCGCGTGTAATCATGTTTGCGTGTGGTGCTTGATTGCGTGTGTTTGTGTTTGGGTGTGTTTGTGTTTGGGTGTGTTTGTTTGCGTGTGTTTTTGCGTGCGTGTTTGCTTGTATGCGTGTATGCTTGTTTGCGTGTGTACGTGTTGCGCATGTATATGTAAAAACAATTTAATTTTAGGCAAACTTTTGCCCCAAATTTGGGGCAAACTTATTGCCCCAAATTTGGGGCAAACTTTTTGCCCCAAATTTGGGGCAAAAAGTTTGCCTTAAATTTGGGGGAAAAGTTTGTTCTCGATTTACACGATTTTGCATATAAAAATCCACGATTTTGATTTACACGGTTTTCTGAGGAGAACCATATATATATATATATATATATATATATATATATATATATATATATATATATATATATATATATATATATATATATATATATATATATATATATATATATCGGTTCTCTATATATATATCGGTTATATATATATATATATATATATATATATATATATATATATATATATATATATATATGTATATATATATGTATATGTATATGCATATGAATATGAAACAATTCTCTTTATTTTGCATAGTGTTTAATTGATTTGTATTATTAGAAAAATTACACATTTTTTATTTTTTATAGTCTTTTAATAATTGTATTTAGAAATAATATCATTTACTTATAAATACATATGTTATAATCTGGAATATATTTTTAATCATAAATATATTTAATCATATATATTTTTAATCATGAATATATTTTTAATAATTTTATATTTATAATCTGGAATATTCTAAGTTCGTATCCAAAATATAAATTAAATGTGCGAAATTTTAATGTTTATTTGATATTCTAAATAAATATATTTTAAATAAATATTATCCTTTTAAAAAATATTTTAATAATAGTATTTAAAACTGATTATTTCACCCTTAATTAAATATAATAAAAAAAACTTTTCTAGATAAATTCAATGGAAGCACACTCCATTATAAACAATTTTTGATATGAATATTTTTTTTAAATTTTACATAATATATATGGTCAAAAAGAGATAATAATATTTAACCTTCATTAGTATTTATAAATGTGGTAAATAATTTAGTACAATATTAATACCTTCTACTGATAACATTTTAATTTAAAAACTGATGAAGTAGTTTATAATTGTCAGTTAGTAATATATTCGGATTTTGGTAATTATCCTATATTTCGAATATTTTCAATATTATTTCTAATTTGGACTATAATTATTATTGATAAATAATAATAATTTCAAGTATAATTATTGTATTTCAATTAGGTGATTACATTTTTAGGTTACGAAAATTATGCGTGTATCGTTTTATATTGAAAATACTTCTTAAATGTTATTATTATTTATATTTTTAATGTTTTATTTTGCAGTTTTTACATAATATTTAATTGTCAGGTGAAACCTAAAGTACCAAATAAAATGACTGAACGAGAACGTTGTATTTTTTGTAAAATTGCGGATGGTTTAGAAAAAAATGAAATATTTTATAATGATGATGACTTTATAGCATTTAAGGATATAAAACCAGCAGCAAAACATCATTTTTTAATAATCCCAAAGCAACACATAAAGAATCCAAAAGTTTTAACACAAGATGATAAATCTTTAGGTATTTTTTTATAATTGGATTTTTTCAAGCAAGACCATTATTTAAAATAGATCAAAATTAAGATCAGTACCTGTGTTAAATATTTGTCTTGTTGTTCTTTATATTTAATTCATTAATAATTGTTGTGTCTTTAAATGTATAAATACTTTATTTTCATTTTATATGTAGATGAGTAATTTTTAAATGAATATATGTTTTTATTTTGTAGATGTTTAGAAATAAGTTCTTTTAGCATCATATTTTAGGAATTGTTATTAAATCTGTTTTCAGTTGAAAATTTGATAAAAATTGGAAAAGAGGTTTTATCTCAGCAAGGTGCAGATATGAATGATATTTTATTAGGATTTCATTGGCCTCCTTTTACTTCAGTTTCTCATTTGCATTTACATGCTATTTCTCCAGTATCTGAAATGACCATTCTCAGTAGAATGATATTTAATCAAAATAATTGGTGGTTTGTTACAGTATGTAAAATTTGATTTAATGATTTATGTTTTATATGTTAAGTTAATTTATCATCATTTTTTCAGTCTGATTATTTACTTTCACGTTTGTAATATTTAGAAGAAGTGGGTATAGAGAAATTTACTATAATATGTATTAAAATTGAAGCTTAAAAAAATATGGGAATTAAATAGGCTAATTAAATAAAGGTAATTTGTTACACTTACATATATATATATATATATATATATATATATATATATATATATATATATATATATATATATATATATATATATATATATATATATATATAGTAATTAAATTGAAATGACATAATAGTTATTTTTTTCATATTTATGTACACTGTACTAATTAATCTATTTGTTATGATGAAATTTATTTAAAAACAATTTTTGTGTGTTTATAAGAACGTTTGTCAGGATTTGTTTGAAAAGGTAGCAATTAAATCACATACAAATAATTTAAATAAGATTATTCTAAAGTAATATTGTATGTACATTGATTTAAGAGATAATTATCTATTACAAATCTCATACTATTTCCAAGATATGATATACACATTTAACATATAAGTTCAACTAGAAATAATAATAAAATAATTTTACTCAAAAAGTTGATTGTATATATTTTTACCAATATCGAAAATCATAATTAATTATAAAAAAGAAATGAATACAACCATTTTTAGACATTCAAATATTTGTACAAAATCATTCATAAGCTAAAACAGAAACAAAATAAGTATAATTGATTGAACAGCTTATTGAAATGATTACAATAAATGATCAGACTATAAATAATAGTTAATTATAATAAATTAATAATGACCTTAAATTAATTTTGTGAGTATTTCTACCAAATTTTATATAAATTAACATTTCTAAAAGAAATATTTTCACTTGGAATAGAAATAATAATAATATATGACATGGAAGAAACAATTTTTTTTGTATACAATTTGATTTAAATTACATTTGAACGGTTTAATGAAAATATGTATAAGTTAGAAGTAATTAAAGATATAATTAGATAGAAATTTTTGATAAAAATTTCTTTTTCTTATTTAATTTAAATTCCAAAAATACTTTAATTATACACACTCAATTATTGAAATTAAAGGTGTGAATATAATTGGTTTTTAATTTTATAATTCTCTTCAATAAAACAGACTTTAGAGTTCTAAAAAGATATTTATTTTTTTTATCAAAAATCATTAAATAATGATTGGTCATTTATGTTTATTTTATAATAATGCTTTTATAGAAACATTAATTCAATGAATGCCATATTATGTAAAAGTAAATAAAACAAATTTACTTATTTTATTTTTATTGCACACACCTTTAAAATATTTTATTTATGACTAAATTGCATATAAATAAAAATCATATATATATATATATATATATATATATATATATATATATATATATATATATATATATATATATATAATATAAATAACATGTTTATATGTAGTTAAATATTAAACAATTTTTTAAATAAATGATATAATTTAAAAAATACTTAAGATATTAAAAACTGAGAACATTTTATTTGTTTATGAACTTTATCACTTTTTTTTAATAAAAATAGAATTTTAATTTATGAAATACTTCATAAAATAATTAGAATATAAATGGATATTAATTTTATTTATAGCAGTTTAATTTTTATCTTTTTCATATTTTCTTGGATTAAAACAGAAGTGTAAATAAATATTAACATAAAATTGTGATAGTCTTTTTGAAAATATTAATATTAAGCAATATTGTTTTTCAATTTATAAAATTAGTAAAATAATAAATCTTCCATATATTCAGTTCTCAGTATATTTTTTTAAGATAATTCAAAATTATTGATTTATGCTTTTATGATAAATCCAACAGTATATGTAATATTGTTACAGGTGGTATTACAGGTTCTCTATTTAATTATACTGAAACTATAAGTTCATGAGTTTGCATACATATGTACAAAGTATAATCAATTTGATTCTGAAAAATAATATTCTGTTTGAAAATATTTGTTTTAACTTAATTATATACATCCAAATTTTAACTTCTAAAGAAAAATATGTCCATTGTGTGCATATAGAACGTAAGTTTATATATTTTAGTTAAGATTTTTTGATATACACCATATCAGTTTTTAGATAAATTGTATCAAATAAAATCTTGAATATACAATAATTGAATACTTTGTTTTGTTACATTGTAATATATTTATATGGTAAAATTATGAATAAACTTTTCATTGTTTACATTTGTATTAGTTGTTTTTCTATGGAAAAGAAATTTACAGTATTGTCAGTAGTACTGATATAGTATTAAACTACTGTCTGCTGATTTGGTCAGATTTATTTTAAAATTGTATTTCCATAAAATTATAGTGATGACTTAAGTTTTATAGAGAATATCTTAATTATTATTGAACTGAACTTAAATTACATTACTTAAAATCGAGAAATGGTAAAAATTACAATATTATTTCAAAATATTCAATAAAAATACAGTTTGTTTAAATGTATGTATGTGTGTATGTATGTGTTTTATATATATATATATATATATAAATATATATATATATATATATATATATATATATAAATATAAATCATACACATCTGCTCCCTTATAAAGTCTTCCTTATTGACTTGCTTGTATAGAACACAAAAATTATTGAAATATATATCCTATAGTTAATATTTAGTAACATTTCTTTAGAAGAAATACATTATTTATTACTTGAACAAATTTATTATCTATAAATTGTATTAAAAATATTTTTTACACATTATACAAAATAAAAGTAATCAGATAGTTTTTAAATACATTAGTATTTAGTAACACATTTAACATATTTTTTTGTAATTAATTACTATTGTGTTTGAAGGTTAAAATAACACAATTTATTAATATTGCTTTATTTTCAATATAAATTATATTTTTGCATTTACAATATTTGCTTTAATTTAACTAAATAACACACTGGATTGATTTTTTTAATTACTGCATAATAAAAAAATCCTTTTTGGATGAATTTTTATATACCATACTGTTATTTAATAACATCATATTTGTTCTTATGTAATTATATACAAAAACGATTTTGCAATTGCATGCAAAATCAATACTCTTTAAATGTTAATTATCACTCATGATATGACTTACTTTTATTATTTTTAATTACAGATACTTTTGTTCAGTAAACTGTGTTAGAACTTCAACAATACTCTATTTTACTTGACATTATTCATAGTTTTTTTTATCTGTAATATTATATATATATATATATATATATATATATATATATATATATATATATATATATAATATTACAAGGATACATATTTCAACAATAATTTAAAACCGTCACTCCAAATAAACAAAGTAAACATAAAATGCAATTCATACATAAGAACCTTAAAATTATTTGTCAAAAATGTATATGTACACATCAATATTATTAGTGTTATTATTTCTAGTCAAACATAAATCTAATATTTACATATTACTCTTATCTTATAAATCCTTGATTAGGATTATAAAATATATCCTTGGCACCTTTGAGCTGTACTGTTTCTGTATCTGATGAATCACTGTTTACTTCTACTACATCTGGTTGTTCTGTTCTTTTACCAGATGTGTTTTTGTGAAGGATATCTTTCTGAGTTGGTTTTAAACGAGGCCTGGAACACGTTTCTGAAACGTTTGTAGTGTTTGTCGTAGTAGTCGTTGTAAAAACACCTTTCTTTTTATGATGATAACCTTTTACTTTTTTCACTACTGGTTGTTGAGTAGTACTTTCATTCGATGAAACGTCAGTTTCTACTTTTATTTGATACGTTTGTGTTTCCAAATTATCAGGTAATATATGCTGAGAATCTTCTTCTTTTTCACATGGAGGTGAAGATTTTATGTCACATGAATTTCCTCTTTTCCGCACTGTCTGATCTTTAATTGTAAAAGCGACATTAGGCGGTATGGCCATTGTGTTTAAAAAATTATTATTTGTATTTTGAGCTCCGTTTCCACCAACTATACTATTTTGAATTATTGTTCCACACTGATTTGGTTCGATTGTATAAGAGTTAGTGGTAAGTACACTACACTGTCCCATTGCATTCACTGTTGTAATTCCACTTTCCATTTTTGGCATAACTAATGTTGCCTGTTCTTCTGAAACTCTTATGAGGTCACGAAATTCAGGACTATAGATGGTTATTTGAGAAGGTGATGGATGGATCATTTCGGTGGAAATTAATCGAGGTGAGAACGAAGTCATGTCGACAGTAGAATTTACAGATGTGATACTAGACTGTTGTGATTCATTTACATTTATTTTCTTTAACATCATATTTGTTTCTGTATTTGAAGTTAGACACTTGTGTAAAATTTTATTATCTAAATTATTACTGTCTTCTTTAACAAGAACATCACATTCAACCATAGGTATAATATATGGATTTGTATTACTGTATATTGTATTAGCATTATTTATAGCTATAGGTATTCCTGATATTAATTCATTTGAGCCAACAATCTGTTTTATATCTGCTGCTGTAGCATTACCTGGTACTTGTACTAGTGTATTTGAGTCAACAGTCATAGGTTTATTATACGCATTTGTCGTCTGCATGGCAGGAACTAAATTATTTTCTATATACTCTCGTAACATTGCATCTGTTTTTTCACATTTAAGTTTGAATTCAAATGCTATTAGAAGAGACCGAAGACATTCTAAGCATATTAAGCTTGGCAAACCATCACCTGATATGACCTAAAATAAAATCACATAATTAAATATCTCATAAATGTTTAATTATTTAAATTATGTTATGTTTCATCACCATACTTCAATTGAAAAAATATTATTTATAATAAAAATTTATATTTTATATAACTTTATTAAACTTTATGAAACATATAATACAATAAATTTAAATTGAAACTTACAACAATAGAACGTATGCTAGAGTAAAACATATTGAGATCACTGAAATATGTCATGCTGAATGAAATATTCTTATATTAAGTCGTCTTTAAAAGTTTGAAAAAAATATTTACCTGTACTGACGAACATGCCATCATCATATCGGATAATGGCATTTGAACACCTGAAGTTTCAGCTGAACTAAATATGGGAACCGCATCTCCTGATTCACTTAAACAAGCTCGACACATTGGTTCTGAATCCATTGTAATATGAATATCATCAAATTATAATAAACCACGATCAAATCTCAGAAAATATTACACAAATTTTAGCGTCATCCGTCATCTACTATTAGTGTTGTACCCCAACCATGTTGGCAAAACGTATAATGACGCTTTATATTTAAAATAAAGCGGGAGATTTTGCAAATATAAATGATTACGTCATAATTTTAAAATAACGACCTTATAAGCACTTGCATATTTACCATTTAATGATTACTTGTTATAACATCAACGTGGAAATTGGAATCTAAAGTGTTTTTTTAAAAAACAGAAAAAATAGTTTAATTATTTTAATGAATTCATAAACTTTAGTATGAATTCATTAAAATAATCTTGTCGTTTAATAAAATCGTAAAGTTATGAACAAATTGATTTCTTAATGTCGTGTATTTTCAGAATAATTAAAAAACACTAGATATTAAAAATATCAATTTATTATTCTAACATTAACTTTTATTACAAAAAGTCTATTTTTTAAATGAAAAATTAAATATAATTTTAATTAAAACATTTTATGTGTATAAAGATAAGTTTGATATTATTTCATTAGATATTTTAACTTTACATATAAGATTGCAAAATATTTAATATTAACATATATAGGCTTATAAAACTTATTATTTTATTTATACATTTGTAAATAGTATATTAATATAAAAATTAATATTTATTTAGCTTTTTAGAGCTACCCAAAAATATATATTATAATAAAAAATACTTTAATTCCTGTAATACACTTATGCAAATAATTCATTAAAAATGTTATACATGTATATATATATATACACACACATGCATATATAATTGATGTTCAATATTATTACTTAGTTGATTAAGAATGTTGTAAATAATTATTATTGAATTATATTTATTTTTACATATTATTAGGTTGTGTAATATGAAATCTCAGATTATTATATAGGAAATAAAATAGAAATCCGACATTTCATATTACAACCTAATAAAAACAACTAACATTAAAAAAATATTTTGCAATCAAGTATGTAAGCAGTTAGTAATATAATTGTGTAAATATGTACATACATACATATACATATTATACACAGATACAGATAGCAATTTTCCACAATTTATTTACAAATATTTCATGTCTAAATAATTAAAGCACACTGCAATAATCAGAACATGATGATACTCTAGATGCATTATTTCCAACTTGAATTGTAGGATCTTGAGGGTAAGATTCCCAAAGCCCCGGAGTTTGTATAATCTGCAAAAATTACATTTTGATTAAAGAAAAGTTTATTTCATTAATAACTTAAATCATTGAAATAATTGTCATTACAGAGTTATTGAAAAATCTTTACATTTACTTTACAAAAGCTTACTTTTTGCACAAGTTCTTCAAAGGCATACTGGACTCCTTCTCTAGTTTTTGCACTTGTTTCAATAAACAAAGTTTGATGTCTTCGAGCAAACATTATTCCTTCATTCCGAGTTACTTCTCTTGTGTCCTTAACATAAGAAATATGTATAATAAATCAGCACAATATTAACATATCATGTAAAAACAATTACCTTATCTATTTTGTTACCTACAACCATTTTCACTATATTACTTTTTGTTGAATATGTGTCTAGTTCTGTTAGCCAAGTTTCTAGTTTAGCAAACGATTTATAATTGCTAATATCATACACAAGAATAGCTCCTTGTGCATCTCTATAATAACTGGGTGTTAAAGTACGAAATCTTTCTTGGCCAGCCGTATCCCAAATAGCTAACTTTACTGTATTTTCATCAATTGTGATCATTTTTGTTTTAAAATCTACACCGATTGTAAGTGCTTGTTCAGGATCAAAATGATCATCAGCAAATCGAAGAAATAAACTATAGAAATAATAAAATTAACAAAAAATATAATAATGTCTATCTACAAATAACATTAAATTTAACATTATAAGATATTTTAGATAACCATACTTATATACTAGAATAATGAGTGGGTAGGAGGTTGGATGGATGGATGAATGGATGAATTGATGAATATAAATATATATACATATGTATGTATTTACAAATAATTACTTAAATACTCTTAACTAGATTGAATTAAATTTCATTTACCTTGATTTACCAACTCCACTTTCTCCTATTATTAAAATCTTCAATGTTGTTAAAATGTCTTCACTCATTTTAAATAATAATGCGTAGTGTACCTTTTTTAATTACGTTTTGACAGCCTTGTACTGTTTGTTAACTAGTATTATTGGAACACGACTATCTTCAAAAAACCTGAGAATTAGTAAATCAATGATTTAAAAACAACACTAAATGCTAGTGAAATATGTACTTCACGCTAACTTCAGAAGCAATATAAATATAATATAATAATGAACATTTCACCCATTGTTCCCCTATTTATATTTATATATTATTCTTAAAAGCAAATATCGGGATTGTACATATATATATATAGATATATATATATATATATATATATATATATATATATATATATATATATATATATGTATATATATAAATATGTATGTATGTATATACCCGCGCAGAAACCATACGCACTTAAAAACATATTTTAATTTTTATTTCTACATTATAATACAATATAGTATGACGTAAATTCTGCCTGTTTTATTTTTATTCAAGTCTTTAATTTGTTATTTAAGAATTATATAACTATAATTAACTAATGTACTAATATTATTTCATAATTTAATGTACCGACGAAGTTGACATGGTCATCGAAATGTGGATCAACGAATGAAGTGAACATTAAATATTTTTATAAAATCGTGTAGCAACAAGATTTCAAATTTACAAATGTTTTGTAGAAATATATACTTTTATTTAAAATGTTTATTGGTAACTGAATATTTATGATTTGATAATTAAAATGAACATTTTCAATAAAACAATCAAAAAATATATTTATTTAATATTTATTTTCTATTTGAATAAAGTTACAAAATGTACAATGTTTACACTTGTTCATTATCATAAACTTAGTGCAAATAACATGTAATTATTACATTAATTAATGACAAAAATATATATTATAGTGCCTAAAGTGCTAAAAATTCAAATATAACATTAAATAAAATAAATTGTACACACATACATATGTTTATATATATATATATATATATATATATATATATATATATATATATATATATATATATATATATAAAATTGATATTGAGTCCCAATTAGTTAATGTTTTCTATTTATATTTTTACACACATACATAAATTGTATATGTATACAATGTTCACAAAAGTCATCTTAATTAAAAATCTAAATTATTAAATATTACTAAAACTTAAATGTATTAATTTGAAAAAAAGAAATTAATTTTATGTGGAATTATCAAAAAAATATTTTTAAGTTTGTCCATCCAATAATCAAAAAATAGAAAGCATCCATTGTCAACATTAGGACATAAATAATGAGGTATATATATTAAATACAATGAAAGTATTTTGTGTATATATTTATATATATATATATATATATATATATATATATATATATATATATAAATTATTTTTGATATTTTTTAAGTATTCATAGAAATTATTTCTAAATACAATGTGTTTTTGAGATACAATCATATTACATATTTTAAAATTTAGTATTTAATCATTTTTGGCTTCTGTTTCTTTTCCACAATGCCTAGAAAAAAATGAATGTTTGTACATACTATTGTAGTAAATTTGTTACTTATATAACGAATGATGCATATAAGCATATAAGTTATTTTTAAAATCAATTTTTAAATATGTGGTCATTTTGAGTTATATTTAAGTATTCTAACTACCTTCTTAAATGTTTCTTTAACTGATGACCACTAGTATAGCAATTGCCACATGACTGACATTTGTAAGGTTTTACTCCATTGTGAATCCACATATGATCTTTTAAATGACATGATTGTATAAATGTTTTGCCTGGAATAATAATCTGTAATTATCTGATTCTACTAGGTCAGTTGTATTCATATTTTTTTACAAGTACTTGGGCAAATATCCATACCACAATGCATACACAAAAACGGTCGTTGTCCTAAATGTTGTTTTAAATGATATTTTAATGCATCGTATGTAGAATAAGCCTTTCCACATTCTGAACATAGATGCTTCTTCTCAGACGAGTGCAATGTTAGATGTTTGGTCAACGCTTGTTTAATGGTGAATCGCTTCTGACATGAATCTATAGGACAGATAAAATCTTTTATCCCGTTGTGACGTTTTGTATGGTATTCTAAACCGTGAGCTGATTTAAACTTTTTGTCACATAGTTTGCATTCGTATGATTTTGTATGAATTTTTTTGTGCTGATATAATGAATGCCGAGTATTGAACATTTTATTACAGAATTTACATTCATATTGCATTTCCTCTTTATGTGATAATTCATGTTTTAACAGGTATTTTGTTGTGGTAAAAACTTTTTTACAGACAGAACATGACAAGCTATCTTCATTTGTCGGACATTCATCAGGTGCAGTTTCTGTGGACTCGGGTGCCGTTTCATCATTTTCAGCTTCTTCATTAAGTTGCTCCTCTTCTGACTCACCTATTTTTATTTTTCTCTTTTTCTGTAATACAGCAGTTTTGTTTTTATGGTTCTGGTTGCTTTTCACAGAATTTTGTACTTTAAATTTATGTATTCTCTTTTTAGAAGCATATGTGGATATTCTGTTCTTTCTAACTTTGATATTTCTCTTCACTTTTGGTTTTCTTTCTAATGTGACTGGTGGATCACTTTCAGTATTTTCAACAAAATCATTTGGTGCAGTATCTTCAATCTTTTCTTCTATGCTACAGTGTTCTGTTATCATAACTTCAGGTTCATCTACTTGTATCTCTTCATATTTTAGGCATTCTGAATTATTAAGATACTCTCGTAATGATGCGTCGGTTTGTTCACATCGTTGTTTGAATGTGTATGCAGAGTTTAATTGATGTATACAAGAAACGCAAATAACAATTGGAAGACCATCTCCGTACTGAATCTATAAACACAATGTGTTTGTTAAACTAGATATATGATTTTTTTTGGAAATTATATAATACCTGCACTGAAGCACACGCCATCAACATTTCTGCTAAGTTAGTTGGATTTCCTGTAACAATTTGTGTACTGAACACTGATCTCATATCAGAACTCTCCGTCATACAAGAACGACATATCGACGTGATGGACAGTTCCATTTTTTTTATTTGTTTTTAACCAATTTCACAAACGCTTTAAAAACTAACAAAAATATTATATTGAATTAACTTCCCGAATATACTTGTTTACTATTTCAATGTTGAACATAATCATAAGGTAATAGTATTGAATATATTAAGATATTCTCGAAATTTTTATGTATTTATGAGTAAAAATAATTAATGTTGCACTTTACAGTATGCATATGTGTGTAACACATTTGAATACACATACATGGCAACAGTGGCGTATCATTTATTATTAGTTTAATTCTGGACTTATGTGTGACAGTTCATTGATCTTATACATACGTATATCATGTGTAAACATATATGCTTTGTGTACATTTGCGTGTGTGTGTGTATATATATATATATATATATATATATATATATATATATATATATATATAATTTAATAAATTAGTTATATCCATTTCAATTTGAATCCATTTCAGGATTGATAATATTTCAGGATTTAAATAATTTATATTTACTCATCAGTACTTATTAATTTTATTTATGTTTTATATATTTTTATGATAGTAAAAAGAAAAAATAATTTATTTTGACACTTTTTTCTATTATTAATTAATATTTAATGATTTTTCGACGAAATTAACCAAATATTTTAATATATTGCTATAAAAAATTATTATTTTTAATAATAATAACATCAGAAATAATAATAAAAAAATAATGACAATAATAAATATTATACTGTAATGAAAATTGATTATTTCCATTTATACGCATTTGAAATTTAATTATTTGTTATTTAAGATTCAGGGTAAACTTTTGAGTGGAATTTTATTAATTTATTTTTATTTGACTCAGTTAATTTTATTTTAAAGGGAGATTAGTGTTTAAACTATGATGAATCATTCTACTTAACAAAATAACGTTTTATGTGTTCATTAGTTACTTATTGCTCATTTTATTCATTGTTTCGTTTTATTATTGTATACATACATACATACATATATATATATATATATATATATATATATATATATATATATATATATATATATATATATTTAAAATTGGATAAGAGAAATTATTGATTGAGAAGACATATCAAAAGATCCAGAAATAAACCCATGAATAGATAAAACAGAAATATAAGAAAATTTGTTATAGTGGAATAAAAGAGAGAGCGTTGAATCGCTCGAAATAGAAAGTTTTGGAAAAATTTTGCATCTAACGGTGACTAGAAAGACGCTGTTGCTGATATACATATATATTATACTTTAATATTAAAATTATTATAATTGCATATTATATTTTGATGGTTTTATATCGGTATTATTAAAAGAATATCTCTGAATTGTTTAATAGTAAAGAGTTAATTATTATTTTTTGTATGAATAGGGACTGTTTTCAATTTATATATATATATATATATATATATATATATATATATATATATATAGCTGCGGGAGATTGTCCCTTATTTTTCGATGGTAGAGTATGAGGCTGACAACCTTATTTTACAAAAAGCAATTGACGAAAAGATCTGATAAGAAAAAGGCTCTATTGAGCTGACATTGTTAGAGAGGCCTGGGACTGACTGCAATAGTCTGTGGAGACGTAATGATGATGGTGATTATATATATATATATATATATATATATATATATATATATATATATATATATATATATATACGAGGGTTGTTTGATAAGAATGGTAAAAAAAAATATCATAAAATTTTAAAATTTAATAAATTTTTCATAAATTTTTAAATTTACCATACTTATCAAACGACCCTCATATATATATATAGATAGATAGATAGATAGATAGATAGATAGATAGATAGATAGATAGATAGATAGATAGATAGATAGTTAGATAGATAGATAAAAGTATAGAAGATAGACAGTAGAGAGAAAATGTTTTTATTTATCCTTGTCGAAGAGGTTTATCCCTGCTTAACAATTACAAGCTGCAAACATTTTTGTATTTTAATTATCAACTTTGTCAGAAAAAAGTGAATTATAAAGTATTTTTGCGTATATTTTTTTAATAAAAAATTCATTTTGTTACGCTACTGTGCTTCATTCATTTTACACTGTCATAATATGAAACATAATGGCTACGATGTACAGAACATGTATGTAGATTGCTGTACACCATTATGGTAGTCTATTTTTGAGTTAAAACAAACATTTATATCGATTCTATGCTAATATTTCATAATAAAATCCTATTAGTACAAGAATTCAACTTGTTATTTTGATTTTGTGGAACATTTGCTTGTAGGAAAACTGATAATTATGTATTTCACAATACTTTACGTCCACTTCTTTTTTTAGTTACTTGTTTATTTTTTTTTAAATTTATTTATGTTTGTGTACATATATACAACAGCACACACCACACACACATACGTACACCATATATAATTCATACCTATACACATATATATGTATAAACACACACATATGTACATATCATACACACGCATATGCGAGTATATTAAAAAATAGGATTTTATTGAGTGCCAATGTTTGCATACTATCAAAATCCGGAAAAAGGGTTAACATTTCTCCGAAAAAATACCGACAAACTTTACTTTTATGTTCATGAAGACATGAGTCACATGATCTTAGAGCAATGCATGGCGTATAATTATGTAGTTTATGGAAGAAAAAGAAAGCCGAGCTCTGCACGTTTTTTTAATGAGAGGAATCGGATAAGGGAATAAATCCTGATAGATAATTCAGGTTCTGTAGGGTGAAGATTGAGGTGTCGGATTAGATTTTGCATATCTGGAAGTTTAATTTTTACATGTAGAAATTGGTTTTATAAAATATATTTTCAATATATATATATATATATATATATATATATATATATATATATATATATATATATATATATATATCTCCCGAAAAAGTTAAAGAATTACAATATATTAAAATAATTTATATAAAAATTAAGTATATTAATAAAGTTTGATCATTCATTCACGAGTTTAAAAAAATAATAAAAAAATAACGCCCTAATTATTTGATCCAATATCATAAGTTTTTTTTAAGAGTGTACAGTAATTATTTATTATTTATTTTAGTTCGTTGACCCATATTTTGATTTCCGTGCCATTATTTTTGTAGTGCTCAATTATAATATTTGTATTATAAATTAAATAAGATATTAGTAAATAAGTCATCTTGATCTTAAATTTAAGATCTTATAATGCAGTTTTTAACCGTGATGGCATGATAATCGAAATGTGTGTTAGCGAATATAGTGAATAACTTTAGAACAATTTGTATTGATGAATGAGTGATTGATTTGTATTAAAGTTAATTTTCCAGAGTACGAAAGTGTATAGTATTGATAAATTTAGTATATCATTTTATTAATATTCAATAATTACTGTTCACTTTATACTACTTATGTATATCTTAATGATGATATCTTATATATATATACATATATACTATGTGCACTAGGTATTTTAATCTACATTGCAAAACTTTCCATGCAATTACATCAAGAGAAAAACTTGTAGACAAAAAAACATTTGTACTAGCGGAAATACGCTTGTGTTATACGATTTACCCCGTCAGGTCAAATGAAAAGGTGACCGGCTCACAGAAAACAGCTTTTTTTCTTATCAAGCGTAAATGACAACTATGGAAGTAGAATGCGAGGCATCAGAGCGTGTGCATTTGTTTGTAGCCGTCGAAGCGGAAAATACTTTCTACTCGTCATACGCTGTGGTCGTTGCTTCTCTATCTTCATTTTCTACGAACGGCGACACGAAAAGTAACAGAAGAAAATTACCTCATTTTCTTGTAATGTATACCTACATCGAAACGTGTTTGAATGAAGTACGCGAGAAGATTTCGCCCTTTGTTTCATTTCTTTTATGAAAAAGAACGTAAACCGTATGCTCTGTCTTTAAACATACGCTCTTACAAGTGTGCGTGTTTGTGGAAGGGATTTTCCATTATTTTAATAATATATTTTTTATGGTCTAGAATGTATTGTGTTAAAATACTTAAACGAATAATTAAAAAAATCTTGTTTTATTTCAAAGTATGAGTACACAATGTATTTTAGTTATTGAGATAACTTTTTTATCTATATCTTTTTAAATTATAACTTTCATAATTATTTATACGATGTGAAATAAGAATAAAAATAAATTGTTTATTTATTCATTATATAATCGATGATCTATTTAAGTTAAATTAATGTTATTAAATAAAACAAATATCATAAACATTAATTCATAAAACTATTATTTATAGTTATTTATCACATAGAATCTAGTTTTATTAGTAGTTATTTAAAAATGTTTTAAGGTAAAAACTAGTCCAACCCAGAAGCAAATGATATACAACATTTTTATTAAGCAAAAAAAAAACTGAAAAAATATTCATGAATTTTCTTTATCGGAGATTGTTTCCGCATCTCGTCTTATTGGAACTTATATATTGATTTTTTTAAAAAACACACATAGGTATCCCGTCAAAGTTGTTACATGGAGAAAACTTTTTATTGCGAATTTACACCTTTTCGGATCGGATGATATTAGGTTGAAAGTTGTGAGTTGTGGATTTTGTTCGGCTATCTTTTGACATAAAAGTTAGTTATGTGAGTGTGTATGTGTGTATACGCGCTCGTTTCTTTCTTCCAGTCTTGAGAAATGTCAGACGACACTGGCTTATCTGTTTTCAATTTATTGGTATTGAGTTTTATGTGATTGTTGTTGTTTTTTTCTTTGTTAGAAGTGTTTTCAGTTTAATTTAACATGCAGGATCAAATTATTCTTTGATATATATATATATATATATATATATATATATATATATATATATATATATATATATATATAATTCAGTAATTCAACCATTTTGAATTATTACCCTTTAAATGTTATACATTACACAGTTTTTTAATTTATAAAATTACACTGGTCACGATTGCTATCAGCTAAGATTAAATAATCATATATTCATATAAAATGATTATTGGTTTATTATTAACTTACTAAATAGTAGCTGCAGCAATTATTTTAATTAATATATGATTATCTTCAAATGAGCAACAAACTCAAGGAAATAAAATCATATAATTAAGAAAAATCGTTTACATAGTCAACCTTTCACAGTATTTTAATACTATGGATAATTTCTTTGTTATAAACGATTTACTGTTGCTGCAACATTGTAAAATTTATTTTACATGCATAATAATTAGTTATTGTTCTCTTTTCGTTTGCAGATACTATCATTTCCAGAACGCAGGTATATATAATCTCATCAGATTTTTGATTGCAGTTCCTAATAACTTTTTAATAATATTGTCATTTTTATGAGATTATAAAATCAATTTAATAACACAGAAATATTGTTAGAAAGAGTTGTTATTCATAATAAGATTCAGAGTTTAGTATTGAGAATTATATGCAATCATTTGTGAAAATTTCAATGATTAAAAAATAATCAAAAAAAAAATGTGATTCTTTTTTAATTCATAAAAACACATATTTAAAATGTCGTTTCAGCAAAAATAAATAAGTGAGATGCAACGTACTTTCTGTGTGTCATTTTTCATTGAGTTGGTTGTAACATTTTCACTGTTACTCGACGTATCTCACAGGATGGATATGGTACATGGTACGTGCACGAGATTTGAAGCAGTACATGCCATAACGATATTGCGGCGATTGGCGTTGCTGTCAAGGTATATAATTGAAATTTGAAACGTGTGACACGTTCATTCGTCAGTGTTGGACTTAATCGTTTCCATGTCAGGAACGAGTTCCGCACTGTTTGCTCAGGATAATCGTACTTTGTGTGCATTTTTCCTTATATGTATTTAGGTGTTTTTTTTTATCGAAATCATAAAATCACTTTATGATGAAATATAAATATTCTCTCAATTTATATATATATATATATATATATATAGGGTCATCCAAATAAGATACCTAGATTTGTGTTTTATTAAAAAGAAACACGTGTATATTTTCTTTTTAATAAAACACAAATCTAGGCGTCTCATTTGGATGATCCTATCTCTCTCTCTCTATATATATATATAATTATAGTATATTTTACTCAAAAAAGCATATTAAATTAATAATTCAGTTTTATTTTGTTAAAATGCGCTTAGTTTGTAATCTAAAAGTAAAATATACCAATTATTTTACAAATAAACTTAGTACATATGTTGAATTTACATCAGAGGATCTAAATAATTTTCAACCATTTTATTTAAAAATAATAGATTTATATATTTTCTATGTTCGAAATTTGTTAATTTTATATATATTTAAACAAATGTCACTTTAGAAATTAAATTAAATATCAAGAAATTATCCTGATGATAATTCAATATTATATTTTTAATAATATTTATTAATTGCCTTTTAAAAATCACTGTTTTTGATGATAAATTCAGACGGTTTATATCTAACTGTATATCTACTATTGCATTATGCAATTCGAATGTAAATAACCAATGCCTAATGTACAATTTTTCACTACTACCGAGGCATCGTCTCTGGTTGTCGCATTTAGCCATTTTGTGCATTTTTAAAAGTTTGTATGTTCGTTTTGAATTCGTGTTAAAGTTAATTTATATTGTTGTGAAATTGAATGGAATGTTAAGTTAGTGGAAATCATAAAAAATCGGTAGATAACAGATATTTTAGATTATAAATTCTAGTTTTTATATTCGGTCTATGTGTTTTTCTTTACAACGTAATAGCCATATTGAATGCATTAAATTGCATGTCTGCATAGCTGAAAAAATTATAAGATATGTGTTTATAAAATAATAATATTTTTAAAAGAAATTTGTAATAAATCAACAATTTCTTATAGAAATTTTGAGAATTTATTATACTGGCCTAATATATATATATATATATATATATATATATATGTGTGTGTGTGTGTGTGTGTGTTTTTAGATTAGATAGAACTTTGGTTAGGGATTAAATTTAGAGTTCTGTCACTCTTAAAACACACACACACATACATACATATATATATATATATATATGTATGTATGTATACAGTAATATATCATCTATTAATTAACCACTTGCGCTGGCAATTAATTAACTTGCGTGTGGAAAATCCGTCCAAAGCAATTTTCAGCGAATTGGTATTTGAAATCATTTTTTTATAAAGTTTTAGACACACGTACACATTAGCATTATAGTAAAATTCCTAAATTAATTAACAAATTTATTAATAATATTGATAATTTTTAAAAAGGAGTATTTCTTGGGTTTTGGTACGTTTTTTTAATTTACCGAATGGAATATAGGTATTAAAAAAAATGTTATGTCCATTAGATAGAAGAATATTTTTCTGTGACTTTTTGCAAATTTTCTCATTAAAGGAAAAGATAATAAGCAGCTATCTTGTAGGTCAACTCCACTCATACCATCATTGTAATCTAAAACTATGTTAGGTTTTGTAATGTTTCCATTTTGGTAGGTATAATTTCTAATTTTTTTCTTTTTTGTTGTAATCATTTCTGTTTTGGAATGTTTTGAAGAAAGCAAATATATATCTTTGTTGTTCTTCCATTTTACAGCTAAGATACCATTGCAAGATCTTGAAAAAAATTTAAATCTTTTTAATTTAGTCGGTGCGAGATCTTTTGGTATATTCTTTTTATTAGATCTGACTGTTCAGATAGTATTAATTTTTTGCAAATGTAATTTCCGATAGAGTTTTGGTAACGAATACCAGTTATCTAAAAAGAGGCTGTATTTAAAATCAACTAAATATCTACATAAATCCATTACAACATTTTCGGATGCTCTATTATCAGAATAAAATAGTTTTTTATAATAAAAAAAATATTGTGTTTTGTAGTTACTTGATTATTATTCAATGAAAATATGTAAAATTAATGAAGTTCTACAAAAACGTACTTGTATGCCTTTAAAACAGAAGTGTGACACTTGCTAATTGAACTCCGATGATATTTTAACTTAGCAAAAATCACAAGACGTGCTATGTACGTCATATCGACATTTGGTACAGATAGCAGTTGACGTGCATAGCACGTCATTCCAAGTGGTTAGTATGATAAATGTATATTATTTTTATTTAAAGTTAAATAGATATTTTTTAATATAAATATATTAATTATGATTTAAATATGTTAACTTTTTATATTTTATTTTTTAAGAATATTCTTTTGGCGTTTATGCTAATTATGTAAACATGTCTTATTTCTTCGTTTCGTTCTTTTTTTATATAAATTTCGTAAAACACGATCTGTGTACTAATATTTTAATGATGTTTTCAAATTAATATTTAGCAAGGAAATTGTTTATTGTGTTATATGAGTATATATGAAATGTGAATAATATGATTATAAATTTAAACAAGTATATATATATATATATATATATATATATATATATATAATATAAATATAATTTATTTGAATAATATAATTTAAATTTATAATAATTATATATATATATATATATATATATATATAATTGATTTATTTTTCTAGAACGCATATAAAGTAAATTATAATAACGATATAAAATTTATGATACTCAAAAGTTACAATTCATTTTTTACAATGTTTGAACATCACACAGTGATAAAGTGCTTGCTTATAGATTCCTAGTCACGATTTTTGCGTCCGTACTCCCACTTTCCGTTATAGTATAACTAATTATTTTGGCTATAATTTATCTTACTCAATAGAGGGTTCTTTATTTATCGTATATACTTTTTAATCTCTATACATTTACGAAATTTCGAGTTCTGTTTTCGTTATGAAATAAATTTATTCTTTTCACTTCAATAATTGTATGTCAGTGTAATTAATTTTTAAAGTTGTGACTGTTGAATGTTTAATCGTTAATAATATATCGAAATATGGTTAGTAATGTTGAATTGATAGTAAAATATAGTATTTTTTAATATTTTCGGAAAAGGGTTGAATAGTTTTCAAAATATAAACAAATATATATATATATATATATATATATATATATATATATACATATGTATATGTATAATTTTATCTGTGTTTGTGTGTGATGTTTTGCAAAGCTAGATAATACATTAATTAAATATATTTATCATTATCATCAATCATGTTATTGCGTTACGACTAATAAGTGGGATGTGAAGTACAGCAAGACAAAGTGATGTGTCGTTTTATTTGATATTGCTGTAGTACGGCGATACTCTTGGGAAATCGTAAAATTGTAGATGGTTCAATGTCAAATCGTGGTGCGAGTACAGTTGTGTGACGTGTGATTTTCAGATTATGCGTAGCTTTTGGGAAATTTTTATATAAACTGTTTCTTAGTTTGACTATTATATAAAACAAGTATTTAAATTATATATATATATATATATATATATATATATATATATATATATATATATATATATATATATATATATCTATATATGTTATACTTAAGTGAGCAAATAAAGTAAAGAAAAACGTCGAAGAAATTCTATTGAAAAAATTAAACTATTAAAAAAATAATATGGAATAAAATAAAAAAAATATAATATTCAATAGATAGCAAAATAGAATATTACTATACACAAATGAATTTTAACCCCAACACCACAATAATTTAAAGTATTCAATAATCACTTATTATTTATAATTATATAATCTATAATTATATCAGGTGATGCATTTCGATGGCGACGCCATCATCGTTAGAGCCTTCTGATGATGGCGCCGCCATCGAAATGCATTACTCGATATAATTGTAGATTATATTAGGTTGGCAAGTATCTCCCTTCTGCCTTCTGGTGTTTTGAATTTCGCAGCTATGTACAAAAAAAATAAATAAATAAAAAAAAGCGGAAGAGAGATACTTGCCAACCTAATATAATTATAAATAATAAGTAAACAATAAGTGATTATTGAACACTTTAAATTATTGTGGTGTTGGGTTAAAATTCATTTGTGTAAAGTGAATCAGCCACAGTTCCAAAACAACAAATAAAAAGAATATTATTAAATAATATAAGAGAAATAAAATAAAACATAATGTAATAGATTTTTGGAATCAAAAGTAAATTTTTAAAAATATTAAAAAAATAAGAAAATGTCACAGTTTTTTTTTAGAAAGAAGTGATGTTAATAAATTAAGTACTAGTATTAAATAAAAAAAATATACTATTTATTTTTTAATTTAAATATGTGTATCATTTCTCTATATAGATATAACGAAAATGTATAAAAAAATATTTAAAAGTGATTACATATGTGTATGTATAATTTATAGGTACAGTTATTTTATTTGCGATTCAGATAAAACATTTAGTCCATATACATTCATTCCATGCAAAAAAAACATTTTCGCCATCGAAAAATAGGTTTTATGGTGATAACATTTTATAAGTTTTGCAAGAGTATCCGTAAAAAAACGATACGTTTACTGTGGCACGTTTACTTCATTTTCTTAAATTTTCCACGTTGAGAAACATTACGTTCAAGTGTTTTGCATGCTAAGTTTACCTATTACGGTTTGTGATTTTCTACTACGCTACAATATGAATTTTACAAGCGAGTTTTCCAGTCAACTCACCGTTTTGAAAATACGTTTAAATAAAGATGTGACAATTATAATTGTTTTGGAAAAAAGTATAATTGTTTAATTACATGCATAATTGGATAAATGTACATATTATTTTGATGAAGATAATATGATTGATTAAAAATATAGTAATTTTATATTTTATTAAAAAAATGCTGAAATGTAAATAAGTTATTTAAATTTATATATATATATATATATATATATATATATATATATATATATATATAATGGAGGGTGAATAAAGTGAGTGTCTGTAATAATTTATATATGTAGATGATTCTTTTGATCATCTATGTAGAACTATGTACAAGTATGGAATCTTTCCTTTCTAATGTAAATGTCAAATTTAATGAGGGTATTTTCGAATAGAAAACGAAGTAATAGATTATATTAATGTAAATGTGTATGTATATAATTTTCACCTTTCACATGTGATTATTAAATTCATTTCGTATATATTACACTTGATGAAAGAACATAAATAAATTAAACCGTTTCGAGATTCGGGAACTTCTAAAAGATTCTTAGTTATAAATTCAGTATTATTTTTTCTGATTGATATTTATTTAAAATAAATTAATTACTGAATATTAAAAAAAATGTAGTTTTCATGTTTCAATTGTCCCGATTACTTTTTTAAACAATATTGTATTTTTTATAATTGTTACGTTGAATCAATTTTCAGAACTTTTTATATTGAGTTGGATTGGGTATTTGTTTAAGTACAATAGAACTTTAGATTGAATCCCTATCGAAAATTCTTTCTAACCCTTATCATACTTTTATATATACATACATACACACATGTATAGTATTTTTTAGGTTAGATAGAATTTTCGATAGGGATTCAATTTAAAGTTCTATCACGGTTAAAAAATTCGATATCTGAGATGTAAAAAAGGTTTATATAGAATATATGATGTTTAATTAAGAAAAAATCTACTGCTATATCACCAAAGGAATTTTTTATAAATTTCTTTATTATCCACCTTTCTTAAGGGGTTATACGCACTTGCGAGGCGCAAAAACGACGTTTTTTTAGGAATTTTTTTTAGAAACAGTATTTATTTTGCAATTACAAATTATGGTTATTTGAATAGATCCTACTTTCAAGAATAAAATAACATGTCGATCTTAAAAAAATATTGAAGTGCACCGCTCCTGCAGACGATGTCCCGAATGACCTCCAAAAAAGGCGCTTGGCGGTGATCTCCATATCGGTGGTTTGGATTATTTGAAATCAAAAAATATGGTCAATTCTTTTAAAGGATAGATTAATGCAGGTATTGAACGAAGGAATAATAAAAATTTTCATTTTTGACAAAATGGCGTCTACTTGAAAAAAATTTTTCGTTTTTTAATAAAATTTTCGTTCCAAATTGTTAATAAAAAATAGTAATAATTTTTGTAAACCTTATTCCTTCGTTCAATACCTGAGGAATATATTTGAGAAGATTGTGTGAAAATTTGAGACCGATCGGTTCAGCCATTTCTGAGATATCGAGATCACCGACTTTGAAAACACCGTTTTGAGATAAACGCGTTTGAAGTTTCGGAAGTAGTTTACACATAGTTAAAAATTTTTTACAAATTCAGGTGTATGTCCGAAAATATTTATCGGATTTACTTCAAATTTTCAAAGAATATACTCAAATATAAGTACATTCCGAAAATGCAAAAAAAAAATCGATTTTTTGAAATTTCTAACTGCATATAACTCCTTAATTGAGTACTAGTCCATTTTAATAAAAAATATGGAGATATGCTATAAATATTCAAATTGCAATGAAATTAAGATTTTAATTATTCACATATAATACATTTATTTTTGATATAAGTAAAGTTTTCATTTTATAAAAATGATATTTATTTATAGGAGAGTATACATATATATATACATACACACACACACACATATATGTATATAAATATTAATGAAACAAAAATATAAAATGTTTGTAATAAATAACATTCGATAACAACACTTGTTCGACTTAAACGAGCCAATATTTTTATTATCGTTCGAACAATACTATCTCTGAAAGTATTGAAATCAATAATAAAAATACAACGGTATCGGCAACCGACTGAAATCAAACAAATGTTATAACACTTTGTGTAGCTACATTAAATTTGATATCATCGACTTGTAAATGAAAAGCAACTAAACTGAAATGATCGAATTTAAATACTGAATCATTAGGTATATGAATATTAAAAATAGACGACATTTCTTTTGATATTTGTCTATGTATGAATATTTGAAACTAATTAAATATATATATATATATATGTCGAATAATTAAATACGAAAACTGTGAAACAATTTTGATTAAAAAATATTCACAAATGAATATATGTATATACTTTTTTTTTCAAAAAAAGTTTACAGCATCAAAGCATTTTTCCGGCGCATACGTTTCTAATTAAAATACGTGTTTTGGAAATGAAAAAAAAATAATACATATCGGTCATCAGTTCCGTGGTACCGCGATGCGATCGTATCGTTTAGGAAGAATTGTGAGCGCAAGCGTTCCAGGTATAGTCCGCTCGTATAATCGCGTCGACTGTCACGGTGGCCCGCAGTGTGCGTTAAGCTCTCTTCGGCGTCGGGACGCTCGTAAACGTCGTCATTACATGCGTGTCGTATTTCTGATCGGCGACACCGTGTCTAGTGGATTGCGTGCTCGTGCTTGTATCGCTCGCTCGGCGTGCTTTTCGAAGACGACCGGTTGGTTTACAATCAAATTACGACGATACAAAAATTGCAGAACAGTTTAAATTGTAAGTTTGTTTTAGATATTGCGTGCACGAATAACTTTTGATGATTATAACTGACATATATATATATATATATATATATATATATATATATATATATATATATATATATATATATATATATATATATATATATATATATAGTTTTCTGTAATTACAATTTATTTTGAGCAATGCGTTATCGTTAAATCAATATTTTATGTAGACATTCAGAACTTAATTACTTTCAGTATTTAATTTGATATTAGGTTTTTACTAATTACCTTTACTTATTAATTAGCGACGTTTAATACTTATACACATACACTCACAAATATGTGTTTTTTTTTAAGCGTGATAGAATTTTAATTTGAATTACTATCAAAAGTTCTATCTAATTTAAAAACACCCTATGTACACATATATGTATATATATATATATATATAAGTAAGAACTCTAGTGCTTTTAGAGAATCTACCAAAATTATGAATTCCGCATTGCATTAATTTTTCATATGTATAATGTAAATGAGTAATTATTAAAGTTGTTCACGATATGATTTTATAAATATGTTCGACGGTCTTTATTAAAAATTGATTATTTTCCTAATAAATAATATAAAAAATCTAGTATATTAAAAAAACACATTTTATTTTTATGGCATGTAGAGATTTTTGTTTTGTTAATTAAAAAAATAATATTGTTTATATAGAGAAACATATTAATTAGTTTCATATTTATTATTGAATGTTATGTAAATATTTTTCATTACATTATTTATTACTGAAAAGAGATATATTTTATATTATCAGATACCAAAAAAATATTTTTTTTATATATAAATAATTTTGATAAGAAAATCTTGCAAACACAACTGTTTAAAATAAAATGTAAAAATAATACATAAATTGGAATGGACTGAATTTTGTATATTACATACATATATAATTTTTTTAAAAAAAATATGAGATTATAATATATTTAAAATTGAATAAATCAATATTTGATTAAGATTTTTGTAAAAGAATACATTTAGAAAAAATCTTGGGAGTTGGGTAGAATTTTTTTTTATATTATAAATTTAAAAAATAATGTTTTTTTAATTAATTCTATTAAAATACTGATCATTATTTTGTCTAGTTTAATCCATGAGAGTAATTATTTGACTATATGTATATATATATATATATATATATATATATATATATATATATATATATAATTCAGTATTAATTATACAATCTTCGTTATTAGATACAACTGTTTCCTATCTTGTAAGATTCATCATTAATAGCATTACTGCTTTAGGGATAAGTACATATGTACATGAGAAAAGCAATTGAATTGTTCTACAATATATATATATATATATATATATATATATATATATATATATATATATATATATATTACATCTATTTTCTTCTTCAGTTAAATTTTCTTCGTTACTAATTATTATTTTAACATTGATAAAAATATTTCAATGAATAATTAATAAAATAAAAAATAAGAGATTAAAGTTAAGAATTTTTTTGTGTAATTTAAATTTAAATTCATTTATGTTTTGAAATAAATACGGATCTGTGTATAAATGTTTATTTATATTCACATATATATATATATATATATATATATATATATATATATATATATATATAATTATAAATAATTGAAACTGGAATTCGTCAAGAGACAATTTCGTAAGTCATAAAATGAGCCTTAATATGTTCAAACATTATATTAGTTTCAGTAATGTACACATTGTGTTCTGCTATTATTTGCTATTATTATATACTTAAGGGAAAGAGTTTATAACACAGAAATGTGTTTCCATTTTAGGAAAGTACGTTATTCGTCTGCAGAAAATATCTATGATTACATTTTAAAGAGCCCTTTTAAATTGTAATCATCGTGTAAGGAGTTAGATTAAAAATACTACCCTACACAATGATTAATCTACTATTTATATATATATATATATATATATATATATATATATATATATATATATATATATATGTTTTTTTAGGTTAGATAGAACTTTTGATAGGGATTCAATTTAAAGTTACATCACCCTTAAAAAACATCCTATTTAAGAATCTTATTTAAGATTCGATTTATGTACAAACGAATCTATTTCTAGATTTATACATCGGTAGGAGAACAATCTGTTTTTTAAACGGTCATCACTTTTTTTCTATGTGATCAGTCGATTGATTCTCGAGTTTTTATTCTTTTTGGTTGTTATCTTAGTTTTCTTGTTTCTTTTGAATATATTTTTTGTATGTCTCAAATGTGTAAAACATGTGTTAGTATTTTTTATTACATCTTCTTGGACTTCCATTCGAAATAATTTTATTTTTTGAAATTAATTTTTCATGACGATGAAGTAAAAAAAAATTATAATAAAGATTATAATTTTTCAACGCCAATAAAACAATTCTCCATTCATTATTCAATTTCTTTATTGATATATCGAACAGTGTGTATTTTATTTCTTAAACATATTTCCACGAAGATGGAAACTTTACAAAAAGACAGAACGAAAATAGGAAAAAACGTTCGTGCAAATCTGAACCCATAATATTAAATGATACACAATTAATTCTTTTTGTAGACAGGCTTCATCTTGAGGTAATCACCTACTTAAAACTTTTTTCTCGACGAATCCTTCTCGGCGAACGAGTTTTTTCCTAACAAATTCAAGCACAATTCCGTTTACTTTTTTAATTGTAACTTTTCAAAACAAAGTTAAAAATAAATGTATTTAGAAACAGTCGTTTTAATCCATTTAAGTAATAACGCTATTGTTAATGTAATGTTATAAAAAAGACGCAGTTATATTACAAGAACGACCGTATTTTGAAAAAGAACTAATGAAAGAAGAAGAGACATGATTGTAATAAAATTTGATTAAAAATGTATTATTTCATAAAATAATAATTTTGGTATTACAAATGAAATATATAATTTATAATTGATTGCGTTTTAATAGAATATTTGATGGATGATCGTTCGTTTTACGTTATTTTTTCTTCATAAAAATAATATATTATTAAAGAGTAATAACTGTAAAAATAGATTTTTTTACTAGTAAAGAAATTATATTAGGATCAAGATTTTTTTAAAAATATACTCAATGATTATTAAATATTTTTATAAAATGTTGTGTTGTTAAACGATGATTAATTTATGAAAGAGTGAATTAGCCAAACCTATAATGAATAACAAGAATTGTATTACATTTTATTTTTTCAGACTCGTTTTACAAATTCTATGTGGGTGGTTTGAAAAATAAATAACAATTAATTGGAAATGAAATAAAATATACATGTGTGTTCAAACGGTTAACCTTTTGATATTTTTGGTGGCGTTGCTAAATACGTACTTAATTCGAATTTAATCTATTTATAATTCGTGTTGTGTTGTATATTTTTCAATCCTGTTGTATGTTTTATGAAGGGAAAACCTGGATTGAAAATTCAAAAATATTGAACGTTTTAAATCAAACTTGAATGTTATTTGTTCTAAATTTAACTTATAACAATAAAGTTATATTTCATAAAGTTAAATGTCAATAATTTCGTATACACAAATCAGCTGAATTAAACTTTTGAATAAAGTATTCCTCTGTAATATTTTCCATCAAAATAAATAATTAAATAAAATTTCGTAAAATAAATAACAAGTACGAATTCAATTAAACCTTTTGACGGAATGTAAACTTTATTGTAATATCTGTATATTTTTATTCCGTATTGTCGTTGGTAAAATAAATATTCGACTATTTTGTTATAATCAAATAATACATTTTGGTTTTTCCACGGGGGTAAGAGACGTACGATTATAAGAAGAATAATGAAAATTCCGATCGCCACAGGATATGAAGTGTTGTGGCTGATGGAGTGACACGAGAAGAGTAAAGGTCGGTCATAAATATGCGTTTGTGGATCTATGTGGATGTATGTTATTCGTCTGAATGTGTTCGAACGTGCGTGTGAGCTGGAAGTGTGATTGTATGCGTTTCGCTAATAGCCGTAGGTCTGACAATGGTGGCAGTGGAGTAGCTCGACAAAGAGGAAGGTGCCCCACTAACAAATCAAACAGGCTCCAGGTACCTGATCCACACTCATCCGGTCATGGTCAGCTTCGAAACACACCGTGATATTGAACGATGAACATGAGTTACGTCCAGTTTGACAACGGTAACAGACCGTTATGTGTTTTCAAACTTGGATTTCTTTTTAGTAAAATTTAATTCTGAATTATTTTCGTATAGTCATCTATTCGTTTTTTTAAATCTTTAATAGATAATATGTTTTGTTTATTTATAATCAAGTTTAAATTATGTGATTGACTCATATTTATCCAACTAAAATCTAAAATTATTTGTTAGGTTATAAGATAATTAATGTTTAAAATTGTTATAGAAATAAACACTTAAAAAGCAAGATTTTTTTAGATTAATTTGTTTACTAAATTAATAATTAGTTTCTCAATACAAAATTTTAAAATATATTCACATACAAAAAAAATATTTACTTTCATTTCAATTTCTTTAAAATTTTCATACTACTTCGTATGCATATATCAGAAGTGCTAAGGTCATAGTATTGATTTTTTACAATTTTTTTGATGCAGATAATTATATACAATCAGTGAAGAAAATCAATTGAATATTGTAAATGTTTTAAGAACTCTTCGACTATGTCTAAAAAAAAAAAATTAAGAAAGTTTTATGAAAACGATCAATAAAACATTTTTTTTCTGCTGCAGTTGCCATTTCGTGTCGATAATCGTTGTTCGTTGCTGTCTCGTAGGAAAGGATAATGGATTTATGGTATAATTAATGTTCGGACTGTCTGGCCTTGACCTTGACATTTTATTTTTGTATAGAGGTGTGCTTAACGCCCACTTATACTTAAATTCATATATATATATATATATATATATATATATATATATATATATATATATATATTAATTTATGTATATTTAAAAGGATTGAAAAATGAAAGAATATAGTAAATATGTACATATTAATTTGAATGTGTATGAAAAGAGAGGTGTATTTTTATGTATGGTATAAAATTTTAATCGAAATCATTTTATTGGTTTATATATATATATATATATTAACAATATTGTTTTAGTAATAATTATTTCCAATAAAAGTTAATTTATGTATGTATGTAGTAAATTTAAGTACTATGTCAACAACTGTTGTGGAAATATCGAATGGTTATTAATTGAACTATATTGATAAAAATGATAGAAGATATATTGTTTGATAAATGAAAAATGTACAATATTTAGAGTTATTTTATAGAGATTAGAGTGATTTTATATTTTATGCTGTTAATCTATATACAAATAGTAATAGAATTGTGTTTTCACAATTTTACACAATCGAATTTTTTTATTGATATTAAAAATTGCTTATATACATATATATATATATATATATATATATATATATATATATATATATATATATATATATATATATATATATATATATATATATATATATATATATATATATATATAAGGTTGTGTAGGTGTAAAAATTAAGCGTTTATTAAAATTCAGCTAAATAAATACATATTTCTAAAAGATAATTATAGCTGGAACAAATGATATTATTTTTTGTGTTTTTTTTTATATAAAGCATTCTTGAAGTTTATAAAAAATATACAGAAATATGTTTACATATACTGATATATATATATATATATATATATATATATATATATATATATATATACATACATACACAAAGATATATTTCTCATATAAAATACAAAAAAACGTTGTTTGAAGTTGAATGCTCACTTGCCACGTTACTATGTTTATTCGACCGTAGGTTTTATTGCTTATGTTGAAACAAGCACGGTTTTGTAAAAAAATTATATATATATATATATATATATATATATATAATATATAAAATATAAACGTTAATATTTTAACTATTACATTATTATATTACTGTATATTTGTAATAACTATTTATATTTTGAAATATGATTTTCTTTCATATTAAATACTTGGAATTGTCTGTTTAATCGGATACACTTACCCACGTATAAATTTTTTCAGTCTAGATACGCTTTTACCAAATATAGTGAATGACTGAAAAAGAATATAATGTTTTTAAATGAAATTTATTTATATATATATATATATATATATATATATATATATCTAATTAGTTAATTTACAAAAGGTCAGTTTTGAGTTAAAAATATTAATTATTTTTTAAAATGTTTGGTGTTATTTTTAATGTATAATTGCGCCTAGAACATAGCACGTTTTATAAAAAAATGTTTTAATATAGAAATAATTTTATATATATGAATAAAAATTTTAATAAAATTTGTACATCATGAGTTATAATAATTAAGAAGATAAAAATTGAAAAATCTATGATAAATTAATGGATTGTGGATTTTTGGAAATGAAAGAGTTTGGAAGAGGTTTTTATTTAATAATAGTTTCATAGAAGCTGAAAATTATACATATGTACATCAAGTTATATTTATATAATTTTTATTATTACAATTTTCTCATTCATAATAAACTTTGTAGGACTGAAAAAATTAAATATGTGATTATAATTTCGTGATATATGCGAAATTTTCTAGATTAATCTAAAATTGGATTTAGTGTTCTTATCATTGAAGAGATGTAAATTTCGTTATCTTGAAACATATATTTAGAACTAACATGCCTGAAAATATTTAGATATAAGGCTTTGTCTTTTTTTTAGCTTTAATCAACTAATAAATACTAGTCAATTTATTATTTTAAATTTCATTCGATATATTTCCATATTTTTTTCAATCGATAATCGTTCGTTTCGGGACAATTTTGATTTATTCTAGAGAAGAACGTCTACATATATTAAAACAAATGTATATTTAGAATTTCAATATTCCCAAGTATAAAGATAAACACGCACTCGACAGAAATACGTCGAACGAAAACTCGTCATATTGCTCGCACTGACGTTCCATTTTCGTACGTTAGCTCAACCTGAAGTTTAATCAGAATCTATTCATTCACTATAAATTGACGGTGGAAGTAGTACATAGTTCCTCGTTCTCGAACATGTCGTTTGCTGATTTATAGATTTCACGTAGATTCGATTCGTGTCGGTTGAACTGAACGATAACATTTATTATAAAACAATCAAGCGAATTAATTATGATTCGAATAATTGATTAATTCGAATAATTTATTGTCAATTGATTCGAACAGGATTGAAATATATGCTTTAACGATTTGTTTATTTATAATCAATGAACTTGGGATTATGTCTGTATTAACATTTAATATTTCTATGTATGAGTAACATAGTTTTAAATGACATTAATGTTAAAAAATATTTAATTCTTTGTTTTTTTAAATATTGAAAATTTCATGTAAGGTTTATTATTTAATAAAAGAATTGATAAACAAGTAGAAATAGATAATATATTTGTTATTACTTTATTTATATTTTATTAGTAGTTTTTAGAAGTAAAATAATTGTGTTAGTTTGAAAAGAAGACAAATTTATTTAGAAAAATAATATCTTACTTTATAGGAGTTTTATTAGTAAAGAAACGTTTTTGAAAATAAATCGTAGGATAATGGGTTAAGAATATTATTTTGTTAATATTAATCAATTGAAATTCTATCATATTATTTTGTACCATTATGATTTACTGTTGTACATAAATGAGTGATTTATTTTTGATCTATATTAAGATTATTTTTTAATTAAAAACATATATATATATATATATATATATATATATATATACGTATATATGTAATATACAGAGTTAATTACTACGAGAAAATTCCATACACATGTCAAAACTTTGATTTTTATGCTTTTTTATAATTTTGTATGGAAAAGCATGATATTTATTATAGTAAATAAAAAATATTCTATGTAATAGTAATTCACAGTAATATGATTTTTAATTTTTAAAAATATGTATTCATTATATGTATATATGTGTGTGTGTGTGTGTATTATTTTCGAACTAATTTCTTCCGACATGCCCGTACAAACAACAACGTTGCCTTATTCTAATTATAAAGTACATATACTAGTATGACGACCGGACTTTATCATGTTTATAAAATTGGCATGTTTCAACTCACCATCTGCTACAGAAAGCTGTCCTTACGAGTTTAACTGCAAAACAAACACAGGCATAAACTCTAAATATTACTGTACCCGACGCTTCCACCATCGGACATGGCCAAGTCCACCATTATGGCGTTACAGTCGGTAGTAAAATTAATACTAACTTGGACGAAGAGCCTCGTGTGATGGAGCTAACAACATTGTTAGAATTTATTTGCGGAAAAATGTATAGCTCGTTAAATATCCTTTTGTGTTCTCGCTGAACAATTCTTTATATATTAATAAATAGGTTTTTGCTATAATAGTTATAAACATTATTACAGTAATCATACAACTTGACGATGGTTACTTTAGAAATTATTGGAGTATTAAATTCTCTATATTTTTTTATTAACAGAAAAAAATAAAATAAAGCATTTCATTTGTACGAAGATTTCTTTGATAATTACATGAAATTACAGAAAAGGTGTATTCAATTTATTTTATAATAGAACTTGTATCTATAGAACAAAACGTTAAGATTATCACGTGTTCATTTTTTATAACGAATGATGACATTTAAATAAATCCAGATATATTATTTAAAGCGTTCTTTAGTTCATTATTCGTAATTTAATTATTATACTGGAACGTTTATAGTATTATCTAGATAATGTCGGTCTTTTATCTAGCATTCATACAAGAATCGTACTTCAAAGAAAAGCACATGTCTTACATGATGGCATTTCTTAGTTTGAAATGTTATCAGAAAGTTTTAGCTAAAACCCTTGAGATAATAAATTATTCAGGGACAGATCTCAAACATGTTATGAAATTAAGTGACTGAATTAATCATATTTTGATATTTTTCAGTTTTTATTCGAAAAGTAAAATTTATTTTCACAAATAATTTTTAAAATAAAATAATAAATAAAGTACTGTTATAACACAATTTATTTGAGATAAAATAATAAATTTCATTTTTTTTAGAGAAATATTTAAAATCATTTTCATATTTTGATAAATCTCTACATTGATAAATATTTAAATGATATAGGAATGATTTCACGATATTTTAAAAGTTTTATTTATTCATTTTATATTTTTTGTAGGGATTTGATATTTGTTTACCTTCATTTGTAAAAAAATGAGAGAGTATATGACTACATATGAAGTCCATTAGATATATATTTTTTTTTAAAAAAACATTCAATTCTAATTGTATTAAATCAGTGAATATTTTTATATATTAACTCTCTAATAAGGTTAACTGTGATTCGTGAAATAGATTTAAATGTTAAAAAATAACATTTTATGCTTCATTATTGTCTTACAACATTTTTCTTCTCTTCATCTTTTTATAATTAATTAGTTTTTTCGAATGTCTTACGAGTCAATGTATCATAAGAAAATTTATTGATATATATATATATATATATATATATATATATATATATTATAATCTGCAGATATCAGCATTTTTATAATATATTGAGAAAACTTATTACGAGAGTTAAAAATTACAATTAAAGAAATAAATTCACAGTTTATATGAATGTTTTAATAAATGAATATATATATATATATATATATATATATATATATAAAGTGAAGATAGATTTTATTGTAAATTACTTCAGTAAATAATTATTATTGTCGCAATAGAACTTTTATGGTATTGAAAGTAAAAAAACTGTAACACGTTTTTAAACAATAAAACCGTTACTTAAACGTGAACGAAATTAATCGAAATAAACTCTCTTTATGAACACAACGAAGTACTATATAAAAACGGTCTTGTGATATGAATTTTCACCGCAGAAAGAATATTAGTGGTCCAGCGCAGCTTGCAGAGTGATTTCTTATATTAAAGGTTAATATTTTTTTGTTGATTCTCTAATATGTTTCTTTATAAATATATTTGCATTAGTGTAATACTATTTTTTTACTTTAAACAGTTTATATTTTAAGTATTCATTTGAAAATCATTTCTTAGATGAAAATATTAAATATTCTGTTATGGTATATTTCAAAATTTTTATGATAATTATAAATTATTATCAAAACTCAATCACGTTCTGAAATTTTACATGGTTAGAATTTGAAAATGATACGATTTTCACGTACCAGTAATATAGAGTGAATAACAAGAATTTTTTAGACAATTTAATAAAATTTTCTGGCGTTAGGATTTTTAATTCTCAAGAAAATAATTTTGTTATAACATTATATGATATTGTTATTTTATAATGAAAGAATTCTTTGAACAAATGTTTATATAAATCGATATGTTGTATCTATTTTCGTTCTAAATTTGATATCTTGTAAAATAAATTTCTACATGTATTTTGTGTGTAATCTTTTTTTATATATATATATATATATATATATGTTTATTTGGAAACATAAAACAAGGATTTGTATTAGGTTTCAGATATCCTCAAAACATTCGATTGGAAATCAATTTTGTTACAGACAAACAATATTGTTACAGATAACAATCTACTTCATATATATATATATATATATATATATATATATATATATATATATATATATATATGTTTGTGGATGTAACTATTTTTTAAAATAAATCTTATCATATAACAATTTTTATAGTCGATTTCCATACTTAAACACTTGAGATTTATATGTATATCTTTCTGATAAGTTTACGTTCCTGTCATTTTTATTTTTAAACTCTGATTTTATGATCTTGCTATGCTCCGCATTTAGATATAAAATTTATAATCGTTTATAAAGATTGTAGTGAATGATAATTTTCAACTAATTTGTATATCGGTGTATGTTTTTTATGTCGTCGATATAAATTTTATGATATATAATAAAATATTTTTTTTCGTAAAAGATTTCAATTTATTATTAAAGTAAAAGACTGTTATTATTATTGATTCAGTTTAACAAATTTGTAAAATATCAGAATTATTTTTATCTAATCTAGTGTTATAGATTATTTTTTCAATTGAATTTTTAAAATTTAATTTTCAATGAATATTATTTTTACAGTTAAATAATTAATAACTTTTATCGATATTCATATACCATAAAAGTATTTTAAGAAGTTAATTAGTCGATTTGAATTGTTAATCTCTCATTATTTCAATTAAAAAATCCTTCAAATTTTTTATCAGGAAGATGTCTAGTGTAATCCAAATGTGACGCCTAGATTTATAATTCAAATTGATGTTAAAAAATATAATAAAGAAAAGATTGAAAAAACATTAATAAGTGATTATTAAAATCATCAATAAAATTTCATAGTATTGTCGAATGTCTGATTTGTGCTGAAAATGTTAAAATTTCAAAACGAATTAAATCTTACAAATTTAAATATATCTTTATATAAAAAATATATCTTTTAAAAGATAATTTAAATATATCTTTTAAAAGATAGAAGTATAAAATGTATAAAGTTAATATATACTGGAATTTGTTTGATATGATTTTTTTGCATGTTTCTTGAAATTCCAGTCATATAAAATGTATTATTTAAAAACGCAATTTAAGTTTTATATATATATATATATATATATATATATATATATATATATATATGTGTGTGTGTATGTATGTATGTATGTATATACACACACTTTGTATGATGTGTGTTCGTATATAAAACAGTTTTGTACCTGGGGATTTTATGTATCATGGGATAGTATCCGAGCTGCGTTTTTCGTAAGTGAAAGAACTAACTTGCTTACAGGATTTTTTTTATACACACAGCTTATAATCAATTTATGACAACAGATATACAATCATGTTTAATTATTAACAAGACAAATGTTTGTTATTCAAGAACATGTGTTATGAAATAGAAGTTACTGTTTTTTGTGGTATATATATATATATATATATATATATATATATATATATATAATATTTGATAAATAATTATGATATTTTTTGAAATAGAATAAAAAATAATTTTTATTCCACCAATTTTTATTACTGTTTTATTATCTGTTTCATTCAAACATTATTATTATAAAATATTTCACAAAGAAATATTCAAGTATATAAATAAAAAATATAATCTGTAACAACAAATAATTTATTTTTTGGTCAAGGAAACATTCTTAATATAAAAACATTTTATTGAAGTGTTTGTGGTTGCTTATATATATTTTGATGGAATTGTTATAAAAAATTAGATAAGTAATTAAAACTGAATTGTGAATAAATATTTCGGAGTAAATATATTTATTTTAATTTTGAAATCGTTGTCTGTTGTTTTAGTCTTATTATTATATTTTTTAGTTTGTACAAAATTTAATTTAATATTCAATAAAAAAACTACTATTTTAGTTTATACGTTTGTGTTTGAATAATTGAAAAGTGTATATATATATATATATATATATATATATATATATATATATATATATATTATAAATATTTAAAATGTAATACATAATTTGGTATATTAAATTATTGTACGTTATTTCAATGCTTTTTAATATACATTTTTCATTTTATTTATTTCATTAAATATTCATTTAATTAAATATGTTATGACCTGATAAAAAATATAATAAAAAAATGTACTATTATTGAAACTAAATAAATATACTTGTAAAATTTAACTAAAACGTAAAAATGTAGACATATAAACGTAAATATTTAATTTTTTTTTATTAAATATAATATGAGATGTGGAAGTAAAGTTTTGAAACAAATATTTCGTATCAAAAAAAACGTTCTCCTATTCTAAAATAGGAGGAGATAGTGCTGTACCAGTAAGAACTGCATTTTCAGCATTTCTGTAATAGCATTTCATAAAAAATATAAGTCGGATAGAATGTAGTATGTATAATATCGGCTACCTTTTCCAATATGCATTCTCAATATTATTGTAAATATTTACTAAAGGAGATGATGTTTTCCTTCTAGGTTTTATGTTCAAACGTATATGTTAAAAATAATATCTTTATATATATATATATATATATATATATATATATATATATATACATGTTTATGTATTTTTACATTTGTATATATTTTTATATAAACTATATTATTCCAAATACTTCGATATTGATATCTTATAAATAAAATTTCATAAAATCTCAAAGAGTAGATATGTTAGTATGAGTCTTTGAAAAATATATCTTATTTAAAAAAATCATTTAGTTATGATTAATTGTGTTTTAATTAATGAGTTTTGAGATACAAACATTAATAAAAATTATATGAGAAATGAAATAAATATATATATTAATATATATAAATAAAATGTAGAAATTTGGCAGAGTTTTATATTATTATTTATTTATTAAATAAGTAAATGTACTTATTCATGTGTATTAATAATTTTGTATGCATGAAAAGTTTCATCATTTATATAAATATTTATGTACATAATAAATAAAATAAAAGAGAGAACTGTTTTAGTATTCAAAAAGTTAAAAATACAAAATTAAAAATAATTTTGTATATGGAAAAAGAAATTTGGCTTGTAATCATTTCAAGACAATTATATAATATATATATATATATATATATATATATATATATATATATATGCGTGAGTGTATGTGTTTATCTAAAAGAGCATTAAGACTAAGTTTTTTTTCTAAAAATAATAGCACGAATACATCGATCATGGAAACGAGGTTAAGTAAAAGAGAAAAAAGGCTTTACGCTATGGGCTGCAATCCTATATATGTAATTCTTCACTGATTGAAACGTAAAATGGGTTGAGTGTAACACCAAATAGATATCAAATAGCGGCGGGTGACCAGAGTCTGCAACGCAGAACGTCAGGGTGGAATGAATCACGGTACTCGTCATAGAAAGAGCTTTAGCAATTCGATATATCTACTAGTCTTTATTTTCTGTTCGTACTGTTAACACAAATGGAGTAGAAAATATTCGTATAGATGTTTTGATTGTTCTTGTGTTTCTTATTGATTACGATTGAGAAGAAATTGTTGTTTGAAAATGGTATGATTATTAAAAAATGTTTTTATTTAAAGTTGATAAGAGAAATGATTTAGTATATGGATATTATTTGGAAAAATATATTTTTTAAATATATATAAATAGTTGTATAAATTGATTTACGGAAATTTGATTTATTTGTTGAATGAAAACCTCAATAAATATTAATATTTACTAATATTTGGTCATACTCACCATACTGGTTAGGTGAGTTGGTGAGGACTGTTTGATATATACATAGGGTATTTTTTAGATTAGATAGAACTTTCGATAAGGATAGTTTTAAGGTTCTATCACGTTTAAAAAAACATCTATATTTAATTTTTTATAAGAGTGTATTTTGATAAATGTTTAAATTTTTAAAAAATATTTAAATATTTATTATTTATAGAATTAATATTTGTTTTTCTATTAGAGATTTATTTAGAGTAATTAGAGTTAACAAAATAGAGATTTATTTCAGTAATTAAAGTTTACATGGTAGTTATACCAGTTTTACATTTTAATCAATATCATGTTTTTTATTTCATTTCTAGTATTTTCATTTAATTTTTCTTTTTCCTTTGTATAAACGTATGTGTATGTGTATCAGTACATGTATTCTTGATTAAAAATACTTTTAGTTATCTCAATAATGCTGTAACGAATTTTAAATTATCTCGTTTTTTTCCATTTATCTTTACTGAAACCAATCAAAGAATTCAATACATCAGTTCTGTACGTAAGTACAAGTCGTGGCTTTAACAATATACAGCTCCACATAGATATATCTTAATATAGGTTCCACCTATAATGTATTGAGTTTGAAATCTTACGTGGCTTCTTCATTCATTCATTCCATCTTTCATTTTCAATTCAATTTTCTCAAAAGTAATTTCTAACTGAATTAGAGATGGCGAAGCGCGTTTGAAAGAATCAAACGACTTTGAATGAAGAAAAAGCGTTCGGTATCGAACAATGAAGCTTACATTGTTCATATACTTTTTTTATATATTTTTATTTGATAATATTTTATCATCACTAACTATAATTATATTTCGATGGAAATATGAAATGATATTTCAGTTAATTGATATTGACCGTTCGTTCGTTCGACGTGAAATGAAAATTGTGTTATAATAACGAAAAATATTTATAGAAAATATTTATTTTTTAAAAAGTAATAACTTTCATGTATGTGTATTTGTACATTGTATGTTTGTATAACATAAAATTAAATAACAAATATAAAATATTAAATGAAAATATTTTATAATTTTATGTGTTTATTTATCTACAGCAATAATTCAAAATAATATTCTGGCACATTTAAATTGTCTTAAGATGATACGAAAAAACACTTTACGCTTTTGTTGAAAACGTGAAATATATGAGGCTGGTTTTCATGATTTACAGTACGATGTCTGAAACTCAACTATGTTACTCATTGATTTAAGATTTAAATATAATAAAAATTCAGAAATGTTCTCATTCGTTTTCTCTCTCTCTATAAAATATATATTTTATATACTTTACATTAATGCTTTTTGGTAAAACTGTCTTCAATTTATTTAAATTTATTTCAAATGATTATATCTATATATTAGTATTAATAATATATATATATATATATATTTGTGTGTGTGTGTTTGAATTCATATATATATATACATGTAAACATCTGTAAACATATTGAGAATTTAATCAAATCTAGAAACTATTATAAATTGAATTATTGTATTAGAATCAGTGAGTTGTCGTGTGGTATAAATTATATAGCAATATCCCTTTAAAATATCGATGTTGATATTAATTTAAATTAGTGAAATGTATATAATGGGCCATCTAAATGTAACGCCTAGATTTGTTTTTTTATTAAAAAGAAACATGTGTACAGTTTCTTTTTATTAAAACACAAATCTAGGCGTCACATTTGGATGACCTATATATATATGTTTCAGACCAAACCGCCTGTTCAGTGTGTTATAATCAAATATCAGTAAATGGTAAATTCATTAAGCCTTTCGCTCACTAGTATACTGATAATAAGCTGATATGATAATGATGAAATATATGTATGTTAAGTGATTGTAAATAATTCCAAAAAAATATTTTATTTGAATAAATGTGACAAGTGATATAATAGTCCTAGGTTTTAAAATTGTACATCTTTTTTTAATACCATATTTAGTGTATATGTAATGAAATAATTTGTTTTTCAAATATATTATCACATTTATATTAACTTTTATGATTATAATTATGGCATACATTATATACAAGTGTATATAATATCGAGATTTAAAGTATTTCACAACCGACTGACTCAAATTTATTTTTAATCCGCTTTTTAAAATGTCAATTTGTCTTTCTTGATACTTCTATTTAGTACATGCGATGGACAGTTTTAACCAAACTGTCGTTTATACAAGATGTTTGTTATCTTTCGTGGTTTGAGTGTTTTAATGTTGCAGTTGAATTACTACAATATATCCGTGACTTTAGAACACTAATTAAATCTAAAAATAAGGTACATCATGAAACATTGCGAATGTTTGAAAATGAGATTACTTAACCACGATTAAATTATTTTAGTTATATAAGAATATTTTTACTTTAATTTTGAATATATATGTTATGTTTGCCCTATATTAGTATATTATTTCTAATATTGTATTCATATTTTTAAAATATACAAATTTATATTTGTTTAAAATTTTGCTAATAATATATTTATTTTCAGGTGTGACCTTAATGAACAAGAACCGCCGAAGCATGTGGCTAATAAATCGAATAAATACAAAGATTTAATAAACTGAAATAAAATGTGTTACGAGAAATAACACGATCTTTTCATTATAAAGGTTTGTTGTTATTGTACTAATTTTTCATTAATATAATCAACAGTAATATTAATTGATTATAAATTGTATGTTTTAATGTTTTAATTTTGTTACGTTTAATTTGAAAATAATTCTGAAATACTTTTAAAAAAAAATCAACAATTGATAAAAATATGTTAGATTTTTTGAAATTATTGTTTGCATTGTTTTCAACGTGATTGAATTAATAAACTTGTCAAATACTAATAGTTTTACTAAAATGGATTTTCTTATTTTTTAATATACGTAATAAGTAATGATGTGACATTATCGTTTAATTTATTTGGAACTTTTTTAATTAGATTTTAAATTAAGACATTATTTGTTTTAATGGATTTCAAGTGTTAAAACAATCACAAGACTTCGATTTATTTAAAGTAAATAAATTTAGTTCTGAATGAAAGTACATTAAAAGAAAAATAAATATCTATATAAAGTATTTCCTAATTTACACGTAATAAAAAGAAGAAATAATTTAAAAAAAAACCGAGTGCGTTGTCAACATAAATCAATTCTGTGTATTGTGAAGGGTTGCGAAAATGGAGAACTTATACACGGCTCGAGTGCATGGCTTTATGAACATGAGTGCCATTAGTGGTGCGAGTCGAGGAGCGTTTGTCGGCGAACAACCTTTAACCGAAGAAAATCTTCTGTCACTGTTCATTGTGTTGGGCAGCAGTATCAGTCTGGTCGGCCTCGTTTTCGCCTTCATCACGTACAGGTACGTCACTCACATATACATGTTTTCGATTTTCTTTCGCCCGTCTTCAAATATAAGTGAATATGTTGTGATATTATCTCAATCGGCTGGAACACTATTTTACAATGTTATTGAGTTATGTGCACCATGCTGCGAGTTATTACGTTCACGCAGTTTGAGAAATGTATGTGCAAATGTGTGATGCGGAAACATAAAGTGGAAAGAAATGTACAGAGATTCGGATCGAACCGAATGAAAAGAAAAACGTTGTTTCGATTTTAACAGTTATTTTTAGATGAGTGTTTGTAGAAAGGGTTTAATTTCAATAGAACTAATTTTCGTTTCGAATAAAACATCCAATCAAGATTTTATTCCATCAGATTTTCGTTCTTTTTATTTCAATTTCAATACAATTTTCTGTAATAATCACTAATCACTTACTGTAGATGTTTTTCCATAAATTCAATTATCAACTCTATTCAAATAAAAATATTATTTTATTCACACTTTACGATAATTATCATCGTTAATAAAAATTACTTTATTATTTTCAAATGGAAAAAGTGAGTTTTTTTTATAATTATCTATATTAAAAACTCATTTTCATTTCACGTTAATTGAAAAATTGAATTAATTCAAATTAATAAATTTTTATAGTAGACACGACTCATTTTTATTTTTATACATCAAATTGTAATTTTTCATTGCTGGGTTTTATACATTTTTAATCAAGTGCTCAACAATTATAATATAAATCTTTCGTTACAATTAATGGAAAATATCACTCTGATGTTTAACAGTAATTTATTTCATGACTATTGTTAAAGAAGAAAAATCATTGTGTTTTTGTATAAAACATTAAATTTCTTTTACAATTATTTATTTTATTATTAGAGTAATTTATTATAAAAAAACACAAAGATTAAATTTTACTACTTGTTTCTATAAAAAAATAATCTTTTAAGTGAATAATTATACAAAGTTATATTATAGGTACTTACTTAAAAAATAATATTAAAAAAAATCTATTTTGTTATATATATAAATGAAGTTAAAATCAATTTAGTTTGCATAAATGTTATTTTTTATTTTAAAATTTTATTACAAAAAATTTTTTGCAAATTAATTTGGTAATTAATTATTACTAATGAAGTCAGTATATTGTATTTAATACTCTAAAAATAATTTTGATTTATTTAAAAAAAAATTTTTTATAAATTCAAAGAATTCAGAATAGTACATGATTTTTTTTTCGAATTTTTTGTATCGTCGAAAAAATGATTTAAATTTATATTAACCGAGAAAAGTTACAAAATTAAATGTTTATTACAAAACTGTATTATGTTTTCAATGCAAATTGTGATTATCATAAACTTCCTTCATTCAGAGACGACCATTTCATATATAACATTGTTTAATTATCCAGATTCGTTTGATTCGCTAGAACAAGAATAATATAGAGAATTAAAGTCGATCATCATGAAAAAAACTTGTTTCCTTAGATAAATATTTAACGTTAACGAAAGCGTTTCCCTTAGTTAAACATTACGAATTTTAAGTTCAATCCGTTGTATTAATCATCCGAACAGGAGTTATTAACCTCTGCCAAGTATCTTTTTTATTAATAGCGTTTCATTGTCAGTCGTCCCTTACAACGTTCTGTGGTTTTATCCAAACTTTGAAACAGATTCGTTTGTTCGCAGATGATACTATTCAGTTTTTACAGTTACGAAAAGTTTTTTTTTATTTGTAATGTATTAGTAACTGATAGGGTCGAGTACTGTTTGGTAATATTTTATTCGATTGAATTGTTTTATATATAATATATAAGCGATATTGAATAAAATATTACATTAAACAAGAATCTGTTGAAATTTTAATGAATAAACTATGGTGTGTTTGATTTATTGATTATTTATTTTGATGAAATGTTTGTTTAAAAGCTTTTAAATTTTAAATTCGTGATAGTTTCCACAATGTTTTCAGATAATATGTTTCTCTTGTATCACGATTAAAAATATAATAAATATTGAAATTTATATAATATTTTAATATTTTTTTTTAGAATAGTTAAAATCAGTTTTTTAATTTAGATAATTTCTATTAAAGTAGTTAGAAAAGTAAAATACATTATAAAATAATAATAAGTACTCGAGTGTAAAGTCTGTGTTTAAAACATAAAATAATAATGTCTGTATTATAAATAAAGTCATTTTTAAGTCATATATATCATACAAATGTCAACAAAAAGCAGGTACATTTTTTTAAAAAAAACTAAAACAATAAATAATAACGGGTATGTTTTTACGGAAATATCCAGAAAGATTAATTAGTTTGACTTAAAATGTCATAACCATTGCTCGCCACTAGACGTTGTTTTCTATTGTTGTTCGTGACCTAACAATGACCGCTAGTCGTTCGGGTTGTCAGTGAAATATCCGTTGCCGTTCAGGGAGCTATTAAGAAAATTAACACCCCTATGGTCTGATGCTTTGAGCCGTTTCGAATTATGCATGCTAATCTGTCTTGTTGCACGTATCTGCACGCGTAATCTGTTTGGCAAATTTGTCAGTTAGGACCGAACAATGGATATGTTTTTAGTTGTAAGCCGGTTCCTGGTATTCGAATAATTACATTTCTAAGAAGTTTGTTTATATTTACGTGCGAGTGTGGTTAATCTCGAGATAAAATGTAAATTAATAGCTTTTGATAGGATCTTGAGCGACGATTCGTTTTAAATGCGATAAGAAATTATCTTTCATTAAGATAAGAAATTATTTTTAATTTAAATTCTATTCAAGTTTGTGATACAGTGAAACATTGAAATAAGTTCATTAATTAAAATGTAAATATAATATCATTTTTTTATTAATAATTATAAAAAAAAATAATATCCTTTAATGTGGATTATATTAAGTTTTTATTTTTAAGACTCTGACTTGAATACTTATTTTTTAAAAAATATTTTTTTTACGTACTTTTTATCCCATGAAATTTAACGACCGACTTCCCTTTTTAAAAACACAAAATTTATTTTCGTTACTCTGTCATTTACAAACAAGTATCAATCCCGTCGTCAACATTGAACATTGTTGTTGAAGACATCCCCTTCATTCAATAGTGTACATTATTTGAATGTTTGCTTTAAATGAAAACCGAGAGATTTGAAAAAAAATGATAACAAACGACGTCAAACCGGAGGCAGCACTAATTTCCGGAGACTTAGATCCGTAACCGGAGTGGCGGCAACTCGTTTTCAATATCAAATTGAGATTAAGTACATGAACGTTGATAACAGAATAGTTTTCGTTCGTGCGAAATGAGAAATCGTTAAACGAATTCAAAATAAAGAATTGCGAAAGAAAAGATTCTTTTCATCAGATTATAAATCGTTCGTTTGATTAGTTAATTAATTTTCTTTTTTCATGTTTGTGAATATTAATTACCTAATTCCAAAAAGATAATTAGTTGTACTGAAGTGAACATTGAAAAATTTATTTTGAATTTAAGTGAAATGTGATATTCGTGCAAAGTAAGTACGACAATTTACACCTAGAGTATTATTCTTAATACAGTTGCATTCATGTATAATAAATACCATTTGAAACAACAAAGTTTACTATACTTTACTCTCGTACTTTGTTCAAAATTCATATAAGTACTTTAAAGTAATTTAACGATACGAAGTACTCAGAATAACAAACTTGTCAAGTTAAAGCTTGACCATAGTTTTCGTTAACTTAGTAAGAAAATTCGTTTTGTATTCAGAGAAATTTGTATAGGCGTTTATATTTACATTTGTCACACATGAAGTTATTTAAAACACAAAATATTGAATAGCATTAATAATAGATTTCTAAATACATATTTGGTTATAAATTGTAATTAAAACTAATAATGTATTTATTTTTAAAACTAGAACTAAGTATCGACTGTAATAATTCGTTTTAATTAAATCTAAGAACATTCAGATTTAATGAACATATTTATTACTTTTAATTTATGTTTAATTCCGAACGCTTATATGAGAAACGTTCAATTAATCGGATCAACATTCTTAATCCTACTGAATTTCGTTAATTGAAAATTTAATTAGAAAATATAAATTAATTTTGATATTTTCTTAACAGAAATGTTCAGAGCTCTTCCGTATAAACTTATTTACATGCATGTTTGTTTGTAAACAAAGTTATTTGGTCGTTAAGTTTGTTTATTCTTATAATTAGTACTTTTTCTAAAATAGATACAGACTTGAAATGAAGCAGACGTGTTTATTTTCTTGAAAATAGTTGTTCTACTCTTTTTTTGTTATGTAGCTGTTTTAAAAGTTTTTAAATTTAATTAAATACTCAATTTGGAAATTAAAATTTACATCTATTATTTGCTTTATTGTACTCGTATGTACATGGAAGAGAAAATATCTGTCTTATTTTATTATTGTTTTTTTACATGGAAATCTAATAAAAAAAGTATAGTAATTTTTATTGTAAAGAATCATACATATTATTTTTTGTATTTTCCTCAAATATTTTTTTTATAAATATTATTAAAATTTGTTTAAAGCAAATACATTAATTTTCTTTGGACATATTTGTAATTAATAAAGTTTATATTTTTTTAATTTTTTACTTTTTACATTTTTTTGTGCAAATATTTTTATTATAGATATGAAGTATATCTCATTACTCTTTACTTATTAAATCTTTATATGTGTAGATTTTTTGAAGTAAAAGTTGTGTTTTTTTTATTAAACATTGTTTATTTTTTAATTGATGCAATACGTTTATTATATTTATTCAATACTGTTTTTTTTTAATACAAATCCAAAAAATTAAACCGACGATTCGAATTAAAAGCATAATTAAACTGTTTAAATTACACAGAAATAAAAAAAACTGTGTTCAAATGTGCGAATACTGTATTTTGAATTCTGTCGAACGACTGTTTCCAAGTTGGTGTAATTGAATATAAAGATCGGTGAATAAAACATCGATGGAATGAATATATTTAAGGTGGAACGAACTATCGACACATTTAAGTCGAAGAAACGGAGGTCTGTCGTATCTGAAAAGCAAGTAAACATTCATCGATTCTTTACAAATGCGAAACAGCCGTTTTGAAAAATAGCCGGTCGGAATGTTCGAAAGTTTCTTTCCGAATGTTTCCGCACAGAGGTGAACCGTGTAAATTTGATGTAGACCCTTTTGTATAGAAAATTGTTTCGATTTCATTCATATAATTTTACCAATAGGTACGGTTTGCAATTTTGTTCGTCTTCAATGAACTGTCATACGCGCAGCATGTTTGTATCTTCTTTAAATGTCTTTCATTTTTAATTTTAAATGAAAAATGTTTTCATGTAAGTTATAGATTTTTTTTCAATTCTATTTTTGATAAATATATATCTTAAAAGAAAAGTTACATTTTTGATTCTTTATCAAGAATCGATTTTTTCAAAGATAATCAGAATAATCGTTTTTCATAAAAAATATCTTAAAAATAACCCATAAAAATTTATTAAACGCAAATATAATTGTGGACATAAAATATGTCACGATTTATAGAAATTGGATTTATGTTTAAACGGTTTGACCGAACCTGGTTATATAAGACAATAAATATGCGTGTGCACCACTTTATGTCACACTAATTATGACTTATTCATTTTACCCTTATTTAAGGGACTTAAACATTTACGCACGTACCGTACGGTAATCGTTTTATATTCTCTCTCTCTCTCTCTCTCTCTCTCTCTCTATATATATATATATATATATATATATATATAAATAAATTATAAATATTTAACAAAAATAATATTAGTTTTTAATCTCCAAGCTAAAATTCATCGACAACCTGCGAGATTAATAATTTTACATTTGTAACATTTAACAACTTTTACATTAGGCAGCGGTATTAATAAAATATTCTATTTGTTCAGCACTCAAAAGGGATAATAAGCTTTCTGTGGTTACATAAGGATATTCTGTGGGTTATCAGAGTATGTTTTCGTGCAAACATACATTTTTAGCATGTGTCGGCTGTACTTTTATTTGGATAGGGCGAAATTAAGATTCGCTTGGAAATTTTGGCCATGTACATACGATTATAATTTATGTTAGGCTTATTATCAATGTACGTGTATTTTTTTTAATTATTTATGTGGGATATGATGTCGAGTTCGATAATTCTTATTTATATTTTTTGATATAAACGTATAGGTAGATTTTTTTTGTTTGAAAGTAATTTCATTTTTTTTTTAATCAAAACTTGTATGTCGATACCTAAATATAATTTACTTTTATAGATTTTTTTTTCAGAATAATTTATGGAAAAATGTGTTTGTTGTTTTACAAGTCATTTATTATTTATACTACATTAAGCTGAAAGTAAAGTTTTGTTAAACTTTTTTATATCAAATAAATTAGTTTATATTTTTTCTTAGTTATTTATTGATAAGTAATATATTGATTTATATATATATATATATATATATATATATATATATATTAAATTTCTTTTCCAATGAAAATTAAACATTTTTGTATCTAACAAAATTTTAGGTTCAGTTATTGCTGACAATTGGAAACAAATTCTGCTAGTATTATTATTAATGAAAATTTATAAAACATACTAAATTGGTTAATCTCTTTACAATTAAGTAGATCACAATAATAGCACATCAGAAATTGTTGAGATTTTAATTCTTGATTTTTATTTGATTTGTTTAATTAATATAAGAAATGTCTCTTTTTAATTAAGATATTTTTGTTTAATTTGCTAAAAGTTTTATTTTATGTTTATATTAAGTTGGCAAGTATCTCCCTTCCGCTTTTTTTTTTTTGTACATAGCTGCGAAATTCAAAAGACCAGAAGGCGGAAGGGAGATATTTGCCAACCTAATATAATTAAAAAGGCTGAATAGTTTTCATTAAATTACTTTTATAAAATTTCCTTAGCAGTACTTTTTATAAAACTACTAAATATATTTGTCGACCTTTGTTATTTATTTTTATATCTTGGGATTATTTATATATACTAAATTCATTTCTAATTCAGAATTAAAAAAAGATCATGTTTTACTTTGAGATAATAAAATGTATTTAAAATATCTATTTGTGGAAATATAAATAATTATTGATTTTTGGAGAATTTTTATAAACAGTGAGGAATTGAGAAGTAATTACTTGGTTAAAAAATATATTAAACTAGTTATGTAAATTATACCTTTCTTTATTTTAGTCAAAATTAATAACGTTTATTTTTTGATACAAATTCGTTCTGATTTTTTTTAAATAAAAAGTAAAATGTTTATGGCTTAAGTTACACTTTTCATATATATATATATATATATATATATATAATGTTTTATTGAAAAGATATACTAAATAAATTTCAAACAATCGATGAAAAGTGATACCTAAAGAACCGACGTTTTCGTCCCCTATTTTATGCTATTAATATAAATTCTATAAATAAAAGAAAACCGATACGAAAAAGCGAAAGTGTACGATATATAAGTATAGCAAAAGATTATAATATTATATAAATATTGATAAATATAGAAAGTTATCAAACCGAGGATGTATTAAATTATATTGATTAATACATAATAAAATAATTTAATAACGTATTTTTTCAAGAATGTAGATAAAAGTTATAAAGAGATAAATATTTTCGAATTTTATATACTTCCTGGTAAAAACAGCCTCATTTTTTTTTAAATTTTGATACTGATGTATATAGATTGATTTCTTTATATTATTTACACATTTTTTTGTATAAAACTATATTTGATTTTTTATGATTTTATCTTTTACATTAAAATAAACGAAAATATTTGTTAGAGTTATATAAATCTAGTAAATAATTGTTTACTAAATTCCATTTATATTAATAATTGAATATGTGAAAAAATGATTAAAAAACATGTAATTTATATGTAATTCAAGTTTGTTTTTCTGCTTGAAATTTATTTAAAAATTACACGTTTTTATTTTTCGTTGTCTGGATATTTTAAATTTAATAAATGTTCTAAAAATAAAATATCTATATAAATAGAAAATAATTAGAAGGGGAAAATAGTTTAGTGTTCGAGTAATTGATTTTGATTATGTATGGAAGGTTAAAAATAGTTTTAAATTTATCGTTGTATATTGTTATTTTTTAATTTTAATAAAATTTATGAGAAATGTGATATATATATATCAAACTTTTCACTCCTGACCTGTTAAGAAAAAACTTGTATAAAGCAAGATAAGTAAACGTGAAAGAATGTTTGTTCTTCCAGACAACATATTCGTTCGACATTTACTTATATACCTTTCAAACAGTTCTACAGCTAAATAAAAAAATTCAGGCCAACAAATGAAATGGTCGACAAGAGATGAACAACATTTCGTGCATCCAATACTAGATTCTTGTGAATAGTTTGGCCATTTTTCTGTAAGATATTTAATTAAACGCAGGAACCAATTTGTAACAAAAAAAAAATGTTGTTTACATTTAATTTGTATTTAACAAAAGTACTTAAATTATCCATTATTTCGTTTTTTCCTTGCTCGTTTTGTATGATAGTTCAACGCGTTTTTATTGCGACTGCAATTTAATCCCCGTATTTAAAAAAACATGAATTTATGTAATGCGCACTGGATTAATTTCGCGGAGAGTACTATTTGAATTGTGTTTTGAAAAAACGTTTCGCTGTATGCAAACAAACATAACATAAATATTGAATGTAGTGCTGTTTACACGAAATGGGTTAACATATTTGCTCCTTAAACGAACAAATCGTCGCTCATTAAAATCTAAACGAGGGTGTATTGTTATACAAGTGTCTACTGTCCTCGGTACGAGATGTATAATTTAAAGATTCGTTGAAACTTGTTAGTGGAAAACATTAAAAATTAATATTTGATGGTTGAGAGAATGATATATTTTTTATTAAAATAGAAATGTTGATGAGATGTGAAAAATTACTGTTGTGAATTAGACATGAAATTTTATAATATAACAATTTTAAAATGTAATATTTTTTTATAGTTATTCGAATATGTGTAATTATATTCCAAAAGTATTAATAAATTATACATAAAATATGAAACTAGACAAAGCTGTAACTGATTTAATTCGTTCGAACTATTTGTATTAAAACAATTCAAAATTAGTGTACATGTATTTAGTCAGATCGTCGCTGTACAATTTTTGCAAACAAAGGTCTGCATTTTATAGATCTCATATTTCGCATACGGTTTTGTCATAAACGTGCTTCATGAAGATTTGTGTTTGGTATTTACATACGAACATACCTGCAACGTATGTATTTTGAAAGATTATCATAATATGTCTGACCTTAATGACCAGATATAAATTTTAAACACAGTATGCAGTTTTCATACGTTCATTCCAGACGAAAGGTTCATGCAAATGTAATGATGCAGTAATTTCGTAGCATCAACAATAATAAATTTATCATATAATCATTCAGAGTTTATGTGTTAATATTTTGGAATTTATTAAACTATAAGTAATTCGTGTAGTACTGAATATTTTATGACAGTTATTTTTAGTTTTGCTAATATTTATAATTAGAATATATGTTTTACATTAAATCTGAAACTGTGTATTTTTATTAAAAAAGTCTCTAGAAAACCATTTATATTATAATTACTCGGTATATAATTATGTTTATATGTCTCTAAAAAATTTTATCTAGTTAAAACTATAAATTCTTAATTAGTTTAAAAAAAATATTTTTAATTTTTAATTTAATTAAACAGATTCATGTAGTTGAATACTGATTTCAATTTTGTTTGAAATTTTATTTAAACGTTTCGAATCCAAACAACTCTTTTTAGGTCAATTCGTTAATTTATTTGAATAGCTTGTTTAATCATCTACTTTATTAAGAAGACAATTTAATTTAAGAAACTGACGATTTCAATAAAACACAAACATCAAAACATTTTATGTAGTCGAATGAAATCAGTTACACTAATTAAAACATGACAAGTTTATTGAATATTTTTTAAAATATTACAATAATAGGCCATCCAAATGTGACGCCTAGATTTGTGTTTTATTAAAAAAAAACGAAAAACTATACACATGTTTCTCTAACACCACCCTTTTTTTATTAAAACACAAATCTAGACGTCACATTTGGATGATCATTTATATTCAGTAATTATGAGTTTTATTGATTCATAAACTATTTATTATAAAAAGCACAACTTTGATTTATAAGTGCAGTTAGATTCGTTTCATATTGACATACTGTAATAATAATTGATTTTATTATGCATAAATTTATATTAGAATCGTCGGTCGAGTATAATTGGCGAAATATTTAGACGAAACGATCGTTTTATTGACCTAGAAACCAACTGTCTGCATAGCCAGTATTCAACGATCCATATGTCGTAAGCAGTTTAAAATTGCATGTCACAAAGTTGATTACGTCGTTAGATTCCCTGCATGAGTGGAGCTGGACTGGCAATTGCCCCGTTCTTGTATCTGTTTAGTTTCATAATGGCAGATTCTGCATTGAAAGTTGCATTCAGTGGCTGTGTGTGCATGTGTTCTTTTTCGGCACGATGGTCTTTTGTGATTGTGTACAATGAATCGCATCTATTGTACAGCTAATGTCGTTTCGTAGTTTCGGCGCTCAATTATTTGGAAATAAATATTTTCAGTTTTCAGGCTTGGTACGTTGTTTGAATAGGTTTTTAGATTTTATTAAATAATAGTCTAAATTTTGAATACATATATTATTTACTAAATTCAAATGATGGATTTAATATCATTAATGGATTTTTAATTGAATTTTACAAATTAATTACTATTTTAAAAATTGTAATTTTTTATCGTGATGTTTAAAAATTAATTAAATTTTGCAGTTATTGCTATCTGCATTGTACAGGTACAAAAAACAAACATTGATAGAATGTAAGAAAAAATCTGAAAAAATAACACATATTAGGAATTATATTTTTTTAATTCAAAAGTTTATTAATACACTTGATAATGAAATAAATATTTTTTTTAGAGAAAAACATTTTTGTAATGTAATTTCATTTTTAATTGAAACATTTTGTTACAATTTTCTATTTAAATTAAAATTGTTGTACGAAATTCTAAAAAAACGTGATATTCGCTTTTTTGAACATTTCGTTAATGTTTTATAAAGTATTAAAAAAAAAACAGGAGACTAGTTTTACTTCCAAGTAAAAAAATAAAATAACTTTCCTACCAGATTATATATAATTCGCTTTGGTGAAATTGTCTTATTCTATGAAGACATAAACGAAACAACGTACTCAGTAGAGAGAATAAAAAAGATATTGTTTTCATACAAAATTCATTAAATATCTTCAACATTCCTAGATATGCTAGACATTATCGTCCTCTGTTCCTTTGATGTTCAACTTGTACGTTTCACAATTTTTTCTTCTATCATTTCGTTGATTAAACGTGTTTGTACCCTTTTAAGTTCGTCTGAATTCAGTTTCATTAGAGCTAATGATGAGATTCATAACTTGTATTCCTTTCAGGTACGATCGTTTTGTGCACCGAGCTTGTTTCAATGTACTGCATAAATAAGTCGAAACGTTTATCTGTATTTCTCTTTATACAGTTTTCTGAAATTAATTCTGCGTTTTTGTGTATAAATATTTATATGAAGAATTGCTTACAGATAGAATTATTAATGAATATTTATGTGTTTTTTCAAAATATAATAAAAGTACTAAGATAAATCATTACTGAAACTAAAATTAAAAATGAAACAGTTTTTTTAACGTCGTTCGAATAAAAAAAAAGTTTTATCAGATAGTACATTGATAAAATATTTATATTTGTTGATGTAATAACAGGAAATGTCTGAATAAGCCAAAAGTCTTATTAAGTTCGCGTCTCCGAAATAAAAACGAATTTAAAGAGAAAAAACAACACTGACATATTCAAATTTTCCATTCATGACATTTAACACCGTTGTAAAATGTAAATGCGTCTTACAAAAAAATACATATTTTCATAAAATATTTACGGCCTGCGAGGAAATATTGTTTTTAAAGCGCTAAGCAAATTTCACTTCCATCTCAGTAATTTGACTGACATAAAAATGGAGACAAATGCTTTTTCACTGTAGCACAACATTGAAGGAAACAATATTTCTTCGACGCAAAGAAAAAGAAAACATAGAAAGGATTATAGATTTTCGTACGCTTTGTGAATCTTACGAATTTTTGATATAATAGATGGTATTTTAATACTTTCGAGTTTTTTATTTTGTTCGGTCGAGTGGTTTTCAAAGTCAATCGATCGATAATACTTCGTACAGTTCATCTTCAATGGAACGATTTAAACATTTTTTTTACAACTTTCAACGATGAAAAGAAATATTTTTTCAGTAAATTCATATTATTTGAAATAATTACAATTTCATTTAACGACTTGTACTTTTAGTTCTTTTCACAATAATGTCTTTTATGCAATTAAACGTTTTCATATTCGATAAAAAAATCTACTCGTCAAAAGTCAATATTATTATTATTTTTTCACAAAAAACCGTATTGAAATAAAAAAAAATTATGAACGAAACAGCACTGTAAATAATTTTCAGTTTTAAATTAAATATGAAAAATATACGTACGGAAATTTAATCAATAAATTTTCAAACAGTTCATTTTTATTCGTCTAGTGTAGAGAAGAGTGTATGTCGAAATTTTATTAAAAAGTAATGTGAAATGGATTCCGAGTGTTTGTTCGAAAGTACATAACGTAAAATTCATTTGAACGACATTTTTACTCTTTTTTTATAGTCTATTATCGACGTCAAAACATTAACGCCAAGTTTATTAACAAAATAAAACCGTCGCAGGAACAACTATAAAAAATAACTTCTTATATAAAATATCTATAAACAGGAATACGGTTCAAGCGTTCAAATTCCAAACATAGTTATTTATTTCCATCGTAAAAATATTGATATACAAGCACTGTCAGAATTGATTTCCCTTTTAGATAATCCACCTAACATAAATTATTCCTCTGGAGTTATTTTTAATAAACGGTAATATTTCTGTCTGCCTACTTAATAAAGATGAATCTCCAGATTTTATTTTATAACAAATCATGTTTTTATATTTGTATTTAGAATTTATATTGTGTATATAAGAATGGCTTGTTTGAAATAATTGGCTTACTCGTCTAATACTTTTTATCTTTACAAAATAAATTAAACAAATACAATTAATTTTCTCATTTCGAGGATTTATGAGCTATTTTGTTCTTTAAGTTTGATGAAATTCAAATTAATATTACATTATTCCAGTAATGTTTCAGTTCGTATATTTTTATTTTGTTAAGTAGAATTTATTGCATTTAAGAAATAATTTTAAATGATATAACAAATAATTTTGTGCAATGACTATTATGAGACCACAATTTTTTTGGATATATGCATGTAAGTTCAGTTTACTTTTTTATAGAATTTTAGATGAAATATTTAATTGCTCTCATTTATTGTTAACTGTAGTAAAATATTTTTACAATAATTTGGTATTATTATTTACATTTTTTTTCTGTATTAAAACGTGAATTATAATATTTTTAAATTATGTATATATGAAAATTGTGTATATATATTTTTATGAATTAAATAATTGTTTAATTCTGTACTGGTTATTTAAAAAAATCTAATAAAAGTAGTCTTATGTATTTTTTCATACTTATTATTATTTTTAAAAAATAATTTCAAGAAAAAATTATTCAAGACTTGTCTATTATATATAATATGTTTGTGTGTATGTATGCATCAAATATAAAATTGCTTATAAATTAGCAAAAAATATATGCAATAAAATATTTATATAATTGACTGATTTATTTTTTTAAAAAAAAATTTCAAACAAGTATATCTCATTGAAATTACTAAAATGATTTTTCAACTTACATATGTTACATGATATGTAAAATAAATTGAAATTTCATCCAGAAAACGTATGACACATTTCTAACCTTATTACTCAATTTAAACTTATAATTAATCGTATATAACATTTCATCAAAAATTTAATAAGTTCATATTTATGAACATATGTTGTACATTTTGATTAATGTAACAGACTTAACGAAAAAAGTACAGTTCTTAACTTTTATATTGAATAGTGTTATTTTTTTTTTTTGCCTGAACGTTAAATAAATTCATATGCAAATAGATTTGTACGGAATCGATAACTCAAAAGAAAGCAAACGTGAAAAAACGTAATAATGGTAGAAAAAGTATTCTAATAATGTAACCGTGTGTACTATATACTATACTTGAAAAGTGAAACGGATTGTAGGTGAAACGTGAACTCATCAATATACGTATTGTGTTTGAATAGTATGTGTGTTTTTCAGAAGATTGTTTTTTTTTTTTGCAATGCAGTATTTCATTAGGCAGCATCCATGAAAGTAGTTGTACAATGGGTTAAATTAAAACAGTTATACATACAATTATAATTTATCAATCGGTTTTTATATAATACATCAATATCGACAAAAGTATCAAATGAAATTTATATACATAAACGAATTAATAAATGAAAAAGTGTAGACGAAATTTATATCAAATAAATAAATGTTGTATATAGATTTTTATCGAGAAAGAAATATGAAAGTTGTGAACGTTGGGCGTGAAAAGAAATATTAGTTTATTATGATTTATTGTGTTATATGAAACAGGACGGTGACAATATAATAGAAGACGACATGTTTGATATCATGTACAGCGTCGAACGGCATTATGTTTGTACAGTATGAGATCAGTCGATTGTACCGCACAAGAACATCATCACAAAGCATTGCTATTTTGCTTCAGGAAATTTGAAGAAACCTGACATAGGAACACGGCTTTGACTTATTGAAATAGAACAGGTAGATAACGAAAATGGTGGCGATGTTAATATGACTCGAACTCAAAACAGACATTTCACAAACATAATTGAATATATCCAATATCATTCAGTGTGTGTGCGAACTAGACTTTTACTCGTTATTTTTTTAACAATTTTCTCTTTGAAAAAAAATAAATCCATTTCTCTATTTGCAAAAGATCGATTTTTGAAAATGTTTATACGCCACTCTCACAGAATTTCGTTCTAAAACAATACGAGTATCGTACAACCATCGACGAATTTTCGATACGCGAGTTGTCCCATCTCGAACTTTTCACAAGTACACTCGAGTCCTTAATTACTGTATACAGAACGATTGAAACGCGTTCGAAACTCTCGACGTCTCGCTATTTAACAACTCCGTATTATTTACCATCAAACATGCCGAATGAACTGGTCAAAAGCTCGATAAAAAAGCGAAGAAATGAACGTTAAGTAGGTATTCATCTACCTTGATTCTTACCGCATCGTATTTTTTTTCTAAAGCGAAGAATTTCAAATATGCCATTCAAATTTTATAATATATACATTCACTTCATGATCGAAATTCTTTCTTATACATAGACATACATAAAAAACGGGAAAGAGAGACGGAATCAATTTTTAAACGAGAATGTAGAGAGGATAACAAGCCTACGATAATGTTAAAAGATTAGTCTCGTTTATACGGCTGTATTTCATGTATATACTTTTTTTTTCGGCGAGTGGATGAAAAATTATACGTTGACTGTACGTAAAAAAGAAAATCAAATTATTCATCCATCAATCTTTTTCTTTACTTTCATACGGATTCATTAAGCGTTCATTATAAAATTTGAATTCAGTTTTATTTTTTTATAAGATAGACACATTTACATAACGTGTGCTAAATGAATAAGCACAGAATTTCATCTCGCGTTTAAAATAGAATATATATGTTTGTACGTTTTTTTTATTAATGTTTTTTAAATTCGTGATTTTTCAAAATCATATTTATTATCGTTTTAGATTTAGATTTTTGCAAATTAATTCATTATTATTTTAGTACTCTTCATTATAAGAAATTGATTTAAATAAAAATATTTGTAACAAAATCAAAAAAAGAAATATTGAATTTATGTATCATGAATTAACACTATTGATATTTGTTTTAGTTAGAAGATTATTACATTTTAATTAATAAAAATGTTTCTGAAAGAGGTGATTTATATAATTCAGGAATATTTAAAAATTAAAGATGTTTTATGTTATTGGAAAACTTTGTTAAAAGAATATGCTTTCACTAAAATGTCGTTCATATATCAAATGCATAAGCGGTAGACAACAATATGGCGCGGAAAGTTTTTAATGCGTTCACTCTAAAATACTAAAGCTAATGTTTTGTTGCTCCATTCTACTACACCGCACTAATTAACATGTTCTATTTTGTTATGTGTATACTTACGGTTATCTACTGCATCCTTTCTTGCCTAGTTTATTTTCAGTAAGACAGTACACGTCATCTCACTACTATTTTAACATGTTTTACACTTGACAAGTTTTATTATAAACTATCTTAATTTTTTTATGCATAAATGTATAAAACTTTGTACATATACATATATATATATATATATATATATATATATATATATATATATATATATATATATATATTTAAGGGCACACATGGGTAACATAAGCAATTTATTGATAAAATTCAATGAAGACGTTAAATTAAAAAAATATTTAATTGAAAATAAATATAAAAAATAAATTTAATGAATATTCTATTTATTTTCAATTAAATATATATTTTTTTAATTTAAAGACTTCATTGAATTTTATCAATAAATTGCTAATGTTACCCTTGAGTGCCATGATTTATGTGCGCCAGTGTATATGTATGTATGCACAGAAATATCAAAGGAGTGCATATTGAAATATTTATGTTATGCAGTAGAATTTCTTTTAATGAGGTCATAGGGTTTCTATCACATGATAATATTGTTTTTAAATTATACATGTACTGCATATATATTATTCTTGAATATTCTTTGAGAAAATATGAATCGTACTACGTTCTTTTCGCGTCGTAATTGAAAACGTGTAATAATGCTTCTACAGCTGAAGTAGTATATAATATTGAATATATATATATATATATATATATATACATATATATATATATATATATAAAGTTAATTTTCTTTTACGTATATTTACTCTTTCGTTCTCGTATATTGGTACTGACCGAATAATGATACTCAATTTAAGACACACGCCAAACAAACAATATTGGTACATAGACGTGGTCTGATTCTGCTGTCAATAACCGATTCTGTACGTCAATAACCATTATAGAATTGGTTTATGAAATTGTATACATTGAAGTTTTTATCAATAAATCTTTTCAACGAATTGTATTTGTTCAAAATCTTAGATTTTGAACAATCTGTCAAACGCTAAAAAATTTAGTATTGTTTCACTAGGAAAATATGATTGAAGTTAATAAAAAGTATATAAATTGAAAAGACAGATATTTCTCTTTGGCAATTTTATTTTATATGATTTAATAATTGAAAAAAATAATTTACAGTATTTGAAATATTAGTTATTTATTTAAAAGGTATTAATTTAGAAAAAAAGTGTTAAAAATTCGATGTATAGGGTTTTCCAATAAGATTATCAGAATTTTGACAGCTGGTGGTAGTCATGTTTGAATTTTTTTATGTTCATTTTGACATTTCTATTCAGTATAGTTTGGTAAATTATCATTGAAAGTTTAATACTTCAGCAGCGATTAGAAATTGTAAAAAAATCAATAGACTTATTGAAATAAAAATTTAATGAGTATTATTTCACAAAATTGATCTATCAATTGGCCACCAAGATTATGTGATCTAACTCTATTGCATTATTTTTTGTGGAGTTATGTGAAATTATTGGTTTATGCTGTTAAACTATAATCAGCAGAAGCATTAAAAATAAACATTGAATGTGTAATTCATGAAATTTGACCAGAATTATGCGAAAGAGTGACCAAAAATTGGATTAAAGAAATGTACTGTCGTGATGGTCATATGAGTGAAATTGTATTCCATCATTATTGCCATAGAATATTCTTAAAAATAAAAAAAAGTAAATAACTAATTAATTAAATACTTTTTGTTATATTTCTATTTAAACTTCTGAAGCGTTTATTGGAAAACCTCTATATAGATACATAGAAAAAATAAACTGAAATGTATGATGTATGTAAAAGGACATTAAAACTATACAATTTAATGTAGGTACATTTTTACGTATCGGTTAAAATGTTAGTGATTGGCAACTTGAGTAGCGTTATGCGAGATATTTCACGGTTTAATAGAGTTATATTGGTGTTCTCTTTGTCAGTAATTTTATGCAAGAGAGAATCAATTTCATGTTCCATTACAGACATGATGTATACTCTAATTGAATTCTGATTATCATCATGGCCTTTCCTTCTTCATAAATCCTGCGAAATTATATATTTACGAATAAATTGCAACATTCGACATACTCGAATATCGTCGAGTGGCGAGAGCCGTTCATATTTTCATCGATTTTCTCACTCGATACGTTTATTTATGTACAGAGTTTTCAGTATTTATATTTATTTATGTACAGTGTTTATAATTAAATTGTCTTTAATTAAATGTTTGGGAATAATTCGATTACTGGGAATTTTTTTATGCTATAAAATCGATAAAATATATATTTCTGTTTATTGATATTTAATTACAAAATAAAATTATTTTAATTAAATAACTAGATATCAGTCATTTTTTTCTTTATAATAATAAATTAGTTTTATACATTAAACTATTTGTCCATAACTAAATATCATATAATAAAATTTAATTAAATATCATATTTAAAACTTATTAATAATAAAACTCATAACAGCATAACTCAAAGTTTAAAAAGCACTGACCCCCAAACACATACAAACAGAGGTCAACGATAACTTTATTTACAGCAGTCATATTGTTAAGGAAACAATATTACTGACTGAATGGCATTCAGTTTCTATTAAATAGAAAATGCTGAAAAAAAGTTTATATATCATTCAATAATTTTTAATTTTCACATTTATATAATTTATATATATGTGTGCTGTTTTATAAAAAAAATATTGTATATGAGATTAGTGATTTTCAATGAAAAGAGAATTAGCTACAATGCTAAAATAATATTGTGAAAATGGTAATTTTAGAAAATTAAAAAATTATAAATAATAAGTAGAGTGATATTTTAATAGAAGAACAACTGTAGAAAATAAATGAAATTAATATAGATGTCATTGCATTTTTTAAATAAAAAACATATTTTGGGGAATAAAATAAAACTTTAATTTATATATCTCAAAAAATGTGACGAATATATAAAATACTTTTATATTTTGTTTGAAACTTGCCAACATCTCATATGAACATATCATACATATTTATATATATATATATATATATATTATATTATTCTTCCGTTCCATTGTAAGTATGCATATATGAATGCATATTTGAGGTAAATATTTTTGTTATAAGGAACATTCCAGTGGTACAATCTTGACATATGTGAGCGTATGTAATATATATATATATATATATATATATATATATATATATACATATATATATATATATATATATATAATTTCCTTTTATTTTTATTTCAACCCGAAGGATATATTTTTATAATATGATTCTATTATGGTTAAACTTAAAATAAAAAAAACTTCTAAAATTCTGAACACAGGCGTAAAATATTTCATAACGTGTTATGAACGTCCTACATATTCCAACATAAATCACAGCTTTTCATATCATTTTCTGAAATGTTAAATATTTCATTTTCGTGCTATGGAAAACGTTATTGCTGATGTCTGCCACATTTATCTGTCAGCACCAATGATATTTCCAAAGCCATCAAAACAGATAAGAAAATTAATGATGATGGTTATTGCATAGCATCGCGTCGACTTTTTTTCTTCGCATAGTCGAACAGTTTAAAAGCGAAAGCGATGCATAATTAACTCTTTGAAAAGACGGCCGGCTCAGAGCGACTTGTACGTATTTTCAAGGTTCGCCCTTTTTTTCTGTTTGTTTGTAGTTAGTGACACGCAAGTCTCGTGTTTTTTTCAATAATTATCTCGTTTAATTAATGAGATAATTGAAAGGAATAGCTCGGAGACAGTTTTTTCTGTAATATCTCTGGAATGATTTTCATATTTGATTCTATTTACGAATAAAGGCCAGTAATTTTAATATCATACTTTTTAAAAACAATTTTTTTCATCGATTTAATGTTATATATTTTTTTGCAATTGTTTAAGGGGTTATACGCAATTAGAAATTTCAAAAAATCGATTTTTTTTTGCATTTTCGGAATGCACATATATTTGAGTATATTCTCTGAAAATTTGAAGTAAATCCGATAAATATTTTCGGACATACACCTGAATTTGTAAAAAAAATTTAACTATGTGTAAACTACGAGTACTTCCGAAACTTCAAACGCGTTTATCTCAAAACGGTGTTTTCATAGTCGGTGATCTTGATATCTCAGAAATGGCTGAACCGATCGGTCTCAAATTTTCACACAATCTTCTCAAATATATTCCTCAGGTATTGAACGAAGGAATAAGGTTTACAAAAATTATTACTATTTTTTTAAAACAATTTGGAGCGAAAATTTTAGTAAAAAACGAAAAATGTTTTTCAAGTAAACGCCATTTTGTCAAAAATGAAAATTTTTATTATTCCTTCGTTCAATACCTGCATTAATCTATCCTTTAAAAGAATTGACCATATTTTTTGATTTCAAATAATCCAAACCGCCGATATGGAGATCACCGCCAAGCGCCTTTTTTTGGAGGTCGTTCGGGACATCGTCTGCAGGAGCGGTGCACTTCAATATTTTTTTATGATCGACATGCTATTTTATTCTTGAAAGTAGGATCTATTCAAATAACCATAATTTGTAATTGCAAAATAAATACTGTTTCTAAAAAAAATTTCTAAAAAAACGTCGTTTTTGCGCCTCGCAAGTGCGTATAACCCCTTAAATATATATCTTTAAATATTATCAATGTTTTCATATATATTAAATAAAATTATGTTATAAATATAATATGATTATCAGTTTATTTTATTAGCACAAACAGATCAATAAATAACCAAACATATAATCATGTAAACAATTCTGTTAATATCCAAATAATCCACTATTGTAAAACTGTATCGTACAGCACCGCCTACATTAAACTAAACAACGAACGTATCTCTCATCGACGACAAAACAATATTAGCCTCTTATTTAAACTATACACAAAACATTAAAATCAACACTTAACTCGCGCCATTGCGCTCTATTTTAATAATTCACGTGGGATAACAACGACGCCAAAAGCAGCGTAATATGCATTCAAAACTTCGACATAGTCGACACGACTTCGCCATTGGCCTACGCACGCGTATATAACCTCATTATAATTCCTGAGTGTATTGCAATTACTCTGAAGAGAAACCCTAAATTTGATATTTATGAACCCGGTGTGCATTAGAAGAGAGCCCGACGATAACAGCGAGTAGAAAGTTTGTTAAACAACTTTATGAGATACGATCCATTTTCTAATGATGTCTTGTGTCTATCAACAGCATACTCACTGGATGTGAAAGACTTGTACTGTTATCTTGTTATAGTACCATCTTGATATTGTTTACAGGCAGTTTAAATGCAGTTATTATATTATATATATATATATATATATATATATATATATATATATATATAACTTAATTATCTTGTTGAAATAAATTTAAATAACAAAAATATTTTTTAATCTATTGCTGATTAAGTTCAGGAATTTTAGAGTACTTAGTTATTAATTTAATTTAAAAATTAATAATAGTATTTTTTTTAATTAAATTAAATCAAATATAATACTCTTTGTGAATGTCTGTTATTTATATAAAAATTGATATCTAATAATTACCAAGGAGGTGTAAATATAGGCTTTTCCAATATTATTATTATTTTGAATAATTGTTTCAAACTTTACAGTTTTCATATAATTTGATAGTTTTTTTCGACTGAGAAATGAAATATATATATTAGGTAAAGTGGAAAGAAATGTCGTTTTTTTGTATCGTTTTGAAATCAATTTATCGTGTGGCTGTCGTCGAGTAAATATGTCAATATTGGTATTATTTTGAAGCTCTGTTCATACTGTTACTGTTTTCATTATTTTTTTTTATTTTTACTGATAGTAAAAATGTCAGGGCCAGAGATCTCAGAGAAGCAGTTGCGGTGTATTTTGTTATTTTTGTTTGATAAAGGATTAAAGCCCAAAGAAGCTACAGAAAATGTTAATGAAACTTACCTCGAAAACTTGAATATCTGTGAATATCAACGCTGGTCAAATAATTTAAAAACGACGACAGAAATCTTAAGGATAAGCCAAAATCGATGACGACGTGTTAAAATCAATGATGGAATCAGATCCGCGTAAAACCATTAAGGAATTGTCGCAGGACATCGCCTGCTCCTGGTCGACTATAAAAAGTAATTTAAAAAAGCTCGGCAAAAACACAGACAGGGAGTTTGGGTTACGTACGATCTATCATCGTCGGCTTTAGATTAGCGAGTAACCATTTGCTCTTTGCTACTGATCAGGTATGAAACCGATCCGTTTCTGAAAATAATTGTTACTGGAGATAAAAAATGGATTCTTTATAGCAATTCACATAAAAAACAATGATTTTCTCCAGATAAAACACCGGTTTCAACTCCTCGAACATCTTTGACATTAAAAAAGGTTATTTTATGTATCTGGTGGGATATTTCGGGTGTGATTCATTATGAATTATTAAAACCTGGTCAGTATATCACAGCAGAGGTCTGCTGTGCGCAATTAGAAAGATTAAAGGTGGAATTACTAAAAAAACGATCCGTTCTGGTGAATAATCAACGGCGCATCTTGCAACATGATAATGCGAGGCCGCATGCAGCGAGAATTACCCAGGAAAAAATTAAGGAAATGGATTTAGAGCTGCTGCTTCATTCACCTTACTCTCCCGATATTACGCCTTCTGATTATCATTTATTCCGAAGTATGGAGCATTCGCTTCGAGATAAAAAAATTAATTCGGATAATGATATTCGAAAACACTTGGATGCCTTTTTTAAGTCAAAGCAGCCAGAATTTTATAAAAGAGGCATTAAAAATTGTCTAAATTGTGGCAAGATATTATAAATAACCATGGAAATTATCTGTAGGAATAAATATTTTGTATTTTTTTTGTAAATAAATTTTTTCACATTGTAAAAAACATTTTTTTCTGCTTTACCTAATATATATATATATATATATATAAATGTGAAAATTGAAAATTTTTGAATAATATATAAACTTTTCTTTAACATTTTCTATTTAGAGAAACGAAATACCATTCAGTCAGTAATATTATTTCCCTAACAATATGACTACTGTAAATAAAGTTATCGTTGACCCCTGTTTGTATGTGTTGGGGGTCAGTGCTTTTTAAACTTTGCGTTATGCCATTATGAGTTTTAGCTTTATAAAGAGAATGATATTGTACTTTCGACACAATGGATCCGAGAATAACCAGATTTATATATCATTTAATGACCATTTATATTTTTATTATCAAGTTATATTTTTTTTCACTGTTTAAGTTGGATATATTAATGGAAAAATGTTATATAATTTAATTAGATTTATTTATTTTATTTTAACAAATTCTATAGATGTATATAAAAGTGTGTGTGTGTGTATATTTTTCTAATAAAAGTTATTTTACAATTAAATTTAAAGCGAATTACACTTTTTTGTAATAAAATATACGAGTAAAAGTAATTCAAATAAAATGAAAAATAAAATACTATTAACTTTTTCATCACAAATAAAAATTCTATAGTTCATACTGTAATTTTTTGCTATTGTTATAATATTATTTTCTCTTTTGATAAATTGACATTATAGAAATAATAATAAAAAAAACTCAGTGTATTTTAAATGTAAAACATATTTTTATTTTAACTGGATTTCTTTTAAACAAAATCGTTTGAAATATAATTAAATACAAAAGAAATATTTATTTAACAAATCTCATACTTAAATGATTCTCTCTATCATATTCGAATACTTAATCGTATTATTATTTCAAACTCTTCAATTATTTATATATTATATTCACTGTTATACAAACGGCTTCGTATTAAAAAATAAACACGGAAACAACGTTTTCGATATTCATCTGCCTACAGCGAATCACTTGACATTTTCTCATTTTGCGACTGAAAATTAAAATGTCAACTTCATCTATTTATCTCTGAATCATATTTTTTATGCACGAGATGTACAAATTAGATTCAAGTATCAAATGTCAAATATCAACGTGTGATGTTGGTGAAAAACAAGTCGGCCGCAAACGTTAAGAATATTAAAATATGTCATTTTCGCAATCAGCTTTTTTCGATTTGCTCTACAACGAATGGCTATCGATCAAAGTAATTGAATATGTTAAATATTTCGAACGAAGTTCAAATTCAATTAAAATTCCATTTTTTTCATAATATAGTAAAATGTCGAGTGTTTGATTAAAGTGTGGTTTTATAAACAGACGTGTGGGACGAAAAGGATTTTGTAGAACAAACACGTGATGGATTAAGAAAAGAAAATTTTGTTCGTGGAATAAGAAAACTTATGAATATATTAAGTATTTTTTCATATTTGTTAGATTACAGTCAAACAATTTTTTGTATACAATAAATATTTAGTATAGGGACATGCAATGATATTTATGTTTATAAATTCAGGTTATTGTTTGTATTAAACACTGCAATATTTTAGAAAAGTGATTAGTAATAATTTATTATTCACCTTATATTCATGAATCAAGTGAATAATATTTGATTGTGTACACTTTTGAAATATACAATATATATTTTGATATTAAAAAAAAACAATTAAATTGAAATGTTTTTACAGAATTTAAATATCACATATTTTATTAAAGATTTTTTTTTATTTAGCATTTATTTATTTTTCTATTTGATATGAATGTAAATCTTGTTTTTAAAAAGAGATTTAGATTCTTAACTGTCAAGATAAATAAATATTTTATTTATATTGTTATCTGAGAAGTTGTTACGTTTGAACTAAAACACCCAATAAGTTTCAGTTAACAACAGTAACATTATTCTTTTGTATTCTCGAAGAATACAATTTCTTAAGTGCACTTTATTCTCCTGGCACTTGTATACTAAAATGGATTCAATGTGCTCTTTATAAAGATATATAAATTTGATTTACCAGCATGTATTTAAATTATCATTTGTTATTTTTTTATTAAAAAAACTGTGTATTTCTTTGGAAATTATTTTAGATAAAATTTATATATTTATGTTTTTTTACTAAAAAAATCAAATGTTTAATTTTTCAAATAATCAAAAAATATTTTTTGAGATATTAATTTCTGATATTTTTAATAAACTTGAAGATTGAATAATTTTAGATAAGATTTGCAAATTGATAAAATAATGTATAAATAAATATATAACTGTACTATATCAAATTAATGTAAATTAATTTATAGATAAATGTTTCAGTCTATAACCGCTTTTGTATATATGATATGTATTGGTGTATTTACTAAGTTATAAGTAGACCAGCATGAACTTAAATCGCAATTTCAATAGGATCGATTTGAACTAATCATCTCTCTAGTCAGATTACATGCGAATGGAAAGTAGCTATCAGATCAAGACGTATTCATCGAACGTTTTCTAATTAGATTACGTGTCAGAACATCAATCATGACCCTTTGATTAATTCGAGAAACACTCGAATGAAAATCTGTTGGCAAATATTTTACTAATGTCGTCGTTGAAAGGGATTCAATCGATTCGTTTGGCCGTACGAATTATTGAAAATAAATCAAGTTTGTAAAAATATCTAATACATTTATACAATATCTTTTTTTTAAAAATACTCATATATAAATTTTATTCAAAAATATATTATCAAGCTATGATAAATTTATTGCTGTAAGCTTTGTCAATATATTTAATGTTCATCGAAGTTGCTTAAATGCTTTTTATTATAACGAACTAATGATTATTTTAACGACGTTGTTAACAGCTTACAATTAAATACGTTTTATAGCAACAAACTATTGTCATTTGATGTTAAACGACCATTTTCAGTTTTAGTGTAACTATTTTTTTCTTTAATTTCTTGTCTGATTTAAGATATATATATATATATATATATATATATATATATATATATATATATATATAATGTATGTATGAATATAAATGTATATTAGACGTGGCATGTTTGATAATGCATTTAAGCTCGATTGAACGTATCTATTCTATTGATTATTTATATTCAAAGACATTCGGAATTGGAGTAATATTGTCAACATACACGATACTGTCAGATGTGCTTATATTTAAAGCACACGACAGTATTACCACAATGGTATGACATCAGCCTGTCAGCTTTTAGACGACGTGTGTAATATACATATTCCGTTTCATCGTCACTACAATAATCGAGCTGCTGCGAACGCTTTTATCGCGAAAACCAAAAGACCTTACGTTAGGTGAAAATGTGGACACGGTTCTATGTCGTGTCTGTCCGTGTACAACGTTTTAATAAATTCATATGTACAGAACAGAAAAAACTAGAACGTGCAGATATTCAAACAAAGATTAATTCGAATTTCAGCCACAATGCTGGCTGTTCGTTCTCTCTCTCGATTTTAATTATTTATTATTTTATTTTTTTAATTATTTAATGGCGATGATCTCTTTTTATATGAAATATCTTTGAAGTTGTATTATGCTCGATGAAATAATTATTCAATTGTGTTCTCTGCGTTGGAATGTCAGTACTTGTTAAATAAAAAAATATAATTAAGTTTTTTTATATATTACGTTTTATGATATTTTTATTGCTAACGTACTTTTTTAAATATCGTGTTAAAAACAATAATATTCAATTAAATTATGACAGTAATAGTTATAAAAAATATATAAATATATTTAATCTTTTACTCGATTTTAAAAGTAGACATTTTTTAAAAGGATTCATTAATTCCTGAAATGTTTTGTATCGATATTTGTATACCTCTCAGATGTATGTCTGAGAGATATATTTGAAGACGTAAAAGATTAAAGGATTTTTTATAACAACTGATTATATGAGATGGTAGCTAAAAATCAAAGAAAATTTAAAAGTCAATTGGAAATTTTCTCAGATTTTTTCACAGATTTTAGATTATTTTTTTGCATTAAAATAATTTAGCTACTTTATAATTGAACAATTAAACAAATACTAAATGAGAATATTATAGAATCATTAAGAAAAATTGTTTATTCATTTTGTATGTTTGTATTTATTAAAAATTATTCGAATTTTTTTAATACATACTTATTTATTTTTCTTTTTAATAAATACCTAACTGTTGACTATTTTTTCTTGTTTATTTTATATTTTTCCAATACTAGGATTAATAGTTAATTTATTTTTTTTAATTAAAAAGATTCTAAGTATAATTGATCCAAATTTCATTTTTGCAAAAAAAGTATTGTTAAAAATATAAGTTTTTCAAAACGTAGATAAAATAAAAAATCTTTAAAGAATTGAAAAAATTATTTATATAACTGAATAATCAAGACTATGATAAAAAATTGTAATTTCAATTAAAATAAATTTAAAAAGTGACTGAAAATTGTGTAGAATTTTTAATAAATATTTCAAAAAATGTTTATCAAAAAAAATATTTGACTTTTTTAATTCATGGATGTTTATAGGTGTTTTTTGTATAAGATTATTATTTTTATTATTAGGATATATATATATATATATATATATATATATATATATATATATATATATATATATTCCTCAAACTTCACATTAAGTAAATTTAAGCATATAAAATTCCAAGAATAATTTTCAGTCCAGTGATTTATATGTAAATAAAGTAAATGTTTGTATAAACTTGCCGTCAATGTCAGACATCCCAGTACTTAAAGAATAACATTGAAGACAAGAGACCACTTTTCTGATTGATTTATTATTTATCGTACGATAATATGTTCGTTGTATACACGCCATGGTACAACGATTTCCACAATACGATTTTCGTAGTCATGTGCATATATTTGAATAAAACAGATTGTTTTATCAGTTGTATATGTAAATGGTTGTAGTTGTTGAAAAATCGTTATTGTCATGAGACAGCACTTGAATATCGATTCGAATTTTATGGTCGTATAGTCAGAACTTCTTAATTTCAACTCAAACAGACGAACTTAGTTACGAGAAAAGAACTCTATGTTTTTGCTTCCATTTTTCAAATGAATGTGGTTGCTTAGAAAGTACGTGTTTAATTAAAAAGTTATACTTATAATGAAGTAGTCGACATCGTACGAATGTGTTTTAAATATTATGAATGCAATTAAAATTCTGAAAATGTCGAATACTTATCTAAACATAATCCGTTACGTTTTAATAAAAATAATACAGAATACTATGCATTTAGAATTTATATATTATTTATTTTTATTATGGATTCAATACGACAGATAATAGCGTATAAAATCTTGCAATTCCTATAAAAATAAATATCGAACGGATGCGATATGACAAAAGGGAAGTGCATTAAGACAACAATTCTAATATAGGATGTATGTTACTCGAACTATACATTTTATTTCGCTCAAAGGTATAAAAGACCTATTTCACGTCGCCAATATATTTCTGAGAAACATGACCAAAGAGTAGCGAGAAAATAAGAGCACGGACAAGTCCCAGGAGGTTTATTTCACGTCAAAAATTTGATACAGGGATTATTGGCACCATGCGCACCTGCGTACCTTTTTATTATTTCAATTTTCGTACGTGTGATGCTGGAATATTATATTAATACTGGTTTCGATATATATATATATATATATATATATATATATATATATATATATATATATATATATATATATATATATAGACATATATGTAGACTCTTGAGAACTTTATTAATTCTAGATTCAAAAATCGATCTATCTTTTTATTAAGTTTTGTTATGAATGAAGCTCAAGAGAGTTTAATATGTATGTTAAAAAAATAAATAAAATTATTTAATAAATCTTAATTTTATTGAAATCAGTATACATTTTTATATCAATATATATTAATAGATTTTTATTTTTTTTATTGCCTCTCTAATTTTTTAAGAAATGAATTTTTAATCAAAAAAATTTTTTTGAATATAATAATGTTATTTATACGTTTTTAGTGTAAAATCTGATAGATTCATTACTCAGAAATGAAAAGTTTTTTTATCATTTTTAGTAACAGTTAATTTTGTACAATTTTCAAAATACATTATGAGTTTTATTAATAAAATCATTTTTGTTTAACAAATATGGTACTAAATTTTAATTTTCAAATACATTGAAATTTATTAACACATATTTTTTAGAAAAGAAATGTTTAGTATTTAATTCCTCAGAATTTATTTTAATTGATAATCATGTATTTATTATCAGTCAATTTCAAGTTCAGATAATGATTTATCACATAAATGAAAATTGTTATATTGGAATTTATTTGATTAATGACCCTCTGATATTCAATCTATTTCATATAATAAATGTTTTGTGGTTGTTGAAATATTTATCAAGTGAGAAAAATATGCAGTAGCTAAAATATAAATTCCTTTTGATGCAATTTAGTAATTACATATTTAAAAACAAGAATCTAAAATAAACCTGAATTACTAATATAAATTCCATTTATTGAAAATAAAATAGGATTTTTACAATCACTGAAATTTCATTTATTTAATTATTTTACTCATATTTATGATTCGTGGATATGAAAGAGCATTTGCATAGTAAATATTTCAATAATAATGAGGTTGTAATTACTGAACATTTTAATTGATTTTCAGAAGAAATTTATTTGAATATGAATAATAGTTGAATTTCGTTAATGAATTAAAAATATTTACCATTTCTGAAAATACTTTTTTTAGGACTAGACGTTCTACTAGTAATTTATTATTCGAGTAATAGTAAGTAAGCTAGATGATTTATGGATTAAAACTACTTGAATTTTATAAAATTCCCTTCTCTAATTCGTTAATTAAGAACGCAAGTGTCGACGACGATAAACTACCAACATTCTCTGGACAATGTTGATGCACAACATTCTTTGCGAATATAAATTGAAGACGTGTTAATTTTCAGACACGCTTTCACCATTTTCAACGAGCGGTAAAATTGCGTGTGCATATCATAATGAATTCAAGTCTGAATTTGCGAGACTCTATGAGTAGTCATTCGACTAGACAGTCTCGTTCGCTATGTTGACGCAGATAGTGATGACAATATGATGTTGTAATTATTTATGCGTAACGGAATTGTTTTCATTCGAGACGTGGAATTTGTTCATTCTTTAAATTTATATAATGTTTTGACAGTTTGAGTTTAATGAATGATCGTACTGACGATGTACTTATATCTGTATATCAGCATGGTTCATTTAGATAATTGGTTCAGATGTGGCAATAATTAATTAAATAGTTAATTAATTTAATTTTTATGAATACGTAACAATACTTTTTTTTAATCAAACATGCAACTTCCGGTTTTGATAAAGTTATTAGCTATATTTGTTAATTTGTTAAAGTATCTCAGATAACTAAAGATTATTTAATTAAAATATGGAAATGGTCACAAATACATTAACAGTAATATTTTTTAAAATAATACATATATATATATATATATATATCAGTGTAACAAAAACTTTCCTACTTTTGTTGCAAATTCAATTATTTATTGCTTGTCCTTTTTTTGTCCCAAATTATCTTGTGATATTTTAGAGCTATTTTGGTTTGATACTATTGCAAATTCAATTTATTATAACTTAATCACTCATCTCAATAAAACTATTAAGTAATCACTTATTGTTCATTTAATCTCTGATACCGATTTAGATTATTTAGTTTGTTTTAATTTAATATATATATATATATCTCTTTATTCTTAATTATCTTTATTTAAATTATTTACAATTATCGTTTTTCATTTTCTTTTTCTTAATAAAAATAAAGTACAAAATTTTTTTTATAAAATCTTGCAGTATTGAAGTAAATGATTATAACTATTATGTATATTTTTTGCCAATATGGTTTGAGATATTATTGTATTTATATCTTTAGTAATAAATTTTAAAAATAAAATGTGTTTAAATTAAGATCGTATAAAATAATTCAATTTCTTTTTATAATTGAAATTGTATTTTTTATAAGGTATTATATAAAGAATATTTCATGAAACATTTTTCATTATACAGTCTATAATATAACATCATAAACATATTTATAATTTATTCTTGTATTCCTGTTTAAAAATCCGATAAAAAAATTCATTTAAAAATTTATATATTTCTTGTTAATTATTCTCTTTGTTCTCTGTATAAAAATATTTTATGCGTTCGTCTGTAATCGAATTAGTATAAATGTTTTATTTTGGAACAATGTCTACTTTCCTACAAATCTGTTTGATTATATATTTGTGTGTTGAACATAAAGACACGAACTATAATTTTATTCTTTTTTTTTGTTTGAAAAAATCCCGTAACACCTTTATTACGCACTGTTTAAAATTATATCCTCTTGGTTTTAATTATATGCCATTTCGAATAAAAAAGAACTTTTCCAGATAAAGATTTCAAACACGAGTGAAAGTTTCGAACGGAATTTTATTTCGTAATGTGATTTATCTTGGGTTTAAATCATTTTTTTGCCTGAAATTAATTTCTATTTTACGTAAATGAAAATAAAAAGGACATTCCGGTTTTATTTTTACAGACGTAGTTATTTATCTGGTGATAGAATTAGTCGACAGAAACGAGTATTTAAAATTTAATTGCGCTCAGACACTCGTTTCCTTTGACGATGACTCGGGTGAAAATTTCGATAAGTAAATTAAGTGAACATTTATATATATATAATTTCAAGAAGTAGAAGATATTAAATATATCATCATGTGCATATACTTCAACTACGAAATAAGAATATTAATTTATATCAAATGTTAGTTTCAAATCTGTTTTACTTTCATATATTTTTAATGATTAAATATTTGAGTTTTTAAAAAAATAATTATATATTATATAGTAATTATTATTATTCATTTATCAAAATATATACCTTATAGTTTTATTTTAAATTTATAATCGGATTGTATTGAAATTCTATGAGATGTAAAGTATTTTTTTTAATATCTATTATTTTTTTAATGCTTGAAATTGTATCTAATTTTCATTGTGTTTCTCATTTACTGTTTTGCCGAACAAGTTTAAATTTACTATTTTACATTAATGGTTATTTTTTTATTTATGTAGATTGAAATGAGATCTTAGGGTTATTTTTTGAATAATATCATACGATAGCTGGTTTCAATAAGGTTTTTATATAGTTGATTGATATTCATTTAATACTGAAATTAAAAATTAATCATCTCTTTGAAGATAAAAGACTGTAGTATATTAATCAAAAAGAATGATCGTGAAGTATCAACAAAAAATTAATTATAATTCTAAAAATAGAAAATATTATCTAATTGAATATTTAAAATTGTCATTTTTTAAAACACTAATTGTATAGAAATTGGAATTAAATTTTAAACTCGTAAATTGATGAAGATAAACTAATTTTATATTCCCTAATTTACTTGACTTTGATAAGGAAATTAAATAGTTAAGAACTGCTTTATAAAATTTTAATAGAAAAGATAAGTAAATTACAAAGAATATAATTTCTGTAACAAAGAGGTTTAAGAATGAAAGTAATTGATATTTAAACGAAGCTGTGCTTACTACACGATATAATTAATGCAAGGATTTTTTTAAAAAAAATAATTCTTTGATGCCATCAACAATTCAAAAACATGTAAATACCATTTAGTTCAAAGACCGTATGGTCTCGCCGACACGCGTCCAAATACAAAAAGAAGTCGTACGAAGAAGATGGGAAAAAACGTGTGATCGAAAGAATAACGGTGTGAAAAAGCAACCATTAAGAACCCTCGGGATACGAGTGAATTACTCTTTCTCGACGAGCGCATCAATTAACGTCCGCGTCGACATTTTTTCTGTGCGACTTTTACGTTTTACTACATGCGGAGCAAGTACTAATAATGCAGCGAGCTTTTCTTTGAGAATGGATTAGTACGACGAGAGCCACCTTCTTGAATCAACTCGCAGACCGTTGAGAATTATGATCGGAGGTGAAACAGAATTAACAAGAGAATTTTAATCTGAATCGCATTGTCTTCGTTCCTTCTTTTTTTGTACATTTTTTCTAATGGTGCACATTGAATTATAGTAAATTATCTAATAGAAAGATTTGTTTTAAATTATATTTTCTTATTCGTTTCTAATTCAGATAATTAATACCCAGTTGATTTTTTTAGGAATTTGTCATGTAGTTAGAAGTTTCTTTCAATTCTTTCAATAAGTCTGTTGAAGTTTTAAATATTCAATGATAATTTATCAAACTATATTGAGTTGAAATGTCAAAACGAGCTTTAAAAAAAATCAAATATGACTGCTACCAGTTGTCAAAGTTTTGAAATTCTTATTGAAAAATCGTATATATTATTAAATATTTTGGTACAGTGGTAAAATTAATTTTACACAAGTAAATTACTTATCTTTACACTTTAAGACTTTATAAAAGAGTCTGACGATGATACTATGGTTATGAAATGAACAAGTTGATTAGTGAATTTTTAAAAAATCTAATAACGTTAATAGTTAATAAGGAAGTACAATTAAAATTGCAATTAAGTCACAAATATTTATTTTTTACGATTTCCTCTTGCAGTAGATACATATTTTATAGTAGTGTATAATTTTAGATTTTATTAATATACAGTACTATTTACTTAAAAGTAATAAAATATAGAAAATTCGAAATTTAGTACTATGAATGATTCATATTACTAGAAAAATAAATTCCATGCTTTTTACTACATGTATATAAACATTAATATTTGCTGGAAAAAAAATTTCGCATAAAAGTAATACAGAGGAATTTAATTACGTATATATTAAGAATTTCATTTCATAAGTTTTCCCATTTTAATAAACATTTCCCCGTTGTACTGGCTATAAAATAAAACGATTACCTTTAGTCGTGCCACAACTTAGATATAAATCACAGTTTCTGTTATTAAAACATGCATATATTTTCGTTTCAGGTGAGTCAACGAAAATGCTATCTTTTGAATTAAACTGAAACGACGTTGGTCGATAGAGATAACACACATATCTACAATACGTGAGTATTAGTTAAATAAACATGTCGTATAAAATTCAATTAAGAAAAAAATGACTTTTTCTTAATTAAAAATCTACACATTCAGATGTAGCGTCGGTTATTGCCGACGGTAACTGCCTCCAGTGCTCGCAATAAAGCCCGGATTTGAATCAGGACTGTGAGACTAGATGGTGTGCGATAGCACGTTTTATTTATAGTTTGTGTCCTATTCCGGTCTTCTACGTTAGTACATTTTCCGGGTAACTGATCTTTGTATCTATAATATTGTATACTATATACAACTGTAAAGTTTAACCATAGTATTTCATTCGATAATTATTTTTATACAATGTATATACATAAAAGTATAATGAGAACTTTAATTTTATTGTCATATTTTACATCCATCTACTTCCATTCAATTTGTTCGAATTATATTAACAAATTTAATTTACATCGTTTATGATTACTAAAATATGAGGAACTTATATACATATTTATTTATAAATTTTATATGATTCTAATCTTTTGTAATTCAACCAAATAAATCATTTAAATGTAGTTTTAAAAATACAAGTTTTCTAAATAAAAACATTAAATTTCTCTACTAGTTCCACGAAAATCTTATAAATAATCCAAATCTTATTTCGATAATATGAATTGATTTTCAAATAGTCAGTATTTACGAATAAGATGCTTATGTGATTTTTCATCTTGTATTTTTATTAGACAATAATCTCGTATAAGAATAAAAAGGTTTTAAGAATTTATTAAGATTGGTTAAGATAAATTTTTTTTATTGTATGACATATGGAGTAAAAAATACATATAATTGAGTAAAAGATAAGCATGTAATATCATGTTTATTAATTTTTATTTTACTTAGAAATAAATTTAATTCTGAAAACTGAATATTTTAGAAATATTTGATGTTTGATAATTTTGAATGAATTGGGATTGATTTTGTTAAATATAATTTTATTGATAATATTATTGTCTTTAATAATATTCTCATTGTTTATATATATATATATATGTATGACTAAAAGAATATGGTTGAATTGTAATCAACTTAATGTTTACATTTCGAAATGAAATTGTCTATGAAAATTCTGACACGTTCTTGATTGATTGCTAAGTATATTATTTATAGGTTATGAAACAAACAGAATTGAGTTGAGTAAATAGATTGGAAAAAGTCGATAAATTGTATGAATTATTGACATAACATTTTGAAAAAAGTACCTTTGATTCGACATTTACTATCATTTATATCGAATCTAATGACGATACTAATTTGTAATCACTTTTATTATTTTTTTCAATATAAAAGATAGTGAATTTTTTCAACATTACTTCATCAATTTTGTTAATGGATTTGATAACCATACTGATATTTTTTTTATGAAAAAACTACTAATAAAAACGTATAAATTAAATATTTAGACCTAAATGTATTTAATTTCAGAATTGGATATTTTGGTTTCATTGAAATGAAAATATTAGGTTGTCAAATATCTCCCTTCCGCCTTTTTGTCTTTTGAATTTCGCGGCTATGTACAAAAAAAAAAAAAAAAAAAAGCGGAAGGGAGATACTTGACAACATAATATTTTAGAAAGTACTTTAATAGAATCAAATAAAATTTTACACTTGAATTTTAAAGCTTATTCTTTCATGTATTCACAGTATTTGATTTCGAATCATTTTTTGAGAATTAATGATTTATTTGAATTTATTAAAAAAGTAGTACTAGTATTTATAACCTCAATAATACAGTAGATTGAAAAATAAATATAAAAAAATGAATTGTCTATATATTTCTGTAGTCAATACTGATATTTTATTTATTATAATTGGATTTGATTTACATTTTAATTAATAAATATATCATAAAACTTTATATATATATATATATATATATATATATATATATATATATATATATATATATATATATATATATACATAGTACTTAGGGAAAAATAATATATATTTTATTAAATAAACACTAGTACGAACGTTCTCTGTACATACAAAGAACTTCTGTATGTTGATTTTATCTAACCGTTGCGTGATCATATCCAAAGAGACGTCCCTTATAACGTCTGTTTAACAGGATACACGAATAAAACGTATCCCTTATGCATACCTCATTTTGTGTATTTCATAATGACGGCAGGTGACAATAAACGGCTCGTTGAACGAAAGGTCACATACTCTGACAACATTAAGCTTGTTATATTTTAGACCTACATTATGACTAATTTTATATACATCACATATACATTTATATGTATATGTATATTTGTATGTGATATGCATTCCAAAGTTATTAAATTTAATATCAAAAGTTTTGATTAAAAATATAACATAGTTTTTAAAATAACTTACTTAATTTTTTAAATTTATAAATAATTAATATTATTCTTTCTGACATTGTGTGTGGGTTATGATTATCTTTTTAAAAATTTGTCTATTGATTACTTATTCAATTATTGATTTGTAATTTGTAATTCATAAATTCTTTCTTAATCTACAATATAATTCTTAAAACACTTAATAATTAACAAGATGATGATTTGAATAAATTTTAATGAAGGGTATTGTTTGTTCGTAAAGTCCACGATGTTTTAAAATCATGGAACTGATTATATATTGGTAATGAACTATAATTTTTATTGTAAAAATTACCTATTATTTATTATTGTTAAATTGCTATGCAACAGGTATTTTGATTCTTCAACATTATTGTGAGAAACTGTGAAACATGTATATATATATATATATATATATATATATATATATATATATATATATATATATATATATTTATATGTATATATACAAATAGATAAAAAAGGTGATTGATAGAATGTTATGAGTTTCTGTGAATTTGAACGTTCGAACGAGGTTATCGTGTCCATTGTTCAGTTGAAATCTATGTTTATATTGAAAAACAAACTTAACGTATTCATCATGCACGTCCTTTCATGCTTTGTCCTGCTGTTTTCTGACCGGTTTTAACCAGGAAGTGAGCTCTATGGGTAAACAACCTGATGTCAGTGCGTACAAATCGCTTTGATCGTTCGACTATAGAGTACATAGCAATATACTCGGACTCTTTTTAAACATTGTGCTCTTGTGTGTGCCAGTTGTTACATTACAATTCACACTCATACATACGTCAAGTGTATTACTTAAATAAACTTCTTTTGAATATGTTCCTTTTTTGTTCAGTCTCTCATAAATGAACATAAACTTTAGATCAATGGGTACTTATTTGAAACATATTTGTATTATCTGTTTCATTTTTTTTATATTTATATATAGATTTTTATAATTTGAAATATAAATTAAAATTCTGTTCAGTTTCTTTGTGGTAAATTTTATTAGATTTTTTTTTACTTAGTTATTTTTTCAGGAAATGTATTTGTGAATATTGTATATAAATAAAATATAATATTAAACTACTTTCCGAAAGATATTTTCATAGAAAAACAACTAATGAAATATATTTCAATATAAACTTCATTTTGAGTTATTAGTTTAATCCCAAAAAGTAATCTTGACAAATGACACGTCTCAAAACAAACATAAATATAACAAACACGTGAAGCGTTATTAAAACGTTTGTTTTAAACTACGTGGAAAAAATTGCGAGGAGATTGTCGAGAGTGGAGAACTATTTTGGCACTGAGATTCGCACTTTCGTCGTAAACCGTAGCTCATATTTCGACGAAATGAAACATATTGTTCAGATACCGTGCCAGAATCCGTTCCTATTGTAATAAGGCATCCAGCTGTGAAATGAGAGTTTTTCAATGCCCTAAATCACAAGTTTTGTTTGCAGATATATTCGTTTAAATGAATATCGTCTGAGGAGCAAGCAATGCGAAGTGCGTCTAGATTGCTCTTTATACAATGCAATAAAACGGTCTCGAATGAAACACGTATATTGTACGTATTTGTGTGTGCTGTTCAGCAATTGATGAGATTTAAATTTGAATTGTAGCACAAATACGACTATACGTTAATATAAATAGTTATATATATATATATATATATATATATATATATATATATATAATTATGTATGTATTTACTTATATGTATAAGATTTTCCCCGGAAACAATTTCATATATAGTTTAGTCTACATCTACGAACGCAAAATAAAAAAATATTTCAATATATAGGATTTTCCAATAAGTGCTTCAGAAGTTTAAATGGAAATAAAATAAAAAGTATTTAATTGATTAATTATTTACTTATTTTTAAGGGGGTATTCTAGTCTAGACGTACGAATTTTAGATGTTTTTTCGGGTGCTATAAAAAAAACCAACAAATATTTTACTATCCATTTTTATCAGTTATTTATTGACATTTTAAGAGTATAAAAAAGTATTATTAAAAACAAAAAATTCAAAATTGAAAAAGGTACAGGCTGGAAAAGTGAGGGCTCGAAAAAAAGGTGTCTTCTGGTTGACGTGGTTCCAACCCTTCCGGTCATTTGAAACAAAATTTTTTTTTTGAAATTATTGAAAAAAGGTTGTAGTAGTATCCCCGCCTAGGGAAATTAAAAAAATTTTTTTTTTCGCAAAATGGCGGCAGTGTGAAAAAACAGTCATTTTTGCCTTATTTTTTTAACTTTCGAAATTTTTTAAAAATAGTAAAAAACAAAATTTTCAAAAAATCCTAGGCAGGGGCAATCACTGTGTTATTAAAAAGCTCTGTATCAAATTTCAATTAAATCGGTCAATTAGAACTTGAGATATCACGTCAACCGTGTCGAAAAAAGTAGTTTCGAGAAAAACACGTTTAAAGTTTGGAGTTCTTGCCAGACCGGATTGGTGGCGCGTCACAAAAATAGCTATAACTCCGAAAATAATTCGAATTTCTAAAAATCCTCTTAAGGACATATTCTTAAAGGTCTAAACTTTGAAAATATGCAAAAAAATCGATTTTTTAGAAATTCTAGACTAGAATACCTTCTTAGGCATATTTTATGGAATTAATGATGGAACACAATTTCTTTCATATAATCACCATTACTTCGCTTGACATAGTTTATTTATTTAGTCCAATTTTTACTCACTTTTTCACATAACCCCATAGAAAATAAAATTCTATATTAATATAGTTTTCTTTCCTGTTTCATTTTACAAAAAAAATTAATAATAATTATATAAACTCCTTAGGTTTATACAGAAAAAATGTTAATATAATACAAAAATTATTCAACATACCTTTTCATGAAATAAAATCAATTTTTCAAACAATAACTTTTTAAATATCTAAAATTAGTTAAAATTATTTTAAACAATTTTCAAAAAATATTAATATGTAACAAAATGTTATTTTGAAAATTATATATGATTTTGATTATTATTTCAAAATACTCATAAAAGTAGCACAGGATTAAATTTAAAAATTGTTTCTGAAATAATTTTTGAAAGATTTTAAGATTGCATAAATAATTTGAAATGATTAATAATAAATTATGTAGTATGGTATTTCATTTGAATTTCCTTGTATGTGCAACTACAATACTTTAATTTAGTTATATTGTAATTTAAATGTATAGTAGCTTCAAGACTATTAAATTATGATCTTACTTTGAGTAAGATAAAATACTTTACTCTTGTGTGTATATATATATATATATATATATATATATATATATATATATATATATATATATTTCAAAGTCGGAAGTAACTAATAATTAAATTTTCATTCGAAGATTTAGATGCATCTATGAATATTTTATTGTTTAGTAACTCAAGCTGTAGTATGAATAGATTAATTGTCTACGGATTTGAAAGAGAATAAATAATTGAGAAATTATTTTATATTATAAATCATTAAGAAAATAAAATTATAATTAAAATACATATTTCTAGATCACTGGATTTAAATTTTAATTAGACATTTTTCTATATAACATTTTTAATCATCTCAATACTTTATATTTTCTTAAACTTTTTTTATAAGAAATAAATTGAAAAATTAAAAAAAATACGATTTCTAACTCAATTTATAAACTGAACTAGAATCGATTTTTTTTAAATTTTTTATTATGATTTTACGAATCGATTACTAATTGCTTATGTTATACAAAATAGTAAATACTCCATTGATATTTTTTTGAAATTTGTAATTTAGGAACGTTTTATAAATCTGTTTAACAACTTGGCAATCTTGGAAAAAGTATGGGAAATTAGATTTCGTTCAATGTGTAAATCTGGAGCATTTATCAAATACCAAAGTTATTTTGTACAAGGTCTAGGTGACCGCCAGAAAAGTTCTGATCTACATAAAGTAGTTTGTTACAAAAACAACTAATTAATCAATAGATATAACTTAATCAAAAACTTTTTGTTTTGTTAAGTATATATATATATATATATATATATATATATGTGTGTGTGTGTGTGTGTGTGTGTGTGTGTGTGTATGTATGTGTGTGTCCTAGTGTGTATGAGTTAAGGTATGATGTTTGGTGTTCCAATTCTCAACGGAAGAAACTTTCTAAAATCGTTATATTGCTAAAAGCTTTTATCGTAATTACTGGAAAACCAATACAACGACGTTATATTGTAGCCGTTAAGAGTTGCTTTGTGCCAACGAATTACAAAACGTTGGACACACCTTATCGATTAACTTATGAACGGTTATTTGAAAGCTATTTATTTTTTTTTATTTCCGTTCAGGTTAAGCAAATAGTAGTTTATTACATATGAGCAAATAAATGCAATGAGTATAAAATGTCATTATTTGGATTTTATTTTGTATTGTACACAATTTAGTCAATTTATTATTTTTAACATATATATATATATATATATATAAATATATATATATATATATAATTTTTGAATGTTCTAATAAAAAAAAACCTCTTGAATAGAATTTCGAAGAAATGATGTACTCATTAATTAGCAATAAAACATGTGTCTAGTTAGTTTCAAGAATCTGAACAACAATTAAGAAGATGTAATGTTGAAAAGATTCGACTTGTTCTATATAATTGAACATTTCGATTAATGGTAATCAGACCAATTAAAGTCAAGAATACAATAAAGGTATTGAAGTTAGGTTTTATATGAAAGCGTATTTCAGTTGTGAAGAAATGTATTTCAACGTTCGACATTGATTTGATATTGAATGAAATGTTATTTTATTTCAGTTGGGAGATAATATTGAAAAAATTAAGAAATATAAAAATGTAATATTTGTATTTTATTAGTACTTATATTTTCACTAATGGGACTAATAATATTAATGAAAATGTTGTTCAGTATATAGATTATTAAATTTTGATACATACATATATAAGAATTTTATGTTTATTGAACATATGTCATTTTATTAAAACGAAGGATATCAGTTTATATCAGGAGTACAGTTATTGCATTGCGATAAAATATTAAAACTGGGGTTTAAGTCATGTATTTATGATTTATTATATTCTTATCGGTATTTTTATTACTTTTTTCATTGTTGCTAGTAAATATATCATCGTCAAGAAAATGTTCGAATATATAAGAATATTTTAATTTTTTCATCGATATTTTAAATTGAAAATTTGAATACCTTCAACAAGTTGATTTATTAAATATGTAGAAAAATTCAAAATCTATTCATTTTAATATTTTATAAATCGTACGAATGCATTGAAGTAAAATTATAAATATAAATTTATTTTTTTTAATTCTGATTATTTATTGGAATAACAAAAATTGTTCTGAAATAAATTCATTTTTATTTTAGAATCTCTGAATATATTTTTGTTATATATATATATATATATATATATATATATATATATATATATATATATATATATATATATGATTATATGAATATGTGTATGAAGGATAAAGAAAACAAACAAGAAGATAATAGCAATAAACTAAAATTCCTGTTTTAAATCCCACAAATCCGATTTGAAAAAAAATTTATCGACCAAACAATCATAAAATATTTCAAAATAATGCTTACGGCCGCAAAACTACGAACCGAACTCAATCTCATATTCTTGTCACTTGTTTCGTCTCCGTAACAATGTTCTCATATCTCCACAACCTCAGCCTCTGTGTACGGTTCTAAATTTCTACAGCACTTCCAGTACCACCGAACCAAAACATCTTACCTACTTCAAAGTCTTCGCTCGAGTACCTGCGATCACCCACCGCCATTACTTTTATTTTACTGCTTTTGTAATGTTCTTCAGTTTTATTAGATCTCTTACCCATTTATTTGTTTTCCCATCACGTTTTATAATTCCCAGCACGGCTCGTTCTATCCCAAAGAACAATTTTCAGATAATCAAAAAATCATAGACAATGTAAATAAAAAATATTCGATTGATACTTTGCTGATGGCGGTGTTTTAAAATCACTAATAAAATGTAACCAGATGATAGAGAAACAAGACACGAACTTGTGCAATTTGTGGAAACTCCTCGCACTGGCTAAGAAAATCTAAAATGTGTAATATATTATTTATATTATCCGCTAGTCTAGTTTCGCTAACAGATATTACACAGTATGTTTTTTTTTTTGTTCATGAACAAGAACTTTTTCAAGATATTTTTCAAATATTCACGAATTATAGCAATATATTTAATGTTTACTTCCATTATTGTTAAATATTTATATGAATTTTCTATGTAAATAAGAGAAAAATATAATACATAGTTATATAGTTAGGATAATAGTTTATTTTTCTCAAAAATAAAAATAATGTTAGAATTTATTCAGCATTTTTACAACATACATTATTTAAAATGTATACAACCGTTTAGTTTGTAGACTTTTAATCAATTTTTCATACCATATAGTTTCTTAAATTTATTGTATTCAAAGATTCTAAGTTAATAATCGTTAAGAAAATTAATTATTATTCTTAAGTAAATAAATTTTTAGTGTTTATTAAATTAAAAAATAGTTTTGGAAGATTATTAAACTAAATAATATTCATTGTGCAAAGTTTAATATTACTTTGAAGACACTACAATATTTCTTAATTAGAGTATAATATTATATCGGAATATTTCACAAATTATGCAGTGCGGATTTAATTTACTAGATGTTCAGTACAGAAGTTGTTCCATCCACTGCAATTTGTTTCGCTAATAAAATGATGCAAATAATTTTCATACATCAACTATATCTGGTTTAATATCATTAAAACATGAAAATTAAATAATATTCAGAATATAAATTGTTGAAATAATTTAATTTTTGTTAAATAAATTATTTTGATAATATATTAACTATTATTTAATTAAAATCTATCTCGTATATATATATATATATATATATATATATATATATATATTTATATATACAGGATTTTCCAATAAGCACTTCAGAAGTTTAAATGAAAATAGAACAAAAAGTATTTAATTAATTAGTTAATTTTTATTTTTTATTTTTAAGAATATTCTATGGCATTAATGATGGAACATAATTTCACTCATATGACTCATATGACAATGTATTCGTTTAGTCCAATTTTTAGTCACTTTTTCACATAATTGTGGTCCAATTTCACGAATTATAGGTTCAGTGTTTATTTTACACAAATGAATTTTTACCCCAACACCACAATTATTGTGGTGTTGGGGTAAAAATTCATTTGTGTAAAGTGAATCAGCCACAGTTCCAAAACAACTAATTCAGTGTTTATTTTTAATATTTCTGGAGTTTGTGATTTATCAGCATAAGCTAATGATTTCATATAACCCCATAGAAAATAATCCCCAATGGAGTTAAATCACAAGATCTTGGTAGTCAATTGATGGGTCCATTTCCTGAAATAATGGACTTATTAAACTTTTGTTTCATAAGTGTATTGAATTTTTTAAAATTTCTAAGTGCTGTTGAAGTGTTAAATGTTCCATGATCATTTGCCAAGCTAAATGAGTTGAAATGTCAAAATGAGCTTAAAAAATCAAACATGGCTACGACCAGCTATAAAAGTTCTGACATTTTTATTGGAAAATCTTATATATATTTAAAGTACATCAGTGCTTTAAGAAAAAAATCTATTTTTTATTAAAATTGATAATAGCTTGACATTATTATCAATTTTCAAATAATCTTATAATCACGTTTTAGTTTCAAGTAAGTCTCATAAATGTATTTTTCCATACAAACTGAACACCTTAAAACATATACTCGTCAGATAATTCAAGTATAAAATCTGTGTCGAACGTCAACGACATCAAATATTGATAAAGGGTTCTCGAAATAAAAGTCAAAGCGTGTATTATCTCATTGATCACATATATCAGTAGTATATATCTCCATTGTAATAAGACAATACAAATATTGACACATGTATGAAAGATGAAGCGTAGTCAGACGACGTACTATAGGCCGTCGTATTGGATTTCAAGCGTCGCAACTTGATTGTTAGACGTCGTAATATGGATCGTTCGATACGTACATACGGCCCCAATATCGAACTTCATAAAACCACACAAGTGGAGCAATATTCAGAACGTGATTTGATTATATCAACAGTGTCGAATAAATGCTATATATCGACCCTTGAGTTTTGTAATTAACGACGTGGGGTAATTTTAAATTTGGTCTTAAGCGAACAGTTAGTGATTGAGGTTCATTTTTATTCAAGGATTTTAAAATTTAGATATGTTCATATTTTATATATATATATATGTATATACACATACACACACACATATAATCTAACTCTATTCGAATCACCAATTCTACCACTAATATCTAAAAACTTTCTATTAAAATTCTTCTACTAATTAAAATATATTCCAAAAAGATTTTTTTCAATAAAATATGAAATAAATTTGATGAAATAATTTTATTAAAACGAAATAATTTCTGAAACCACAAAAATTATGATAGAATTTGAAACGGTTCAACAATAAATACATAAAATAACTTTTACATTTCGTAATAATTATGTTCGACTCGTAGTTAAATATTTATTAAAATTTATATAAATTATTTTGTATATACATTAATTATATATTTTATACGTTTCATATATTTCTGTGGTTGTCGAAATATGATATTATACATTATAAAAAAATTATTCATTAGTCTATATATTGTATAAATTTTAATCTATTTAAATTATAAATTAATGAATAAAATTTCGTTTTGTGTAAATATTCAGATTTAAAATTTTATTAATAATATTACAAAATTATGCTTTTCAAAATTGTAATTTAAAATACAATTTTTCCTATCAAATCAACAATTAATAACTGATATATTATCTGTAGTAAACTAGTAATAGATTAATTGGTTATCTCTTCTTTTTATATTTTTTCTGTTTTTATTAAAATAACAACTATTAGTTACTTTGTAATTTGATTAAAATATTATTATTTTTTGTAATAAATTAACAGAGAATTAATTTTTATATTCATTCAATAAAATAATATTTTCTATAGAAGTTTTTCTGCAAAAATATAATTTTAATTTACACAAATGAATTTTCACCCCAACACCATAATAATTATTGTGGTGTTGGGGTGAAAATTCATTTGTGTAAAGTGAATCAGCCACAGTTCCAAAACAACTAATATATAATTTTAATGCTTACGAAATGTTTTTTGCGGAAAAAATATTTTTAAGGACGGTATTTATTTCCAAAAAAATATAATTGAAAATTCTCTAATTCACTTTACTATTTTGCAATTTCAACCAAAATTAAACGTTCGAAACATGTTCATCCATTATAACTTTTTATCGTATGTTTTTATATCACTCTCTTTAAGAAATATATTTCTCTATAAAAACTCCAAAACAATTCTTTTTATATTTATTTAAAGCTATTAAATCAGTCTACATGTTTTTATAAACAGACAAATTGTGTATAATTTGAGCTGGTACTTGAAAATAAATTCAGAGGTACGTTTTTGTTTACAAGAAACATATTCTTTTCTTTGTTAGCTCGTAAAAATTATCAGAGATCTTTTTATTATTCGTCTTGTTATATTTTGTTATAACAATAACAAATGTTCATAGTAAAGCAAATACTAAATTTTGCTGAAAGTTCACTTGAAATACTGACTAACGTGTCAAATGTTTCACGGTAACTCGCATTAAATGTTCGACGATGAACGTGTGTTTTATTTAATTATACCATATTAGAGAAACAGTTTTGTAGTGGAATTCTTGCTGGGCATAACTGCAACCGCAACTAAGTAAAATTGTATTCTCAGACCGCTGAAATGGCTACTTTCGAAATAATTTATGAAGAGTAATGAGCGTTTTCTCTGAATATTGTATATAAATATGTTTACGACTACATGTAAACTTAATATAAACAAAGTTGCATATATATATATATATATATATATATATATATATATATATATATATATATATATGTAAAAAATAAACATTTACTTTGTATGTAAAAAAATGTTATTTAGTTAGTTTATATTCTTTTACTTAATTCTTGATGATAAATGATTTGTGTAAATAAATAATATAGATTAACGGTTTTAATGTTATAATTTATTTATACAGTTATTTACACAACTCCAGAAAATAACAGTTTTTTTATATTATCCTCATATTCTGTTTAAATATCCTTATATAAGTTTTTTTTAAACGTGATAGAACTTTAAAGTGAATCTTTATTGAAAGTTCTATCTAACTTAGAAAAAACACTCTTTATATATATAAATTTTTGGGTGTATATATAAAGGCATGATAAAGGTGTTTATGTGCCCTATATATAATTTAATATTTTTTAATTTTTTGTTGATTTTTGTACATGCATTTGCATATTAGTATCGATTATTAATCATATTTATATAATATTTTGTACTAATAAAAAATTCCTATTCTGTTAAAAATACATTATCAATAAGAAAATTACAAATTGTTGGTTTTTGTAAAGAGAATTATTTTTATCTTAACATTAATTACTTTGATAGTGTTTCATAGTAACATTTAATAGTTTAATAGAATTTGTATAAACCAAACGATAGGAAAATATATATATATATATATATATATATATATATATATATATATATATATATATATATTACTAACCTTTCAGTTCAGTGATCTTAAAAGTTACATAATCGTTTGTATGAAATGCTGATATTGATTTTTTATGTTTTAGAGTATTACAAGCTTTAATAAAAATATGAAAATATATAGTAGCATGATATCAGAATATTAATATTAGATTAAAGTTGTATAAAGCACGCAATATTGTTCTTAGTAATGATTAAATTGATCACAAATATTTAATACATATTTGTGTATGCGTTTTATGCAGAGTATGTAAAATATTGATCAGTATTCGTGTCGAATTAGTAACTGTTTAGTTCTAACATAAAACAATAAATGTTTGAGAACTCCAATTAAACATCTTAGTGAGAAACAGACTGATTAAAGGTTTACATTGAATCAGATGTAACTACGGAGTAATAGTTTAATTACAATATGTGTGTGTGTGTGTATATATATGTATATATATATATATATATATATATATATATATATATATATATATATATATATGTATATATATATATATATAATTATTTTGATTGTCTGTTTGTAACTAAACAACTTTAGAAATATTTACGAAACTTTTATCAATGTTTTCCTTAAATTCACAGAAAAAAGATATTCTAGAGAAGAAAACAGAAACATTCTTTATTTTATTTTTCATTTCTCTATAGTGTTTAAAAAATGACATAAGTTATTTTTTCTGTTTATATTTTCAGTTTGTATTCTGAAAAAATAAATTCATGATTATTGAACATTCAGTGATTATTCTAAAAATATATTTGCAGGTTATTGAAAAAATTCTATTCAGTTGACATTTTTTAAAAAAAGAAAATTTATTCAACAATATAATAAAATTTTACATGAAGGGTTATAAAAGAAGTTAAATTAGAAACAGCATATACTGTGTTAAAATAAATTCAACCCTTATATATATATATATATATATACAATTACTTTTAAGCCAATATATAATTACCCTACTATTAAATACCAGTGTTTTCAAGTTTAATCCTTGCAATTTTCAAGTAATTAAACTTAATAATTCAAGGTACTAGGCGACATCGAGTCGTTTCCGTGTACGTAAATTTGTCATTTTGAAAGCATTAGGGCAGCTTATTAAATTTAAGGTTAAAATATATATCATATATTTGATAGACATTTGTTATATATATATATATATATATATATATATATATATATATATATATATATATATAAAGAAATTCATTTGACACATTAATTATATTTTTATCTTAAAAAATTAAAATTCAAAATGTTGACGTTTAATAATAAGATAATTGTGTATTGGCTTAAAAAATATACATACATTAATTTTATAAACGCACATTTATATTTAAATGTGTATGTATATATATACATACTGTAAATTTACTCTTAATTTACTTAGTTTAATATTGTTTATTTTTTTTCACTTTCAAAATGATATAATTAAATTTTTAAGTACACTTGCTGTCTTTGTAAAATACAAATTTTAAAATACATTTTCTTTAATGTGTATTTTAAGATTTCTAATGTGTGTTAAAGATATTTTTTATGTAAGTTGATCTTTTATTTTTAAAATTTTTCAAGAGAGAATATTGATGTAGTTACGTTGTTTAAATATGATTTTATATAATTTGTGTGTGTGTGTGTATATATATATATATATATATATATATATATATATATATATATATATATATATTAAAAATGTATTATTAGTTACATTTCGTGTACAAATAAACGGATTAAACTCGAGCATTTAACTCAACTGAACTATTCCAATATAACGAACTTTATCAGCTCGTTGAAATATCACTCGGCTAGCTTAAACTAAGTTTCATATAACTTATCCGTAGAGTCATTGTAACGTTCCACAACTGCAACATTCCAGTAGCGGAAGAGCGTGAACCTATGACCCATCGAGCGCATGTGCACCGTTAAATTGTTCCATCCTCGTTTCGTATTCGTCGTCCAGGTATGTAGATTACAGGCGGTGATGAGATCACCGTTATCCGGTCATAAATCCACTATCCTGTGCGGGTGTGAACCCACCAGGTGATTTATCAGGCCGCGGCCCGCACGCTCTATCCGTTTATCTTTTACTGCCTCCAGTGCAGCGTGAATGAGCCCTCTGTTACGTACTCTCAAATGGATATTTTGATACGATTTTACGATTGCGCTCTCAATGCGCTATATTACGGGCTTTGTAGGTCAGTTCACGGATTTTCTCCTGTATTGCGACGACAAATAATAAACATGAGAATTTGTTATTTGTCGACGTTTCCTAGCTTTATTGTGCTATTTATTTTGTTCGATGTACGTGCTGTAACAAGAACGTGCTTTTTTAAATTTATCAAATGGAATTCGATAAATTGAACATTGACGAATATTTTCAGTACTTACATACATACACACAAATTTATATATATATATATATATATATATATATATATATATATAAATTGTACACTAAATTTGTATAATGAAATTAAATTCTTTTTAAGTAAACATTTTGAAAATAAAAATATTGTTTATGTGAAAAATCGTATTTTTTGATCTATAATTAATTTTATTTAACAGAAATGTTTTATATTCAGGTTTAAATCATTTAAATAATTTTGAAGTGAACATTTTACACACACACACACACACATATATATATATATATATATATAATGTATTTTTTAGGTTGGATAGAACTTTTAATAGGGATTCAATTTTAAGTTCTATCATGCTTAAAAAATCATATATATACATGTATGCATGTATATATGAAGGTATGAAACGGTGGACAAGAAGAATAAAAATGTAAATCTGGAACGTTATAAATAAAATATACGTTTTCCATTTATACCTCGTAATAGAGCAACCTTACCGTTTAAACACCTTTTCTTGCCCGCGTGTCTGCTATCATCCTATCTACATTTTTCTTTCTAGTCGAGAGTAGCCTTCGGCCTCGTATACTGATCTCATTTTATCATTGATAATGTATCTAAAATGGAAAAATATTATAATATTTTTCGTTTTCTTGACACGTGAATGTAACATTTTTTCCGAAATGTATATTTTTTACGTACAATGCAAATAATTTATTTGTTGACATTTTCTATCTCTTCACAGATCAATATAGAGAATATACAAATGTGTGTATAAATGAAAACGTGTTCTATTTGTATACTACTTGATGTATTTTTTTTCGTCTCATAAATATTGTGATGTTTGAATTATACTTGTTTACACAATGTCTGTTGTATGTAAATTTTTATGCCCGGCATGTATTTATTTGAATAAAAAATGAAGAATAAATAGTTTATTTAAATGATACTATATAGCGGATTGTTCAACAGGAGAATCAGTTTTAATTTAATTCCGAATTTTTTAAATGTAACAAAGTATAAATTATTCCATCACATCAGTTATTTCTCTTACAATCCTTTTTTTTATTTAGTAAAATCATACAAGTGTGTTAAAAATGAGCACAAAAAATATAAGTTTCTTTTATATTTAATATTTAAACGATTGTAGAGGATTTTTTAAAAAAAAAATCATACAGAATGTATGTGTGATTTTATTTAAAATTTCTCTCTCTCTCTCTAGATATATATATATATATATATATATATATATATATATATAATGTTGGTAAATGTATCAAAGTATTCCCACAGGTAACGTCATTACACATCAGTTACTGTTAGAATGTCTGAAATTAAAAAGAAAGCTTTTAAGACGCTTTCTAAGAAAAAAGTTGTTTGGTGTGGAAATAAACGGCTGATTGACGCCACAAAGTCAGTACATAGAAGTCAGTCAGCTTATAAGACAGAGAAAAAGAGAGAGAGATGCATACGCCGATTGAAAATAATAATAAATAAGATACATTTCCACAGATTATCTTGTTACGGAATGAATGTTTTTAAAAGCTTCTTAGTAACTAATTAAAAGCTTTTTTTTATAAAGTAAACATTCGAAGATATTATGCTGTTTTGTTGTTAGACGAGATTTAAAAATATGTTTGTTTTTCTGGAAAAATATGTGTTTGGTGATTTGGGTGTTTGTGTGTATTTTATCTTAATTAAATGAAAAATATTTTGAAGTCGTATTTTTAAAATATATGTATATGTTTGTGTCTGTGTAAATTAAGAGTTATCTTCAATGTTTGTTTACTTGAAAAATATATCATTTTTTTTAAAAAAAATAGTTATTTCAAGTGTGTGGAAAACATTTACTTAATTTATCTGTCTAAAAAAAACTATTTTAAAATTTCTTCTAAAGTGTTTTCAAGCTCGTTATTTACATAACCATTATTAATACATGTCAAGTATATAAACCATGACATAAATAACACAAGTTATATTTTGTCCTGTTATTTATTGCGCGACATGTTCAGTGAAAGCAACAAGAACATTAACCGCCAACAGATGAATCCACAATTTCAAACGGGTGGCAGTTGTGGTGAGAAAATCCAGATGCTTACATTGAAAAGGGAGACGGTTCGTTACGTTCATATTATACGGAATCGTATTTTTCTCGAGATATTTGTTTAATTGATTCGAATTGTTCAGTGCATAATAACTGATACAAGAAAACCATTATTATATTGTATTTCAATAAACAATATACGAAATTATAATTATTGTTGATTTAATATTAACGAGACGTCGTCTGAAATCTAAACGATTATTCGTGATTTTAATTAGGAATTTAATTACAATATCATTTGGGTCGATATAAACCATATGTTAGTTGTTTTCGAATACATGTACGAAAACACAGACTGAAAAATATAATATAAAATTCATATTCGTATAATTTATTTGGATGATACCAGACAATGCTTATTTCATTTTATACGACGTACACAACGAATGGAATATAAGACAAATAAAAAATTCGTTTTAACTTGTCTAAGTTTTTACCATTTTTTACACGTTCCCATTCAGAGTTATGAATTATCATTCTTACTTTATTATCATAAATTACGGCTTTATATTTTTACTTTTATATTTTCTTCGTACGTTTCGGCGAAGACGATACAGTGACAACGTTCTTGTAATGTAATCTTTTTTAAATTAAAAAAGAACTGTATTATATGATTAATGGTCGAATGAAATTTAAAACATTTAACTTGTGAAAAACTTAACAAATTCAAATATTTAGAATTTCGTTATAAAAGATTGTTTGAAAGTTAAAGATTTTAAGTAAGTTTTATTTGAGTAAATATTGTTCAAGTTATAAACAATGAAATACTTCAGACAGAATATCTGTATTAAATAAAGGATTATAATAAGCTATTTGCTTTTACTGATGTTTCATTTATTAGTTTTACTTCATCGTTTCTCGTTTGATGAATTACAAGTAGTTTTGAGAATAAGATGATATTAATTTCATAACTCTTCTATGTCTAGACACAAAAAACTATTTGAAATGTTTTCATAATATATATTCTTAATTATAGAATTTCACTAAACATTTTTAAAAATATATGAAAAAAATAATGAATAATTTTTGGTTTTATCAAGGAATATATTTTTAATATAGAAGTATGATAGAAAAGTTACAAATGATTAAACAGGAAATAAAAGAAATAATTACAAACATCTAACAGTAATTATATTGTCTAAAAGAATTAATAATGAAGAACACCTGATTTCAAATTTATCAAACAAACAATAATCAATAAGAATATTAAAAAAAGTTTTCAATATCGATTCAAATTATTTTCACGGAAAGCAATTAAAACTTTCAACGCAACATCATATTCTCTTGAAAAAGATATCAAAACTTCTTTCAGATCATATTTAATTACAGAAGTGTATGCACCGAAAAGCGAGTCCACTTAATTATGGCACAAGTCGTTTCTTCATAAACGAAACGAGATCTATATAAATTTAATAGAATTTATATATATATATATATATATATATATATATATATATATATATATATATATAATGCATATATATACATAATTAGCTTTAAAACTTTCCAGTATTTCTACAGAATTGAAAACTTTCTGTCGTCACTATTGTTGAATATTATTAGAGTATTTCAATCCTCGCAACTTTTTGACAGTGTAATTTCCAAAGTGCGTACAATAAGTGGGTGGTTGTGCGCTAGTGAACTTTGTTAATTCCCATCCCTAAGATATAATTAAAATTTGCACGTAGATAATGTAGTTATGAGGGACACGTTCAACGTTGTACTTCCGTTCAACCGAAGATGTTACGTTTAATTATAACACACTTGTATGATAAGCGAATCTGACATTTCACATCACTGATTACGAAATAAAGGTATACGACGGAAACTTAACGCCCGCAAATATATGTATATTCGTCTGTATCCCATTAATTTCACAAAATTATATTTTGATTATTTTGTATGCTTTGATTCGAGATTCCGATCTTGATTTAGACAAAATGTGCTATGTGGAAGGAATGACGAATACTTTTAGACTTGAGTAAATAGTTACATTGAAATAAGTTCATTAGTCAACTTCTACGACGTACAAAACTTCTATATGTTTATTTAATTTATATCTGAAATAATACATTTTTGGATAAAATAATTAAAAATATTTTCGAAATATTATTTATTAAGATCTTAAATTCTACATAGGTGAAAAAGTCTATAATTAGCATATGACGATGATAATTTATTTATGTCATGTTATTTGTAGATTTTAAATCAGGTCATAGTTTATTAAATGATGATCTTTGATAAGAAGTTGTATTGTAAAAAAAAGTTTGAGATGGACTCAAGATTTATTTATATATTTTTTTTATAAAAATGAAATAATCAGTATAAATGGTTTAATAATTGGTCTTTTAAAAGATAATTTGTTATTGAAAATATTGTGTCAAATTATCTTGATTAAGGGGTAACACCACTGTAGAAATTTCAAAAAATCAATTTTTTTTTATTGGTTTAAAATATACTTTGAACCTTTTAGAATATAATACAAAAGGTTTCATTCTGAAAAAAAAATTTCTTTTGAAATTTCGGGACTTATACCTACCGTCTTCGGCCGCTCCGAAACGGCTGATCGAAACTTTAAATTGATTTTTCTCGAAACGACTTTTTCTCAACGGGCACGCAGCATAACTTAAACAGTTTTTTTCCAATGATTTTATTATTATATTTAAAATCACGTAGGGGATTTTTAATAAATTGATTTAAACAATTTTTATTGAAAATTGAAATTTTTTTAATTCGCTGCCAAATTTACAAAAATCAATATTTTCAAAATCCCCTAATGATATTTTAGCTATTGACAATAAGTGGAGTAAGTTCAAATTAAACTTCCGATGAAAGGAGCCTCGAATTATTGGCTCTAAATCAGCCATTTTGTATTTTTTTTACTTTATATTTTTAGTCAATATAGTATAATGTTAGATCAATAACGTATCAAAATATTTTTTCTTTACAACTTTCCTTTCCATTCAAAAAAAATTCCCAAAAAAACGCTTTTTTTTCGCGATTACAGTGGTGTTACCCCTTAAAATAGTAGTCAGTATAATAAAATTATTTTCAATATATTAAACAAATAAGTATATTGACCGAAATGTTTAATAAAAATAGTTGAAGTTAATGTCACGAGTAATTTAACTATTAAATAAAATATAAAAGAATTGTAGTAATATGTACATAAAAGTATAATGACGACCTTAATTAAATTCAAAACAGAAAAAATTACAAAGAAAGTAAATTTATTATAAATTAAATATTTACTTATATATATATATATATATATATATATATATATATATATATATAAATGAATAATGTTTAAATTTAGTCATGTCCTAATTAAATTAAATATAATGGCTTGAAGAATTTCCATTTATAATTCCGTATGATATAAACGAATCTACTTATCTTTTGCATTAAACATGAAACACTTTACAATTCAAAAAAATTAAATGTTAAAATATTCATTGGATTTACAATGGACATCATAAGTTTCATGAATTTAAAGCAGAATAATCATAAATTATTCGACAATTGTTTTTCACGATAAATGTTAATTAGATATTTTATTAATGTATGGAATATATTCAAATAGTATTATCGAGAAAATTGGTTTATGAACGATTGGATCTAATGAAATATGTTTACATCTCTGTTAATTATATTCATATTTCAAATAATGATTGTCAATAAAAATCGTTTTTTCGATTTTCTGTGCAAACAAAAATTTCATGTTAAAAAAAGTATCAAGTCTTTTTGTGGTCAGTAATATGCTTTTATGCAAAACTATATAGAATTTATTCCAATTCAATTTTTTATTGCACTTCAGATCGAATATATTTGAAATACATTTTGTTCCAATATTTTTCATTCTCAAACTGTCATATAAAAATGTCATCAAATATTGTTCAATTACATATTTTCCACTACCGTTACGTTACAATAAAATTTCGTATCAAGGAACGAATTGTAATACATTGTTGAAAAATATATATGTATGTATTGTATTTCAAAACCCTTTTAGACGATAAGACGGCTTAAAAGCATTTTCGTGAAACTGGAACAATAAGGGAAAGTTATCGGAGAAGTGAGACGTAAATATACTGCATCGAATCAAAACCGATATCGTGACATATCAGTTAGAATGAATCTTTCGTACATCGATTACTCGTGAGCTTTCTTGCCCAACGCCTCGTCTATCGGTGTCTTTTAGTTCACAATCGTTGAAAAGACATCTCAATAATGACGATGGTATTTCGACATCCATTACGAATCGTTATTGTATTTACAATATAATGTCGTCGTACAATTGAGTCCTTGAAGATGATTTCTCTTATACCGAATCTGTCGAACAGAAAATTATTATTTAAACAAAATGAAAATATTCTAGATTTAGTATTTTTTTTTAAAAAAATGTTTATTGAAAGTGTATGGCGATTTTCAATTCATATTTTCCTATGTAAATTTTTGGAAATTTCCACAACGATTTTATCATACTTTATGAACACATTTATTGAATTTCTATATTAGAACCGTTTACAAACGGTAGTTTAAAATTTAACGAGTACATAAAATTATCCTATCAGATAAGAACGTTGTTTAAAATTTATTAATAGGATGTTACACCACGAACCGTTAACACATTTCAGAAATAATTTATTCAAGTTTATTTCGCGTCGTTGGTTTTATAAACTAATGCTACGTCAACTTATAGAATTTATTGAACTTGAAATTCATCATATGCATGAATAATAACTTAGTGTTTTGGATTGTCATGAATATTAAACAATTTGTGAACTTATCGTAGACTGAATACTCTACCGTATATTTTAATTACAATAATATTTTTCTTAAATACCTTCCTTGAAAATATGAAATATTAAAATTTATGTTTCGATATTTCATTAGAAGTACCTGAAAGTTTTATCGTTTATACAAATGTAAATTTTGAATACAATTTTATTTAACAATTATTTCGATTAGATATATATTAAAAAAATAGTACATTAAAATTAAAAAATATTTATTAGATGAAATTAAAAGTATATTTTTTTAAAAAAAAAGTTAAAATATTAATTTTTATTTTTATTTGAATTTTTTTATCAAATATAATTTTATTTTTGACAGTAATTTTTGAAGTAAAATAATGTAATTAAAATTAATAATACTTTTATAAGATTTTATATTGTAAAAAGTGATTCATTTGTGTAAACATAGTCTCATATTTTTGTTGGTTAAGAGAGGGTAGTTATTTCAAAGCTTTTGTAATTTTCTTCTCATTTTCAAATTAATTTATGTTGACATATTTTTATGCCACTATTTTTTTGTATATATATATATATATATATATATATATATATATATATATAAATATTTAAAATATTTGTATTCTTATAAAATGAGAAATATTTATCAGTCATCAGAATTAAATTATTAAATACTACATATATTTTCTGAATAATCATATATATATATATATATATATTTAAATTGTAATTAATTAAATATTATTTTTAAACTTTTTTGAAAATCATTTTAAATATTTAATAAAAAATATATTTGGAAATTTATTTAAAATATATTGAAATTCTAATATTTTTTTTTGTTTATTACAGGTAAGTTCTTTTATTTATATGGTGTTAATTGGTGAGTGAATATAAAAAAAATATATTTTCCAATTATACATTTGTTCAAAGTATCTAACAAATACATTTAGTTTTCAATAAATAAAATTAAAACAAATAATAATCATATAATACTATAAAAGAATACATTTTGTATGATACTTCTTTCAAATTCGATTTAAAACGATCGATGTATCAATTGTTACTGAGTACCTTTCACCTAAAATGACATGTACAAATCTGAAAACAATTTTAAGAAACATTCATCATTTCAAACGGAGCTAAAATCAAATTATCCTTTTAAGCGCTTCTATCCTATTCACTAGTAATCATTCAATATTCATGTACGGAAGCTTTCTTCAAATCTAGTTTAGAATTTACTGACGCGTAGTGTCTTATTCGTTGATGGAGGTAAAAACATTTCACTTTGAAAATGTTAAATTGATTTTAGTATTGTCTGTAATATAGTCCGTTATCATGAAGGAAACTTGCAGTTGAGTTTATTCAGATTTAGTTGAATCTTAGTCATATATTTTGATTTGATTTCATAAATTTTATATATATATATATATATATATGTGTGTGTGTGTGTGTGTGTGAAAGAGAGAGAGAGAGATGGTTTATTTGTTGTTTAATTAACGAAATTGTATAAGAACTTTTAAACGAAAAGTGAAATCTTTGCAATTATATCGTCTTTAAATTTTCCTCAATGTTCAAGTTTACCATAATTATTTTCGTAATTGACAGTCTTATTTCTGATCTCTGTCAACATGAATGCTACATGAATATATGAAACATTTGTTTATATATATATATATATATATATATATATATGTATGTATGTACATGTAGTGAAGTTATATAAATTGACGAGGTTGTCAACTCTGTAACATTGTGGCAAAACGTACTCCAGGGATGCGCTATGAGATACGTGATAATTGATGTGTTCCTTCTAATTACTTGTCTCTCGATGATGTTCTTACTTATACTCACTAGAATTGATTGATACAATTTACTCGAGCTTTATATTAATTTGGCAATTAGTGTAGTTTTGTTCCGTTGATAAAATGAAGTAGGTGGAGACGATTTTTACGAAAATCTTTTTTCTCAGATACAAATAACTGTCTATACATAAAACATATTCACTAATATAAAGTAAACAATGAAATTAAAAATTATATATTGGAATTTTGATTTAAAAAATACTTCAAAAATCTTTATATTTCAATGAAAAAATCTTTTAATAATTTTTTATTTGTGAATTTTTTTAAAATAATAACAAAATCGTTTTAAAAATATTTTAGATAAATATAAAAAACTAACAGACTTAATTTCAAAAATATTCTATACAAAATAAACATCATTACTTTAAAATTTCATACCGAAAATCAACAAGAATATTTTTAAAATAAATAAATGTAGAGTTAATGAAAAATAAGCGACGAATAAAAGTTATGGTCCATAAATCAATAAAAAAAAATGTATATAAATGCGTATGTACATTTATTATTGACTAGTATTTATTTTTCCAGTTGATCAACATTCATTTTGAATTATTATTGACGTTCTGGAATTCACTTTGATGTCATCTAAATATGAAACGATCTAAGAAATTCACTTTTGTGTATTTCATAAGAGTTTAATCTCTTGTCTTATCAAAACAGCTTCAAAGAAAATTCAGAAACTTCGTTTAAGATAACAAAATAAATGCAGGTCAATCGGAAGAATGAATATACGTGTGTACACATACATACATCGAATATATATATATATACATATATAGATAGATAGATATAGATTATATATACCTGATTCACCTAACTCTTTTATTTGTGGATATTTAACGAACGTACGAAACCTCCTCATAAATCTTTCAATAAAATAGTTTCGTAGTTAAACGAAGATTACTGAAACACGCCGCGTCATAATTTCGCAGCAACGAGCTGTAGTCATGAGACAAGTATAAAACAAAGTTCTTTTCAAGTTTAATCGAACTGAAAATGTTCTATAACTTTTATATTCACTTAAAGCATGACGATAACAATTTAAAATCAAGCAATGAACTTTAAATACTGCCAGCGTAAAATTTCATTCGCAAGAAATTATTTACGAGCCGTAATAATGTTTTAAATGAAAATAACTTCATTATGTGTGTGTGTGTGTGTATTTTATGGCACGTTGTAAGAGTCGGTTATTTTATTGGACACACGTGCTGCAGGTTTCATTTCTAAATGTTATTCGATTTGATTTAGGTAGAATGTTTAGTTGATGTATGTTTTATAGCTGGTTTGAAAAGAACATTTTAGAGTCGATAAGCATTGATATAAAAGTATAGGGTGTTTTTAAGAGTGATAAAACTATCCATAGAGATTCGATTTAAAGTTCTATCACGCTTAAAAATACCCTTTACATAATTTCTCACAGAGAAAATGTTATAAAAAACACAATTATTTTTTTCTTTAATAAAATATCAATCAATTGATATATTTTTTAAAAATAAACCTTTTTTGTTTCTATAAATTCAATTGTGTATTAGAACTGCTTTTGAGATGAAATGAAAAATATGAGATCATTTTTTTTTGACGTTTTTAATATTTAAAAAATTGATTTAGTTAAATTGGATTTTTGTTTGAGAAATAAAATTTTTCAAACGTATTTTTTTAGTTTAACTGAAAAATCTTCAACAATACACATGTTTTGTACAAATTTCAAAATGATATTCTTTCCACAATTTCCTTTCTTGTGAAAAAAAGGATCATTCGACAAATACTTGACACAAACATAAAATATAATAAGGATCTTTATACTCGTGAACGTATAAAATGCCAGTATTCAAATAGATACACCTCCCGCAAGCACAGATATTGAATCGGTCGGAAAAGTGGTAAATAAGTAAATAAATCAACCATCATTTATACCCACCGTGTGAGTGAACTTTTATACACGACCATAAATAATAAAGTTTCGCTTTAAGTTTATTGGTAAATTGCGATATATACATACATACACACACACATACATACTTTTGCCGTGAAAAATCTAATAAAGTTTTTATAAGGCGTCATGGAAATTTATTTACTATGTCGATATATTTTTTCTCGCTCACGGTTATGAAATATATGCAAACGTTCCGGTACTGTTAGACGTAATTGATACCGAATATCGATAAATGTCTCGACTGGATTCCAGTTATTTATCCGATATTAGTTTTGTGTATGTTTATATCTATTTTTCTGTGGAAAGATCACGGTTTATATATCCGTAATAAATCAAAGTATCGATTCAACCATTCAAAAGATGTTAGTACTGATTGATGATGTGGCTAATTGATGAATAGAACGTATATGTGTGTGGTTTTTTTTTGTATTTTCCATGACAACGTATACTCAGTTTCTTTTCTTTACTTCTTTCGTTTATTTCATCCATATATATATATATATATATATATATATATATATATATATATATATATATATATATATATATATGATAAAAAATTACATTTACAATAGACTGATTTTTATAAAAAAATTAAAAGTAAATCTTAATGTATAAGCAAGAAAAACTCTGTAATATATATTTTTATTCTCAATATTTCTATCCTCACAGTAAAATGTATTATAGAACTTTTTTTGTTGTAATTTAGTATATTATTATATATGTGAAGAATTGTTAGAATATAAAATGATTTTAAAGAAGAATTGTAATACTTTTCATGAATTATATATATATATATAAAGTTTTTTTAGATTTGATAGAACTTTCGATAGGGGTAGCTATTAAGTCAGTTATCAGTTTGCGTGTTATAAGTGATTTTTAAATTAAGTATACTTTGACAAATTATTATGAAACATTTTACATTTGAGCAACGTTTTTAAATTATGAAAATTTATTTCAAAAATCAGTGTTCTGTTAATCATCAGTTCATTAGTATTCTACCACAAAATTTTATTCAGTGATGAGGCTCATTTTTGGTTAAACGTGTGTTTTAATAAGCAAAATTGCCGCATTTGGAATGAGTGATTCTAAAAAAAATTAATGCACCGTATGGTGTGGATTGCACGTTGGTGACATCATCGGACTTTATTTTTTTCGAAATGAATCCGAAAAGTACGTTACAGAACTATGATAAATGATTATTCGTTTCAAAATTTGCATGACATCGAACTTCAAAAATGGATTTGTAAATTGGTCTCCACGATTGTGTGATTTGACGTCTCTGGATTATTTTCTTTGGAGATATATGCAGTCTCTGGTTTTTGCTGATAAATTAGATTGAGGTATTAAGGGGTTATACGCAGTTAGAAATTTCAAAAAATCGATTTTTTTTGCATTTTCGAAATGCACATATATTTGAGTATATTCTCTGAAAATTTGAAGTAAATCCGATAAATATTTTCGGACATACACCTGAATTTGTAAAAAAAATTTAACTATGTGTAAACTACTTCCGAAACTTCAAACGCGTTTATCTCAAAACGGTGTTTTCATAGTCGGTGATCTCGATATCTCAGAAATGGCTGAACCGATCGGTCACAAATTTTCACACAATCTTCTCAAATATATTCCTCAGGTATTGAACGAAGGAATAAGGTTTACAAAAATTATTACTATTTTTTTAAACAATTTGGAGCGAAAATTTTAGTAAAAAACGAAAAATTTTTTTCAAGTAGACGCCATTTTGTCAAAAATGAAAATTTTTATTATTCCTTCGTTCAATACCTGCATTAATCTATCCTTTAAAAGAATTGACCATATTTTTTGATTTCAAATAATCCAAACCGCCGATATGGAGATCACCGCCAAGCGCCTTTTTTTGGAGGTCGTTCGGGACATCGTCTGCAGGAGCGGTGCACTTCAATATTTTTTTATGATCGACATGTTATTTTATTCTTGAAAGTAGGATCTATTCAAATAACCATAATTTATAATTGCAAAATAAATACTGTTTCTAAAAAAAATTCCTAAAAAACGTCGTTTTTGCGCCTCGCAAGTACGTATAACCCCTTAAAAACCAACATAATTCGCGTTATTGTGGACATAAGACCACAATAGTTTGAAAAAGTGATCCGAAATGGGACTGATAGAATGCGGTCTGTCAGAGGTAGTAATGGTGTATATATTCCTAAAACAAATTTCAAATATTAATGCCATAAAATGATCTTTCGAATAATACCAAATAAATGGTTATTCGGTTAATTAGTGGGTGTTTTATTTCAATTTAAATTTCTATCATATTTAAAAAAACATCATATATATATATATATATATATATATATATATATGTATATGTGATGTGTGTGTGTATGTGTAGGTTTTGTATTATATATATTTTTCTTCAAAACCACGATTGATTAATTAATTAGGGCTTTAGTGAGGGTGAACTTTACAGAGTTAACTGTTTGTTAGGGCAGTAAATAATGACGGTACGATTTGTGGCTATTGTAAAGCACCACATTCAAGTAAAAAGCACAATGGTTTCCTGTTTTGTTATTGAATTTGGTTTGAAACAATTTTCAATTTTCATTAGTAACGTTTCTTGTTCGAATTATCGAGTTATTTTTTTATTAAAAAAAATCATACGTTATTCTCATACAACCTCATTCGAATTTAATTAATATATAATTTATTATTGAAAAACGTTTTAATTTTATTCAACAATACCTGGTTCGTGAAATGATATTTTAATACAATTTCTTATGGTAATGAGAAATAAATTGTAACTCATTTATGAAAGGTCTGAAACAATACCGAATATAAAATCAAGAGAGACGTTTAGTAATTTATTACCACTGATTAGTTTACGTACTCCTATACATATATGTGTTCATATAAATTTGCACAAACATTTATATTTACTCGTATATAAACACATTGAGACATGCATTCATGCTGTGGTTTACGAAGCCTGAAAACAAAATACACTACGTACAATTACAGCTACTTAGTCCGTTGGGAATTCAGAAGAAGAGCACGAAACTTCACACTATAATGTATGTAAACTGTGTAACTGCAAATGTATGTACTAATTCTTAATCGAGTTACGTGCCATCTCTTCATTTGACAGTTTCTGTTTAATACAGGAAATATATTTTCAACATGTTCAAATGAAAGACAGTTTTCCATTAACTCGCTATTGTATAACGTCGAGTATTATTTTTTTATATATATTTTTTTGTGCACGATGAAATGATTTCGGTACCATTTCAGTGCATATTTCATTCCTGTTTTATTTATTTTTTGTACCTTTGCTATAAATCAATAGTTTGATCGTGGATTTTATGTTCAAAGAAAAACCAGAAAAAAATCGAATTTTTTTATTCTGAAATAAAATTTTATCACTTGTCTATAAAAATAAATTATCACAACGATTCAAATAATTTATATTTATATATTTATAAAGTAGTAAATTTATGAATCAATTAATATACTTACTCTTTTTAAAATATCCAACTAACATCATTAGAGTAACATATACTTTTTTTAAAAAAATTAACTTGGATTCTTTTTATATTTCACTCTAAAGTTGTCAGTTTCAAAATACCTGTTCGATACGAAACATAGCACAAGTTGTAAAAAACTTTTATGTTTATTAGACTTTTTATAATTTTATGTTAAAAAATATAATCATAAAAGCCGAGCAAGTAAAAAATTCACAACTGTAGTCTTTATTAGATTTTTTTTTGAAAAAAAGTTATTGCTTGTGTTTAGAGTATGTCTTATAACAGATAAAATTACTTTCTTTGAATAATTTAATTTACTAAATTAGATTACTTATTTATATATGAAATTTGAAATCGTTTGTCGATGTCAGATAAAATAAATTCAAATTTATTATTACACGTTTGAATTGATTTTGATTGGAGGTATTAACAGCAATTGACTAATTGATGGTATGGATTTGATTAAGATCTGATTAACTAGAATAGAACTTAAAGCATATTAAGAGTAATCCACTAATTGATTCTTTGAATGTAGTTGTAGTATCAATGATTGAATTGAAATTATGTGATTATCAAAGTTAATTTTTTTAGAGAGTTTTAAATTAAAATAAAAATTGTTTAATTTTCAAGAAATTGAAATTAGGTTTAATGATCAGATTGGGCACAAATACACGAATACACACACACGTATATGTGTTTGTGTGTGTGTATTTAATGATAAAATTTATGTTTCATGATATTTTAATCAAAATATACATTGTTATCTATTTGTATGAAATTTAAACTAGACATAACGATTTGTTCGATTCGAAACACTGTTTCATCTCAAAACCGTGTGTCATTCACTTTCTGTTTCGCCGAAACCGTACCGTCGACATGATTTTCGACTCCGCCATCCACCGTCTTCTCCATACATTTGCGAAGTATTTAAGCTGGAATTTCAGACATTCCGAACACTCAAATCAACACATAAACCTACGCGCAACTTGTTTATGTTTACAAAAGATGAATAGCTCAGCGTTCGTATCGATCGGATGTCATATGATAGTTATCTTGGAGTTCAAATTCAATCTAGTGCACACTAGAGTCGAATCGGACAGTTGGAGTACCACCGCAATGGAATGTTGAGTGCGTTAACCGCAGCACTGCTTCCACGACCTCCTAACACAATTATCCCCGTAAATTAATTATCCAAAGTGCTCGGGGACATTCGTATCAAATTGGCGGAATTTATAGCGTTGTTGACAATGGCACGGCTGCGGATTTGTACCATTATATCATACTGTGCGATCGGTTACTACCATAAACCGACCTGGTTGTTGGACGGGCCGTTACCATCGGCGGTCGTTTAAATAAAATAAAAAAGGTGCGATAAATATTTGCGAATCGTGACTATGTGATTGATCGATACAGACTTTTTTTTGTGGTTTCATTAATGCGAGATGTTGCTTCTGGTGTACTCTTGCGTTATAATTGTTGGTAATAAAATATGATGGCAACTTATGTAGCTGTTTGATACGTTCAGCGAATTGATTTTCTGTTTGCGTGTGAATTCAATTAATACTAATATGATTTATGTAATTGGTTTTAAATAACAACACGATATCTATACAAGGAAAATATTGATTACGAATATATATATATTAAAGAAAACCGATATAATTAAAAAAATAATTATTATAAAAAATTATTGAAAAAATAGTAAATATTTTCTATCACTTCATATTTTCTGATTTTATTGTATGAATATTTCTTCCACATATTAAGTGCATTTGTTTAGTTCAATTTTTAGTCACTCTTTCTATGATAATTTGCCAAATTATATTGAGTTGAAATGTTAAAATGAGCTTTAAAAAAAATCAATCATGGCTGCCATCAGTTGTCAAAGCTCTGACATTCTTATTGAAAAACTCTATATAATAATGATTAAAAATTGTTCTTTTATTTAATTTCATTTTTAGTTTTTATTACATTTTCAATTTAATAAATACATTATTTCTTGGATTTGTTTCGTATCTTACATTAAAATCAGTTCAATTTCAATTGTGTCATTAACAGAAGAATATATTATTCAAAGAATTATTGTATTTATTATATAGAAAAAAAGTAATCATAAGTAAAATATAAGTAATATTTATAACAAAAATGTCACTAACAGAGAATAATCTTTTAATAAAAAAAATATCTGTTACATTTTTAAACCATAACCATTTCGAATGAAAATAATTAAAAATAAGGTACATACATAAAGAGCGAATCTCTGTCGAGACCACAATATGATCGTACGTATTTCTCTGTATTCGTATTGTCAACGCCACAGATTCTTAATACTTTCCTCGTTCATACTTTCATTTCTAACCGCAAGCGCTGTTCGTACCAGTAGAAATCTCATTTTCCGTGAATGAGTGCCGTGAACTAAATTGAAAGCTCATGTAGGCTTAAAGATACATTCATCGTAACGTTGACCTTACGTGTCTTTTCGGGAGTGCATTTATATCTACTGTCAAGTCTAGAGTAGACCGTCTCTTTCGACACGAACACCTTGTGCTTATTTCTCAGGGTGTATACACTCACTGAGATTTTGGGCCACTGTTCATTCTATTTCCGTTTAGATTTTATTTCGACTTCATGAACATTTTATTAACATTATGTTATAATATAAAAACCATAAGCTTTGTCGTCAAAACAAAGTTATAACTCTGTTATATATATATATATATACACACACACACACATATATACACACTCTGAGCAATGAAATAATTGAGTAAGTTTAGAAAATATAGAAAAAATAAAATTAAACATGAATAAAAGGAGTAATCAAAATTTTACACGAATTTATTTTTGAGTAATATTTTTTAAAAAAAATATTTTAGTAGTATTATTTAGGAAAAAATTGTTAGTGAGAATTTAATAGGAGACTAAATATAGATTGTAGTTCATTTAAAAGAAAAATAAATTCTGAATATATTATCATAAAACTTGAAAAAATTGTTGTATTATTTATAATTTAAATTTTACAAGTATATAAACAAATTTAATTTAACTTTCCTTTTTCTTGATGTTTTTCTTGACGTTTTTATGTATATATATATATATATATATATATATATATATATATATTTATATTTAAATTTAGAATGAATTAATTTTCTTATATTATCTCTTTATTAATCTTTTGAATTTTTTATATACAATATAATATAAAAAGCATAGATAAAATAATATCATATTTACATAGAAATACAATTTCATGTATAATAACGTTTTATTTTAATTGCTTTTCGATGTAGTTATTAATAAAATAATTAAGAGTTTTCAGTTTTTGTCCAGTAATTTATATCGTATTGTCGTTTAGTGTAATAAGCGTTTCATAAAATTTTAAAAGCACTAATCGTTTCTGTATTTGACATGCTTTTAAACTCAGAACAGTCAATCAATCAAACATAGTTCTATTAACGTTTTTGTGCACATATGGTCATATATTTTAAGTTTGTTAGTTTATGCTTTATAAAACTTTATAATTATTTATATGATTTATTTCCTCTTTTATTTCTCTTTATATACTGGTACATATATATATATATATATATATATATATATATATATATATATATATATATATATATATATATATTCAGCTGTATTAAAAATATATTAATAAAAATGAAAAATTAGATTAGGTAATAATTTATGCAATTAAATATGTTGTTATGAATATATTGAATAAGTTAGTAAAAAAAATTAATAATTAATTATTGTGTTCAAAAATAATATATAATTTTAATGATTAATTGTAAATTATTTTAAAATTCTAAATCTAAATTGTAATGAATTCAAGTGGTTATAAAATGATTTGCCTATTTATAAAAGACAGTTCGAGGTTTAAACGAAACACTGTTATAAATCTAATTTAATTTATATATGCAGATTAGTTTCAACTATAGATTGAATTATTTTATTCAGTATATTGTATTCATAACAATAGCTTGATAGTAGCATAACAGAATGTGCTTTCTAAGCCTTACACTTATAGATAAGTGTAATCCTGATAATTAGTCGAGTGTGTTTCATATTCAAATAGGATTGTTTCAGGTCAAATCAAGCTTATGCTTTAGTATTTCTAGTGATTAAAATTTCATTTCGTCTAACGATCAATCCAGTTGTTAATTATATATACATATATTATATTATGATTGATATTGATAAAGTATAAAAAATTGTTATTAGAAATACATAAAGGATTATATAAATTGTATCATATTTTTTATAATTTTTCCAAAAAAAAAAATTCAAACGTTATATTATCCATTTTTTAAAATACTTTTTTTATATAAATCTATATTTATTAGTGTAGTTTTTTGGTATGGTAATAAATCTATAATGCAACTTATCGAGAGACATCAGTTTTGAAACTAATTGACCTCTTATGAAAAATAAATACGAAAAAAGTTACATTCGGGATTATAAAGGTAATGTGACTATAACAGGTGAAACTGAAATTGACATTGAATAATGTAAACCGTAAATTGTTATTTGATTGACAGTTTATAAGCATAGCGAACCACATCGATAAAATATTTGTAAGATTCTTTTTTTAGCACGAAAAAGTGCTGTCGTTGGAAATATTTATAATGTTCGTAACACAGAATTGAAATTATTCGACGAAAATTTCGTTTATTTGGAAATTCGTTATTATTTCATGCGCAGTTATTTTAAAACAAATATAAACGTTTATTATTCAAGATAATTACTGTCCAGTGTATGATATTTTTAATTAATTAATTTTTTATTTTATTTACTGGGTTCGTATTAAAATTTAAAAATTATTTTGTTTGAATAATGTACAAAAAATAAATTAAAATTAAATTTGTTAATTTCATTTTTTTGATTTTTCTAGGTATTGTAATTTTTTAATAAAATAATATTATATTAGAGAAATTTCATTCAAATATAATATTTTAATTTCTCCTTTGAGTATTTAAATAATCATTATTTTTTTCAAACATTTTCTCGATAGATAGATTTGATAATTTTGTTAATTATTTAAATTATAATTTTTTAATTATATAAGTAAATGAGTTAGATACTAATTGCACAAACAATATTAAAATAATTATTTTTATATAAGATCTGTGTATTATTTTATTCATTACATATTTCATATATATTTGTGTGTGTGTATGTATGATTAAAAAACAAAAAAAATATAAATATCAGTAAATCCATGAAATATTTTCATTTTTGTGTCAAATTTAAATCGATTATTCGATACACTAATATTTCTTGTTTGACAGAGAAATCGAAAATCAATATAAGTCAATGTATGTGAATATTTCATATGTCACGTGCATGGATTTTTATACTAATATAATTGATGATACCCGTCTAACTTCCCTGCATGAAGATATTTTAATAAATTGAACGAGTGTGACGTCACGGGTTCAACAAACGCACAATCGTCGAAAGTTGGTAAAATATTGTTTTTTCGGATCCGGATTCTTTCTATAAATTCTAGATTGAATTTTCTACATGTACGATAATAAAAAATAATCAAAAGATAACGTTTTGTATATAAATGTGACAATATATTATGTTTTATTAGAAAAATATTTATAGATTTTAATATAAGGTTGATTTTTTATTTGAATAGATGTCATATTCGTTTTTTCAGTCTAATACCAAAAGGTTTTATGAAATTGTTCAATAACTTATAGTCCATTTTTATCTTTTAAACATTTTTTTGATATTTGTGGTATCATATTTAGAGCATAAATAAAAATTCTAAAAATAATATTTAATAAAAAATAAATAGAAATTGTATTTCTTAAACAGTTTTTAAATTAAATATTTCTTTTTAGAAATATCAGTATTATAAAAAATTTAAAGAGATAAATTAAAAATATTTTTGAAGAAACTGATTTAAATATGTGATTTTTAGTACAAAAAATTGTAATTAAGTTGAAAACTTAACTGAGATTAACATAAAAAGTTTATTGTATGCAATTTTATGGTTCATATGAATTTTAATAATTAAATATTTTCAAATAACAGTTTATATATATATATATATTTATATAAAAAAAATATATATTTATATATAAATTAATTAAAATTTTATTATTATATTATATTTTCCTATAAATGTTTTTAATTAAAATAAATAAATTAAATATCAAGTTTTATTCAGAATTAACTCATATTAATTATCTTTATTATATCATCATTTATCGAAATCTCTAAATTATCTGTAATAAAATTCATTAACATAAAATATTAATATGTATGAATAGAGGTGTATATTTCATATACATTATTACTATTATATACATAAACACACAGACATATATATATATATATATATATATATATAAATGAAATAATTATAAAATTATTCATATTGTGATTAAAACAATATGATTATATATATCATAATTGAATTAATAATCATAATTATTTTAGTATTATTTATATATGCGTATAATATAAATTAACAATAATTTTATATATTTTCTTTTAATCCTTTTTCAACATTTTGAATAAATAATATATCAGTGTTTTATTAAAAATGATTTTTTTATGAATTGATGTGTATTTATCAAAATCTCTGATTATATTAAATTTCATTGCAATATTACGAGTATATTGTCTATGAAGAGTCGTTTGTACATATTTACTATTTATAAATTGATATTATAAATAAATTAGCGTGTTATTTATATACTGCATTATTTTCTTTATATTATTTATTGTATTTGAAATATAAAATATGAAAGTTTTATTAAAAATACACTTTTATGTAAATTAAGTTATTAATATTGAAATTCATGAAGATGTAATATTAAATTGTTTAAATTGAGTTGTAGATAAACATTTACTATTTTTTATATATATATATATATATATATATATATATATATATATATATATTTGTATATATAAACAAATATGAAGATACATATGTACATACATATGTAGTGAAGCAGATGTGTTCACAGTATGCGGTTTGCAAAAGTCAATACTAGTTAAAATTGCAGTGAAATTGTATGCAATAGTGTATTAAAATTAAATTTTATGTAAACAGTTAATATTAACAACCAAGTACATATATAATACCATATATACTGACAGTTATTTACCAACATTTAATGAAAGAACATCATTGTTTGATATCCAGTAAATTGTTATTCAAAATAAAATTCAATGTATAAATCAATCATTTATATTTATTTAAAAATCATATAACATATTTCAAATGCTAGTCTCTTTAGATTAATATCGAGAAAAGATATCAAATTTACTAATGGTTCTTGTAAGAGAAGATACTTACATTTAAATAAAACCAATGTTATTAAATAAAATATATGTGTGGTGACAAATGTATCTTAAAAATTCAATTGATTATACAGAAAGTTGTTTGTAAAAAAAAATGGAAAGTTACAAGTTTACCAAAAACTATAAGTATGCATTTTTTATCGAACGATGAAAAATATGTACGTTTTTAAATCTGGAATAAAAAAAAGAATTTTGTTTTGAAATATGTTTATAATATTTCATATTTTCCAACATAACAGTATCTTTGATACTTTTTTTTTATAAGAATCACATATTTGATAAATAACTTCATAAACGTAAACGTTGCATATATATTTATCAATTTCAAGATTTTTTCGAAAATATATTTATATCTGTATAAAATACTTTTTTCAAATAGAATCAATTTCAATGAAAGAACCCTAGCTCCAAGTTCATTTTGATATCAGAACTAAAATTTATTGCCACAAATTCAGACATGTAATTTATTAACTTTATTTCCTATGTTCACTATAAATTATATATAAATGGTTGTATGTTTGTGTATACATATATATATATATATATATATATATATATATATATATATATATATCCAAATGTAGATGTTTTATCGATTTATTAAACTATATTTCGGATGTCGTTTCCTGTCGCACATTTGCTTACAGGTCTAAAGTATAAATCGTTGTCAGAAAATCACATGAATAGATCTCACACACACACACACACACACATATATATATATATATATATATATATATATATATATATATATATATATATATATATATATGTATGTATGTATGTATGTATGTATGTATAAAACACATGCGTTTACTTACACAAACACAAACGAAAATAGCTGAAGATATCAGTGAATAAAGGATGGTATTGGATGGGTTGGCACGTGGTATGGGTTCGACTGGTCCCGCATACCGTAAAGCCACATCAATCAGTAGTCAGTGCCGATGAAAAGAGAATACGTAATGTTTGACGCGTTTCAAAGTGCTATTCTTAATAGAGGTCACCCTGACTGGCGTACTTTTTCTGTTACTTTGTTAAATGAGCGTGGAGATTTCCATTTGTAACAATGTAAATTGACACACGTTGACCAGTTGATTCAAATTAGCATATTTTATTGTACGGTGTGTGTGTTGGAAACCAGTCGACCGTTTGGAAACATGTAATTGGCCGTTGACAGCAATGAATTTATTTATAAGAAGGATTTTTTTATTGTGTTTTCGGAAGAGAGTCGATTAATTGCAATGAGTGCTCTTTTTAGTATGTTATCTGATGAATTTTATTTTAAACATTTTTAATTAATGCATATATATATATATATATATATATATATATATATATATAATTGCTTAAAAATTAAGAAGAGTGCCATTTTTTTATTTTTTTACAAAAATGATACCATTTCTGTCTCCAAATGATTTTATAAAAGAGTTTAATATTCGATTTTTGTACAATCTTAAAAAAACTTCAATTATTCAAAATTACTGTTGTTAAAAATATGATCATTTTGAAAAATTCATTTCGGTTGTACGGATGTAGATTTTCATATTGAATTAATGATTTCTTATAGTACTTTTTATGTTTTTTAAAGTGAGTTAGAGTGCAATTTTGCATATCTATTAATTTTTGTTCATTCTTGAAAAAACTATTTATATGTAGAATTAACGTTGTTAAAATATATTCATTTTTGAAAATTTTCTATCATCATCAGAATATCCGTGTTGCAATTTAATTAACGGTTTTTGATGTTAAATTTTATGCTCTTTTCAATGGAATAATGCAAATTTTAAAATTTCTAATAGTTTTTTTGTAATCTTTCAACAACCATAACTTGACTTATTGATTGTCTGATTGACTGTTTTTTCCCCATATCAGCGGTGATTTAATGGCCTTTGCGTACGATTTATGGGTTAACGTTGATTTTTAACGTCCTAACATGTGATTATGGATCATTAGTAACACGATTTTATCAAAAAATCGAGAAAAATTTTTTTTTCATTTTTTGCCAAAAATTGAAGGTATTACCCTTGGTGTTTTTTTTGGTCAAAAATTTTTTTTTCGAAATCGCCAATTCTAATCATACTACACTATTTCATAAGCCTATTGTAATTACAAACCAGTATTAGTTTCCAACTGGAGCTCTTGGTGCTAGAGTAGTAGTGATTTGTTTAAAATACTGGATTTGTCAAACGAATGTCTGAAGTTTATCATTTTTGTCAATCGAAATTAATAATTTTTATGGAATATATTAATGTCGCTTGATAGTACATTTGATACTCTTTCGAATGACGTAAAGTGATATTTTATATCTTTAATAGTTTTTTTGTAGTTTTATAAAAACTATGCACTTGCAGAATTACCTATGTGAAAAACATTGATCATATTTTAAAAAATCACCATGGCTATATTAATAGGTATTTTTTAAATCAATTACTTACTTGTAATTGTAAATTTTATTCTCTTTCGAATGGTGTAAAACAGAAGTTTGTATCTCTATTAGTTTTCTTATAATCTTAGAAAAACCGTGACTCGATATGTCTGTTTCCAAGTTGCCCAATTTGACTAGTTTTTTTAAATAGTTTATTGCTATTTACTTGCATTATATATGCTTCAGTGGCAGTTTTTAACGCTTGAACTTACATATATGGATCATTAACAATGTGATATTGATAAAAAAACATAAAACATTTTTTTGAAATTTTTTGTCAAAAATTGAAGGTATTACCCTTGGTGATTTTTTTGGTCAAAAATTTTTTTTTCGAAATCGATAATTCTAATCATATTACATTATTCTATAAGTCTGTTGAAATTAAGAACTAACATTAATTTCGAACTGAGGTTCTTGGTACCAAAGTAGTGGTGCTTTGTCTAAAATACTAGATTTGTCGAACAAAAGTCTGAAGTTTATCATATTTCTCAACCGGAACTAATAATTTTTATAAAATGTATTAATGTCGTTTAATAGTCCATTTTATACTCTTTCGAATGGTGTAAAGTGGAATTTTGTATCTTTAATAGTTTTTCTGTAATCTTGCAAAAACCATGACTTTATGAATAAAAATATTGTCAAATTTTATTACTGATTTATGATAATAAATTTTATGCTTTTTCGAATGACTTAAAGAATAAATTTGTTCCTCTAATAGTTTTTATATAACTTATTAAAATTGTAGTTAAAACGTTTTATTCATTTCTTTCTTAATTATAAAATTCTGAATAAGAATTAAAAGTGTATTCTAAGAATTTCAAAATCTTATTTTACTATGTTTTCATTAATTGCAATAATAAAACGTTTTTTTTCAAAAAATATGATATTGAATTGCAATTTTTATTCTTATTGATAAAATGTATTTTTTTTAAAAAAAATAATATAACAATGGCTCTGAAATACCTTTCAATGTAGAAGAGAAGTTCAGAAAAACAGATATATATTTCTTTACGTAATAGATATCAGAGAAATGTCACTTTCAGCCATTCGTATGCATATAAATACACACACACACACACACACACACATATATATATATATATACATTCTTGTATGTGTTAGTTTAAAAGAAGTGACAAAAAGTCTTTCCTATAACACAACTGCCACATCCAGTCTGTACGAAGCTCTAGGCTAGAGAAGAACCAAGACGCATTTCCTTAGCATATCATGTATCAGAGCTCTAACAGAGAGATGAATAATATTTCTCGCGTTAGTTGTCGGATGTAATAGTAAGTGGACAAGGAGACAACTTTCCCTCGAGGTAATGTTGAAATTAAATACGAAATCGTGTTCGAGCAGTCCAATGCAGCGCTGAGAAATAAATTGCACGCGTATGATGTCGACGTACGGCTGATAACAATTTTTAAATTGAAATTATTTTCTTAATACGGTTTCCCTTTTGATGTAAAAATAAATTTTTAAATAACTTCTTTTTTCTGTGCGACGAGCTGTCATGGAAAATATGTTGCTGAGGACACCTGATGTAGCTTTTTTTTATTCGGCCGAAAATAATGTACGAGTTTGAGAATATGTACATTGTTTTCTCGTCTTGTTGAAAACGTACAATGACTGATTTATTATGCTACTTGTTTTGTTCTTTTTTTCAGAACAAAAAAGTATATAATAAATCAATGTCCTTGTATAAAAAATACTCATTGTAATTAAATATATTTGATTATACTAAATTAGAATTTGAGATATTAGAGTATTTTTAAAATTAAAATAAATAAAAAAAATCTGTCTCTTATAAAACATTTTATTTTATAAAAATTACCAAATTATGATTTTTGTTGATTTTGGTATCTAAATTTATATTTGTTAATATTATTATTATTTATAAAAAAATTATTCGTGTTTTAATATAGTTTCATGATAAATAAACTAAATAAAGTATAGATTGAGAAGAGAAAACATTATTGTTTATTCAAACCTCTGTTGCAAAATTTTCTAGGTAGGTGTATTATTATTCTAAATAGAATATATATATACAATAATATGAATTTATAACGTTTATATAAATATTGATATTTGATAGAAACGAAATAAACCAATATCATTCAAATATTTTTTTATGTAGAATTATAAACATTTAAAAATGAAAAAAATAAATTGCTATTTTTAAACAATAATATTTATTATAGAAAAATGGTATAGCCAAGATGAATTCAATACATGTAAAATATTTATCTTAGAAAATACCTCACTCGAAAACAAATATAAATTAGTTGTGATTCTTACATTATTTCAGTTGAAGAAATTGAATTGAATTCGCTGAATTAAGAGGAAGGTTATCAAAAAAAACGTTCACTTGAGATTATATCTGTCTGTAATATATTTGCGAAACGTTCATAATATTTTATGTTTCTCATTAGCTCCGTATCTCTGATAATTAACTTCTAACTATATCAATGTTTAATTTGTTAAGTGAAGATATTTGTAACTGGTTCAACAAAAAGGTATATTCTTACTGACGTATTTGTTTTTTAACTTTTATTAAATTTTGGTCTTCTGAAGTATTATGAATGTAATGAAAAATTCGTGAAATAAAAATTCTTTTTATTAACTTTGTATGTCTGTAAGTGTACAATTTGATACTATAATGATTTGTTTTTTTATTACACAATAAAAATATTTTAATTAATTGTTAATTGATGAATACTTGTTAGTTATTAAATATTAAATTTTAATTAAATAAATAAATAAGTCAGTGAATATTTATATATTACTTTTTCTTATAAAATATCGTTTTTATATGTTTTTTCTATTAAATAATCTCTTGTATATACACGTATATTTTTTATTTTGGATTAAATACAAAAATTGTAACCAAAAAAGAGGTATTTATAAAAAAATCTAAAATCAATAAGCTTTTATCGTTCCTGAGTTGATTAACAATTTTAATTATTTTTTGAAAACCTGAAATGTTGTTTTTTTATTATCTACTAGATTATTTTTCGTGTTGTCGTATATTTTACATACATTATTTATAATTTATAGAAAAGTTGATCGATATTTAAAACGTATTTTTAATATTCGGAAATAACAACATGCAAATTGATTTATAATTAAATACAATTCTTCAACGAATGAAATATGATACAGAAATTATGTACATTTCGATAAGACTAAATTTGATCGCTAGCTGTAGATATAATGAAAGAGGTAAAACACAACAAACATGAGAATATTGTTCTATCAATTCAGTTTGAAAATATTTCGGACTTTCGGTTCGATTGTTCGTCGAGTTTCGCACATAACGTCGAGAAACGTGTATTTTGTTCGGTTTGTTTATTTTGGTTTTCACATATTTACCAAACGGCATTGTTTTGCCAGTCTGTTCATTTTACTACAGATGCTGAATTTGAGGAAATGTTTCTTTGTTTGTTTAACTGCTGGTTTTAGGGTTGTTTCGTTTTTTTATATTATATACTATATACAGTTTAATTTGGTAATGTAGCTGAAATTATTTCCTACAAATGAATTATCATACCAATTTTATTAAAAATATCATTGTGTAGGATTTTTAATTTAATATAAAAATTTGGTAAAATTTTTTGTACAATTGAAGTAGTTTATTCATTTATAAAAAAATATAAATTTATAATATTATTATTGAAATTATTTCTTATTAATTATACAAACTTCATTTAAATGTAAAAAATATTTACTGTTAAAATAAGTCTAGATTTTTCTTTTAATTTAGTTGATTATTTTAATTTTTATATTCAATCTGTTTCTTGTTTTTTTAACTTAAATCAATGATAAGATATATTAATAAAATACCAGACATACATTTTATTTTTTTCAAATTTTACATTTATTTTACATAATTAAATCAGTTACTATAACACCATAAGATTTAATAATGCATATTTCAATATTCACACTATGGCATTATAAAATATATTTTATTTTGTTTATATATTTTTATTTTTTCTATCTAGAAATTTCAAACAATTTTCCATATAGAACTTATTTCTCTCTTTCCTGTTTCTCTATATATAAACTAGTTATAAAATTCAATTATGAACATTTATTGGTAGTAGATTATAATTCGATAAACTTTTACTAACAAACACATTTTCCATTCACCCTCTGGCATTTTTACAAACTACAATTTATGTGCGTGTATGTATTTGTCGTGTATCTGAAGATAAGTTTCTCATATACATATTTTTTTTTGTTTCATTGTTCACTCATGTTAAAAGATGTTTTCAACGTGTTTATCATGGCATATGAAAATTTATAATGTAAGTTTTGACATTTTAGTTTAAAAGTTATATACATACGTTCACTCGTACCCGACCGACTTGCATTTTTTCTCGTGTTTGCTTTCGGCAGAGAAGTTTGTTGTAAAACTCTAGTACTTTGTTTTCGATAACAGAAATCGATACATAGTTCAAGAGCGTTACGCCGTTATTTACACCTTTGAGACATATTTAATGAGTTTTATCGACTGTACAGCTAATTTTGAGTTTATAATCATGTACATGTGCAGGAAGTAAACATTATATTCATAATGTTTACTTCCTATACATACACACACACATATTACATTACTTCCTTTTTTAACAGACGATTTTTCAATTTGATTTCTTGTATTAGTCCTTTGACAATTATGTTAATTTATTATTATTATTTCTTTTTTATTTGACTTAAATATATATGTTCATATATTTAATTTATTAAATAAAATTCATTTTTTTAAACATACTGAATTCTATTTTATTACACATAATAAATATCAATCATAAAGTGTAATCTTAAGGTTTTAATAGAAGAGTAAACTCAATAGATCAATAGAAGTTTAAGAAATATGGATTTGATATTAAATTATATTTTATTTTAATTCCTAAAATAAATATATTAACTGAAATTTCTTTGGTGAAAATTTTTATTCGTTATAAATTTATTCTATAAAATGAATTCCTTAAATGTCACCAAAAATATGTTTGTTTCATTTACTAGATGAAGTAATATATTTAGTTATTTATCATCTTTTCTTTCACGTGACATATTAACCATAATAATACAACCATCTGTATTACGACAAGACTTTATTCTTTTCGAGTACATTTCTACGTTTTTTTTACTTCATTTATCATTCCCAAATCTAACAATGTCCGTCCCAAGTGTCATTTCACTGGTACCATTCGTTCTTAGAATTATAAAGAGATATATAGTATATGCTTTTAGATTTCTTATTTATTTTCTACAGTTGCGGTATAATTTTTCATATTATTTTTCAAGAAAATATATATATACCACAATATATATTCCATTATTTTAATAAAATATCAGTCATGTGATTAAAATTGTATTTATTTAAGATTTGGATTTTTTATTTTATAAAAACAGTAATATAAAAATAATATATATGTTCAATAATTTTTTTTTAAATAAATATTTTAAAATAAAACACAAAAAGTAGTTCATATTAATATTTTGTTCTTGTATATTTTTTTAAATTATATCAGATTGAGATTTTTCTATCATTTTATTATTTTTGAATGTTGATATATACATATTTACATTTCTTTTTAAAAATTATGTTTTTTTTCTCTAAGTATATTTAATACTGAATTTGAAATTTTGTTATTTAAATATATGAATTTTATATGACTTAAAATATCAACAATTTTCATATTTCCAATCACATGCTATAGCTGATGAATATTGTAAATTGAGAAACATGAAATAAAAACTAGTTTATTGATGTTCGTTCTTTGTAAGAAAACTGAATAGTCTGTACTAATACATTGATCAGATATAAAAGAATAGTGAAACTCGAAAAATCAAAGAATATTTCTATTGAAATCAAACAGATTGAAAAATCTCTAGTAAAATATAAAACAGCATGGTTCTACAAGAATCGAAATTTATAACAGAATTTTACTTAAAAAATAGTAAAACATATATATTTTTTAGAAAATTTATTTCCTAATAAAACATAAATAATAACACTAACAAGTGATGAAAATTGTTATTGAAATTGTGTTTCTAGTGTACCCTTTAAAATTTTGACGAGAAAGTTTGTTATTTCCGCATTTATATGTATTTCACTTGTGTAAGTAGCTTCGAGAAGTTATTGTACTTATCAGCTTAGAACATGTGTTGAATGTGGCAGCTATTAACATTTAGTACGTCGCTGAAATCTCGAATTATATGGTTTCTGTAATATCTTGAGTGCCATACGAACAGTCGTAACAGAGATGAAGTTTGAAAAATATATAAGTTTTACGTATGATGGTTGTATACTTATCAGCTATTTTTGAAGATATACAAATTAATTGTCAAGTTCATATATAAATGCATATAAATTATAAAAAACGTGCAGCAATTAAAAATGAAAAGATTTTTACAATCATCTTTAAATATCTATATATAAAATTAATTTTAAAAATATTTTTTAAAATAAAAATTGTTATATGAAATAAAATATCGATTGATTTATGAAAAGGATTAATATCGGATGAAAAACAGGATATTTCGCTGATTATTGTATTATAAATTCAATTTCAACATTTGACATTTATCATTTTTGTTAAGGAAATGATCGACTCGAAAGCTTTTACTCTGAGAGAAAATTTGATAGGAAGTTCTTGTATCTTAAAGGAAATGAGTGTTTTTTTCAATGCAAACAACTTTATTATAAAAAAATATAAGAGAAGAAATTAGATTAGTAGATTGTATTTTCTAGAAGAGTTGTTAATCATTATGTTTGAATTTGTTTAAAATTTTTTATTAAAAATATAATTTGAAAAGTTAAAATATGAAATCATTTTTTTAAAAAACTTCTTAAATAAAAAATAAAGTTGTAACAATAAAGGTTTAAAAATTGTCAAGTGTATATTAATTCTAATATTTTATTATTTAATTAATAAAAAAATCCATGAATTTATATTGAATTTTATAAAATATATATTCAAAACGTAATCGAAACACATGGAAAAAATATTTAAAATGTTTCTCCTCTAATACATTTCTGAAACACGTCGAAATCTCTTTATTCCGAACCAATCTGAATATAAATTCTTGGAAAACGTATCCGAATACGAAACTATTTTAAAACGAGAGTCTATCAAAATTCCCCTTGAACTATAATTCTTGATTCTCATATATAGATAACGAACTCAATTTACAGTTATGAAAATTACTATTAGATACTATCCTGTCTCTATTGCTTCGAGCGGTTATAAAATCGACCGAAATGTCAACGTTGTGTGCTTATTGTGTTCCAGAATTCATATTCATGTTTATTCAATATTCACTCATACACTCATCATTTATAAATCCATACATCCTGTTCAATTGATTCGCAGAATAGAATGTAGTTTATGTGAATTTATATGTGTACATAGAAAATATATTGGATATTGTATTTTATTGAACGAATTTGAGCAAAGATTTATATATATATATATATATATATATATATATATATATATATATATATATATAAATGTATGTGTATTGAAATCATTTATTTATGAAAAAATATTTTAAGTTTCATATGAATATTAGAGATTTGTTTTTATGTAAATAATTCAAAAAATATTAATTTATATCTTTATTTATTTTCTTAACTTTTATAAATATTATATATTTTTTTAATTATCGATGCTTTTATATATTATAAAATTAAAATTCTTATAAAAAAAATGTAAATTTTATATTGATTATTACTGAATCGATTAAATTCCAATTAAAAATTCTCAATACACAAATTCACATCTACATAATTTTTTTCAAAAAAGTACTACATATGCACAGAAAAAAATTAAAACATGCGTTGAAAAAATCAAGTACGGTGTCGTTAATTCCAGTTGAAAGAAATCGAATGGTTTCAGGTCAACTGAAAATAAAGTGCGATGTTCAGTTCTGTCCGATTTCATTCCGAATACTGATTTATATAAAATTATATACTGATTGTGTTTATTGATGCGTCGTTACCTGTTGAATATACATATATTTCGTCGATGGTCGTACAATCTGATCAAAATATTAATTTTAATTTTAAATTGTTTTCAAAACATCTGTTGTAATAAAATTTCAAAATTATGTATGCTCAGGTTTGTATTTGAAATTAGATTTTTTTATGGAATATTTGTTATTTGAAATTCAATTATATATTATTCAAATTATTTTGATATATATATATATATATATATATATATATATATATATATTGTAATTAACATTTATGTGTTATGAACATTTATTACATTCCATTGAATAATGTATGATTATTTCCATTGATGTTCATTTGCAAATAACTAAATTACGTTTATTTTATATGAAAATAGTATTTACATCAAAACATATTATGAATTACTCAGTTTGTAATAATTGGTTTTCAGGCAATTTTACAGTTACAAAATTAAACATTTGTATATTCTAGTTTAGTGTATTTGCATTGTTTGTAATTATATATATATTTATAGATAAAGCTATGTTTTTTTTGGGTGAAATGTAAAATTTGACATTTAATTTCATTCTATTTGTACTATTGTTATATTCAAATTTGTTACATTTTTCATTTTACAATCAAAATATTTATATATTTTTTGTTAAATATTTAATTAATCGATTATTAGTAAATAAGAATGAATGAATATACATTTACATGCTTTGTGAAATTTAAATTGATTTACTTTACAACTACATAACCTATAATATGTATAATTATCATTTTTTCTTTATATATTTTTGGATGAAAATATCTTCCAAAACCTCCCAATTTCCAATCATCCAACTCCTTTCTCTTTCATTCTATATCAACAATTTTTTCATATATTTATCTTTTTTAGGTTTATTTATAATTTTGGGTTCTTAAGTAATAATCTTAATTTTTTGCTAAATAATTAGCTTATTTTTATTTTAAATTGTTAGTCTTGTTATAGTATATGTAATTTTTTTTGGTTTAAAATCCATTTTTTTCTACTTGTTTATATGTGTTACTTCTAATATATATATTTTTATGATTATCTGATTTGTCTAGAATCATTAAATTTATATATAGGGGTTTCCAATAAGCACTTCAGAATTTTAAATGGAAATAAAATTAAAAATATTTAATTAATTAGTTATTTTATTTTTTTATTTTGAAGAATATTCTATGGTATTAATGATGGAACACAATTTCACCCTTCAGAATTTTAAATGGAAATAAAACCAAAATATTTAATTAATTGGGGTTTTTTTTTTATTTTTAAGAATATTCTATAATATGACATTTCCATCACGACTTCGCTTCACATAGTGTATTCGTTTAGTCCAATTTTTAATCACTCTTTCACATAATTGTGGCCCAATTTCATGAATAATTACATACGTTCAATGTTTATTTTTAATACTTCTGTTGTTTGTGGTTTATCAGGATAAACCAATGATTTTATATAACCACACAGAAAATAATTCAATGGAGTTAGATCACATGATCTTGGAGGCCAATTGATGAGTCCATTTCGTGAAATAATGAACTCATTCAATTTTTATTTCAATAAGTCTATTGAAGTTTTAACAATTTGTAAACGTTGTCGAAGTGTTAAAAGTTCCATGATTATTTTTCAAACTATACTGAATTGAAATGTCAAAATGAGTTTAAAAAATCAAACATGGCTGCCACCAGGTGTCAAAGTTCTAACATACTTATTGGAAAACCTTATATATATATTCAAAGAGATCTGTTTCAATTTTATTATTACAAAACAAGCCATATTAGTAAACACCTATAATCTCTCATCAAAATATCACTGATAGTTATAATAGTACTGCGTTCGTTTCGTCTGTATCTCATATAAATCGCATATCGACAAACAGTCATAGTTCGTCAGTGTTTCCGTTATAATATATTATTTCAGACGACTGCTCTCGCAATGATTCGAAATTTAATATAATACAACCTATCGCATTTCCCGTCTTGTCCCATTACACGTGTTAAACTGCCACGTTTGCCATAGTCCTGTCACTGGATTATTCATGAAACTGTAATCTCTGTGCATGCATTTCCATAAGCACCGTGCTTTGTCGTGTTGTTGTTGTTGAAATTATAAATTATGTTCTCTGCAGCTTGTGCTCTATCATAAACAAAAACTGATACGTTCGTTCGCAGTAAATAATTATTGTTTGGATCGTTTTTGTGAAACATATTTTCATGTTACATGCATTTATATGCACTTATCAGTAAATGAAAGATATAAATTGTATTTGCAGTGAGATTTTGGAATTTTACAAAAAATCAACAAATTAGAATAAAAGTAAATATTTATCAATTGAAAATAATTGAATATATATTCACATATATATAGAGAGAGAAAGAATAAAATTTATAGATGTTTTTGTAGATATTGTTTAATTTGGGAAATATTTTCAAATCAAATTAATTAAATAATATTATAACAATATTAGTATGTAGAAGAGTGTGAAAAAAGCTGTTATAAGGATAAATACTTATGTATATCATATGATAAGAAGAAAGAATAACATAAGAAAACTAGCAAATATAAATTTTTATTTTTTTTAAAAAAACAATTACTTTGAAAAACTCAAAATTAATGAACAGGAAAATATTATATACAAACATATATATATATATATATATATATATATATATATATATATATATATATATAACATGAACTTTATAATAACACAAGTGTGAAAATTACTAGACAGATTCGATTTTGCAGGTGCCTGTAAAATGCAAATTAGATTTCGTTACAAATCGAATAAAAAGTATACATACTTTATATGACAGAGAAATGATTATAGTTTCAAACGATCGACTGCTACATTTTTCATATAAATTGCTTATTTCTGAACATTAAAGTGTAGCTCGGTATCAATTGATTACGTGAATTAAAAGCGTTGTTCACGATCGTTTCAATAAAATAATAAGTTTTAATTTATTCAAAACGTGCTCTTTGTAAGGTATGTCAATATTGTTTAATAAAAATTTGTAATGTTTTTTTTTTTATATATTAGTGATTGAAGAAAAAATATGGTTAGTTGTGAGTAAATATTTTTGTACATAATATTTAAATAAAATTAATTATCTTGTATTTTATTTAATATCAAGAATATTAATCGCCTCTGTCTCAATTAGTAATTGATCTAAAATAATTTTTATTTTAACTATTAACATTTTGGTTAAATAATACATACATTAAATAATTTTATTCTTTAGTTTGTTACAGTAATGTTTATTTAATATTATTATATAAGGGGTGTTTTTAAGCATGATATAACTTTAAAGCTACCCCTATCGAAAGTTTTATTTAACCTAAAAAACACCATATATATAATATTGATAAATCAATCTGGATTTAATATGAAATGTAAAAAATATACAAATAAACTAAATCTCCAATATTTTCAAAGTTATCAAAACGTATGTATTCAAATAATCAGTCGAATAATCTCACACGCTAGAACTTGAACTTCGTGTATAGAAATATGATCTCGTATCCAACATTTCACTTTGAAAATATATCGAAAGTTCAAATAGAGTTCGTACTTGGCCTATTATTCAAATATTTAATTTGATTCCGAGCGGTATTTGTGCATGAACTCTAGTTCAAGTTAGAAAATAACAAAGTTTCGAAAAGTTTTTCTCGACAAATAAAACTTACTGATATATCGTAGCCGTACTATTCATGAATCGATATATATATATATATATATATATATATATATATATATATAGAATATTGAATTTATTAAATGATTACATACAGGATATTAGAACGAGATTGTTAAAAAAGACTAATTGATGTTACAGAAAAGAATAAAAGTTGATTAAATAGAAATTTCATTTCGAGTAAAGTAATTATCTAGAAAAACGTATTATAACAAAATTATACGTGCTCTTTAAGGCAGATAATAAATATAACAAAGATATATACTCTCTTGTAATAATAGGAAATTGTTCACGTATCTTGACTTAATTTATTAGATTGGAAAAATATGTTTGGGTGGTTTTAACAGTAAGGTTTTTTTATTATATATATATAAAACAGTAATTTACTGATATCTGACTTAATTATCTTCATATAAATTAAATACATGAAATATGTTTTAAACTATAAGTGTTGTAATAATTCAACAAAAATGATATTATCTAAAAATGGTTTATAGTAAAATATTTTTATAATTTAATTTAACAATTGTATAATTATCTTATTAATTACTAAATTCTTTTTCAAAAATAAAGTATTATTTGTTCTGGAGTTTTATATTTTTTGAAAAAAATGAAATAATAGACAATTTTAAATTTCTGAAAAGTAAAATAATATTTTAATTGATACTGAAATCAATTTTGTCTTATTTCTCTATTCTCTTTTATATAAAAAAATATTTCTTGTTTTTGTGTTTTAATTTTTTCTTCTGAAAAAATAACATACAACTAATTTCTTTAAAGACAAAATATTATTAAAATGAAGTATAGAAATAATATATTTTATTTGTAAAATTTCTAAAAATGTCAAAGATAAATGAATTTTTTGAAAAATCTTAGAATTTTAAGCAATTAATAAATCTATTAAAATTTATTTTGATAACACCAATATATATTTTGAAATAACAAACATTAGAATTAATCCAGCAATATATTAACATACAATGAAAAAAATAATATCATAGATTTATTTTGAAACTTGATAATTTTCTGCTAAAAATCTAAATAATAAAATTATGATTTTTAATTATTCTACTTGTTTTCAATTCCTCAATATTTTTTTTAAAAATAAGTATAAAAATATTTTTCGATTTTATAATATTTAAAAATAAAATAATTGAAATTTTCTATCGAATTCAATAGTTTAAATCAATCAATGATTGTAATAAAACTTATTTCCTATATTGTCAATGTGTTTATAAAATAATAGGAAATTTGAATTTATCCAGTAATGGATTAACATTTATCGATGTATATATATATATATATATATATATAATGTTTCAACAAATCCAATATATTATATTAATTTTCCACCTAACAAAATGTTGTATTAATTTACATAAAGCCGATATAACCATTACTCTAGAACCATGCAAATTAATTTCGTACCTCTGACATATACCCTTTCTAACCATGCTTTATTGATACCTGGTACATCACTAATTTTATAATGAAGATCTCATTAAAATTATTACTTATGTAATAACACATTAACTGTCACTCTGGCTAGTTATTAATATTGAAAAGGTGGTTCATAGCACATTTAGCTTCATATTTAATGTTTATAGATATTTACAATTACATACACATACACACTTTATATATATATATATATATATATATATATATATATATATATATTCAGAAAAATCTAAGAAATCTTTTACAATGTTTTTCCAGAAAACAAGACCAAAAACATTACCTTAGAAATAATATAACGCATAATAAAACCAGCCGTCGATGTATTGATGTCAAGAAAGTACTTTTTTCTGTACAAATATGACATAAAACCAAAAACGTGTATAGAAAAAAGAAACATAATACTTTTTATGAACAATATCATATTTCTTCTATGAACTCTCGCTCTTGTAGATGTATTCTTTATAGATTTTTTTCTGCCTAGCCAATTTAATTACTTATGTGTATTACATTACCTATTCAAATAATTCATACATTTTCTCTTCATGAATAAGATCATTGTATTATTCTTTAATAGGAAATGTATCTCACTGAAAGTAGTTCTTTAGAGATTTGAAGGTTATACAGTTTTGTTGGTATTTCGAGTTTTTTTTTTAGAGAAAAGAATTTTTTAAGTTTTTTTTTCTTTTTGTACTTGAACCTTTTTTAAATGAAAACTGAATTATTTTTTTTATTACAGGTAAGAATAATTCATGTATGTATGAAAAATTATGATATACATGTAATTTTTTTTTAATTTATAATTAATTAGTATATAAATGAAACGAGGTGTAGTAAAATTGTTAATATATTAAAACTTTTCTAATTTCATTTATTAACATTTTATATAAACAGAATTATTTTCAACAAAGGAATCATTATTTTATTTGGATTATTTTATTTAGATGACTTTTTTTATTTCAAGTGTAGGCGTATTCAGGATTATAAAATCTTGTTATATTGACATATAAAAATGATTGTAGGATTATCAGAATTTCTGTTCGTAAATAATTAAACAATACATAATTATTAAATGCTTTAATGGAATATAATTATGTGTAATTCTGATTATTTTATTATTTTTTTAAAAAATTAAGCACTGAAATAAAAAAAATAATTCAGTAAAAGTTCAGTTTCGAACTTGAATATTTTTCGTTCCAGTATTTTCAAATGATTACAATCCTCAATAAAGATTTTTAATGTTAGATTGAAATTAAATAATACAATTAAAAAGTTGATATGTTAACTTTTATTTAAATATAAAACTCCAAACGATGATGTTTTAAAGATAAAACATATAAACGATAATAAACTTTTATTCAAAACTGGTCACACGTTGTCAACTTTTCTTTTTTATATAAAACGTGATAACTATATTTTTAATTCATTTTATATGCAAGAAAAAACCTATAAAATGTACAGAACACTCGCATCGTTACCTTAATATTTTCACATAAAACTTGATAGACCTATAAAATCCAATGTATAATATTTTCAATGACGTTCCAGTTTAATAACATTACAAAAAATATTTTATATCTACATTAAACGATCTTCTACAGTAGAGGAAAATATAAAAATATGCAATAGAAAATTTGATGTATAAAAAATAGGTGTTTAATCAAACAATAATAAACGAGGTTGGTTAAAGCCGTTTATTGGAAATTTACTTGAAGGGTTTAATTTTCTAAATTAAAATTAATAACAAAGCCGAGAGATTATAGTGTGTGAAGCATTAATTAACCCTTATAAGCCTCGAAAGTAACGCCGTTTTGTGTGATATGTAATGTTTGGTTCTTAATATCTACTTCTTGAATAAAATTGTCAATCGATTTCAAATAATTAATTTATTTCTTTTTAAAGTCTATTAATTTTTATACATTTTGTTAGGAATTAAAAAAAATTTAAATATAGTATTTCATAAGTGTATTTTTTTAATTTAAACCAAATCTGATAATTTTTTCTTGATTACTTTTAAATATTTTAAGTTTTTTTTTATTGAATTTGATTCCATAATTTCAATTTAATTCTAGAATTTGATTCACAATTAGCATCTAATTATATTTTTTGTTTCATATTCAATTCCATTCTATATAATATATTTTTTTTAAAAAAAGCTCTTCAACTTTAATAGATATAAAATTACACTTCCTAAAAATATATTTTTTCTTAATACCAGTATATAATTCATTTTAAATGAAAATGTATAACATAAATATTTCCCAGAATAAAAATTTACACGAAAAAGAATACAAGATAAGAATGTACACTGAAATATAAATATCGTTTAGAGATTAAGCTGTCGAAAGAAACGGAGCAACTAGTCGCGGCGGGCAATAAAATTTAATTTCAAGAAGAAAAAAATGGTCACGACAGGAGTGTACTTGTATGTATACAAAAATAAATAATTTGCTTGTTTTTAAACAGAAAGGAGGAATTCGAATATTTTTGTTGTTTTTATTCTGGTTTGTTTGACGAGATTTTGAGTTTTTAATACTTAATTAAATGGTATGGGCGTTATTTTATGATTTTATATTTTATCTCTTACTCGCATATATATATATATATATATATAGAGAGAGAGAGAGAGAGTGAGAGTGAGAGCGAGGGGGGAGGAAGGATGATTGTGTGTGAGTAGTAGATAATTTTGGAATTAACATGAATTTATTAGCTAAATTTAAAAGTAGAAAAATCGATCTTTTAATATCTGATCTATAAACATTATAATGGAGCAACTGTTTAAATTATTGTTGTTATATAATAATACTCAAAGCCACAACAAGCAACCTGTTAGAATTAGCTTTGTCTCAACTGCGGATTTTCATTGTTTACCTTAAAGTTCTGTGATATCCTATCAGGATATCGATATTTATTATTAATACACAATAAAGTTCAATTCCTGAAAATATCTTAATACTAGATGAACAAAATGTTGCCAACTAAATTATTTCTCTGTTAAATTTCTCAATTTTTTTTAAAAAAAAATATTTCGTTTCCGTTTCTTTGAAAACGTATGATAGTTCTTGTAATATTTTTCATCAATATCACGTATGATATAATCTTCGAACTTCATATTAATAATCTAGTACACAGATCAGTAACTTAGCTTCGTAGTGAATTTAATTCAGTTTTATGACTCATAAATATATTCGGAAAAAGATCCAAAACATAAATTGGCTTGCTCACGTTGTACATAGGTGACATATACGTTGCAAGTCTCACGGGTTTTCAATCATCATAAACCTCGTCTTTCCGTCAATAAATCCACATTTTTACATATATGCGGTGGTGCGCAAGGTACTGGTATGAAATCGACGATAAAAAAAAAACGGTGTCGCGTTTGCGAGAATGTTCACGTCAGATGGGTATTCGGCGACCAATTTTATTGCGGCTATTTGTTATATATTATATGAAAAGTACGTACGTATTGATAACACAACGCTGTTCAGTGTTTCAGACATTTGTATCGTATGATTTCATTGTTAAGTTCTGAATTGTTGTGCTTTTGAATTTATGGATGTTGGATTGTTATGCGAATTTCTATAGAAGGTCTGAATGCATTCAATAATATATACATGTATGTGTATGTATGTATGTATATATATATATATATATTATACAGAATATAAAAAAAATAAACCATCTCCATTTATTAAAATATTTTATGATTTTTATTTAAAAAAATAAACAGTACACAAGTTCTCAATGTATAGAAATATTTTTTATATGTGAATTTAATAGTTTTAAAAATTATACAGATTTTTTTAATTCAATGAATTTTTTAATCCAGAAAATTTATTACTTAATTCATAAGAAATTTTTTAAAAAAAATTTTGAACAAATTGATATGTTTTTTTGGTGTAAAAAATATTCCAGAAAATAATTTAATATAAAAACTAAAAATGACAGTTAAAATAATGAAATAAAATTTTCTGTATGATTTTTTTTACAAGTTCATAAACATTCTTTTAACCCTTTAACTGTTTAATTTTGTTTCGAAAAACTTTTTCTGCCTGCTTAATTATTTTCCAGTGAAGACGAGTATACTCGACATAAACAGAGTAAAATGTTTCTGCCTATAAAAGTAGGCAATTATGATTAAACATCAAAAGTTGCGTGTTGGTTTTTTAGAAAATATATATTTTTATTCGTTGTTAACAAACAAAATTTATTTCATTGATAAAAAAATATCACATAAAGATTTTTTTTATTTTCTTTTATTTTTTTATTTTTTATTTTTTTGATTTTACTTTATTTGAAAAAATCGTTTTGTTTACAGAATTTGTTATTTCAGCTTAATACAAGCTATTGTGTAATAAAATAAATAAGGTTGCCAGACTAACGAATATTCTAAAATGTACATTTTTTAAAAGATCTTTATTTGTCCTTTTTCAGGGAAAAAATACAGTTGATTCTGACAAGTATACTCGACATAAACAGTTAAAGGGTTAACAAATAATTAAACATTCATAAATCTTTCCTCGAATAAAAAACCACATGACCAATCAAATGAATATTATCTTTACATTCAAAATTACATAAACGAACTAAACTTTTAATTAAAATTTTATTGAAACGAACTTTGTATGGATATATTCAAAGACACAAATGTGTCATAAAACATTTTCCACGACCTTTTATTTCAATAACTAAACTGCAAAACATAGTCATATAAAGTACCTCTGAAACAGATATGGACATCGTTTCGTTTTAATTATGTGGTTAATTTTACTACTTGCAAAATAGTCCGAATGTATATACATCAATGGAAATATTATTCAGTACGTGAACATTATCGTACAGAATGTATTTTCAACGGTGTTGTTGTTGCTCGGATGTAAAATGGTAAATGGAACTCTCTCAGGTGTTTCCAATTTTCAATTAGCCACTAGTGTACATCATAACACTAATATTTGTATGGAAATTGATTAAATAACAAACATTTATTATTGTTTAATATCGGAATTTATACCTTTTTTAAAAATTCTTATTTATGTATTTTGTGTTAATTAATTATTGGAAATAAAATTGAAATTAATAACATTTATTAATTATTCATGTACAGATTTTGTTATATAGATTTATTTAATCCAGTTTAAAAAAATATTTCACTTTTATATAAACGAATCTTAGTCTTTAATATTTCGTAGACAATTCAGTAAATATTTATCTAATATTCGATTAAATAAGTCTTCATTTTTTGAACATTTACACTTTTTATACCTTTAAAATAACTTTATATAAATTCAATTGGGTCGATATAAAAACGTTATAAAAGAAGTAACTAAAACAAAATGTTCAAGTTAGACTGAAAGAACAAACATATAAACAGCATTTACTCAAGAACTATTTCAACACATTAGACTGCAATGAGAACGACATAGATAGATCTACTATAAGTTTTCAGTATACGAGAGGGTGGTTGGTAGTGCCAAGTACAATACCTTTTCCACGATAAAAAAATGTATTGTGTTTGGAAGTACTGAACAAACATCAAAACATTACGGCTTAAAAGCTAAACTATTCTCGTCACGGAATGTAAGGTGAAATATTTTAGACGATATATATATATATATATATATATATATATTTGTATAGTTATTTATACGTATTTGACGCAGAATGACTAGAATATTTGAAATATTTTGATTGAATTGTAGACTAGAATGTCTTTTTTGAATACAAAAGAATATGTTAGGATAAAATTAAAATGTTTTTTTCTGAATTACAGTTGTACCACACTTGAAATATTTCTATTTCAATATATATCACAATTTATCAATAAATATTAAATTATATTCATTAACCATAATTTATATTCTTTGTTTTTAAAAATAAGGTTTTTATTCTAAAAAAAAACGATGTTAAAAATATGGATTTGATATTTTTGTGTTGAAAGATGATAAATTTTAATCAAAATAGATTAAAATAAAAAATATCTAATTATTTAATAATTATCTATTAGTGCTATCTTTTTTTGAATACAAGTATATAAAATATTTATTTGTGTCAATGCTTTAGAAATGATTGAAATTCGCATAAGTAGCAATGAGTGAATATCAATTGGCAATTATAAATAGTAATTTATAATCTGATGTAATTTTTTGGTTCTTTTATCAGTAAGTAAATCTGTAATAGTTTTTCATCAAAAACTTATTAATACAAAATACTTCAAAATTTTAAAAAAAACTGCATATATATATATAAAATAAAAAAATATCTACTTCTTGAATAAAATTGTCAATCGATTTCAAGTAATTAATTTATTTTCTTTTTAAAGTCTATTAATTTTTATACATTTTGTTAGGGGTTCAAAAATAAATTCTAAATATAGTATTTTACAAATTTAATTTTCTTTTTTTTATTTAAACCAAATCTGATTGTTTTTTTTTAGAATAATTTTCTCTTGATTACTTTTAACATTTTTTTTATTGAATTTGATTCCATAATTTCAATTTAATTCTAGAATTTGATTCACAATTAGCATCTAATTATGTTTTTTGTTTCATATTCAATTCTATTCTATATAATATATTTTTTTAAAAAAAAGCTCTTCAACTTTAATAGATATAAAATTACACTTCCTAAAAATATTTCTTTTCTTAATACCAGTATATAATTCATTTTAAATGAAAATGTATAACATAAATATTTCCCAGAATCCTGCATATATATATATATATATATATATATATATATATATATATAAAATAAAAAAAATCATTTCTTAATAAATATTTAGAAAAAAATAGTTTGTTTGTAAAAAAATATTTAACTCTCAATATTAGACTGTCTTGAAGTGTTAAATATTATAAGATTTTGTATTGTTAAGTTAGTGATTTTTTTATGAAAAATATTTTCTTTATTCAATTATTTTAATACCAATTAACCACACTATAAGTTTAATAAAAGTCTCGTTTATTTTTTATTAATGCAGCAAGTGATTTATTTATATTTTGTTCAATATTGTGAATGTTTAAATAAATTTACATAAAAATCAACATAAATTTCAATTCATATTAAATTGTTGATTCTTTTAAAGTAATGTTATTTCATTATAATTCAAATGAAAAAAAATGTTTATAATATCAAATATATAATTTTTATTAGTCCTATAGTATTTTCCAAACAATAAACATAAAAGTAACACCAACAATAGTACAATATTTTGTTGTACGTATCTCAAGCATCTCATGAAACACAATTACATCTCGATTCTCTTCAAATTCAATACTAGAATTAATGTCAATTGTTTACTCGAAAACCATTGACTATAATTGTAACGGAAAACTTTTACTAATGTCTATTGTAGTACAACGTTAACATTAAATAACTTATTTGATCTGTGTGTGAATTTATTGATCTGCGTTTTCAACATTATAACTGATTTCGAAACACTTCAAGTGTTTCTAGAACAGATCTGTCAGGCGCAATCATGTTATAAACTTTAGATTTGTGAATTTACGATGGTTCCGTGCACACTCCATGTCATTTTTGGATTACATATTGCAAATGTATGAAATTAACGTTGTGTGGGTGAAGTCGAGGACAATTTACAGCCACTCTGTATCTGTTATTTATTATGATTTTATTCGCGGTCAAGAGTTTGGTCCGTAATATATTTTTTTCAAACGAGGTACTGTATTTTTCTAATTAATTTTTTTACTTAAAATATCACTCAGTTACAACCAGGAGTAATTATTTCAAGTATAATAAATTATATACTTTTTTTAACTGTTCAATCTATAGAAATATCTGAGAAAATATATAGACCTGTCTTTTTATTATATGTGATTTTTTATAATTACAGTTATTTAAAAAAATATGGAATAATTTTTAAAATAAAATTTTGAAGATTATTAATAGAAAAAAATTAGTTTATTAAAAAAAATCAAACTGTAAAAATATAACAAGACTATTTTATTGATTTTATATTAAAAATTGTAAACAAGATTTGTTCTTGAACAAAAAAATAATTTCAATAAAAAGTGTTAATGCTGAAAAGTTATTAAACTGTTGTAGAAAAGTTTTAAGCAATGGTAATCTTGTTGACGTAGACGAATGAAGAGAAGACATGACCACGAATCATGTCGATGAAAAGGATTTACTTGCAAATATTTTAACATGCAAAGTTCTCGATGAACATTCTGAATTTTTAATAGGATCAATCGATGTATTAAAATCAGCTTATAAATATTTCAATAAAAAAATTACAAGAAATATTTCACTATGAACGAAAAACTCTCCGGTATAAATTTATGCATTTTTTAAAAAAGAAAAACTCAACATGCATCGATCTGAATTCTTTTTGGTCATATTCTTGTCTTATATATAAAATGGCGTAATATAAAATGTATAGGTGAATGGAAGTAGGAAGGTTCTTTATTAAATTGTAAACGAAGTACGTTCGGTGTCAAAGAACCGACCTCCGTCGTTTCGAATCTCTTTTTGACTATTTAAAGCCAAATTCATTTAAGGTTTGCTATAATCAGAAAGTGCAAACAAAGGAATCCATTATTTTACTCGAACATCTATTGCATCCGTATTGTAAATGTAATCACTACTAATTTCAACATGCGAGTGTATAACAAAGAACGATACCTATATAGCCCCCAGTATTATCCCCCATTGTTCCCTTTATGGTCTTTCATATGAACTAAGATCGTTCGCAAATAACGTTTAGAACGTAAATTACATTGGATGTTTTTATTACGTACAATCTATTATTCAATGTATTGTTTCATCGATGGGGTACTACTATTAAAGGTACATGTGCTTATTTTATTACGTTTTGATAATAGATAGGTTATTTTTATGTTTGGAATTTTAACAAAAATTGTACATAAAAACGTTGAATATTTTTCTTGATAAAACAATAACATTTTCATAAAAATAAACATTTTTTATCTAATTACCACAACATAAACGATACTTTAATAAATTACTTGATAATTTAAATGGAATTAACTTTTTATTTTCCACTATTTACGGACGAAACAAACGAAAATTCCGTACCAAATTACTATATTTTTTCGTGCGAAATTCCAAGTTACATTTAATCGTTTCTCTTCTCGTTTTATTAACTTATTATATTACCTGTTCAACAATTTCGCGACAATATAATTAGAATCCAGGGCAACAAGCTTGTTAAAATAATAAGAATTTATAGCTCGTATCCCCAAACGTACAATTTGAATTCGCAATTTAGAATTTAGAGCAACATTGTTGCATTAAAAATATTACTACCTGTGTTGAATTTTTTTGTTATTTTAATTCACTACACACAAAGTTAATAAAAGTTGTATATGAATTTATATATATATATATATATATATATATATATATATATATAATATGAAATACATATGTTTGAAGATAAATACGTTTATGACATAATAAAAATGTTATAACATGTAAAAAATGTACATGTAATTTTCATACAAATAAAAATATAATTTGTATTATTTCCGTGTAACACTGTTCATACATAGATGTATATAATGAAGCAAACAATTCAATTTTTTCACATTATTGTATTTTCTTCACTTATTCAAATAATGGGAAAAATTTACACACACATTTAAAATGTTTTGCACTGATTCAGTCTTTTGAAAATATGGTAATTGTATCAATGCGGAATATTTTACGCATCGATTCTGGGATTTGAATATATCATTTGTTGTATAATTGAATTACATTGTACAGACTCATGTATATAAATATTTATAAATACTCGTGTTCGATGTATCGATTTGTTTTTATTATATATATATATTATTGAATCGAAAATTCATTTAAATTTTATAAACAGATGATTCGAAAAATGATTATAATAGAATCACCCACAACAAAAAAAAATTCGTTTTTTATTTATCCAACTCATATTTCTAAAGATTTTTAAAACAAGTTATAAAAAAATCCATTTGTATTTAATTTATATTTGTATGTTTTATATTATATAATTTTTATTTAATAATAATTTGAGTTTGAATTGTAACTCGTTTATTTTTTTAGTAAAAAAATATTTTTCTAATACTGTATTTATTAAAATTTCTATGAAATTTCAAGCAGATTAAACGTGATTTAAAAATGATTTTGTTGCATTTTTCATATCAAAAAAATATATTTATATTAATAGATATTTAAAAAATATTTAAATTCTTGAAATTCGATTAAATTTGCGATTCAAAAAATACATTAGTATTTTAGATTCTCCAGAAAGAGAAAGAAATACAGTGATTCCAAAAACAACACCTGTAAGAATATATTTTTAATTGATACAATGAACGGAAATAAATGAAATTTAATCTATAAAATCATTGTAAAAAAAAATATTTATTTAATTTACAAAAATTTCATGCAAACTATATATGTTAACTTTTTTAATTGTGATTTTGTGTAATCAATGATTAAAATTGAACATGAAATATTTTATTCGATTGTCATCACTCATTAAGAGAAAAATGTTCTTGCTTGAGTCGTACGAAGAAAGATAATCTTATAAAAGTTCTCTGAAATTAGTACTAATAAAAACCCATCTTCTCAAATACTTCGGCGAGTATCTTTTGATTACAGTTAACTTTCTGTTTAATTACCACTATACAATTTTCGTTTCTTTAACTTGATTTTCGTAATTGCACATTTCGTTTATTCTGGGAAATAAAAATAGTCGTACAAGTTCCATTTTTATTATTATTTTAGTTAGATCGATTTGTTTGAACATTATATATATGTAAAAAAAAATCAATTTAATAAATGGGTCAAAGTGATTGAAAAAATGATATTAGTATTTGAAATAATATATTTCGATTACAATTGTTCGATCGATGAAATAAATCGACATTTGGATATTTACTGTGATATTCGTTTTCAGTAGAGATTATATAAATTTCTCATTGGAATAAAGGGGCCATGTACTTTAAAATTGAACAGTTCTGAGTCGAGGTGAATGAGCACAGGCGTGAAACGAAGTGAGTTGAGTTAATAGTACCTCATTACGTTCGAGATATTAGCTTCTCGTAGTCACCTTCTCATACTGTACGATCAACGTCGATATTTAATAAGTGGAATAGTTAGTCGAGCTATTATTTAAAATGACAGTGAAATTGATTGAGTCTCTTCGCACGCCATTGATGAAATTTCTACAAATACAATGAAATGTGCTATTGCTTATTATAAATTTTAACTATAAACACTTATGAATATTTTGGGTTTATATATTTATATAATTAATTAATTATATTTATTATTTCTATGTCTAATACCTAACTATATTATTTATTTATTAATTCTCTTCTACTTATTGTATTTCTAATTTTACATTATTTACATCTTCTTTTAAACATTGAACTTTTATCCCATTTTTTATTTTTTACGATTGATTATTTTGAAATATTATTTTTGTATTTTGATCCTATTTTTTAAATATGTATTAGGGGTACCGGACAAAAATGTCGTTTTTTTAAATAAAAAGTCAACTTAAAAAAATATATATATACTACCATATCAATTATTAATTATATATTCTCCCTCGATAGCTACAACTTTCTTTCATCTTTCTAGTAATTTTAATATGCCATTTGCATAAAAATCTTTTCATTTGGATGAAAAATAGACATCGAGACCCGTTTTCACTTTTTCGATATTCTTAAAAAAATTTTCGGATAAAAAGTGCTGCATTGATCTAAATAAATGGTAATCCGATGGAGCAAGATCGGGTGAATATGGTGTATGAATAATTACATTCCTTTCATATTCCATTAATTTATCCCGAGTAATTTTAGCTGTATGAGGTCTCGCGTTATCGTGTTGAAAAAATATGTTTCCTCTATTGAATATTCTGGGTCTTTTTACACGGATTGCTTCTTTTAATCGTTCCAGCTGATCACAATAGAACTGTGCCATTATTGTCTGGCCATATTTAAGAATTCCATAATGAATAATTCCTTTACAATCCCACCATACAGACAAAAGGACCTTTTTGACTGTTAAGTTCGGTTTCGACGTTGCCAATGGTACCTGCCCTTTAGAAAGCTACTGTTTTTTGCGACATTGGTTCGAGTACATAACCCACTTCTCATCCCCTGTCACAAGATGTCGAAGAAATATTGAATTTTCCTCTAATTTTATTAATTCTTGGCACATTCGACCTGTACAGATTTGCTTTCATCACTTAAATGATACGGTATCCTCACACCCTGTTCATGAATCTTGCCAATTATTTTTAAATGTTCTTGCACACTAGACCAAGAGTATCCGAGTGTATCTGCTATTTGTTAAATAGATTTGGTCGAATTTTCTTCAACTTCAATGCGTAACACCTCATTGTCCACTTTCACTACCCTCTCACTTCGAGGTTTATTTTTTAAATCAAAATTTCCATTTCGAAATTGTTTGAACCACCTCTGACACTGCCGAATAGTTAATATGTCCCCGTATATGTCCCAAATTTTTTTTGTCGCAGGCATTACATGACTTTTTTGATGAAATTCGTATAACATGCAATTTCGTAAAAGTTGATTATCTGGCACAAATCCTTCCATTTAAAATAGGACGCAAAAAAAATGTAATTTCTTTTGAAAGTTGTACTTTAGATGTCCACCAATCGATAGCAAAATAAATACGTGTTAAAAAATCGACAGCCGAAACACAACTGACCATTGAAAAGAACGATGTCAAAAAACATTTTCATCCGGTACCCCTATTATATATATATATATATATATATATATATATATTGTACATTAATTTATAAAATATAATATTGGAATAGAATACAGATTTTTATTTTTATTTTTTCCACAAGCTTTACAAAACTTTTCTGTGCAAAAAATAATAATCATATAAAGTTAATTTAATTTTTTCTATAATCAAATACTTGGATGAAAATAAAATAAATGATTTCTTTACATGGTATATTTTTCAAATTCAACATTTTTTAATACTTGTTTTTTCTAATTCAATACTTTTTATTTATTCATCTATCTATCTATATACATATATATATATATATATATATATATATATATATATATATATGTATGTATGTATGTATGTATATGCTTATATAATATCTAGAGATTAGTTCAATGTCGCGGAACTAGCAGATAAGGAAATTTAGTGTAACAGTAAAGTTTTACGAATTTTATTAATTATTCATAAAATTCTGTATAATCAATTTAATGTTGTAGAAAATAAATCTAGTCAACGGATATCTACTCCGTCTCTAAAATCTATGCACAATTAGTTCGTGAAGTCATTTATTTCAACTGTCACGGAATAAATGAGCCGGCGACTGGATAGATACTATCCGCGAAAACCGAACATTCGTTCGGTCTACATTAAAATGTGAAACTGCGTCGTACAATTAAATACCTAAAACGATGTTCGTTCGTTTCGAACGAACGATCATATTAAAAGAAAATAGCTGATAATTTCGAAGACAGTGAAACTGCTATTGAAGTATTCTGCCTGTTTTATCAGCGGGTGTAATTAAGTGAGTCAGTTTTAAGTAATTAAAAAAATAATAATAATATTTCAAATCATAGATTGTCTTCGTGTTGTAAATTTTAAAGTATCTAATCTAGAAGTTTTTTTATGCAGGTCACTAAATATTTTACATTTATTAAACAGAAAGTATTTGATTATAGCTTCTCTCAGATTTTTTCTTCCATTACACATCGACAAATTTTCTCATATCTGTCTCATTGATCCATGAGTTTCTTCTTGATCGTTTTTTTTTTGTTCCATAACAAACTCATTTCTATTTTAAACCTTTTACTCTTGTTACAATATTCATAATTTTGATTTTCTTTGGAATATATTCAATTCTCTTTCTAGCCCTTTGACTAGAAATTTATATATAGAGAAATGAATTTTTTCCACACAGATATATTCATTTGAAATTGTTTCATACTATTAACATTGTTCAAAAATTCCAATAAAGCATTGATGTAATTTTGATTTTTCACATACTTATCATTCCATACATTTTAAATTCAAATCGATACGATGATATACAATCATTTATTCGAAATTCAATTTCTATTTCATTGTAACGAAACGTGTTCTGTGAAGTATACGAACACGATTTAAAGTTTTTAAGTAGTCGAATGGAACTTGTAATAACTAAAAAAGAATACGACCTACATTAACTTCTTCATATTGAACGTATTATAAACTTTCAACGAATGATAATAAAGAAATGTAACGAATTTTTAGTTCTCTGATAATTGTATTTGAAAATTTTCTATAAAAATTATTGAAAAATCGAAACAAGTATTCAGTACGTTGAATAATTAATTCGATAGAAGTTTTTCAATGAGAAAAGTTTTTTTGTTTATATGTATGTATATGAAAGTTATTATGTCTATGCATTATATTTATGTTTGTTTTTTTTCCCTTTAAACGATATTGGAAAAGTTTTTCAGATATAATGAGAGTCGACATAAAAAATGTCGATGTATTAATATAAAGAGATAATAGTAAATTTCATATATTTATACACACATACAATACAACGAAAAGTCAATCAGTTAATGGTATTATTATTTTTTCAAATACTTAGAAATGATTAAAATAAATTATTAAAGAATTAAATGAATGGAATTAAAAAATAATTGTGTTTGTTTATCAAATAAAATTAGGTTTTGAATTTAAAAATGACATTATATAAACAAATATTGATCTTTCATTAAAATATCAACATAAATATTTACAAAAATTAAAATAGCTATTATAAACAAATTTATATCAACATTTTTAAAAGAAAACATATAATTCAAAACCAACATTGTTACATATTTCTCATACTCTATAAAATTGAAAATAATTTCTTTTAAAGTAAGTATGTAAAGGTATAAAATAAACTATTGTTCAAATCATTCATTTTATAGTAACATAAAAGTATATTTGCTTATAAGAAACTTGAATTTCGTGCAAATTTCTATGTAACATTATTAGACGTACTAGCATACATCAAATATCGTGCGAACTGGTAATACTTTAGTAACAATGCGTGCAAAATACACGTACTACGTAATATTATATTAGTTGAAACATTGTTTCCCTAAGGCAAATTTTCAAACTTTCAAGTTGAGGATTGTAAAACAATATTATTTGATCATATATATTGCTTTAAATGTAATTAATATATGTATGTAATATATACACCACACATACATACATACATATATATATATATATATATATATATATATATATATATATATATATATATATATATATATGAATGCAAGTAGTCGCTATCGGTGTAGGCATAGCTCCTGCTTGCAGACGCAGTGCTCCGAATGCTGAATAATAGGCACAAAGGCTCATACTCATGCTTCACGATGATCACACTTGGTGAGAGTATTTTGAGCTTACAATGGCATCATTAATATGTATCGAGGTCGAGTTCAATGTGCCGATCTTGCGATTCGCAGTCTCATATCGATCGCTGATGAAGACGCTCACAAAGTGTACACTCTGTCGTCCACAACCAACAATTCGATAGTTTGAACTTGTAATGTGGTTTATATGGAGATGATATAACCGAAAACGTGGATCAGTGTTCGTGCTTGATTCTGAGCGATAGTACAGGAGCAATAATTGCCATTTGACAAACTCCTCAATCGTAGGTATGCGGAGGTTTGCTTGCAGTTTGCTATTTCAAATAAAGTAGTGCATATCGGAGATGAGTCACGATGATCTATTCTGGAAATTGAGTGAATATGTAATCTCAGACTGGTGTTACTTGCATACATGAAGATCAGTTGCATTAAGCTCGTAAGTTATATACTTCGTACTTGGCGGAAATTGCAACATTTTATTGAAGGCAAGGAGGAGGGAAAAAATTCTAGAGAGGATTATTCATTTTCGAAACGATCAATCTATACATTTTTCATTTGATCTTGACGAATAGGTCACTAAGTCATTACTAGGGAAGATAAATGAACTGAAATCAGCGATTTGGAAAATGTGATCAGTGCATTTGTCTTGTTCTGACGCAATATTTCGCCGATTACGCGTGTTTTAAGCACTGGCGTTAGCATCTAATGCCCGAACATGGTTCCACAGGACGTTATTAACACTATTTCAGCAAAAAATCACGAAAAAATTTTTTTGAAAATTTTCACCAAAAATTGAAGGTATACCCCTTGGTGTTTTTTTGGCCGAAAAAATTTTTTTTCGAATTCGGCGAATTTAAGCATTCCAAATGATTGCTAGGGCCTATAGTAATTGCGGACCAACATCGGTTTCGTATTGATGTCTTTGGTGTTACAGCAGTGCAGCTTTATGTGTAACTATTAGGGACATGATTTTACTATTGAAAGTAGACGTTTTTTTATGATGAGATAAATATTTTGGAAAAAATTGAAAAAAATATATGTTATAGAAAATTTATTCCTCTTTCGAATGCAGTATAAAAAATTAAAATCGAACCAGCCGTTCCAAAGATATTTTCAAAAAATCGACAACGTGCATTTAAAATGACATTAATCACCTACATAAGAATATTTGTAAAAGTTCGCAATTAAATACGAATCTACTTATCACTTGTAGACCCAACGTTGATATATACAATTTTACTAACCAATAAAATGGAAAAATAAATATTATTGATAATAAGTGTAAATTTCGTTTGATGGTGGTGGTGCATCGAGTCCATTACAGAGATGATGGTGTCGGTGTTGCCTCGGAATACTATGAGATTTTTTTTTTTTGGAAAATTTCTTCGCTTTTCCAGTATCTGATTATGTCTGGAGGCATTTGATAAGTAGATAGATAGATTAAAGTATGTAATTGGTATTTTATTTCATTGAATTAAAATTTAGTGACTCGTTGTCTGGAATAATTCTTAGATTGTAACGTTTTTATTTTTAAAAAAATATTAAGTTCACAATATGTTTTTAAAGCTATATTAGATTTAAACTTTTTAATTTGTAACACTATAAAGTAATGTACATATATACATATAGATATATAATATATTGTGATTTAAATTAACTATGCAAAGACCTAACATCTCCATTACATCCACCGTAACAAATCTCAAACGCATGAATACCTTCAGAGAGAACCTTTTTATACAAATGAATATAATATTATATGTTCGTGGAGACAAAATGAATACATAATTCGAGGAGTCCGAATAAATTAGATTGTTAGTATTTCAATACTGTAGTATCCCGAAACTATTATATAGGAAACATGTCAAGAAACTGAATACAAATTAGTAATATAAAGGAAAACTGTAAACATTCAAACTGAAATATGTGTTTTGCATTCGAATGTGCAGTATACATTTTTTATAATGAGTACACATATATTTATAACACTAATGGTTGTGTTATTTAGAGATATGTACATCGGAAAGACTTTAAAATTTAGGGTAGATGAATTAAACCAAATTGAAATTATTTATCGTATGTTTGAAATTAATTATTAAATGTCTATTAATCGAGAGAAATAAGCGTAAATGATGATAATCAATATTTAATTTAACAAATTGTTAATTTAAAATTATATGAGTTATGAAATTTATTTATGAATATGAAATCTATACGAAAAGGTCACACAGATTAAATAAAACTGAATTTTCAATTTATGTACATATCAGAAAATTCTACGTATGGTTAATATAAATATAAAAAAATAATAACAATTAAATGAAATATAAAAGCTCTTTAGTACGATTAATATCATCTTGATAATTAAGACCATATGTATAAAATCTATAATATTTTCTTTAAAAAATAAATTTAAATGACAGTACTCTTTTAATGGTATCTACTTATCATTTTTATTCTCCACAAAATCCAACAATTCTCATATCGAATTCATTACAAATCTCAGTCCCTTTTAGCCCCAATCAGAATTAGATTGTAATTGTAATGCATAGCGTTTCAATCTTGTTGATTTACGATTTATCCGTGAGACGAATCAACCGCACGATTTGAAATTGTGGTCGTCTCTTATGTATTGACCGCAAAATCCGCTGTATACGTATTATTTTTTTTACGGACGTGATACGGAACATTTTTCAAACACGAACCGTTTTATAAATGTCACTCAAAAGGAAAAAATCCTGTAATCTAAACTGTTGTCGTTCCATCAACGTGTCCAAAATAAAATGCACATTAAACAATGTCACGGGTTCGGCGCCTGGTAATGGTAGATATAAACATCATCATCATACAAACGTGTCACTATTGAATATGGTCGCCGTTCTGCGGAAAATTACTTTTCTTTGAGCTAGTCAAACGCTTATATAGACATAATATATATACACAAATTTATTTACGGATATTAAATAAATTTTAAATACAGAAATTTATATTACTATGTAAATATATAACGCCGAACGAATCGAATGAAATTTATTTACTTGATATTTATTTAACATTTTGCTATTAATTTTCTAATTATTTAGAAATGCTAAATAAATATTTACATAATTTTGTTTACTTTTCAAATTATAAACGTGATTCATATTAAATGTAGACAATTATTAATAAATTAAATCGTTTTTTAGTTAATGTTAAAAAAAAACCTAGCGAGATAATTCAGAAAAAATCAAAATTTTATATGTATTATTTTGTTTTATATAGGGTGTCTCATCAGGAGCACACACTTATTATCGTTCAAAAAAAAACATTATTGGTCACTCAAAAAAAGATACGTTTTATTTAAGAATTAATGAAACACTCTGTATAAATGTGTATGTATGTATGTATGTGTGTGTGTGTGTGTTTACTTATGGTTAATGAAAATGCATAAATATAAAAAATAAATAAAATTAAATATTAAAAATTTTCGAAGAAAGTATTTATAAAAAATAATAAATTTAAATTATTTTTCTATATTTTTTTGTTCAATAAATTTAAAATAATTATTTATTTTAAAATTCTTATTTTTCTCATTTAGAAATAGAATTTTTCTTCAACGTATTTTTATTACCATCAATTATATTAAAGAAAATACACATTAATTTTAGTATAAGGAAAAATATTTTCTTGAATGATCTTTTTTATTCATTTCACATTATTTCATAAATAATCGAATTAATAACAAATAAAATGCTTGTAACTCCGAGCAATATAGAAAACAATAACACGTATCCACGTTGCATCGTCGATCTGTCGAGAATCCGAAACGTTGTTCTTGTAAAGATGATTCATTATACGAGACAACTCCTTGACAGTTGCGGCAAACAGGCGCTGCAGAAATAGAGCATCGTCGAAGTGCCTGTAGGTAACTGCTGTTTTCCCTCCAAGCAACTCATCTTAGATACGGAAAATCCTCAAACTCGAGCTACGAAACACTAGTCCCTCCGTTCAACGCCTACAATTATTCATCTGTGTTGAATGAAACAAATACAAAGTGCTGTGTGCATAGTAAGTTACATGAATAGCTCAGATTATATTTAACCGCGCGCGAGTTAACACAGCGTCTACAAACTTTGATGAAAATATTGCTCTTGGATATTAGGTTTGCTGTTATTTATATGTTAGTGAGTAGTTTTTTTTATACTTGAGGGAGTAGATCCAGTTTTGTGTTATATTCATTGTAAATAGAAGGAAACTAATGAACAACATAACCATTAATTATTTTAATGAAAACAAATATGACTTTTATGTTATTACTAATTATTTACACTGTAGATTTGCAATTTATTGCCATTGAATAATATTTAAATATTGAATAAATTTAAGAACTGAATAATTTAATATTGAATAAATTTATAAAGAAAATTTAAACACACAGACTTTATTATATATTAATAACATTTGAAATAAATTTCCCAACTAGCTTTTACATTTAATTCCATAAAATATCAATTTTTGTAATCTACAAACCTTTATCAGTCTGGAAAGTTTTTACAACTAGTTATCTGTAACTCCATCAATTTTTATTTATTTGAACTTCAATATTTTTCTTAGATTTTAATCAGGTCAAAATTTCAAAAAAAAATTTTTGTAAACTTTTTGTTAAAGCTGCATTTTTTACAGTCCTTAGGTGCATATATAAGCGTCAGAAATATGCAGTAATGTCTATTATGCATGTAAAAGGGCTTTGAACATTTGACTTCAACCAGCCAATTTAATAAAGATTACAATGTGTGATAATTAATTTTATTAAGATTTATAAAATTGTTCAAAATTAAGTATTGCTCTTCAAAATAAAAATTAATACGAAAAATAATAAATTGATGACTTCAATTTTTATTTAATCTACTTATGGCAATGAAATTGAAATCAATGCTTTTTAGAAATCTGTTACTCGACAATTTCATAAAGTCGAAGAATTTTTTTAAAAAAATATTTAAGAACTGAATAAAATTATTATTTTGTTTAAAAAGAATAGTTTACATACACTAAATTGTATTATGAAGATAATTTGTCATTTTCAGATTCCAAAAAGTATCATACATAATTGAATAAAGAGTAAAGATGATTTTAAAAATGGAACCCCTGCTAACAGAATAATAATAATAATCTACAATATTAAGAGCAAAAAAGTTACTGTATATGAAATTCAAACTGTTAAAATTACAAACACATACTGTTAATAAAAATATCTTATAATTTTGAATGGTTTCGATTAAGGAAACAAGATATTGTGAATGGATAAAGAATGTAATCACTTGATTCGAGGCCAAAATATATCTATATCTATCTACATATATAAATATATATATATATATATATATATATATATATATATATATATTCCGAAATTCTTGTATTTCATTATTCATTAATAAAGAATTCTGTCTGTGCTTTAGAAATAACGTTTGCAGACCACTTGAAACATTATCGTAAAAAGAAGCTTTTAAAGGATCTTATCGTATTTAATTTTATGTTTCTCAAACTTCTACATTAGAAATACTTTTATATGTCTATATAATTCATTGATTTCAGATGGAATGTATAAAAATTAATTTATTTATTTAAATTTCATTTTCAATGAATATTCGTAATTATTATTTCACAAATAATTTTTTTCATGTATAAATTCCATACATTAATATCGTTTTTATTGATATATTAAACTTCAATCATTGTTTGGATTTAAACGAACTTTCAAAGTCGAAACTCAGTTAGATAAATAATCCTGATTACAAATTAATGTTACGGTTATATAAATCATTACAGTTTGATGATACTAAACGTTGTCGATTAAAATCAAATATTAATTTTATACAGGGTAGTACTAGTTACGTACTATAATGTATAATCAATTATGCAAATGAAATTAGCGTCCTAATATTTACATACGTTGTACGTTCGTCGAACTATCCCGTTTGGACTAAAAAAATATAATCTGCGTGCAGATTTTGCTAATGTTGTTCTGGTATGAAAATTTTATGTCGCTCGGATCAAAATGTCACGGTCGTACAAAGTAAAAAGAACATTATTTGAGATGAAACAAATCGTGTAGATAAAGATCAATGAAAATGCAGCTATGAATTTTGATTAGCGTATCGGTGAGAAAATTCAATTTTGTTCAAGTGTTTACATAATCGGTGTCGACCTATTTTTTAAACATTAATATATATATATATATAAACACCCACGCATTTATAATACATATTTACTGTTGTACATTAGCCTGTAATTATAAGACTAAACGTTGTCTATACAATGGCACTTTTTTATCCCGTCCACAGGCTATAATTATTGTTAATTACAGTGCCGTTATTTTGGTAATTAGTTGAACATTTCGGTAATTAGATTCCTGTTGTTTAAAATTAGCTATGTGGGGTTTTTAATTCATATTTATGTAAATAATATACAGGCCTTATCATACTTGCAAATATCAATAAATTGTATTTAAATTTTTCTAGTATTTTATATTAGTTTTTTGCTAGATAGGAACTTTTTCAATTATTCAAAAAATATTCATACGAAATTTACATGAACGTTTTAAACTCCAATATATTCATATTTTGTTTAACTTGATGATAATTCAAAATACTCGAATACCAATTAACATATGATATTTTATTTATCTTTATAATTGTTTTTGTAATTAAATAATGTAATAGTTTGTTTACCACATATTCAACACTGTATGTATTTTATTTGAAATATTCCCTGTAACTCTAAATACGTAAAAGGATAAAAGCGCTAACTAAATTATATAAATCCGCATGTTTGTGTTTCCACTAATATACATAATGTTTAAATAAGTCGAAATAATCAACGTGAGGTGTTCTGTTAGCTTTTCCGTAGATAATTTATGTCTGATGCGGTACACGATAAACCAGACACGGCGAATGAATTGTTAATGACAAACAAAACTCAGTTCCATCTCTGTTCTTGTTCTCTGTCAACAAACGGAATTCTCAATATTCAACTTCAAACAGCCATTACTAATTTTACCAAAGGCCTTTTGTAAGTGATAATTTGATACGAGGTCTTATTTTCAGACATTGCTGGCCTCTGCTTTAACATTTAATCAGAACTTGAGATTATATAATTTGTGTTCGTTTGAAATATGTACCTGCATTCAATTATGTCGTGCTTTTTCTTTTCTTAAAATATCTAATTAACATTTCTAATAGAGTAATATGTGCTATTTCTTAAAGTAATATTAATTTATAAAAGGTATTTTATTAAATAAAATTTAATTTTCTTTGCAATTAAATACGTTTATAGTCTATCATTTTTAAAGAAACATTTTTTTTTAATTTTAATATATTAATCAGTTATAACAATAATTATTAATAAACAGAACAGATAGTATGAGGTAATATTTGTATTATGTACACTGATTTACGAACATGAGAACGGATTTGGATTTAAATGGAAACTATGTTTCATTTCTCGAGCCGAAATATGTATTCAAACTATTTAATGTTCATAACAAACGACTTATATATTGATCTGGTAAGATAACATGTTTCGTATTTGCTTTAAACATTAACTGGAAATATTTCCTGGAATCGAACATTCTATTCCACTTCATCGCTTTTTCAGAAATCGAAGTACTGTCCATTTTGAATATCAATATAATATTCATATATTAATGTGTTTATTTGACAGTTATTATTGTAAAGGGTGTTTTTAATCCTGATAGAACTTTAAATTAAATCTCTATCGAAAGTTGTATCTAAGCTTTATCATAGCTTTATATACACACATATGTATATATAAAGGGTGTTTTAGGCTTGAACTTTCAATAGGGATAGAAATTAATTTTTTTCATTCTTAAAAACACCCTATATGTATATTATGTATAATTGTACATGTGTAAGTCAATATTGGATAATAAAAAGAGATTAAAAATGAATACTACATCATAGATGAAATATGTATATCCATTTGCTAATTAAAAAAATCGTCGATGAAAACAGAAAGCGTCGTTCAATTTTAAAATGGACAACGTATAAAAATAACTTTTACGTATACACACACACACACATGTATCTGATATGAGAATTTATATCAATACATCTGATAAAAAAATCGGATAAGAGAACATGCACGTTGAATACACTCATATATAAATCTTTTATTCCTAAAGGAGCTATCAAATTTTCCGGCCATAGCTCACCCATCTGTAACATTTTCATTTTGCCGGTCTCCGTTCTACCCACATTTTCAATTTTCATCATGTTGCGTATTGTAAGAATAATCCCCTATGAAGGAGAAGCTTGCACACAAAAGGAATACATTCATACGTGTCTCCGTCATACATTACATGAACAGGTTCGACGAACGAGTCGTGTACTCTTCTTTTTTTTTACTCTTTTCTTAGACGCGTTCCTTTTTATCTACTCTTGACTATATTTTGTCTATGATGTATTTGCTAGGTCATCAAGGGATTAGTTTCGTCTTTCACGACATATTTTTTTAGAATATTCATTTTTCCTTTGACAATATTTATGTTGTTTCACATAACTTTTCATACAGGTTTAATAACTAAATACTACACTAAACAGACTATATATATATATATATATATATATATATATATATATATATATATATATATATATAAAGTGTCCCAACATGAGCATACTACTTTGCAATGAAATAAAAACATCATCGTTCACTCAAAAAATTCCTTTTACTTAAAATTAAATTGTGTGCTCCTGATGGAATACCTTTATACACACACACACACACACACACACACACACATATATATATATATATATATATATATATATATATATATATATGATATTTTACATCTGTTAAAATCGTATAAAAAAGAATATAAATTCATTAACAATTAATCAATTATTTAATAAATTAAAAATGTACAGAATTGAAATTTAGTAAATAAAATTATGTACGTCTCTTATTTCATAAATAATGTTAAATTATGTATTTTACATCTATATTTCAAATTCTGTTTGTACTTTGATAATATTTGATTATCTAATTAACATTCAAATCGGTTTCATGACTTATGAATGTTAAAATCTTTTAATGAACGAAATATTTTATAAATATATAAAGCTTAAATTTATTTGAAGAATGAACAAATAAAATCGAAATGTTTTATTACATAAATATTAATAAATGTATTTAAAACAATAAATATAATTACATTTAAAAAGTATAACTTTTTTGATTTGTAATTGTGAAACTGATTTTGTATTATTCAGAAATAATTTGTATATACAAAAAACTATTGTTATTTAAAAATATATTTTTAAAAGTTAGTTAAATATTACAATTTTTATAGAGTATCTACACATATTAAGAATATTTAAAAGATTATAAAGCTGAATTTTCAATTTAGATTTTAAATAAATTTCATTGTCAAAGAAATTTAGTTATAAAATTTCCTATCAGTTATTTATATACATGTTATAAATAAAAATAATTGGTATATTTTATACTAGCAGATTAAAAAAAAACTTGTATGAATTAAAATTAAATACAATGGAAGTTATCAATATAATTTAATAAAAAGTAACAAAACTATCAATAGAATTACGTAGGCATGTATTTGATTTGTTGACAAAACCAATTTTGGATGATTTGTTGTTAAAAAAAGTGTTATTTACATATTTCGATTCGAGTAGAAAGTATTTGGAGCGATAATTGTTTTTAATCAATGATTAGTAACGTTTCATCTGAAATGAATTTCATCATACATAATTCAAACCAATTTTATTATTCACGTGTAATGGAACGAATAGTTTAAAAAAGAATGTTGAATTGAATTTGACAGATTAATTAACATTCATTGTTTTTCGTGCGGGTTTAATCGTACGGATTGTGGAAATCAAATTATTTTTTCGAAAAATTTCAAACGCATATATAAAACATATATATAAATATATATGTAACATAAGAGCCTATAAATAACACTGTATACATGCATATAGTATATTGATAAAATCAATTCTGCATATAGAAAAATCGAATGTTGTACATCTGAACATTCAATTTTCTCAGTTTCGTTTCCTTCTGCGTTTCGTGAAGATTACAAAAGAGAGATTCGAAAGAAATTCAGTTGATTGTACGTCGACCTATTCGTGCACGTTCTGTCTACAGAAGCTCAACAATAGCTACGTTATGTTTTTGATAGCTGACATACCAGGGGTTACCAATCTGACACATTGACGGTGTCGAAATGTATGGGACTTGAATAAAAAATAGTCGAATATGGTTCGAATGCAGATAACGTCATAGGGGAGTTTGTGGATGATATAAATTCAAAACACACACACACACAAACATATATATATATATATATATATATATATATATATATATATATATATATAAAGGTTTTCCAATAAGTGCTTCAGAAGTTTAAATAGAAATAAAACAAAAAGTCTTAAATTAATTACTTATTTATATTTTTTATAAGACCACCATAATTTCGCTTGATATAATGCATTTATTTAGTCCAATTTTTAGTTATTTTTTCACATAATTGTGGTCCAATTTCATGAATTACTTGTTCGATGTTTATTTTTAATGTTTCTGTTATTTGTGGTTTATCAGTATAAACCAATGATTTCACATAACTTCACAAAAAAAATCCAATGGAGTTAGATCACGTGTGTGATCAATTGATGGGTCCATTTCGTGAAATAATGGACTCATTAAATTCTTGTTTCAATAAATCTATTGAAGTTTTTATAATTTCTAAGCGTTGTTGAAGTATTAAACGTTCTTTGATAATTTGTTGAAATGTCAAAATGTGTTTAGAAAATTTCAAACATAGCTGCCACCAGCTGTCAACGTTTTAACATTTATATTAGAAAACCCTTTATATACATTCAATGGGTTAATTGGATCAAATAGAAAATATTTACGAATGAGTTAAAATTTGGGTTAACTGATTTATCTGAACGAGCGCTAGAAACATATTTTAATTAGATCTTATAACTGATTTCGCGAAACAATCGCAATTAGCACAAATGAAATAAATTCAGATCTTTGTTAATAATCGTATTCAACGTAGATAAAAGACACGACCACAAACGAGTATATAAACGAATTGCATTCGAGTATAATTGAAGATGATCAAAAGAAACACACGACTCCGCAACGACGTACATTTAATCCCAAAACAACGCACCCGTGCGTCGAACCTCGCATTTCCTCCTGATTGCCATTCTAACGTTTTATTTTCTTTCCTGGTAGGCATACGTGTGCTCGGCTTTATTCACTTTTATATAATAACAATAATGGATTATAACCGCACGTCTGTGAAAATTTCATTTCGCGGAAACATATGAAAACAGTAATTCGAGAGCTGCCGTACTTTAAACATCGAAATGCGTGTTGATTTATTCATAAGAGCAAATCGACTAAACTCTCGTACGACACGTACAACGGAACCGTCACCTGACAAAGCCTTCACAATGTACAGACTTGACAACAAAGTGCGAGGTTCCTAAATAATCGTGTACGAAACGGATTACAACCGTCGCTAAACAGAGTTTGAGGATGTGTGTTAGGGCGACGAGCCGGCAGATACAAAACCGAACTGAACTTGAAGTATTAAGCGGATTCTGAAGAACATGTGCGCGCCGCGAAAACAAGAATTTATTATGTAATACGGTCAAGAAGATTAAAATAGACGCGGTTGGAAAAACGAGCACAATGGAATTTCTTTCGGTTTAATTAAGTACATCATTTGGGGTTGTACTATCTAATTATTCAGTTAATGATTTCATCAAAGTATAATACTAGGAAATGTCATAAATATTTAATAATGTTGTTTTTTTTGTACAATATATTTTTAATTTTATATACAAATAAAATAGTTGTTAAAAAAATTAATCATCGAATAGAAAAATGTCTTTAGTGTATTTTAAAAATTAATTATTAATTATTCACTCATTATAAAGTGAAATGAATAAAGTATTTTAGTTTTAATAAAAATATATATGTTTATTTTTACAAAAATAATATGTTTAGTTTTGTATTTTTAACCCTTTCGATACAAATTTTAAAAATGAGAGTTAAAATCAAATTTTCAAGATTTAAGACTGTTAAGTGAACATCAAATATGGCTATAAATATCAACTATAAATAAGAGTTTAGTCTGATAACCATGGTACACACTCATGTACCATCCATATTTTAATATGGTACACATGGGTACCAGAATTACTGTATGAAAAAATAATAATAAAAAAAAAAACGATGAACTCAATTTGAATTTTGGTGGTATATACTTATACCAGTCGTATTTAGAAGGTTAAAGCATTTAATATTTCATTATAAAAATAATTCAACTGATTTGTTTTCAATTATTTAAAATCTTATAATTTTCCTTTTGATATATTGAAATATAAAGGTTTATAAAATTTGTAAATATGCAAATAAAAATCAATCGTGTAAAATCCCCTTGTCGATTAAGTTCGTATGTAATCTTTCTTAACTTGTTTAAAAACTTATAATTTATTTCAACAGTTTGAAACAATATCAACTTAATTAGCATATCGACAAAAAGGTTAAAAGCTTCTACACAAAACTTGAACAGTGTCGGACCGAAGAATATCTTTTTCAAAGTATATTTTCACACATTAAACTATCAAATTTCTCTCTGGAGAGAAGTACTTAGACGAATACATATATTTTTATTTGGTTCAAAGAAATCACGATTGTTGATTTAGCTGAGAGATAGTCGAGAATTAGAATTTCATACGGAGAAGCGAGCTGAATAAAATAACTGCACCATCAATTACACCGTCGACGGTTACGAAGCAAGTGTGATTATGATTTATACTTTTTATTTGAGTAAACTATCGTTATGAGAACGGCGTCGAAAAGAAAACTTCTCACTATATATCGCGAACAGTGAGCCAGAAGTCAAAAGCCTACCGACGTGAATCATTTATGAGAGCACGTGCTTGGGGGAAGTGAGAGCTGCCATCATTGCAGACACGAATGGAGAGGATAAAGTTTTTAAAGCAAACAAACCTCGAGTGTATTTTCATGTTATCTCGGTATAATTTTCAGCTCATTTTGACTTGAACCTTCGGTACTCGTCGCCTTTCGTTTCATCCTGACTCACTTAAAACCGCCCACATGGCGCACATTCACAATGATCAAGAAACACCCCGCAAGCCATTTTTATGTGTGCGATGTGTGTAATTTTGATTTTTTTTTCGTACGTCATGCGTCGAATGTACATTATTTAGAGTGTGTTCTATATTTATGACAATGTGACAATGTAGAAAAATGGACTTTTCACTATATATCATAGAATATATAGGGGTTCCATAAGCGCTTCAGAAGTTTAAATGGAAATAAAACAAAAAGTATTTAAATAATTAGTTATTTAGCTTTTTTTTATCCTTAAGCATATTCTGTCACTCACATGACCACCACGACTTCGCTTGACATAGGCATTCGTTTAGTCCAATTTTTAGTCATTCTTTCACATAATTGTGATTCAATTTCATGAATTACACGTTCAATGTTTATTTTTAATGTTTCTGTTGTTTGCTGTTTATCAGCATAAACCAATGATTTCACATAAACCCTCACAAAAAAAATCCAATGGAATTAAATCGCATGATCTTGGTGGTGAATTGATGGGTCCATTTGCTGAAATAATGGATTCATTAAATTGAAGTTTTTACAATTTCTAAACATTGTTGTAGTGCTGAACTTTCTAAAATAATCTGTCAAATTATACTGAGTTGAAATGTCAAAATGAGCTTAAAAAAATTCAACATGGCTGGTACTAATTGTCAAAATTCTGATATTTTTATTGAAATTCTCTCTCTCTCTCTCTCTCTCTCTCTCTCTCTATATATATATATATATATATATATATATATATATATCATTCAACGAATTTTAATTAATTGATTTTTATACAACTACATTTCAAATATATATTATATTTTCGTATTCTTTTGAAGTTCGATAATTAAATTCGTTTCGTATTTCATGTCGTTCATGAGATTTTTTTTAAAGAAATCGTCCTCTTTTGCAACTTAATACAATTTCCATGAAATTTTTATTGAAATCTGATCACAATATGTATCCATTGAATTTTTATCTGATTTCAATCCACGTAAACATTTTACAAGATTGAAAAATCGTGAAAGTTTCGTTCGGTTTGATCCTTTGACCATTTGAATATATCGTATTATATATCGAATGTTATTTATATATATATATATATATATATATATATATATATATATATATATATTTGTAAATGTTTATAAAAATATCGTTATATTGATATCTGTTAAACTTTTAAAAATAGTTTTCATTGAATTTAATACACTGTATCACTCTAATTTTTTTGAACACTTTTATTAGTCGTAGCATTATCTTCTATTTAACACAATAACAACTCATCGTCACCCATAGAATCATATTTTCAACATATATAAACAATTTATAAAAATGAAATACTGTGCACAAAATTTCCTAAGTAGTTCTCGATCTGAATATTTCAATTTTATTTTCATCAAATAATTTTAAAAACTAACACCAATATATTTTCTTTTAATAAAAATTAATAAATTATTTATTTCAACTATTCTTCATTTTTATTGACTAATATATCATTACCTTACAAACTGTTTTCTATTTTTACTCTAAAGCATCTATAAATCATCACATTTTTTTCTACAATCTTGTTTACAATTCTTTTTTATGTACCTATAAAGTTTCAGTAAAAAAATATAACAATTTCTCATATAAATATAACCGTATTATTTTTCTTTCCATAATTTATTGCTCGTGACAAATATGTTTGCTCGTATATTAATAACAATACCATTAATTAACATATTTATGTAATATAATAAATACATGGCAATTTGTGACATATTTAATTACAACATGTGACAATATTCTATTGACATGATGGGCATGTCTAATTTGTAAATACATACATTGTAAATAAAAATGTAGTATAAAAGACGTTATCTTCGAAGCAATATTCATAATTCGAACAAATTGTCGATATTGTTCTTACAATGGGTTTGAAAAGTATTTTAATCTTTGTGGTATTGACTGTCTGTGTCATGCAGGTATGGTTTTTTAATTTTGAAATTAATTATATATTTTTAATATATATGTATATATATATATATAATTACAAATAATTATTTATATTATTATTACTTGTACAAAAGTTTGTTCTTCTTATACATTTTTTAGACATGCCAAACAGTACCGTTACCGTATTTTGGTATAGATACGGGATTTAATCTCGATATTGGCGGACGTCCAACGACACAACCACCATCAACGACTCCACAAACGAACAATCAATATCCACCATTAAATCCATGGAGACCACCTTATTATAATCCGTATAATCCGTATAATCCATATCCTCCTCAACAGTATCCTCCCCAACAGTATCCTCCTCAACAGTATCCTCCTCAATATCCACCTCAATATCCACCTCAACCATATCCTCCACAACCATACCCAACTACTACTAGTTCAGCACCAAGCAGCTCTTCTACTTCTACAACTACTACAACATCTACAACACCTACGCCACCTCAGTAAATAAAAAATTCGAAAATAGAAAAAACTACTTAATTAAATTTAATAAAGTATTTGGAAAATTTAATATTATTTAAATTTGTAATTAAATTATATACATACATTTGTATATCTTCAATATTTGTTTCATGAGTAGTTAAATTAGAATTAAAATTTATGCATATATAAAATATTATTATTTTATTCACAAACGATTTAGGTAACCTTACACTTTTTTTTAGATTTAGTTGTGTTAAATACTTTAAATTTAAAAAACAATCATATTAAACAACTCTCATATACAATTAATAATTCAATTTGTTTAATTTTTTGTACAAAAATGAATGCTGGAAACTCGATTATTATTTCAATTTTAAATCAATGTTCATAAAAAATTAATTTTAATTAAAGTGTTATCAGTTATTCAATTAGTTATCAATTGATTAGAAATTGAAATAATATCAAAAATTTAATATTCATACGAAAAAAATATACTAAGAATCTTTTTATAAAATCGACTCTGATGATTAATAACCTCTGAGACTGAAAATTTTGACACACATTTCCATATTACACCCTTCAGTCTCATTGGGACCACCATATATGTCACCCCCCACCCCCGCCCCACCCCACAAACCACACACACACAGGACGAAAATATTTGTATGCTGTTCACTCGTCGTTCTTTATATTCAGAAACGTTTGCGCCGTCTGTAAACGATCATAAGACATCATTGGTGACGTGCAATTTCTTTTTCGCTGATATAATGATATGAATTTAAGAGCACGTGTGACTGCACAAAGCACATTCGTACCAAGTAGATTTGAATATTTGCACCGGTTGACATTGTGCGATTTAACATGTGAAATATGAAAGGGAGACGATTCGTGATAAACATGTTATCTGTGATACGGATTGAAAAGTTGTTGAAGTGTTTTTTCCCAAGACGTTTTGTATTTTTTTTTTTAGTAGTTTTAATATCTGTACAAGTATTCACAACTATGTTGCTGTTCACTTTAAAAATAGAATATTGTGAAGTAAGTTATTAAAAATTCTCTATAAAATTTTATTTAGATTTTTTTGTCAAATAAATATATTTAAGTGATTGTGTGTATACATATATATTATATATATATATATATATATATATATATATATATAAAATATAAATATAATCGTTATTTATTAAAATTATTCATAAATTTAGTATGAAGTGTAAAAAATAAGTAATAAAATAAATATACATTTTTATAAGTGTCTGTATGTATACTAATTCTTATTGGAATTTTAAAGGTTGGAGAATTAAAAAAAATAAATTATGAAGTCACAATAGTATTTTGAACATTTTTTTAAATTTTTTATACCCATAAAGATAATAAATTATATATATATATATATATATATATATATATATATATATATATATATAAAGAAGAATAAATAAATAATTTAATGGATACTAAAAAAACATATAATTCGTAAACATGTTTTCGTTTGTATATAAAGTACATAAACTAATTTATCTATGTTTTTCGTTTATTTTTAATAGTATTTTTTGTCCAAACTCTGAGTAATAAAACAGAGAGTAGATTACGTATCTTGAAAACTAAACAAACTCATAAATTCACAATTACAAAGACCATGGAGAACATTCGAATGAATAAATAATTGGATATAGTTGTCTACTTTCCAACAAAATACACTTAGTAATTGTTATAATACACAGTATCTAGTGTTTTAATTATATCTATGTCAGTTTGCATAATGAGAATTCTATGTATAATGAAATATATATGGCTATCCAAATGTGACGCCTAGATTTGTGTTTCATTAAAAATAAACGTGTACGAGTATATAGGGAAACGTGTTAGTTTTTTTTTATTTCTTTTTAATAAAACATAAATCTAGGTGTCACACTTTGATGACTATATATATTTCATTATACAAATAAATATATCTTGAAATAATTCCTTTTTTGTGTTTTTAGATTGTGTAAGGTGTGTGTGTTAGGGGTGTGTGGGGATGTGTATGGGAGTTATGTATGGGGTGTGTGTTGGACGTGGTAGTGCATATGCTGCTGTATGTGATAAACTAATCCTACTTTTAAAAAACCACCCCTATTTTATTTTTTAAAAATTTAGATTTTTCACAATTTTCAAAAACCACTCCTATATTTAAAAACCACATATTTTTCAAAAACTACCCAAAGAAAATTCTCTTATTTTCAAAAAAACACCCAAAGAACGACTACAAAAATGGTGTTTGAAAAGTATCGAAACAAAGCATTATTTTTTTACGATAAATATAAAAAATAAAAGCCGTCTGCTTGAGGCTATCTTGAATTTTATATAACACTAGTGTCCAGCGGGAATATTCAAATCTTCAGGAGGAATATAAATTTTTCATGCTACTATGCGTGGTTTGGAAAATACTGTAGTGGATAAAAAGTGTGTCTCGTCGACAAGTATGAATAAAAAATCGATTTCATTATGGAAAATATTTTTTTGTTATTTAATTTGTATTTTTGGTAAAAAAAATTTAATAAATAGAAACTCGGTGATACGATTTAGAAAATTGTATAATAAATGTAAATGTAATTGCTAATATTTTGGTGTTTGAAATTGTTTATGCTTTTGGTATTATCTGGTTTTATAAAAAAAATATTCATAGTAAATTTAAAAGAGAATTCAATCATAATATCTGTGCCTGGAATGGAATCATTCATTGAAAACACGTAAATTTATTTTTCTATTTCGCTTCCACCAAAGATAATCTAAAATTATACAAATAAAATTCTTCATATTTCATTCTTGAAATTGACAGACACCAAACTTCTATATTACTTGAATTTCTCATAAATATTAACTGTCATTTAATCATGATACATAAATTAAACAAATCATTGATTTCATGTGAAACATATAAATAATTCTGTATTTTTTTTAATAATTAATATTGTGTTCTTTTTAATTTCAGCTTATTCTCAGACTTGCGGAGTCTTTCAGGAACGACGCTCATGAATCTATTAGCAGCACTTTTTATGACGCAGTTACTTTACGTAATAGGCGTGGGTGGTGTTCCGGTGAGTAATTTTTATGCCTTTTTGACTTACTTCATTTCGTAATTGATTTCTTTTAAGTTTATGAGTTATTCAAGAAATTTCTATCTGATAAATAAAATAAATAGCAATGTTCACAAATAATTTAAACATTTTTTATAAATGACTCGTTTGAAATTTTATTTTTTTAATACAAATAATTGTTTTTAAAATAAATATCAACTAATTTCTCTTAAGATCGTTTTTTTTTAAAACAAAATATACTTAGAATATTTAATGTATATTACTAATTTTAAAGATATACATTTCAGCATTTAAAATGATAATTAATTTAAAATATCTTACTAAATTTCTTTTTCAAATTTTAATATCTAAATCACTCAATTATTAGTTGAGATAAATCTGTTAGATTTAAAATCAAACATGTTATTAAATTATTCCAAGTAATTCTGTTTTGATTATTCTCTGGAAATTTCTTGGAATCTATTCAGGTTTCTGAATAAATGTTAATGAAATTCAAATGAATATATATATATATATATATATATATATATAATTTATTTGAAAAGTCTTTAATCTTCAAATTAAAACGTCGAACGTTTTTATGAACTTGATATAAATTCAGACAATTACCGAATTTATTCTTATATTCTTAAACAGTAGATGTAGTTCACGTTTCGGTGAATTCTCATTATGAATAAAAGGACATGATTATCTGCAGAACTTGTGTTATTTCAATTAATAATGTCAAGTGGTTCTTATTGCGTCATTTTCTTTCATTATGTATTGTTTCGAATTTTATTTATTTCTCTTTATGTCTATATAAATAAGTATGGTTGAATTCAGTAAAAAAAAAATCGAGTTATTTCCAGACAAGCATTGTATGAAATTAAATTAGTTGACATAAATTGTTTTTTTTTTAAAAAAAATGGTTTATATAAGTACATTTATCAATAATAAATATGAAATATCTTGACTGAAATTTACTTCTCTTGTTACAATTTTACTATAATATATTTTTTAATAAAATGTTTAAAACTCTGTTAGAAAATTCAGGGGGTATTCTAGTCTAGACGCACGAATTTTAGGTGTTTTTTCGGGCGCTATAAAAAAAACAACAAATATTTTTACTATCCATTTTTATCAGTTATTTATTGACATTTTAAGAGTATAAAAAAGTATTATTAAAAATAAAAAATTCAAAATTGAAAAAGGTACAGGCGGCAAAGTGGGGGCTCGAAAAAAAGGTGTCTCCTGGTTGACGTGGTTCCAACTCTTCCGGTCATTTGAAACAATTTTTTTTTTAAATTATTGAAAAAGAAGGTTATAGTAGTAACCCCGCCTAGGGAAATTTAAAAAAAAATTTTTTTTGCAAAATGGCGGTAGTGTGAAAAAACAGTCATTTTTGCCCTATTTTTTCAACTTTCGGAATTTTTTAAAAATAGTAAAAAACAAAATTTTCAAAAAATCCTAGGCAGGGACAATCACTGTTATATTGAGAAGCTTTGTACCAAATTTCAAGTAAATCGGTCCATTAGACCTTGAGATATCACGTCAACCGTGTCGAAAAAAGTAGTTTCGTGAAAAATGCGTTTAAAGTTGATTCGTTCCGGCCAGACCGAATTGGTTGGCGCGTCACAAAAATAGCTATAATTCCGAAAATAATTCGAATTTCAAAAAATTCTTTTAAGAACATATTCTTAAAAGTTTAAACTTTGAAAATATGCAAAAAAAATTGATTTTTTCGAAATTCTAGACTAGAATACCCCCTTAAGTGAAATTAAATTTTAATTTTAAATCCATTCTTTTTAAGTACTTGGTTTATTTTAATAAGAAATATGAAAACATTTATTCATAAATATAATTTTGGTTTTATTCAAATCAACTGCAATTATATATATTTTTAAAAAACATGTTTGAATTACTGTTGTTTTTTTTTAAAAAAAATGAATTTACAAAGTAACATAGTTTCTCTTTAAATCAAGTGTTTTCCATATAGTTTCCTCAACTCAGATATTTATTATTACATATATATAGATATAATTTTATTTTTTTAACATAACTGGATTTGTGTAATTATTTTAATATTGTCAATTCGTTGAATGCATATAAATCAATTAAATACGTTTCCTATGATTTATTCGATCAATGTTTTTGATCAAAGAGCAAATCGTACAAAAAACCTATTTCAAAATCAATTGATCAAAACATAACCTAATTACACAATAAACTGATTATCAATCCGCCAAACTAATTAACCGAACTTCGTTATTAAACTAATAGTAATTTCATTCGACAGCAATCGAAATGTAATCGTACAGCATATTGTCGTCGCTGAGAGGCGTTCCAATTAATTTAACACTAAATGTCATTTATTTACGAATCAAAATAATCAATAATTGTATAAACATAACGTCAACATATTCAAGTTTACTTTGTGACCTGACAGTTTCGCATCTGTTTAGGTAAACCACAACACCGACCTTATCCCAACTGCAAGACATCAAACTAACGTAATCGGCTATGTAAATAATTAAACTACTAGCAATGTTTGCTTTTGTTAATTAGTACGGCTGCAACTATCCGCCAACAGAACGCCATTTGTGTAAATTAGTAGTTACAAGGTCGAGTTTGATTCTCGTGCCTACCGTGTTTTTAAATTAGCCGTTTGATCAGAAATTCACACAGGGAATTGTTTATTAGTTTTGATTAGTTTTCTACATTTCATTCGGAACATTTATATCTAGATATGAGTTAAAAGTACAGTAGTTTTCAAAACGAATCCATATATTAAACTCGAGAATTAATTCAAGAGAATCAAAATATATTAAAAAAATCAATTACATATCGTTTAAAATAATTTTATTATAGTTTGAACACAAAAGACTCGATTCAAAAAAAATAATTTAAGTCTTTAAGATGTAAATTTGATGTCATATACACATGTATGTCAAACGAAGTCGTGGTAGTCATATGAGTGAAATTGTATTCAATCATTAATGTCATAAAATATACTTAAAAATAATTAATTAAATACTTTTGGTTTTATTTCCATTTAAACTTTTAAAACGTTTATTCGAAAACCCTATATATTAATAAAATTGTTGTGTTATTTTCAAAATAATTTTATTTTACTTGTTGAAACAATTGTTAAATTTACCTCGAGAGTAAATTCTACGAATATTTTCAATTCGTGAATACATTGAAACAGTCTATCGTATTTTCTGGGAAAAAATTCAATAACAAATATAGGACAACCTAAATGTACAAATGTAATTACTGTTACCATCATTGCATTGTTCTGGTAGACAAGTATTGTACCAATTTACAATTGATGTAGTAGTATAGTGTAGTGTCTATTATAATAATAACTCGTCATTGTACCTTTTTTATAAAAGTACATTACAGTAGAAACTCTTTTTAATCATTGCTCAAATTGAATATTTTGTATCGACTGAATACGAATATTTCTGTTTTGTGTAATTGAATTATTGGAATGTAATTAATATAAAACGAAGAAGAAATTAATTATATATCTGAGATTTTAATTACTGACATTTTTATTTTTTATCTTATTATTTTTTTTAAAAAATTATTCGTTTTAATAACCATTTTTACAAAGGTCATTCATATTAAATTTTAATTAAAAATTATTCAAGGTATATTATTAATAGGATACATATTTTTATTTAATCTGCTCATAATTTTCCAATTTTTATGTTATTACCAAAATTAAATTGTTTTGTTACTAAAAATATTTTTATTTAAAAAGAAAAAATATAAAAATCAATAGTAGAATTGTGATTATTTGATAGTTATGAAAATGTAAATAATAGTATAATTATTGTAATATTTTTTTAATTCAAAATCATCTTATAATTTATTAAATTACGAGGTCAGACAATTAAGTAATGGGACAAAATTCAAAAATCGAGTATATTTAAAAATTAAGGTACATCGCTGCGATCCCCTTCAAAGTAGTCCCCTCCCGCATCTATACACTTATTCCAGCGAGTTTTCCAGTTTTCGTAACAATTCTGGAACACTTCTTGTGGGACCTCTCCGAGTACCCTCGTCACAGATTCTTGGATATCTTCAACGGAGTCAAAATGTCGACCTTTGACGAATTTTTTCATATGGGGGAATAGGAAAAAGTCGCAGGGTGACATGTCCGGTGAATAGGGAGGTTGTGGTAACGTTGCGATGCCTTTAGACGCCAAAAACTGAGAGACACTGAACGCACTGTGACAGGGAGCATTGTCGTGATGCAGAACCCAAGTCTTCGTGATCTCTGGACGCACTCTGAGCACCCTTTTTCGTAATTTTTCGAGCACATTGCGGTAGAATACTTGATTTACGGTTTGTCCAGGTGGTACGAACTCTTTGTGAACCACCCCTTTGCTGTCGAAGAAGCAAATCAACATGGTTTTCACTTTGGACTTGCTCATTCTCGCCTTCTTTGGCCTTGGTGCTCCAAGGGACAGCCACTGTTGGCTTTGTCGTTTAGTTTCGGGGTCATATTGAAAGAACCAACTTTCATCACCAGTAATAACTCGATCGAGAAGAGTAGGATCACTTTCAACCTGCTCGAGACAATCTTGAGCGATGTTCATTCAATTTCTCTGTTCCATTTTCGTGACATGCACTACTCGCGCGTTGTTACAAAACACTAAACAGCTGGCGAAGAAATGATCGTACGAGGGTGGTCAAGGTCTTAAACGAGAGAGTAGGGATCTGCTATTACGGTGGCGGAGTTACAGGTTCGCAGTGTTACCACAGGCCGAGAAAAAAAATCGGTCGCATTACTTAATTGTCTGACCTCGTATATTGTGATTTCTAATAATATTTTTTATAAAGTATAAAATTTTACAATTTAAATAATAATTTTCTATTCAGACATTGCTTTTTTTATTTGTATTTTTAATTAATAATTATTTTTATTTTTTTTAATAATTAATTGGAATTAAAATTTAATTTTTTATGTAATTTATACTAAATCAATATATATATATATATATATATATATATATTTATACAATATTATATACAATATAGACCATATTGAAATTGATGAAATTAAATGGATTTATCAATATTGCTGCTGTTAGGGAATACTTGTCACTTAAAATATATCGGTTTATATGATAAAACTTGTCTCTGCACTAACAATTTAAATAAAAGTTTATCTCTACTATCTTTTTCAATCGTGGTAAACAAAAATCAATTGATTTAACATCGAAATATTTCTTAAATGTTACCTCCAATACCACGAAATGTATCTGTATTTAAATTGACTTATCTCTCTATTCATAATTCATAACTACATGCATTGATAATGATTTAATTATAACCGAAGTTCAAACGTTTGATTATATTCTCGAGTATCTGAAACAGTATTGTTGTACTATCAAAAATCAAATTGCGTCGACAAACAGACGTTGTTGTAATGTAAGCACTGAACACTGGCTGGTATTTAATTTGCAATTCATGCATCTGGTAGAGTCGTTGCTTGTTTACTAAGAAAACATTGTCGTTCAAATGTGGCTACGTTTCGAACGCAAACAACAATGTTGGTTCATGCTACCTTAAGCCAATCTTCGAACGCGACTCATAAAAGAGCAGACGATGTGGTAAGAATTTAAAAATTGAATAATCAGCGACTGACATTAAATCGAATTGAGAGAATCAACTTTACACACACACATTTATATATATATATATATATATATATATATATATATATATATATATACATATAGATCTTTTGAGAAATATAAACATGTTTAAGTAATTTATTCTATAAATACAAAATAGTATAAACGTGAGATAAATATTTTATGTTGTTCACAAGTTGAATTTGTATTTTAAAATCTAGTATTGAAAATTGTCATAGTTATTGTCCGTGAATTGTTGAAAAGAAAACAAATCGAATTATAATTTTCTCTTGTAGATTGAATCGAATAAAATTGATGTAGTTTAATTTTTTATTTTACATAGAATATTTTTATATGAAAATAAAAATATTCTTATTTTATTGTGTTTTTCTTGAATATTTCTTTAACGATATTTGTTGTGAATAGTTAAATGATTTAAAATTTAATTTTAAACTTATGAAGGTAGAGAAAAAACAAACGGACTTAGTATTTTAATTAATTATATATTCCTATTTTCCCTACAGAATTTTACTAAATTGCTATATTCTTAAATATAAAACAAATAAATGACTATTTTAATAGTACATACATATAGATAATTCATAAAAAATAGTATAAATAAAGAAAATCTATACGAAAAATGATTATTTTATAAAATATGTAAATTATATTGATATCATCAGCATGTTTCATATAACTGAAACGAAAACGAAATCTCAAAAACGAATTATTTAGAATTATTTACGTATACGTAGTCATACGTTCGAATAAAAGATAATATCATCAGATATAATGATATTCGTCTTTCATATGCTTATATATTCCAATAAAAAAGTAGCAACGTAGGTAATCTTTTCACGTCACAAATAAACAACGAATAACCAGTGAAGTATGCATGAGGCGTAGAATATGTTCCCTTCTTTCAACAAACATCAATGGCATGACGAAAATTGACTGAGATTCTTTTTATGTACCTTTAGAGATGTACAGAAGAAATGTATAAGATTTGATTTTTTTTTTGAAATCTTATATGTTGCTAAAAATAGAATGGTATTAGATCTTATTGAATTTAGTATGATGCTCGGGGTATAAGCTTATGATATGAAATTGTCTACTTTTAAGAAATGTTTTCAAATTAATTATTTTGTATCTTGAAAAAATTCCCTTAAGATTTTTTATTTAAAAATTAATAAAGATTAATTATCAATATTATTTAAATTTGGAAAAATTCATTCTAGATTTTTTAAAATCTCATATATTTAGCAAAAATAAATTTATGTTAAAATCTTATTTTTCATAATATTTTTTTAAAAAAATGTCAGAATATATAAATTTGAATTTTTTTAAAAAATATGATATTTTTTAATTTATTTTATGAAACAACAGAATTTGTAATATAAATTTAGAAGAATAAAAGTTTTAAATTATTTAACAATGCTGTATTTTTATATATTTTAGTAAGATTAATTTTTTAACTATTAAAAGAGTAGCTCTAATTTTTTGTCAATATATCTATTTTTCTTTCCAGGACTCAGGACTTTGTATTTCCTTAGCAGCTGGAATCCATTATGTCCGATTAGCTGCCCTATGTTGGTTACTAGCAATGGCTCATCATATGCACGCACATTTCTGTCACAATCTCAATTTGGTACCACTAGCTGAACCAAGTATTGGACCAAGATTTTTCAGGTAGGAAAAATATTATAATTATTATTTTTTAATTAATGTATTCATATTGTTCATTAATTTTCATTAATTAGAATAAAATAAACTTTTTGAAATATTTTTGAATTTTTATGAACTCAAAACTGTTTTTTTTAATTTTAAAAAAATGTGAAATGTGTTATCAATTATAAGAATTAATATATGATGTTTAGTAATTTTGATTTGTTTACTATATAAATGAATAAGATATTATTATAGATATTGTTATCATAAAAATAATATAATTCATAAAAAAAATTATCCAAAATAGCATATATAATAATAACTTAAATATTATAAAATAATTAAACACGTGTTTGCATCATTATTTTTTTATATGAAATTTATTTTGTAAAAAACTTTCTTTTAAAATAAACATTAATTCTATTTAAATTTATAAAAGACTGTTTATATTTTCACTGATATATTTTTCTTGATTTCATGCTATTTAATATTGATTAAAAATAAAAAAAAGTACAAAATATAACTTTTTAAACATTGTGAACTAAAATAACGAGCACTAGTTTTAGTGGTCGTGTAAACTTTTCTTGTTAGCTTTACTTTTTCTCGGTATTTGAGGATAAAAAAGTTATATATAAGTCAATCTATCATATTTTGTTCTATTTTATGTCATTGTGTTTAATAAATATTATTATAGAACATTTGTGCTTCTTTTATAAATTACTAGTAAATAATATAAATTTTGTTTCGTGATCGTATTTCTTTTTCTAAAAGTTTCTTAAACAATGTTATGTTCAGAAACAATAACCAAGTAATATTTTTTTATTACGCCGTATATACAATAAAATTAGTTTCGTCCATTATCTCCAACATCGAATAAATTCATTCGAAAACGCAGTAAAGAAAAACCGAGTTCAACTACAAACATTATATATACCTCGTAATGATACCATTGGTGTTTAATTGCCAAGAGTCCGATTCGCATAGTGCTTTATGTCAATGGCTAGCTAGCCGGATTACACCCGAGGTCTTTTCCTTTTCGATCTCGATCGAGTTCGTACATTCACTGCAATAAATTAGTCAGATCAGTACGTTAACCGTTCATTCTCCTCCTGCGACGGTACAAACTTTGCGTCTCGAGAACTTCAATGGACTACGAACTGTGGACGTCGTGAATTAAAATGAACTTTGGGAAAATTGTATGTTAAATACAGAGTTGAATATTTGCATATATTGTGAAATATTTTTTTTGTGAAAAAAATAATGATTATATCTTAAAATGAGCGTTGTAAATTATTATTGTAAAAAAAGTTATTGATCATTAAAAATAAAAAATATATTTCTTCAACATCAAACATAAATAGTATGTATTTATATAACAAAGTTAATTAACAAAACACAAAAAAAATCAGTCTGAATTTGCAGTTATTGTCAATATTAGAACTTATTTTACTCATTTTCATCGATAAACTCGAATACCCCAATTACACTATACAATTACTCCGTCAATAACAGTCAGTTGGACAGATATACGAATGAATTGTTTATGGTCTCTGTGTAGAATCGTTATCTGTTGTTAAAATCGGTTGACAAACAATACATTGTGGAAGAATTAACAGAATGATATTTGATTAAACAATTTAGAAAAAAAAATGTTTGATTGAATAAATATTTATTTTAGATTAAATTAAAAAAATATATAAACGTTTTCTAAATTATATTATATATACACACATATGTGTATATTTGTATAAAAGAAAATTAAATATATCTAAAAATGGATAATGATTTGAATAGTTGTTTATGAACATTCATAATTGTCGATGATAAAAAACAGATGATCCTTGAATTACAATTGGAAATATTTAGACAAATATTTTATTAAAATATAATTTTTAATTAGTGTTAATCATACTTAATAAAAATTAACATATTTAAATTTAAATATTAATTAAAAATACAATTCTGTTTACAGTCATGTTTATGCATATTTTTGCTATGTAAATATCATTTAATATATTTAACATAAATTTTCATTAACATTAAAAAAAATTTAAAGCTTTAAAAATGTATATATAAATATAATATTGAAAATATATTATACTAAAAATATTTAAATCTATTTTATTCATGAGTAAGGTAACTTTATAATATGGTATGCATCCATAACCCGCAAATTTTCCAAACTTCCCAATCCAATTATTCATTTCATTAGATTTTCAATCCACTGAAAGGAAATTCAGAAAATTATATTGGGATCTAAAAGTAACAAGAGATTGAAAGAATAAAGCATCCATTTACCTTACTTGACTTCTATATGTAATAACATATTTTCATAAAATCAATACATTTTTAGTGTAATTTATTTATAAGTAATTATATATATATATATATATATATATATATATATATATATATATATATATATATATAAATATGTTTAATGAATACTTTAATATTAAAAAAATAATACATTGAATAAATATACAATTTGGAAATTGTTTGTTAAATATATTAAACCTAATCTGAAATAAGTCTCACTGATCAAATATTTTTTTCCACTAAATTGTTTAATCAAATATCATTTTGTTAATTCTCCTATAACATATTGTTTGTCAGCTGATTTTAACAATAGATAACGGTTTTATACAGGGACCGTAAACAATTCATTCGTATATCTGCCAACTGACTGTTATTGACGGGGTGACTCTATAACGTAATTGGGGTATTGGAATTTATTGATGAATATTAATAAAATAAGTTTTAATATCGACAATAACCATAAATATTGACTATATAATTGATCAATTACATGTTTATTTTTATTTATTTAATTTAATAAATTATAAATAATATCGATTGATAAACTGATCGTATTTTTTAAAACTGATTGTTAATTTATTTAATATACATTTTATTAAAATATTTTTAAATAAAAAAATATAATATTTATTAGTTAAAAGAGAAATATAATATTTATTAGTTAAGATAATGAAATTATATAAGTAAAAAAAGAAATAGATCTAGATTTTACATTTTATATCCCTCATTCGTTTAATTAACATTTCAAATAATAAAATAAGAACAGAAGACACTGTATTATTTACGAAGAATTTCAAGGAGGTTACATGTTAATACAATAATTCATAAATAAATCAGTTGTTAAATTTCTTGAATCTGTTGAACAACAACAATAGCTTTCTCTAATGGACTATAATTAATTAACGGTTTGTTGATAATTGATTAAATTGAAAATACTCATTAGTGTTTAATAGATCACTACTCCAATTTTCGAGTTAATTTTGAATTATATATATATCTACATACACTTTAAAGGATTATATTAATTACATATTCAAGTTAATAATTTAAGCTCAATAATTGATAAACGTATTTTATTATTTCTTTGATATAAATATATAATTAAAATCTTGTTCCAAAATGATTCATACTTATGATATTTAAATATAAATAAGGATGGTTGATTTGAAGTCGATAACCTTTCTTAAAATATTGAAAAAAAAATTCTTAAATCTTTTATACCTTGTATACATTTATTACTTTCGAATATCGGTTGTTACTTCTAAGAATAAATCAACATATTAATTATGTGACAAATTAAAATGTTTTAAATAACACTTTTACATATTCTTGGAAATGATAAATGAAGAAATTAATAATATTTAATAAAATATGAAATGTATGGATATTAAAAAAGGCCAATGGCCTATTCTGGGAAAAGATGCTTTCAACATTCACAATTTCATGCTCTAAATGTTAGACTGATATTTTTCTTTAAAATGAAATACGGTTGTGTGTATTTCTACTTGTTTTAATGTGTAATTTATTCCAATTTAAATTATATTAAATTATTGATAATTGTTTATTTACTGAAATTTTGAAAATATTTTAATTACTTTGAATGTTTTTTTTTAAATATATATATAAATAAATTTATATAAAAATAATTTTATTATTTAACAATTATATAATTTGTAAAAAAATATTCTTCAACACAAATTAGTTTGAAAAAATAAAAAAAATGTAAAATTCAAGTTAGTTAAATATCATATATATTTATTAAAAAGATTTTCTAACTATTATAATAGATTTTAAAGGCCATATAATTTATGATACAAAAAAATTCAAGATATCAAATATTTATATTCAATGCAGTTATTAAATAATTCTACACTAGTTTTTTAGAAAAACTGAAATTTAAAATATATCCCAATATAAAAAATATATTATTTTTTTGTTCATTAAAAAAATCCTTTTCTTATAAAACGAATTTTTGTACTTAAAAAAATACAGACGATACTTTGTAGAATAGTGTTAAATTTATTGATACTAAATAAAAGAACTAAATTTACGAACTGGCACTATTGAAATTTACAATAAATTAAATATAAATATAAGAGCACACAAACACAAACATTTATCTTTTTAGGACGCATCTTTTACGAAATAAAATCGCAAGACAGCATACCACAAGTGATTTCAATCTCACGCTCCAATTCTTTCTGTCTAGTTGGAATTTTTTGCCTGCGGTATATATATATATATATATATATATATATATATATATGTCCTGAATATTTTACATATTAAAGGATAACGGTGTTAAATAAAAAAAAGTTCAATACAGTCGTAAGATCTACTTACCAGCTCTGCTAGTGACATTCATGCAAATTGTTCTGTTCTCTCCATGTTCAACAAGAATATTAACTGAAAATATAAAAATATTTATATATACACATCTCGTCATATTTATTTAAAACATAGATTTACAAATTTCAATATTAAAAACATATTTGAAATTTGTTACGATTGTAAAATTCTTAAATATTTCAAGACAAATAAAAAAATATAGAATCAGTAGTATATATTATTATTTTTAAATACTATTAATTTATAGACTAATACGAAAAATGGGTTACGAAGCAATTTTCAATATTAAGAAAACGTGATCGAAAAAGTCTTATGACTATACATTTTACTCAAATCGGCAGCCGGTATTCTCTGTAAGACCGCACAAATCTTTACCGGTCTGTATACCCCGAGATCATTTTCATGAAACCCGTAAGTTCGCCCAGACTGACAGACAAACAAACAAAAAATTAATAATGTATCCGCTTGTATATACTACCCGAACGAAAATTCAATAGAGCCGAATTAAACGACCAAATCTGGTGGGACAAATAAATTTAATTCCAGAAAGGTCACAATATACAGTACAATAGCTCGTAATCTGCAGAAATTGACCTGTCCGGTGCTAACAAGCTACACGAAGATCAAGAAAAGACGCAGCGAACGGAAAAAACTCTCGTAAACACAATGGTACATCCATATCTCCGCTGTACGCCCCTATCGAACGAACAAACGTACACGCTTAACCAACAAATACACGAATGGAAAAATAGTCTCGGGAGTTCTCTTTGTTACATAGTTGTATAAATGAAAGAACAGCATTTCGACTTATCAGTACGATTTTTTTTATCAATATCAGTTATTTGCAAATGATTATTGTGTGCGTTGTTTCTTGCATGCTATTTATAACCATTGAATGATTTCTTCTTTACACCTATATAAATTACTTTCTCTAAAATAAAAATCCAGTCCAGTAGAAATTATTATCAATATTTACATTTTTTAAACTAATTTCAACTACTTATTTAATCACAAAAGAAATAAATTTAAATCTTACATAATCTGATTTATTGATTAAAAAAATATATCTTGAAGCACTTTATAGTAGAATATTATTATAAATTACATTTTCAGATATTTATACCATTAAAAAATCATATGATCGATTTATTTTTTTAAACACTATTTAATAATATGTAAGATAGATTATTAATTACATACTTACATATTAGCAGCTTCAAGTAGCTATAAAAAAACTTTAATCTTTAATATTAATTCAATTTCTCGACGATAAAGAAAATTATACTTGACTATCTTTCTCCATTCTTTTTGGCCATTCTGTATAAGTACACGTCAAAAGATATGATATATTAAATATAAGAATTTAGTTTATATTTTTTCGTTTTAACTTAAGAAACTCAAAAAATAAATCTCAATATTTTTATGACACTTGTCAAATCCGAACTGAAATATCCCCCGGAGGAATAACATATAACATCTTCTATAGTGATTTTTTTAAAAGAAACTAAAACGTTTTACTATATGTACAGTTAGAAAAATATAAAAAATTGTATATACATATGTGTGTGTGTAAATTTCATTTTTATTTTTGAATAATCGTTTTTTATAAAATACAACTACGTCCATATTATTTTAATTTAATATTTCATTTGTAATTGTATCAAAACTAATTTGTATACTGAATATCAACGAATATTCAGCTACATTAAGCTATAATATTACATTGCACCAGATAATATGTACGTCTCAAATGTAAGTTAAACCATAATAAATTCAAGATGTATTCAGTAGAATCAATTAAGACTTGTATTTAGTTCTGAAATTGCATTCAAGACTGTTCGGTGAGAACAGTAATTAATCAATTCGAGGTGTATATGTCTTATATACAATTATATATATATATATATATATATATATATATATATATATATATATATACAAATACATATATGAGTGTGTATGTATGTATATAATAAAACTAAAACAACATTCTTAACATTTCAGTTACATTCTGTTCTTGAATTTGTAAATTAATGATTTCTAAATTCCAGTTTTACGTTTTGTTTCAAAAATAAAGCTATTTAACTTTTCCATTTAAAAAATGTTTTTTTTTTAAAAAAATACAAGATTTTCGAATTATGTTTGAAATTACAATAATATTGATATTTATAGGAAAATATTTTCTCATTGTAAGTCAATAATTTTTTTTATAAAGGATATTTCATTTATATAAGAAATATATTTAACTTTAAAATTATAATAAACTTAAATGAAAACAATAATTAATATATTAATTAAATTAAATAATTTTCATATATTGCACTCTGGTATATGAAATTATTTGAGAAAAAATAACAATTACTTCCACATTTGAAACTCAATTCCAATCAAATCACTGAAGTGATAATAAAATTTAATAAATTATATTTTAATGTCTTCATATTTCAAATTACCTATATAAATACATTATTGAATGGATATTAAAAATATACAACTCCTTTAATAATTTAAAATAAAAGTATAAGACCTTAACATTTCTTGATTAATCCGAACAAATTTCATTAAAATCAACCGATCGTCTTTCATGATTTCTTTCGTTTGTAGAGTATAAATTTTCTTTCCCATGTCTTCAGTATAAAGAAATCTTAACGTCGAGTACAGGGTTCAATTTGTCCATTTCCTAATTGTCTATCCGCCTGTTCCGGCTCCCGGTCTACTACAGGTTTCGTGTAACAACATCGTCGATTCGTCCGGAAAAAAAGATAACACGCGACCAAAATGGTAAAAATCTCTTTATCTCTCGACGACATCCTCGGCCACTGATTCGAAACGCCGTGGTCGCAGGTCGTAAACGAGTTTCTGTGCACTGCATTGGTTTTATATCGACCGATGGTTTAGTTAGATCTGATATGACCTTAGCACCGGTGCTCGTACGTGGCGTCACGTATCCATGTACTGACAATAAAATAACATTTGTTCGTTGCGGACAATTCTATGGCTGCGAATTCGATGTCAAAATTGAAATTCTTCGCGGTAATGTGCGTTCGGAAAGAAACCGCGTCTCTAGTACGGAAGATAAAGTTTACGGAATGAAATACGGCACGTGTGTAGTTTTTGGAAAGTTTCGTGTGTTCTGTAAACATCGACGGCGATAAAACTTTACAACATACTTTTTTTGGATAATGAATTATTTAACTTTCGATAAAAGAGACGTTTTATTCTTGCATTTGAATATAAAGTAATAGTGTCTCTTTTCTATTCACAAAGTTAATCAATAAATTATTATGTCATTAATTTGTAATGTCTAGAATTATTTTTCAAAATCTGTTCATTACAATTGCAATCGTTTATAAAATTTTAAAATATGTATATATAATTTTTCTATGATAATACACTCTCTATCTTAAACAGATTTATTATTAACAATAAAAAATACAAATTGTTATAAATCACATATAAGTATTTAACACCTGAATACAAAATGTCTACTACAAACCATGAACAAAGTACATTGATATAAATAATCGTCGACATTATTGTTCGTCAAATTTGCACACCGTTACTGGCGATTATTCAAATTGCGGTTTTCGCAAATTTATTAGCTTCGCCTACCTACAAGCTACATTGTATTTTGTCACACCGCCGTTGAACGTTAAGTTTCATAAGTCAAATATTGGGATGAAACTTGACGAAACAAGGAAACCGCAAAAGAATTTAATCAAGATGGTCGCTTGAATGACCATCCAGTCAAGTGTGAGAGAACATGACCCTTGCTGTGTTAAATGAGAACATTAACTTTGAACTAGACATGTCGGTTTCGTCACTAATGAACAAGGTGCTTTTCAAAGTGAATATGTTGATGGCATTATGTAGCTGGTATATTACATACATGTATGTGTATACTTGTATGTATATACATATATATATATAGGTGTTTTTTTAATGTGATAGAACTTTAAATTGAATCCCTATCGAAAGTTCTATCTAACCTAAAAAACAGCTTTTATCATATCTTTATACATACATATACACACATGTATATATAAATAAAGGGGTGTTTTTTAGGTTAAACGGAGATTCAATTTAAATTTTTATCACAGTTAAAAAAATTGAATAAAATTTTTAACCTATTTTAATCGAAATCTGAAAATGTAAAGATTTATTTATTGATATTCTTTTACTAAATAGTTACTATAAAAATTTAATACAGTTAATAAAAAAATGTTTATCTAGTAAAGAGTTGTATACAAATGAAAAAAATTGAAATGACATCTATATCATATCTATTTGACAATAAATTTCTTTCAGTGTTTCGATTTTGTTGTTAATTTACATGATCACCATTATTGGCTTCATCATTTTTAATGTTATTTTTTTAATTGCTGCCATAATTCAGCCAATTATTGATACTACAAATACTCGAATTGTAATAAATTAAATCGCGTGGCCATTAACGATTACCATTATTCACAAAATTTAACAAATTTGCCGAAATTATGCAATGCCAAGTGTCTTTTTTTGATTTTTTTTGTAAAATTTGCATCTAATTTATTTTAATACAATTCTAAAACAATAATTTAATTTTTATCTCTATATTGTCTAGATTTTTTTTTAAAATTCAGGACTAGTTCTAGAAAATAATTATTTATAGTAGTCATAGTAAAATGTCTTCGTCAGTTTGTGTCTTATAGAAAAAAAAGTTATCAGTTTGTAAGTATCTTCTAAAAACGTCACCAATATTTTTGAGTACCTAAAAAGTCCTTATAAAAAATCACCAATTCTAAAAAAACATAGTCGTGCCCAACGTCTAAAAGATTGGTTACCCCTCATATATATGATGAAGATAACTTTTCTACGAAAACATAAAAATCAAAAAATATAAACTCTTAAAATATCTTCCAGTTTCAGTAAATCAACAGCGACGTTTCTCTCATATTTCATTTAATGTTATTGCCCTCGAAAATATTTCAAAGCGAGAACGAAACATAAAGACTAAAAGTACGAACACAAATGAATAAATACGTTCGTATTTATTCATTTCTCGAGTGCGAGCCGTTCGCCGTTCGTCTCCCAAATCGGTAAAGATCCCTGCTTGTGTTCCTCCTCCACCTCCCATTCTGAAAGATATATATTAGAAACGGACGTTCAACTGAAAATGAAATATGAACAGGCAAGTCGAGAACACTCGTATGTGTGTGCACATCGGCGTCAGTGGTCATCATTCAGATGCCGATATATCAGTGTTTCGTTTATTCTCAACATCTGTTTCTTGTTCCATTTGTTATTTCAATTATATAACGAAACACATTTTTAATGTCGTGAGAATTGAACACGTCCATTGACAGATAATCCGTTGAGGATCAGGTCGCTATTTATAACTTAACGTGATTGAATTCCGTGTGATCTGATATCCAATTTAGAACGTCCCTTGTTTCGACAAACGTTCGTTTAAATAAATCTGTACTATTTTTTATCATTCCTCATGTAATTCTATTTATTTTAATATAATATCTTTTATATCTACTTAATCTATACAGATCATAAATTAAACGAATTATTTTAATACAATTCCTATCTAAATTCTATTTTATTAACAACGGAAAAACTTTTATTTATTAATATAAGTCTTAGTTAAATAATTGAAATATAAGAAAAACTGGATTATTTGTATAGTAATAAATAAGTTTTATACTGTTAATTTTATATTGAGTAATAAAAATAAAGGAATTAAACTGAATATAAATTTTAAATATGAAAATACTGTTATTTATATATAGAAATTAACGTCGTGAAAATTATAGTACGAAAATATATTGCAATAAAATTTCAAATGATGTTATTTAAAATTAAATAGACTCAAAATATTTAAGTATTAATTTAAAAAAACTGTTTTCTCTTATTGTCCATTGTTATAAGTACAAAAATTATGTAAATATATTTTTTATAACGTATAAGAATTATTTTATAATGAAATCGTACATTTTTTTCAATTTTGTATATCACACACATACACTAACAAAAATCCACGTTGTAATAATCCATCTAATCTACTGATATTAAATAAACAATAAAAAAAAACATATACTAGAGTGCATTTTCGCTTACTCTGTCGAGCATTGCATCGAGCTACCGATATCAACTTTCAATGGCCTGGTATTTTCGTAGTCTCATGAGTACGATATCCTTTTCTCTACGTCTGCAAAAAACCATTACAGCATTCGCGTTGTGGCCGATGTGTCGTACAAAACACATGAGAACATTAGCTTGACGTCATCAGGGATTCATGTTACAAGTTTTTCTTCACCCTCGTACTTAGCTTTTGGTTTAAAACAAATTTCGAAACTGTTGCAAGACACATTCCGCACGAAAAGGGAAAAAAGCAATTATTTACAGAACTCCATTTTATATAAAAATAAAGTGAGAGAAAAAAGTGATAAATGTATATATAAAATGTTTAATTAAAAAAAATCATTATAATACTTGGAAATATTTTTAGTGCAATATTTATTTTTTCAATTTGAACATACTTTAATTTAAATAATATTAATCGATGTTTGTATGGATAAAATTTTTAATTCTTAAATCAATTTAAACTCAATAAAATTTATGAAATTTCTTGAACATGTTTGATGAATTAAATTTTCGTAACAACTGTATATAAAAGAAATACGGAAAAATATACATTATGAATGTTAGAGATAAGAACAGAAACGATTGATTCGAAAATAAATAAAAGTTATGGATGTTATAACAAGAGTGAAAAGTTTAAAATGGAAATGCGATGGTAATATAGTAAGAAGAGATGATAACAGAAATTATTGATTGGAAATTCAGAAATATAAAAAACCCCAGGAGAAGACTATGGATAGATGAAATAGAGATATGAGGAAATTTGTTAACGTGAAATGGAAGAGAAAGGTGTTGTATCGTTGGAATTGGAAAGTTTTAGGAAAGACCTTCATCCAGTAGTGAATAGAAAGAGATTGTTTCTGATATATATATATATATATATATATATATTTAAATATCCAGGTTCTGTGTACTACAATCGATTTCATTGGATGTAAGAACAACACCATTTTTTGTAACTGATCCGTAATTTATTGTCGTACATTTACACATTGACGTAAACAAAGACTTATAAGTCTTTGGATTAAAGTGTTTACATTTATATGTACAGAAAAAGCGTATTAGATTGTGTCTACAACGTCGAGAGTTTCGATTGCAATCAAAATGGATTAACGTTTGAGTCTCGGCGAACAAATCGTACGAGATCAAACTAAGTGCACGTTACCGATGTAGTTTTGCAAGAACATGTGATTCCGTTCGTGTTCAATGAACTATAAAAAAAAGAACTGTGCTTTTTCCAAACTGATGATAGTGGAGTAAATCAAAATGTCAAACAAAAATTGTTATCTGTGGCGATTGAAATTTATCATTGACGATTTTAATTTCAGTTGAGTTTTTTTGGTATTTTTTCAAATATGCATGTAATAAATTGTGATTTTAGAAAAACGCTCGTGCGAATAAATAAAGTAAATAAATTCAGCGTGTTTTCGATGAAAATTCTACATGGTTAGTGTTTATATGATGTCATATATAAATTTGTACAAATCATATAAACAAACAAATAAAGAAAAAAGGAAATAAATTGATAGAACGACGATTAGTGTTTTCTATTTTTCAGATGTTATCTCTTCTGGTTTAACTTGAATTTTCATACAAATATATATATAATTACTAGTATGATATTTTTCTATTAGAAATCAATAATATATATTCAAAATTATTAAGTTATTTTTATCTAAAACAAACATTTATTAATAAAAATAAATGTTTACATTATGCTTGCATAAACATAATGGCTTTTTTTATTAAATAAAACGTGAAAATTATCATTTTTATATTTCCAACTTTCTCATATGAAAACCAAATAAGCAATAATTAAATTCCGTATAAATGTTTTATTATTAATTTTCAAATAACTTTTCCAGTAAAGCATACCGCGCCGTTCGATAAAATTAAACTTTGGCTTTGAACGAACTTTCATCGGCGTATAATTTCTACGGGGAGGAAAAAAAATTAATACGAACGTACGAAAATACCAATTGAAAACACATATTCATTGTGTTCTTTGTGTACGCAAACTGCCTGCGAAACGGATCTAAAATAAATAATGTAACGTTTAAATTTAAACAAAGCCTAAATTAAAAGTGTTACACATTTGTTGAACGATATTAATACGTTTCGATTGCGCGTGATTCGAAGTAAGGCCAATAAACACGATCGAATACAATAAATAAATACCGTTGTACAAACGATACTTTGAACTATATTAACGATGAATATAACGGCAAGCAAATGAAACGGTTTCAAATTGATGATTTCATTTTCACGGTGCGTACGTTTTAAAATATAACTCGATAAAATAAACATTGTATGATAATTTATTAAGTAATAATGTTACATATATTTTTACGAATATTTCCATTAAACACATTTCACATATTTGAATTTTTTGGAATTATAATCAAAGACTTGAATTATATATCGAATTGTTTACAAATTAATTTAATAACCTAAATTTACACCAATTTATTATTCAAATTCATAATAAAAAAATAACTTAAACTAATTCATTTGTAAAATTTTAAAAGATTGTTTTATATACATATTAGTAAATGAAATATCTAGTCGGAGAATTCCCACATTGAAGGTTGGGTATGGAACTGGCGACCTCGTCTCATAAAAAACATTACTGTCGCAGAAATCTGGCAAGAAAAGTGCTACTAAAGAGCCCAAGGCTCTACAGAGTTATAACATAGAAAAGTAATAGTAGTAGTAAATGAAATATATTAAAAATATTTGCAATAAATTCACTGTTTATTTGCTCTAAATACCAAAATTTCAGAGTTGTTATTAAATATTTTTTATGAAAACATTCCTTGAAAAAATCTTCATATATGTAGAGATAATATGAATTTAATTCATGGGACAAATAATTCATATTTTGTTCAGATATTAAATTAAGAGAATTAAATATTTTTTTATATAAAAATTCAGTAATTAATAAAACAGATTTAAAAATTGTTTTATGTTAAATAAAATGTCCTACAATTAAAACTAAAACTGTTTAATTTTCATATTATGTCAATTAATAGTTTTTGTAACTTAAGTTCTAAGAACAACTCAATTATTTATACAATTAAGAAAACACATGATGCCCGAAATTACAATTCTCATTAAAACGTTTTTTTTTTCGAAAAAAATATAATAAACTGTACAATACTTAATTGTTGAATAATCCTTACAATACTAAAACAGACTCCTTTTAAATCATTCATCGTCAAATGAAATTGTTCACTAATTGTGACACTTTTTACTAGACATCCAAATAAAATTTCATTCAAACACAACCGTATAGAAACACCTGCTCCAAATTAGATTATATTTTCATTTATAAACGTACTTCGAGCAATAATTACCGTTCTACAATTATATTTTCTAACGTTCTAAACGCAAAAGTAAATTCATTAAACGACTCGTACACTGCACATGTTTTTTTTGTAGACAAATAAATCCTGTTTACGGCTGCATAATCCTTTTAAATCGTAAATATACACACATATTCTCTTAAAAATTACTATAATTAAACATTTTTTTTTTATTATTATTCCGATGTAAATATTGAATATTTTATAGTATGGCGCAAATTATATACACGTCTGTTTTATATGTTTAAAATTATTCAGATGAGTGTTTATAGTATGATGAAATATAATTCTCAATTACATTTTTAATCTGGTCCTGTGTTGTGTATCAAATAAAATATTATTTAGGATTCAGTTCATAACAATAAAATATTTATTTACATATATCAGCGTACAGGATATCTGTAATCCTTTATTTATACAGCTTGTATTTTTGTTCATTTATTATTACATTTTTGTATTTACTTTTCAGTATATATGTGTGTGTGTATATATATATATATATATATATATATATGTATATAATTTTGTAAAAATCTTATCAGTGCATGTAACCTAGTGCAATTTTGAAATATTTCCTGGAAATAAAATAGCCCGTTATGATCGGATCTCAAGATGAGAATGATTGATCGTGACACTTGACTATTTTTCATCAATTTTATTAAAAGAAAACCCTCTTCAAAAACGAACATGTTTACAAAGAAACTACACGCGCAGTATATCTTCGAACAGTCGGAAATAAAGACCATATATCGTAGAATTTCCTCCAGTAAATTTAAATCGTTCATTGTGTCATCACGTTTTGTTTCATTTTTACGATCTGTGACTGAATTCAAAAATATTGTACTTCGGCTTGTCATGGAAATTTAATATTGACAAAAAATATATTACTTTTATCTGATAAGTAATTGTTTATAAAATATTTTCCTTCATTGAATATAGTTTTAAAAGCAAAAAACGTAATAGTTTATTCAAAATTGGCATTTAATGGATAAAATACATTGTTGAAAAAAACATATAGTTTTCATTCATATGTTAAAAAAATTAATATTATGCGTATGATTAATCAATAATAACCTAATATTAATATTTTGAGATCCTAAAAATCAATTTTTACTATCAGTATTATATCAGTTTTTTTCAACAATGTATTTTATCCATTAAATGAAAATTTTAAACAAACTATTAAGTTTTTTGCTTTTAAAACTATATTTAGTGAAGGAAAATACATTATAAACAATTATTTATCAGATAAAAATAATATATTTAGAATGAAATTATTTTTTGTCAATATTAATTTTTTAAGATTTTTTTACAAATTTAATAAAATTGAATTTATACAATAAAAAATATATTTACTTATTCAGAACAATAATTTTATTAGAAATGATATATAAATACTTCAAATAAATGATTTATAGTGATGAAAAGTAATATTTTCGATTTTTTGAAAAATGTTAATTTTTGATCAAAAAAAACCACGACCTATAGTATGGAAAATTTGATGAAAAATCAAAGTTTTCAAAAAATGTTTTTAATGGTCTAAAAATGTTAATATTTATTTATTATTAATAAATCATACAAATAATAGTAATTTTCATATTAGAAAACTGACATTTTCAAAGTGGGATGTGTGTATAAAAAATAGTGATTATATTTTGTGAGAAAACGAGAAAAGGAATCATCGTTAAAATTATGCTTCTGTTAAAATAATTAATAAAATGTTTATAATTTATCAATAATGACCTCATATTAATATTTTGAGATCATAAAAATCAATTTTTGGAAATGTTGATTTTTCATCAAATTTTCCATACTATAGGTCGTGGTTTTTTTTTGGTCAAAAATTAACATTTTTTAAAAAATCGAAAATATTACTGTTTATCACTATAAATTATTTATTTGAAGTATTTATATATAATTTCTAGTAAAAATTATGTTCTGAATAAATAAATACATTTTTTATTGTATAAATTCAATTTTGTTAATCTGTAAAAAAAAACTTAAAAATTTAATATTAATAAAAAATAATTTCCGGTTAAATATATTATTTTAATTTGATAAATAATTGTTTATAAAGTATATTCCTTCATTAAATATAGTTTTAAGAGCAAAAAAACGTAATAATTGGTTCAAAATTTTCATTTAATGAATAAAATACATTATTGAAAAAAATTGATAAAATACTGAGAGTTTTCATTGTAAATATCATTCATATGTTAAAAAAATTAATATTATGTGTATGGTTTATCAATAATGACCGAATATTAATATTTTGAGATTATAGAAATCAATTTTTGGAAATGTCGATTTTTCATCAAATTTTCCATACTATAGGTCGTGGTTTTTTTTGGCCAAAAATTAACATTTTTCAAAAAATCGAAAATATTACTGTTTATCACTATAAATTATTTATTTGAAGTATTTATATATAATTTCTAGTAAAAATATTGTTCTGAATAAATAAATACATTTTTTATTGTATAAATTCAATTTTGTTAAATCTGTAAAAATATCTTAAAAATTAAATATTAACAAGAAATAATTTCAGGTTAAATATATTATTTTAATTTGATAAATAATTGTTTGTAAAGTCAAAAAATGTAATAGTTTGTTCAAATTTTTTATTTAATATATAATATTTATTAATTTCTTTATTTATAAATAAATAACACACTTTACTTGATAATTTATTAAAGATCTGTATTAATATTAAATTTCATACGAAACCCAATATGGATTCTGCATTCGTATTTATTGGTACTGAGTGAAATTCCTTGTTATTATTTATGTAAATAATAAAATAATTGTTTAATTGTGTACGAAATATAAAAACCGTCGAAACAATCCAAACAGAATGATGAATAAAACAAAACAGACAGAAAACGTGAACGTTTTCGAGTATATATACATTTTAAATAAGCTGTTCGTTTCAGATACTCGGTGTTCGCCTGGGGACTGCCCGGATTATTATTAGGCGTTAGTATGATGGTGCAGTACCGTGACAAGGCTGGCAAAATGTCAGATATTCGCAGTCTTGCGAATCTTAACTGCTGGTAAGTTTCGTATTTAATACCTATTCATTTCGTTTGATGGAGCTTTTCGTAATGAGGATTTCTTTGGAAATATTTCAATATAGATCGGCATAAATATTTAATTTATAGGATTTAAAATATCAATATCTTTTTTTTAATGAATAGCTCCGGTGTTGGGTTTGGTTTATTATTTATTTAGAAAAAAAAATGAAATGTATCTCGTCTCGATTTATGTATATTTCTTTACTGTAGGTTTTTGGACGACAGCGCGCACACATATGGATTGTTGATACCATCTGCATTACTGGTAACGGCTACACTTTGGTGTGTGGTTCGTGCAGCGATTGTCGCCCGACTTGTAGCCAGTATGCAGCCTGATAAACGTACACGTCTTCGAATGCGTCGTAAAAGAACGTTACAAGTCGTCCTTTTTCTCAAGGTATCTTATACATTATTTATATTATATTCGTTACATAAAAATGGGTCAAACATGTCTTCCCATCTTAAGTATAATTCATATAAAAATAACATCTGGACCATACACTTATCCAAATATAATAAAAAAATATAAAACAAACATATAAATTATTTTTGAAAAATATTCAGAATGACAATACAACGTTATATTATTTAAAACCAAAAATATATATGTACTATTATTTTATTAAAAAAAACACACATACTTAAAATTAAATTAAAATATTTACGATTTTTCTTGTATGCCTAACTGAATATTTTTGTCGAAATAACTTTATTTCAGGAACAATAACAAACATACAGATCTAACAATAACTTTCAATAATAAACGAGTGATATTTTCGCATGAATGTTTACTACTTGACGTTTTAACTCGATGGAACTACAAAATTTACTTAATACAATTTGAACAACTTGTGTCAGTTGACGTTACTGTTGAACCTTTGCCACTTGTATGTTAATTAATTGATGCATAGACTGGAAACACATTGAATATATTCTACGTTGAATTCCGTACATTTTCCTTTATTTAAATTCCATATATATTTTTTTTTATAAAAAATAATACTTGAAAAATCAATCGAAATGTTAATTAAAAATATTTTACGCTAATTACCATTCTCGGTCAATTATAAACGACTTCCTGTGCTTCTCAATCGAATAATTAGTACCGTACTCAAATTGAAATTTATTATAAGAACATATTTTTTACTTTGTGTGCTACAAGTACATTAGTGATTTTAAAACATTTCCTGCTTTTCAGACATGCTTGTTTATTTTGCATCAATAATTACTTTTCATTAGCTCACTGGCGATTAATTAAAATCAGTTTTAATTATATATAAAAATAATTAGATTACTTTTTTACAGTGTTGATATATAAAGTAGTAATTATTTCCTTCAAAGGAACTGGAATTAAGTATAAAGCAGTTTTTATTACAAAGCTATTTTTTTAAAAAAAAAATAATTATAATTTTACACCAAGAAAATATAAATATTATTGGAAAAATGTATAGTACTTACAGAAATTTGATTTTTTTTAAGAAATTTTATATCATTTAAAAATTATGTTTTTTGAGAATATTTTCATTATAAATCAAAGATTATTATACTATAATAAATATATTAATTTAAAATACTAAACATGTATTTTTTAATAAATCAATATACATAGAATTCTAAAAACAGGTAATAAATAATGTTTTTCATATAATTATTTTTTGTTATAAAAAATGTTTATTTGAAAAACTATTTTATAAATACTACTTTTTTAAAAAATAATTTTATCAAATTTTCGTTCCATCGATTGTTTGGTTTTATTATATATTCAGTTAGTATTTAATTTCAAAATATTGAAGTGACATTCAACATATAATATATTATTTTTTAATCTCTTTTACTCTTTATATATATATATATATATATATATATATATATATATATATATATATATGTATGTATGTATGTAGTAATATATATTATTGAATCGATTATTAAAAAAAATTTGACATAGATGGATGAAGCAAACTCGGTCTAAATTAATGATATGATTAATAAATAAATTAGTCGACTGACAAAATGAAGCTCTACCTGTCATTAAGTGTGACCATTAAAAATAATTCATCGAGTTTCGTTCGCTAATTGGATAGTTCGAGACGGATGGGTTTTTTTTATTTCGATTGATAACTTTATATGAACAAACAACGACGGATGATGTCACACTCTGAAATTGTTTTTGACGTATTTTCGACGACAGCACAATTTGCGTGTTTATTATAATGAGGCCAATATGTGCGTGTACGATTTTTTTTTTGCGACACAACAACACGCCTGATGGAGATGTCACAGAAGATGACATGATTTATGTTTTAGATTTGAGAAGAATCGAGATTGGTGGAGAGATTTCGGTTTGTTTTTCGATTTGGTGGAAATCGATAAATGCAAATATATGTATATATAAAGAAAGAAAAAGAAATTTTAAAAATATGAGTACAGTTTAGTATCAGAAATTTCAGTTTGGGAATGATTTTAATGTTATACATTCTTAATTTGTTAATAAAATTCTTCACTGACAACGACGATTAAAAATATCTTATTCGGAGATTATTGACAGCTGTGAAATACATAAAAATTGCAAATTTGATATAATTAAAAAAAACATTTTACAGGAGATAAATTTTATTTATGATCAAATATATGCTTTGATAAAATATTTCGTGCAGTAAAAATATTTTTTTTGTCTTTAACATGAAATATGTTTAATGGTTTTGATTGACAGTGACAAAGAATAAACGCGACATGTCCATTTTTATAATAATGACAGAACGTAAAATCAATATTCAAAAATGTCAATTTGATTATCAATAAAAAGCAAACATTACTAATGAACAGTGACAACGCATTTTTTTAAAAAAAGATGTTTATACATTTATATTGACATTTTTTTCAAACAACGTAACTTATTATTTCCCTAAAGTGGATACTACATTTTTAAATGAAATAATGGATTCACAATATTAATTTATGTAAAATTGAAATTTGCCGTTTATTTTTACCCATATAATTTAAATATTTTAATATTGGAATCAATCGACCAATCTAATTTTTTAATCAATTATTCGAATATGTATTAAAATCTTAAATATCAAGTACAATGAGTTGTATGAATCATATAGATAATTTATAAATTAAATAAACTACGTGGAAATAATAGAAGTTTTAATATATATATATTGGAATTTTCAAATAAAAAGCAAAATTCTTTATTACAGTTCAATGAACAAAAAAGTCTATCAATATTTTCTTGAGATAAAATTACATGTTTCTTTATACGTTAAATGAAATTTATAGGAAAAATCGATTAATTTAATAATATGTGTATCGAAGAGATTTATATCTTTGACAGGCACTTAAGGTATTTAATGTATTATAAAAAGGATATTTTCGATTGTAATAAAAAATAAAAAAAATATGTCATGGACAATATTAATATTATTTCTGGAATTTAATAAAAATAAACAAATATATTTTATATAGAGAGATTGAAAAGTTATAAATTAATACTATAAGTTTATTGATAAATTAAATAACTTAAATTTGATTAAAATGAATATAATATATTTTTTTAAAAAAAATTCACTGTTCAGTATATCAAGTTTTTATTTAAAAAAAGTTCAATATTCAATAATTAAATCAAATTGTAATGTAAATTTCTATAGTACCTTTTAGTTAAATTGAAGAACAGACATTTATTGTACTTTTCAGTACATCATTTGTGATCGATAAAATTGATGAAGTCGTTAAGAAAGACGACAAAAATTTGATACGTCAATAAGTTCATAATTGGTGTTTAAAGAACACACATTTTATATTTTATCTTTTTCAGAACCAACCTTAATTTTATTTCAATTTTTACTGAGAATTACTAATGGTTATTTTCTATTTGACTTATTTTCTTATATATATATATATATATATAAAAGAAATTTGTTATCTATGCAATATAAAATTCATACTAAAATTTCAAACCATTCGTATATACATCTCTTCAATGAATTCATTACTGAACGTTTTCTAAACTAAATAATTATAGTATGTGTAAGCACTGTCTATTTGATTTGATATTTTCAAATTCCAATTATTCAAAAGCTAATTACAAATTCACTATGCTCTATGTTACCGTCAAAACAAATACGTATACTTGTTTGACTTGGTTTCTATTTCTGCAACAGGCATAACGTGAGACACAAAGCAATAAATTATACACTTGTACGTTACTTGCTACTTATTAAACATTCATCTGCTATATGTACATACTTGGTTTGATATTTTTTTGTATTATTTTTATACTCGTTCGCTTTTGTAATATTCAAATATCCGATGATATTAATTACGATTTGTCGTACATATGTGCTTCAGTAGTCTGTTTAAATATTTAAATTGAAGTTCTAGTATTTGTATGATTAATATTTTATATGAACTATCAACTAAAACCTATTATACTGACTATTAATTAAGTACTGAAAATATAGAATTAAATTCTTTATGAGATAAAATCTTAAAAATGTATTTTCATTATATTTTTTTTAACTCACTTTATATCTTTTATAAAGAGTATAAAATTTGTTTGTTTCCAAAATTGGAGTTTGAGCATAGAGCTGACAACCTGCTCTCATAAAAAACAACTCTCTTTGATATTATCAGAAAGATCTAAGCTCCACATAAGTTGTATTACACTTTGGTTATTATTACAGAAATGGTTTAAAATATTTTTTTTATATTATATATACATATATTTTTTACAGATTACAATTTTATTGAGTACAGTCATAACATTGGGTGCGTTAACGAAATTTGTCAAATCGAATGCACTTTGGATAGCATTCAACATAGCTCAAGGGATGCAAGGAATTTTTGTCGCTATGCTAGTTACCTGCAATTGTCAAGTAAGGTTCTTTTTAATATTAATTTATATACTAAATTTGTTAATTTATTAATCAATTATTCAGCATTATGTACATATAAATCTGTGTGTGTGTATTGTTATTATTATCAAGAAAATCTCTTATAAATGATCTTTTGATGGACATATTTTTTTAAAAAATATATATAACTTTTTTGTAGATTAGATATCACACAAGATTAATAGTTTGATCAAATAAAATTTTGAAATACCAGAGCTATATATGCATTGAAGGTATTCCAAAAAATCCATATAAATAATACAAATAAAATTGTTAACAAATATAAATTTTAATAAGAAACTTTAAAAAAGTAGTTTATTTAAATTTTGACGACTTAACTGTTCTTTAAAATAATAATTTAAACTTTAATATTAAATAAGGTAATTTTTAAAAACTTTTATCTGACATCAACTTAATTTGTATCTTTAATAAAAAAAGTGTTATAATTAAATTAATAATCTAATTATTATTTCAAATAAATTAATAGTTAAAATTTATTACACTATTTTTATATAAAAATATTTTTTTTCATAATGATTTCGAGGTAATGAAATATTGAATAAAGTCTCTCCATTGAGAATTACTGAAATACTTCAGCCTCAGGAGATAATTTTCATTCTATAAAATATTCAGATATTTTATAACATGAATTATGAGTCCCAAAGCTCATAATTTAACACACAAGTTGTAATAACAAAATAAAATATAGAAATCACTACCTCAAAACTACAACACTTTATTTAAACATTTAATAATAATAGAAAAAATATTGAAATACACAAATAAAATGTATTTTTAAATGTTATACCCCTGGGCTCCGAAAATTGTGGTATGACTATTGAAATTTTGATATTTTTTGATAATTAAACAAAAATGAAATTTAGTGATTGATAATAAAATAATTGTTTACGATATCAATTTAAATTGTTGATATTTGATTAAAATAAACATTAAATTAATGAATATAATTAAATAACATGTATTTAATTATATTATATCTATAGTAGTTGATAAATAAATCATTTTTCAAGTACTTTAATAGAAAATGAAATTAAACAGCTTTGTAATTTAATTATATTTCTCGAAAAAATCAAATTAACTATAAAATTTAAATATTATTACACAAGAAAAAAAATCCAGTTCGTTGAATTCATTTTATAGAAAATGAAATAATTCAAGTTTATTTTAATTATTCTCTTTCGACAGAATCGTGTACGTGTTAAAATTTTTAAAACATATTTCGCAAAGAATCATTTATTAATAAAACATCTAATTAATTTATTTAACGTAATTTAAAAAAGAGGAAAAAAACTTCTCGTGCCTTGAAATAAATCCGTGCGACGTACAATTTAATTATTCTCCCCCGTCATCATTAATTTTTTAATTAACACCTGACACCTTTCATAAAACCATTATGTGATTTATCGCCCTAATTTAAACTGAACAGTGCAACACATGCACTTCTATTTAATCCGATTTCTTCGCGTCGTAGATTTAATCGATGAAATAAAAAGCAGTTTTCGTAAATTACCACTGGCACATTTCCAGTACATATTTCACGCAATTTGTTGAAATTACGTTCGTATTTTTTCCGCCGTACGTAGAAATAAATCTCAACGTATTGTCATTATAAAAGTTGTAAAGTGATCGTTTCGATTTTGATTCGGTTATGAGGGAGGTTTTGTCTGGACGTGCCGGTGTGTATTTAACTCGATCCGATGTATCGATCTTTCTTCAAATAAACGAAACCGTTGATCGAACTGCCAATAAACTTGAACGTTTGACCGTTTCATTATTTCAGCTCGTTAATGTTCATGCAGTCAAACATTTTTAAATGGTTGTTTCGTTTCTGGGCACGTAGCGTCGATAATAGCAAGAACGAAATATACAAAATGTCAGAATTATATCCACAATTTCAAGAAATAATAATTTACTGTTGGTCGAAATAAACGAAGTGTTTCATTTCTTTTCTTTTTAAAATAAACTAAACATAAAAGGTGTCTACATTTGAGGTTAGAAAGTGAATTGGCTATTATTTGATCAAATGTCAAATATTGAACTGTATTTAATGGATAAATTATTTCTAAACCTCAAATTTGGACACTTGTACAATCTGGTTTTGTGATTCGATAAATTAGATATGATGTTTTTATCATTTTATGAAACGCTTTATGTAAATGTTTTACTCAGTTTTCTATTTTTCCAAATACAATATATGTGTGTGTGTATATGCATTTATATTGAAAAATTTCTATAGAATATCATCATTTTAAATATGATTCAATAAACACCACAATCATTCACATTTATAATACATAAAGTGAAAATATACAAAACGTTCAGTCAATTCACAAACAAGCTGAATTGTGCAGCTAATATTTTCAGATTGAATATATGATGTGATTATTAGATTCATTCATTATCAATTGTAAAAATGATTGAATAGAACGTAGGGTAATATGCTTATTGTATATAATCTCTGTACGGACCGTTGAGCATGAAATGAAATTTAATATTAGTTAGTAAATGATTTATCAGTCGATTTATTAGTGTTTCCAACTATTTCCCGAGTTATTGGTAACTATTTCAATTTGTTTCTTTATTGGTAATTAAACATATTTCATATCGATTCAACATACAATTATTAATTGTAGTAATAATTCTATTCATAAACATTATTCATTATATTTCTGTTTAGTCACATTGATATATCTTCCCTTGACTTCTTCCTTTTCTAGAGTAATCGTTCGAATAAAATAAATCTCTTATCAACAATACAAACGGTTGCAGTGATTCATCGTGAAAGTTACTCAAGTGTACATTCACAATTCTTTGTTGATAAAAGATTTTTTTTATTCGCACGATTACGATTTCGCAAGAATAAAAAAAAAACGTGATACAAACTCTTATAGTGTAATTTGTAACATGTGAAATAGTCTATACGAACAATTTGTAAAATATATAAATTGTTTGTTAAAAGTTTTTCTTTTTGTGCGTAGAGACAAATGTAGTGGAACACAATTTTAACAAAACTAAGAATTTTAATCAGTTTTTCAAACTTGGTTTTATTTACAGAAAAAATGTGTCGTGTAGTTTAGTTTTTTAATAATCATTAGTATTATTTTCAAAATGTGTTATAAAATCTATTCTTTTTAATTCAACCATTATTTATACTCCGATGTAATTATCTTTAAATATCTTAACATGTCTCTATGTTGATTTTTTTTTATTTTCTCTGAAAAGAATTTCTTTACATGATATTTACTAAAATTATTGAATTTTAAAAATTGTTAATATCCTTTTTTGACAATAACATGAAAAAACCTCATTTCAACATTACAAGATATTATAAAAATGTTAATTATAATAAACATATTTAATTTTTTTATTAAATTACTTTTAAAAGAACTACGCATATTTTCAAAGAATTAATATCACATTTTTTTAATTAGATATTTTTAACAAAGTTAGTGATATTGATAATTTTATAGAAATATTAATATTTTTTTAAGCAAATTTGTGTAATTTTATTAAAATGAAAATCTTTTTAAACCTTCTTTTCAATTTCCCTATTTCATTTAAATGAGAGTTATGAATAAAAATTATTTTTAGTTCATAAAAATGAAGTTGATAATTAAATATTGACATGTACGAGTGCAATGTTTTTCTTTATAATAATTTTAATATAATTTATATGTAATAAAATTTGTATATAATACACACACACTCGCATATATATGTATTTAAATGAATAGCATGATTATTGTTATATCCAACTGTGTGAACTCCAAACGTATCTTACATATATATGCAATCTTCAAAAATATTAATATGCAACTTGTGTGCAAAGGTGCTGAAGATATATACGCGGAGCATAAGATCTCGCACGAACAAGTACACGGGTCGAGGCTTAAAATATGGAACCAGCAGCAGTGCCGCAACCGAAATTTCAAAGTCGACCAGCTTGCAAATGCTCACGTGGGATCCGACACCGGATTCTGTGTAAACAACGGCATCAACTTATACATATATATATAAAAAATATGATAAAAGTGTAAAATCGATTCGTGGTCTTGAGGAATACGAACGAAACGCAGGTATATTCATTGCATATGAAAAATAACAGAGATATATACATTTATCGTTTTATGTAACTAATATTCAATTTATGTTGTTTTTTTTTTGTTCTAAAAGACTAACTGAAATGTGACAATGTTTCTGTTTTAACCTCGTTCGAATGTAATTTATTAGATAAATGGACGTATGTGCCAAATTCGGTTTTCATAGATGTAACATATATTTTATATAGAAGAAAATAATATGTTTATCTCTGGAGAAAAATGTATTATTTACAAGACAGAACAACAAAAACGTTATTATAATTTCATGAAAGTGCGTGTGAATAGCGAGACAGACTTTGGTCTCTCTTAGTCGGTAGATCTTTGTGTGACAAACAAAAATTGTAATATACATTATTCATGAAGTTACTTTATTTATTTCTTTTCTTATATAATATTATATAGATTTCGAGTGCATTTCACACAATTTACTCGCACATTATACACACACAATAATTCGTATTTGTGTTCTCGTATCTAAAAAAAGTCTTCTTTTTATGTTTTAAATAAAATCTAGTCTTATTTTTAAATGTAGTTATATGAAAACATTAATCAATAATCTATTTTTAGTCTAAAAAATTAATAATAATTATTTTTTTTTAAAAAAAACAGAAAAATAACTGAATATTATTTTATTCTAATTATAAATTATATTCATTTTAAATCTATAGAACAGTATAAAATAGTAAATTGTGAATACTATTCGATCATAAGGAGTTAATACAAAATAATAGATAGTATCCAATTTCAAGAATTTAAAGTAATTCGCTTGAGACCACAATCTGATTGGATGTGATAAACGTAAAAAAATACTAATATTAAAAATATATAAAGTATATAAATCAATTTTATAGGATAAAACTGTAATGAAATCATATATGTAAATAAATTAATATACGATTATTTTCTTTATACCTATTCACAAAGAAATGTTCAAAATTGGAACTTGTGCGACTATAACGTAAGTTAAGATTTATTTATGCATATATAAGTGATAATCTTGTAACGTTTTAATTAAAAACACTCACGTATTTGTAATAAAATTATTATTTAAAGAATGTAAATATTTTTTTTGGAAACATTTCAACGATTATAAAAAGAATGTACGAAATGCGAGATATTTTTATGCATAGATTTTTGTTTGAATTTTAAAATTGATATTAAAAACTTAACTAAGCACTAATCGATTTGAATTTTTGAAATTATTAAATCAACAAATATGTTATTTGAACAATTAACCACATTTTTATAAACTACACGATTAGATTTAATAAAAATATCAAGTTTTTTCAATTGCTTTCATTTCGAAGAACTCAAAATAGATCTGTCGCCGATCAATATTCTAACACAAGATATTTTCTGTTATAATTTTTATTAAAATAAATTATTTATATGTATATAAATGAAATAATATATTCATTTTAGAATAAATCATTCCTTTAATAAAATATATCATGTATCAATAATTTCTAAAAATATAAATAGTGATCGTATAAAAATAAAATTTATTTATTACCAAATATTTGTACAGATATTTTTAAAATTAAATTAGATCAATTTTACTATTTATAAACGAGATTGGACAATAATATTGATCGGAAATATAATCACTGAAAACACACACAAGCGTACACGACTATTTTAACAAGTAAAAATCACAGAGAAACTTATATATCGACAAATAATCATAGAGGTATCTATTTTCACATATCAGAACACTATCATAAAATCTTTATGAAAAAAATGAGTGTTGATGGAATTCATGACAAGAAATAAATAAATATAGTAACAAAACGCTTAATATTGCTTATTATTGTTATTATAAAATTGGTACAAAAAATATATCAAAAAAATCAAGTGAAGAAATTATATCACTAGAGAATGTTGATTTGTAAAACTTCGTAGAAAACTATTTTTGAAAACAATATAAGTGTACTGCTTCTTACTTTAATATGCCTAAATGATTAGCTGTAATATAGATAGTGAGTAATGTAAATATGATAGAAATTGTATGAATATCTAAAAAAATATATCGCACTTAATACTTCATAAAAAGTGGTTATTTATTTGATATTTCGTTTTTGTTCATTTTACAGCAATTTTTATAGTCACCTGAAATATTTTTTATCAAGATTTGAGGAAATACAACAATTTTATTACAAAATTATTTCATTTAATTTATATACATGTATGTGTGTAGTTAAAATATATAATAATTGGTGATAAATTTTTATTTTAAACATCTGTGCAGTTAAAAAAATAAATTTATTTATTTTTAATAGGACAAAGTACCAATAAGTGAGTCGTTAATTTCATTTTTATTTCTACAAAAATATATTCCAAGAATTCAAGCAGAATATAGGTAAGTTTATAAATTTATACTTATTTATATATTTTTAAAACATTTCATACTCTTAAGATACTGTTTTTGATATTTTTGGAATTTTTAATAATTTTCAAAATTATATTATGTTCTACTTATGAATATAAGTGAATCTCACTTATCATTTTAATCTTTAAACACAAGTATAGATCACGAATCTGACTCGTTGGTTAAATAATACTAACAGCTTTCAAAAATATATTCTTAATTTTACAATTTGTAACTTCATTGATAAATAATATTTAATATTTTTTTTGTAATTATTGAACTCATCAAGTTAAATATATTTGTTAAAATAAAATTCAATTTATTTGTTATATTTTAAAAACATTTTCATTAAATAATCTCAATATTAAACTTTAATGATTTCTAAATTTTCAAATTCCTTTTCATTCCAAACAATAATTAAAAAAATTCTTGAATTGAAAATGAATGTCAGTTTAGTAAACAAGACATTTTAATAAGTGTTATACATTTTATTATTTTAAATACGAAAGCCAAATGTCATATTAATTATGATAAAAGAATGCAATAAAAGGTAAAGCACTTAAAACATTCCTCCATTTCCGTAATTTTAATATAAACAGTATCTTAAATTGTTATTTTAAAACGAAACAAATTTTAATTCGCTGTCTCCTTATTACACCTTCATATCCATTATTACTCGAAAAAAAGATCATTCCGGAATGAGAAAAAAATAATAATACCCCGAACTGACTTCGACCACATTTCGCAGCTGTCTGAAAGTTTTATTTTATATTCGAAGAAAAAAATTCCAATTATATTGCACACAGTTATAAAATCCGCGCAGAACGGGATGATTTTAAGAAAAAGATAATATAAAACAATGTCTTGCGCAATGTTTCTAACTAACCGCCCGTACAGACATTATCCAGCTCGATGTTGCTCCTTCCGTCTGACTTTACAACTCACCGGGGATTCGCGTGAAACATGTTTTTCTAGTAAGTAAATGGAACGGTGAAAGATAAGTATATGCAGTCGTTGAAAAGTGGCTCGAGCAGATTTTCAAAAGAGTATACAATAATGAGTTCTGCATTCATCCGAATTTCTTTTTGTTGTTTTACATATTTAATGAATTATGATAGATACTTTCGATGACTTGGAACAATTTTCATATATTTAATTCTGATCATTTATTTAGTCGTTTGAAAATAATTAACAAATATATTTTTTAATTGAAGTAGTTTCTAAAATAAATAATTTTTTTATACTGATTTTATATATCAACATATATTTAAAGATATCGATTCTAAATTAAACTGAATTGCAACAGTTTTTATATTAATGATTTTATACAAAAAAAAATATTAACCACTTTATATGATAAAATATATTATTAAAAAAATGATTGAAAAGAATTAAATTTACAATTTGCATTTTTGTAAATAAATCAAACAAAATAAACAATTCTTAACTTATTCAATTTCCATTCAGTCTGTTTTATTTTTTAAATAAACAAAAACTTGGAATGTTATTTTAAAATTTCGTATGCTTTAAACTAACTAAACATGAACTCTTCAAAGTTCATTTTATTTTCAGTATTATTGTTTCTCTACTTTTGAATATCTGCTGAATAATAAAACGATTTTATTAGAGTAAATAATATTTATTCGGAAACGAATTTAAAGAGTTATTAAATTATTTTAGTTTATACAATATTAATTTTTTTTAATAAAAAAATATGGAGTTTTTTTCAACAAAAAACTAGTAATAATTTAAATCTAAACTAATAAATTCATACAACGATTTATTGTATTTTAAAAAATATCTATATGAATACCAATTGTTCAAAATGAAACAAACTGTTATTCTATACAACATTGTCAATATTTCACAATTAAATAAACTGATGATATTTTATACGATACTCAATCATGTTCAAATATATTAGTCGAGACTTAATCCGCAACTAAATCGATCACTGACCTTGTATTTTAACCTCATATGCTTTTAAGTTTAGTCACTAATGACCTTTGACTCATTTACAAGCATATGTCAAGCAAAGCTTTCCATTTTAGAACGGATTCTGAACCTTTCCTGTAGCCTTTCAAAATATAGGGGTTTCCAATAAGAATGTCAGAAGTTTGAAAGCTGGTTGAAACTATATTTGAATTTTTTTATAAGCTAATTTTGATATTTCAACTCAGTATAGTTTGACAAATTATTATGAAACGTTTAACACTTGAACAATGCTTAGAAATTATAAAAACTAAAAATACATTTATTGAAACAAAAGTTTAATGAGTCCATTATTTCACGAAATGGATCCATCAATTGGCCACCAAGATCAAATGATCTAACTCCATTGGGTTATTTTTTGTGGAGTTATGTGAAATCATTGGTTTATAGTGATAAATCACAAATAATAGAAATATTAAAAATAAACATTGAACGTGTAATTCATGAAACTGGACCACAATTATGTGAAAGAATGACTAAAAATTGGATTAAACGAATGTGAAATTGAGTTCCATCATTAATTCCATTGAATATGCTTAAAAAGAAATAAATAATTAATTAAATACTTTTTTATTTTATTTCCATTTATACTTCTGAAGCACTTATTGGAAACTCCTATACATATCCTTTCCCACATTCCTCGTACACGCGTCAACAATTAATAGACATGACATCTATTTTTTGCTTAATCGTATGTTTTTGAAATTTGAAAAATAACACTTTTATAAAAACTGTATGAAATGATATTTTTGCAAAACGTTTTATATGAAATTCGAGAATTTTACAAGCTAGTTGAGAATTTTAGCATCAGTTGATTAAAATGTGTCTGAGATTATTTTTTTAATTAAAAAATATGACCATTGGAGATTATAAATGTTCATGTTTCGAATTTTTATTCAAATTTAAAAATTGTAGTTTTATTTTTATTTCTATAAATAAAAATTTGAGCAATTCGAGAATATTCTTCATAAAACTGTTATAAAAATTCATATTTGTAATATTACGTAATGTACTGTACGAAATCTGATAGAAGTACAATAAATCGTATTTGATTAATTACAGCGACAAAAAAAACTCGTGTAATGCACAAGTGATGATCCGTTATTAAAGACCTCGCTGTCATTTACCTGTCATTGAAATTAACATACGTACATAGAGTCAGTCGATGCACTAATTAACATTTTACATACCCGTATTTCGATGCGGCTCGTCAGTTTATCCCAGACCAATCAGTAAACGTGTAAAAAATATAACACACGCACACATAAAAAATCCTATGACGTTATTTCAGCTTACACATGAATATGAATTAAATCAAAGCCCTCCATCTCAGAGCTCGTTAATTCTACAGGCGTACAATTCCCCTGGCAATAGCGCATGGAAGATTCATAGCGTACGTTGGATTAGCCTTGCAATTAGTCAAAGAGACAGACATCGGTAAGAATATCCGTTCGCATTATATCGATGTCATACATAACGCGCAGGCGAATTAACAGATATGTTTACATATAGTTCAATTAATATAAACGACGATGATTTATGCTGATAAAAGTTAAATTCGGATATTCGGTGGACATTTTTCGTACATTAATGGACACTCGGATGTATACACAAGACCCACGAAAAATGAACGCACTTACATGATAGATCGTTTTATTTATTAATAAAACAAAGAATATGAAACCTTCGTTAATTTTTTTAAAAAAAATATGTAGCAAGGAAATTTGTTCATTTTTCAAATGAGTATGAGTAAACCTTTTGAATTCAAAAGCTTATTCATACTGACATACAATCAACTTGGTATAAATATATTTTAAAATTACTATTAAATTTAATAGTATAGAGTCATCCAAAAAAAACGCCTACATGTTTCTTTTTAATAAAACACAAACTATTTCGAATTTTTTCAAACTGTTTTTTTTTTAAAAAAAAAGTATAATTTATTACAATTATATGAGAAACAGAATATCGTTCAAATATCCACCACGACTTCATCTGAAGACATCAATTTGAATATCGAAATTTTCAATAACTTTTCGATATGTTATTGGATTTATTTCACGAATTGCAACTCGAATGTTATTCTTTAGGTCATTAATTGTTTGTATCTTATTAACATAGACTAGACTTTTCAAAAAAAAACTCACAAAAAAAATGTAATGGTGTTAAATCGCATGATCTTGAAAGCCAATTGAAATCTGCATTTCGTAAAATTACACATCGATGACATCTAGGCGTTACATTTGGATAACCCTGTATGATTGAAGCATATGATGAAAATAGAATATTTATTTTTCTCATTTTTTACAGAAATTGTGTAATGAATTAAAAAAGTAATGAGATTTTAGAATCACTCAGCTTAATATATCTTAAATTACTTCTAACTTCGATTTTTCATTAATAATTTTCAAATATTGAATTTGAGTATTTGAAAAGTATGATTAATTAGAGCTAAATAATTCTAATAATTTATTAGAAAAAAGAGAGTTATAAGAATATAAAAAAACAATAATCTAAAATTAAAAATGAAGATTGGAAATCAAGTAATAAAAATAATTTGTAAAAGATAATTCATTCATGTACAGAGCTCGTGTTTCTCAAAGCAATATTTGATAATGCGGACTTTAGAAATAAAATGAATATCAATACTATAAAGTTTTATCTGATATAAAAATTTCGTTTGTGGATTAAAGAAACCATTCGAATGTTATTAAAAAAATTTGCAGATTCGCAAAAATCGTTAATTGACTTATTAATTAAAAAAACGTCTCAGATATAAAAAAAATAATTACGAAGAAGAGCTAAACAAACAAATACGATAGCGATATATAAAAAAAGTAATCGACGAAGACTTATACAAACATTCGAAAAATATCAAAAAGAGATTAAATCATTTTTCTTCATATATCATCGGAAATAATTTATTACGTAGTCTAGTCTCGTTTCAATATTCACGAAATTTTAATTTTAACTTTTTGTAAACACCAAGAGAAATTGACACTCAGGATTAAAAGCGTAATTTATATATGACGGTGTGCTTTGAATAGCGCGCGAACAGTTTTCAACTTTCCAGCTCAATTTGTTTGACGGTTCGGACTTGAATGACAAAGTTTTATATTGAGTTCATAATAAAATTTGTAATGTTTACAAGTTTGTTACAATGTGACGACGGATTCGTTTTATGTCTTGTTTGACGAGCACGGCCTAGATTTGGAATAGAGAATGTTTTCGTTTCGGACACTTTTTAAAGTCATTATTTTTTTCACTTCACAAAAATCAAATTACATGTAGCAATATATTAAATAGTAAATTAATACAGAATATAAAAACGAAAAAGAATTTGTGCTACAGAGGATTAAATCACTATCGAAACAAATTTTTAATTCTATTAATTAAATAAAATTATACACAACAAATAGATTATAATGATTTAAAATTATCAAATAATTTTATAACTGTGTCAATGTACTAAATATATTTTTTATTTAACCTACCTGAAAATATTTTTAATCAATTAAAAGTAATAAATGATACTTATAAAAACATGTTTATCAAAAAATATCTAATTAAAACTTATTAACAGCTACATTGTATTAGTTAAAAACTGTCGTCGTTATAAAATCCAGTTCGGTGATCAAAAAATGCGGATATTATTACAGGAAATGACATTTTACCTTAATTTCCGCAATGTCGAAATAGAATTTTACAGTTTGAAACAACGTCGTATTATATAAACATATGTTTTCAATTAACTATTGTTGTTTAAATAATAGTACAGAAAAAAAACATTTAACGTGTGAGTGCACTATAAAATAAAACTGTTTGAAATCAAATCAGAAAAATAGTACTTGTACAGATGTCTGTTCAATTTAAGAAATATTTTTGTAGTAATTATTTTCCATATTCAGCTACAATATGTTAATTAAACAAGAATCAAGAATCGTAACATATTATTTTAATAGTATCTTTATTTCTTATGGCCTCGAAAATACAAAACTATTCTTGAACATTGAGAATAATATTTTTAAAACAGTGCAAGAAATTTTCTGTGTTAAAATAGAATATTTATGTTATATAACTATGTAAATATTAATATAATCTAGAAAATGATAATAAAATATATATATAAACATTTAATGAAATAAAATCTTATTTACAAATGTTAATAACTAAGAAAAATAAAAAAAAAGTTCTTAGTCATGACTTTAAGATCAGTTTTATTGTATAAATTTCATGACCATTAAAATAAAATATTATCTTAAACGAATTTATTTTTAAAACTCCTTTAAATTTACATTTTATAACCTTGTTCAAATCTGAGTATATTTTTATACTAAAAAAATAAACTTGTTTTTAATAATTTTGAAAGATCATCAAAATTCAATTATTAAATTTAAATAAAATGAAAAATGATTGCGTATTCAAATCTATGTCTATTTTCTTTATTTTTATTTCTAATCTAAATTTGGATCAAAATAAAATTGATTTCAATTTTATGTACAGGTTAATAGATTCATATATACTAGTCAACAATATAACATAAGTTATGTTTATTAAAGTGATAAAAATAATCGTTTATATTAAAGAATAGCTTCTAGTTGATTAAAAAAATATCTACAAGGTTTTCTAGATGATATTTCTTTTATTATTTAAAAATAAATCATTTATATTTATATAAATAAATATCAGATGCGGAAGAAAAGAAAATTAATATTTATAATTTTAAAATAGTTCATTTAAACATATTTATAAATTTATATTAAAAAAATATACGTTTCCCCAAATATAAATATATTTAAATAACACAATAAAATCTTTGATCAATAAAAACAAAAAGTGATTTATTTCAAATTCGTATTCGAAGTAAAATATTTAATATATATATATATATATATATATATATATATATATATATATATAATGTATTGAAAGTATCACTAATCTTATTTTAAAAAACTGTAAAGTATCGAATAGAAAGTTAAAATGAAAAAAAGATTTCGCAAAAATATATGAAAATGTATATTTCCCCGAAAATAAAAACGATACATGTCATTTTTACAAATTGACGCAGACAAATCTATTTTTCAAATGCATATATATATATATATATATATATATATGCGTTGTTGTTAAAGAAAATGACATAAAGGAAAAAAATATTATTTTTCATCTACTAGAAAACAGTCGAGAACTTTCTAGGTCAAGTCACAACTACGAAATAAATCAAGTTAACGCCACTCGATTGACCTAGATTAAACAGATTTATCGTGATAAAGGAACATTACACACACCATGTTATTATTTTAACATTTTTTTATACGAAAACATCAATTACAACAACAATTTTATAATCGATTGTCAACAAATCGATGTCTTCATTTCGTACTTTTGAGAAATCTATTCTTAGCAAAATTATTGCACTTGTTACGACAATTAATGTGCAATATCGATGCACCTCAATGTCGATAATCGCTTAATCAGATATTATTTTCTTTTGTATACGTGAAAAACGATTCATTAATCATTTTTCAATGGAATTGTTTGTGTCATGTCGTCAGTTTAATGTTTGTAAGATTTAAATAGACACTTTGTACAGACATGGAGAGGAATTTAAGAGAAAAGTTGTTATTTTTAAATGAGGACGAAGTATTTCTTAATATCGTTATATATTTTTCATATTTTGTAATCTCGAGAAAACAGTAATTTAAATGAAACACTTTTCAAACAGAAAATTTAATTATAGAATAATAGAATATTAGCAAAAAATCAATCCATTGATATATATATTGTATATAAAATTAATTTTTTATCTATTTTACAGAGAACAAAAAAAATATTACTGATTTTAAAAAATTACAATATTTTTAAATTGGCTTGCAAATCTAAACATATTTTATTGTGTTTCATGTTGTCTAGTCTGCATTAACAACTTTCACACTATTTCCTATACTAGTTTGATAGATTATTTTTAAACAGTTTTTTTTGTTAAATAATTATTTTTGTTTGCTTTAATATTTTAAAAAATCTTATCATTAAAAAGTAATTTCTTTGTTATGTAGTAAATAGAAGAGCAGAGAATAGAAATAATATTTCTTTTTTATTAAAAAAAAAATAGTACTCAATTAATATATAAAGATCTTTTATAAAAGTTATTAAAAATTACAAGAATGAATTAAAGTTATTTTTATTTTGATTGGTAAATGCAATAAAGAATAAAAATTAGAAAATGTGTAGAAACATAAACAACTTTTTTATTTTAATTAAAATTTAAAGGACCTTTTATCTACGTTTAAATATTTTTTTTGTTAATATTACTTGAAACTTATAACAGTAAAAGTGTTAATTATATTCTTGTTAAATTTTTAAATTGACGATTAATAAAAATATGTTCCAAAATTGAAAACGTGAATGTAGTGTATAATAATTACAATTATTAAAAAAGTTATACGTTTATTTATATATATATATATATATATATATATATATATATATATATATATATATAATATGTGTGTATGTGTGTGTATTTACTTAAATTAAAACAAACATTAATATAGAATAAAATCCGTGTAGTTTCAACGTCGTTTATTGTAACAAACGACGTACCAAAACCACATTCCGCCAAAGTCATATATAGAAGTAGAATGTATTTGCAACCCATTTTATTACACAGACGTACTTTTGTGAACGCGTTTATTGCAATTTTAACCGCAGTTGATTATAAATGGATGTAATTCGACGCGTTTATTACTTTTAAATCGACTGTGTTGATCGTAACGTTTATTTTACATATGTATGTTTTTTGCATTGAAGTGAACGTACAAAAATTTCATACGAATTTAATTTTTTTTTATAAATCAATTCTGTTAGATTTCGATGGTAAAATATAATATTTTAATATTAGAAATTATTCAAATATATATAATGAAAATTTAGACAAAAATCACATGAATAGAATTCGTTGTTTTATATGATTTAATGTTAAATAAAATATTTACCAGTATTGTAATCTCTTCAAATTTAAATCGTTGTCATTAGTAAACTCAGTGGCAAAATGTTCAGTGATCGGTCTAATATCTGAAAAAAAGAAAACATTTTTTTGTATATTTGTTTAAATCATGATTTTATATAACAATATATATTTGTAATTTTTTATATATTTTTATAAATATGTCTAAATATTTCAATTATAGTAAAAAATTATATATGTATATACATATATAATTTTTGTATAACATACACATTTTTAAATTATCCAAAATGAGACGAAAAACTAACATGGAAATTTTAGAAATATATTTCAAAATTGGGTATAATTTCCAATTCAGTTTTCAGAAATTATATATACCGATTATCTATATGATTTAAAAGATTTTTGACAATTTCAATTATAAATACAGTTCTTTATTTACTTAACATTTTTTTTTTTTGTTCCTATTTAAATAACCATTATTTTCAAATAATTCTTTTAATGTTAAAATTATTTTTTGTTTAAAAATAATGTATATATATATATATATATATATATATATATATATATATATATATTATATGTATTTGTAAAGCAAATGTGTTTGATATTTTTTTTTTAATTTAATCAGTTTATAAATTTTATAATTTCTTTTTCATTTTTTAAAAAAACATTTGTATCAATGCTTTCACAATTTTTTCCTATGTGAAATTTTGGCTCATGTTATTTTCAAAAATATATATATATATATATATATATATATATACAGAAAGAGAGAGAGAGAGAGAAATAGAGAGTTATCCAAATGTGACGTCTAGATTTTTATTTTCTTAAAAAGAAACATGAGTATAGGGTGGTGTATAGGGAAACATGTGTATATTTTCTTTGGTTTCTTTTTAACAAACCACAAATCTAGGTGTAGCATTTGGATGACCCTATATACATATACATATATATACATATACATACATATATATATATATATATATATATATATATATATATGAATAAATAAATATTATTAAAAAATAGTGATAAGAAATCTGCCCGACCCGAGTTCCATTTTCCACCGACTGTGAAACGATTATTCAATAATATCAACAATAGACAATAAATAAACAATAATATGTAAACAACGACGTGTAAATGAAATAAAAGTGAATACGATGACCTGCTTTAAACGAAAACTTACGGCAGCAAATTCCAAACACCGGAGTCATATTCATCGTATTATAACATAATAGTGTAAAAAAGACCGAGTCCTTAAGAAAGTGACGCGCGTGTCATGAAATGTAATATTCAAAGTTATATAATCAATTCTGTGTATGAAAATGTATTGTGTGTGTTTACTGCTGATTGTGACAATTAAAATCAGTGGAATTTGTCAGGCTGATAGTGTGAATGTTACTGATGAAGATACGTTGAGGAAATACGATTATGCGGTGTAAGTAGTTTTTTTTTAATTAAATTCGATCAAATATCTATTGTGGTTTAAGAAACAATTCAGTGTTATTCAATGGGAATTAAAAAAGACATTTTCAATGATCTAATATAATCAAAAAACTATAAAAAGTACCAAATCGGTGTTAGATTCTAAATTTTATAATCAATTATTTTCATTTCAAACTTGAAATAATTAAAACATGATTAATTGTTATAAACAATATTTTTCACACAAATAATGTGAATATCAAATCTCAAGAAGTTTAGTTATTAAATTTGTCTCTTTCATTGTAATTGAAATATTTTAGTATATGTGTGTGTGTATATATGTTTTTAATTAAAAATATATATTCGTCAAATAAAATTTCATAAATTCAATTTCTCATTCAACCTTGACAATCAACCTTTCTACATTCAACACCGTCGATCGACTTTACATTAAGGGCTGCCAACTCTTCTGGAAGGGCCGGAATTCATCCGGAATTGTTTTCACCACTCGTCTCCTGAACAGTAATATTGCTTTGAGAACAAAAAAAAATCTTTGGCATTTAACAAATAAAAAATATACGTACAGACACACTCATATATACTGAAAACATAAAGCTTTTTTTCTTTTACCACAATGAAAAAACTGCAGGGTATTTTTTTCTTATTTCCAACTAAGACATTCTTATATATATATATATATATATATATATATATATATATATATATATATATATATATATATGTAAAGTATGAAATATAAAACCTTACATCGCTGTTTCTCTATAATAAGTTGATATTCATATAAATATAAACGGTACGAACATTTTTGAAATTCTCTCGTATATTTGAATCAAATTGTCTTGACGATAAATGGAAATAAATCACATTTTTCAAAGCGGTTTTATTTTATTGTCATTTTTAATAAATGTAAATTAACAGCTCACATTATTTTTCAGTACAATAAGAATTCTTTTATATTAATATTTCATTTTTCAATTCAAAAATGTATTATTAAAATGAATGAAAAATGTAGTGGAATTAATATTCATATAGCTATGATTCGAATATCAAATAATAATTTATTTACTTAACGAATTCAATTCATTAACAAAAATAAAACATTTTCAGCTAATAAATAATACAAAAGTACTATTGGAATGATTCAGTTCTGTCATTTCAAAGATACAATTTTTCAATAATTTTATATAAATATTGACACAATGTTCTGTGAATAACATATTTATGTATAAAGAAATTTCGAATTAATTTACTTTATAAATTTGTTCATAAATATAATAGTAAAAAAAACTCTGGTATATTGTTGAAAGTATTCAAGTTTTGAAACATCTTATTTTCAATTTTAATTTAAATTTATATAAATTTTATTAATTTTATAAATTCCTCATTTCGAACAAGGTTTATATTTAATTTGAATAAATATTAAAATAATATTTACAAGTGTAATTCATTCAAGTGAGAGAAATTGATATTTCTCCACAGACAATATAATTTTAAATTAATAAAGATATGAAATTAAGTGTATTTTACAAATTATATTCTGGTGTAATAACCAATTAATTCTATTGGAAACAGAATATATATATATATATATATATATATATATATATATATATTAGTGTGTTTGTATGTGACATGAAAATCATAAAAAATAATTAATTTATGAACAAAGTTTATTGAACAGCAAACTTAACTCTTAATTGGACACTACAAATATATATATAATAACATTATTTTTAATAAATACAGATCAATTATGTTTCCAACGGCCGCAATCAAACCAAGAGCCGACGATAATGAAAATCCCGAATTGTTAGATGAATCGACAAAAAAAATTGCTGATGTAACAAGAGATGCGAATTCTCGTACGAGACGTACATTGGATGAACATACTCCACATTTAGCATTATATGATTCACATCATATACCATGTCATGACCAACAAAAACGATGTAAATACAGGTAAATAAATAATTATATATATATATATATATATATATATATTTACACACACATATATATGTGTGTGTGTAATATTAATGATATCAAAAAAACATATTTGCTGATACAGTATTTAAAATAATTATTAAAATTATTGTCTGGTATAAAATAATTATCATTTTTTTTCTATTATAAATATTCTAAATAATTTATTTGTTATAAGTGAAGTTAATTAAATAACAAATATCAATTAATTTTATTGATGTATAAATTTAGACAAAGCACATAGAAAATTCTATTTAAAATCAATGAGCTCTGTCTTTTATTATTTAATATTTTTTACAAAAATGTATATTTCATTTTAAAAAACCATATTTAATTTTTAAAAAATATTTCGTAAACATGTTTTTATCAAACAAAAATAATATATTTAAAATGAAATTATTTTTTGTTGATTTTAAACTTGAAGATTTTTTTCTCAGATTTGTCAAATTTTAATTTATGCTATAAATAATATTGTAATTTATCCAAAACAATAATTTTACCAGAAATGATATATAAATACTTCAAATAAATGATTTATAGTGTTAAAAAGTAATATTTTCGATTTTTTAAAAAATGTTAATTTTTAACCAAAAAAAACCACGACCTATAGTATGGAAAATTTGATGAAAAATCGACATTTCCAAAAATTGATTTTTATCATCTCAAAATATTAATATTAGGTCATTATTGATAAATCATACACATAATATTAATTCTTTAACATATGAATGATATTTGTAATGAAAACTATTAGTATCTTATTAATTTTTTTCAATAATGTATTTTATTCATTAAATGAAAATTTTGATCAAATTATTACGTTTTTTTGCTCTTAAAACTATATTTAATGAAGGAATATACTTTATAAACAATTATTTATCAAATTAAAATAATACATTTAACTTGAAATTATTTTTTATCAATATTAAATTTTTAAGTTTTTTTTACAGATTAACAAAATTGAATTTATACAATAAAAAATGTATTTATTTATTCAGAACAATATTTTTACTAGAAATTATATATAAATACTTCAAATAAATAATTTATAGTGATAAACAGTAATATTTTCGATTTTTTAAAAAATGTTAATTTTTGACCAAAAAAAACCACGACCTATAGTATGGAAAATTTGATGAAAAATCAAAGTTTTCCAAAATTGATTTTAATGATCTCAAAATATTAATATGAGGATATTATTGATAAATTATAAACATTTTATTAATTATTTTAACAGAAACATAATTTTAACGATGATTCCTTTTCTCGTTTTCTCACAAAATATAATCACTATTTTTTATACACACATTCCACTTTGAAAATGTCAGTTTTCTAATATAAAAATTACTATTATTTGTATGATTTATTAATAATAAATAAATATTAACATTTTGAGATCATAAAAATCATTTTTTGAAAACTTTAATTTTTCATCAAATTTTCCATACTATAGGTCGTGGTTTTTTTTGGTCAAAAATTAACATTTTTCAAAAAATTGAAAATATTACTTTTTATCACTATAAATCATTTATTTGAAGTATTTGTATATCATTTCTAATAAAATTATTGTTCTGAATAAGTAAATATATTTTTTATTGTATAAATTCAATTTTATTAAATTTGTAAAAAAATCTTAAAAAATTAATATTGACAAAAAATAATTTCATTTTAAAAATATTATTTTTATCTGATAAATAATTGTTTATAATGTATTTTCCTTCACTAAATATAGTTTAAAAGCAAAAAACTTAATAGTTTGTTAAAAATTTTCATTTAATGGATAAAATACATTGTTGAAAAAAACTGATATAATACTGAGAGTTTTCATTGCAAATATCATTCATATGTTAAGAAAATTAATATGATGTATATTATTTATCAATAATGACCTAATATTAATATTTTGAGACCATAAAAATCAATTTTTGGAAATTTTGATTTTTCATCAAATTTTCCATACTATAGGTCGTGGTTTTTTTTTGATCAAAAATTAATATTTTTTAAAAATTCAAAAATATTACTTTTCAACACTATAAATTATTTATTTGAAGTATTTATGAATAATTTCAAGAAAAATTAATATCTTTAATCGATAAATATAAAATTTATTTACAGAGTTCCATTTTATTCAATTTTAAAATATTTTTTAATAACCTAAGATTAATTAAAATTGTAGTTTGTTAAATAAAACTTTGAATATTTGATTAGAAATATCTATTTTTGTTATTTTATTTTGTGGCATGTATATAAGTTCATTGAGTATTTTAATATCAATTAAATAAATAAAAGCAAAGTAGAATTGAATATAAAACTGCAGTAGCATATAATACTATGACGATAAAAATCGTTCAGTGTAAAATAAGAGTAGTGATCGAATCGCAATTGCAATTATTACACAAACAACTAAAGTAATTGAACGTTTCGTTAATGTGAACATTTTTTGTGCATCTATTACAAAATGAACTCGACGTCATCCAAACAATCGTCTGGCTTTAAATGTGATTGATGTCCGTATATAAAACATAAAAAAATTACACTCCGTTTTACTAATCTGATTGATATATTGTAACGTTTCAGTCGTGTCGGTTTCCTATAATACCATTTTAATACCAGGTTTCAAATCTGCAGAACTTCAACGTATTTGTAAAACGATATGTACTTTGAAACGTTCTAGCTTCGTCGGCTATAAAAAAAATCTCCGTGAAATATTGCTGTTATTAACAGAATTGATTATTCAGCGCTGTTTTTGGTCAATTGAAGTAACTGATTTATTATATACGGTCGGTTTCAATTCCGTTTTCAGATTTTTTGTTCGTACGTGGCAGTAAACATTTTTTGATGTTTTCATATTTTCATGGAAAGTAAATAAAAAATGCATTTCGGCAAATTTTCAATAATGTTACACCGGTACGATTCAATCGGTCGAATTTTTCAGTTAGTCGGAAGATAAATACATCTATTGTTTAATTACAAACAAGTATCACAATGGATTTGGCACTGTGGCTAGTTTACTTTTTGTATAAATGAATTGTTCGCTTTAACAATAACTTTATTCATCAGTTCATAAGAATCATTAAATAAACATCAATTCACTACATACTTTAATACACTCTTTATATATAAAAAGAATGAATTAAAATATTCAGTGAATTGATATTTATTTTATGACACATTTTTCATTTCAGACAAATCGATCAAAATATCATCGAGCTGGATAAAAAACTGCACCGATTACGACAAGAACGAATTTTACAAAATCGACGATTGTATGACGAAAGGAACCGTCTATATAATCGTATAAACCAACCAAAATGCAACTGTCTCAATGCACCGCCAAATCACGGTGTATGTACATGCAATAATAATTGCAATTGCAAAAATATCAATTATAATAGAAACAATAATCTCATATCTAATAAAATATTTAAAGATACGATAAATTCTGGTAATGAAAATTTGATACAACAAGCTAATAAATTTCGTGTATCTAATTATAACTCTGATCAGAATATTCTAAACAGACAGAATGTTTATAATTCTGATAATACAATAAAAAATGATATATTAATAAATCCAGTAACGGTACGAAGCACGACAAATAACTTATTTCCGAATATAGAAACATCGACAATAAATAATATTGTTACAAACACGGACAGGTACTTGACATCTAATCAAATGATTGGGAATTCTTTATTAACAAGCCCACGTAACTTTGGAATCGATATCCAGCAAACTGTCAGTTCTGCAGAACAATTTGACGCCACTTTCACCCTAGACGATTATTTCGATGTATCAACAAGTGACGACATTGGCGACTATGACGTATTTACTGACGGTGATATCGTACCTGGATATACGGAAAAACATCAAGATGATTTCAATATACTGAACCCGAAACCGTTACAAAGTTATATGCACTTCTTCCAGAATGCGGAAGAATCGATAGAAGATTCGACCGAATCGTTTGAAGAGATCGAAACGGGATATCCGATTTATTCGACAGGTTATCAAAAAAACGAAGAATATATAACAGAACCGAATTTATATAACGTTAAACTGAAACCGAAACTTGATAAAATCGTTATATTAGGGAATTTTGAAGAAAAAGACGATGAAGATTTTCTGAGAGAACCGACTGTATTGTACGATAAAGCGAATTTCAAATTACCGGAAAATAATGTGTTTAAATTTGATAAGAAACTAATAGAGATGAAAAATGGATTCGAAAAAGATGAAACTGAGAGTGAAGAAATGGATATTAATGGGTTAACACATTATCCACGTTTGAAGAAAGAGGATAGATTCAATAATGTTTATTTCAATCCGGTAAATACAAAAGGTAATATGCAAAAAGTGACAAATGTTCGGAGAACATCGAAGGGAAATGTAATGAAAAATAATAAAATAGGAGAGTTTCAACGTGATAATCTATATAATGGAGGAAGAAGTAATTCGAAATTATATCAAGTGGAACAGAGTACTTTCAGTAACAATATAAAGGTAATTTTTTCTTAATTTAATTAAACTGATATCATTTTTAAAAATTAAAATTGTATACAACTACTAAAATGATCTTTTTCAGGATAATGAAAAATCTAATCTCCAGAATAATAAATATTTTACCAGCAACGACTCGCCATTTAATAAAAATATGAATCGATTAAATTTATCTGAGAAATTTTCAAAAGTGAATACATTTAACAACGATGCTACGATTAAAAATAATATACAAAATAAAAACACAAATTCATTTTTCAGTACTAAAACAGAAAATGAACAATCTTATATGGACAATTTACCAATACAGAAATCTTTTATAAATAATATGTTGGAGAAGAGACATAGCGGTGAATTGATAGATCGTAGTGAAAATTCGGTCATTAATAATCGAAATTTGAATAGAATATCGCTACTAGATTACCAAATCGAACCACATGAGAATAATTCTAATAGAATAAATTTATTACAAACAAACGATGATTTAAAAACAGAGAGAAATAGTATAATAAAAGAATATAAAAGTGATCGAAATGAAAACTTTTCACAGACACTTTCAACTCCAGTTACAGAAATATATTACGAAAATTTAGAAAGTCCGAATGTTGAATTTATACAAACAGCCGACGATGCAAAAAACAAACAGATAAAAGATAAATTGTATGAAGTTTCGAATGAGGTCGAAAATAAAATCTCAATACCAGATAATAACTGGCGACATAGTCTGATAAAAATTGAACAAAATGATAATCAAACTTATGGTACTGTTAAAAAAATTGATCGACAAGAAAACAAACTTACTGATGGAATAGACGAACATAATCAAGATGCTCCTTTAAAAATTCAAATCGATACATTTGTTGAAAAATCTTCCGAAGAAAAATCAAATCAAAGAGTTAAAAATAATGAAACGAATTCATATGATAATAAAATGCTTTCACTCGATGTTACTCAATTAGAACAACCACTAAATTCAAAACGTGCTTCTTCAGATGAAACTATTATATGCTCGTGTCATCGTTTCATTGACGGTCGTTGGGTACCGCTCAGTTTAAATAAATTGTCTCAATTATCAATCGAAAATACTAATTCGAATCAATATCCTGGCCAAACTGCAATGCAATTAATAAAAAGTGATACAGTGATTTTACCTGACACGAATATCATCATTGATGAAAACGAAGATTCGATAGAACTCCATCCACAAATTGAACACGAAATCAATAAGATCATCGATTCAGAAATCGACAAATTGTTGCCAATACAAAAACCGTACGAAATAGAAAATTGTATTGATGAGTATAACAAAGATCAAAAAATATTTAGTAAGGAAAATCAGATCAATATTGAGAATATTTCTGATGAAAATCGATCGAAAACTGTAACCGTTTCAAATATATTGAATGAAACTGGGAATGAATATAAAACTATTCAAAGAACTACCAACACTGGCTCTGCAGAAAAAAATAATTTCAGTAAAGAATTTATAAACGAATTTATTACAACGAATAATGACAAATATGAAATTACAACAAACAGCCAGACGACAATACCATCTGAATTATTTCAGGATTTAAAAGAAATTCATATCAACGAAATAAAAAAACACGATAATGAAGATATAGATTTCTCACCTACTGAAATCCATCATGAAATTGTAATACCGAATTTAAAAAATCATACAGATAATGAAAAAAATATTTCAGTAGTCGTGCATGTTCCCAAACAAGATAATATAGTTTTTATAAATAATTTAAATGACACGAAACAACATACGAAGAAAGTTGGAAAAAGTAAGATTATTTTCAATGAAATCTTCGATGAAATCAATGATATGTCGAACATAAAACAACTTCTTGATGAAAATAAAGATGATACGAATGAAATTATCAATAGTGTTCTTATGTTGCCTAATAATCCAATTAGTAAAGAAACAATTATTTCAGATTCTACACAAGTTAATCCGTTTATTTATTCAGGAGATGATTTAGAAAGTATTGAGAATGATACACTTGAATCAGTTCTTAAACAAGAACACGTATTATCACATACAGACACACAAAATTCTATAATAGACTTATTTAAAAATGACAATAAATCAATTATTGACACACATGAATTAATTGCAACGGTTAGTTTAAATAATCTATCAAAGAATAACAATGATGAAATTTTAAGACAATCTCACATTTCAGGACATGATTTTGAATTAGAAAAAAATTTAGTAGAAGATATAATCCCAGACAATACAGAATTGATTCCACATATAATTAAAATACCTGATTTCGATTTTTCCGATTCATCTGACACCACAAAATTGAAATCAATCAACATCACGAATAACGAATATCTATTTAATGTAAAATCTAATCAAATTATGAAAATAAATGAAAATTCTGCTGAAACGAATATTGAGAATTTCCAGTTAAATCCTGAAATAATTACTGGAGATAAACCTGAGATCATTTTTGATTTAAATGATAGTTTAAGCCAAGAATCTGTTACAACAAGTACTATAAATTTCAACAATGTATTATCTACTCCTGAATATATAATTTCATTAAATAGAGAAAATAAATTTATGGATATGAATAAAGGTACGAATAATAATTTGAAAACAAATCTTGATCATCAATTAACTATAGAAAAACTATCTGAGAAAATGAATGAAAATGATAATGTTCTTATAAAACCAGAAGAGGACACAGAATCTAAATTTGAGAATAAAATAGATTATGTATTACAAGATTTAGAACTATATTCGACTGAAACTAATACAGAAAGTATTATATTGGATTCCTCTTATGGTTTCAGCAAAGAAAATTTTATTATAGAATCGAAAGAACCAAGATTAAGTAGTGAATATATTTTAAAAGATTTAGAGCCACATTCAACAGAAAGAATTAGTTGGAAATCATCTCAAGATATGACTAGAGAAAATCAATCTGTAGAAAAAGAAAAAAAATTGAAATCAATCGAAATTATTTTAAAAGATGTAGAATCTAATTTAATGGACACAAATACAAACTTGGATAGTTTAAAATCTTCTCAAGAGGTTGCTAAAGAAACTTTATTCGTAGGATCTAAAGAAAAGATACATACAATAGAACCTTATATAAATACAGAAAATATTTTACAAGGAATAGAGCTGCAACAACAATCTTTTCAAGACATTATTAAAAAAGACACGATTTCAGAACCAGAAGAATATTTACAGTCATTGGAACCTAATTTAAATAATGGACATATTTTAGAAGACTTAGAACCACATTCAACAGAAATAAATACAGTCGTTGTTAACTTTAAATCTTCTGAAAATAACAGCAAAGAAGTTCTGCAAGTTAATCCAGAAAAAGACTTGCAACCAATTGATACTGAATTAATTTTAGGAGATTTAGAATCTCATTCTACGGAATCAAACCAGAATATAATTTTGAAATCGTCTCAAGAGATTGATGAAAGTGTTTTTGTGGAACCAGAAGAAAATATGCAATCAATAGAACCTAATTTTCAAACTGAATATATATTTAAAAGTATAGAAGTACTTCCAACTGAAAACGATATAAAAATAGAAAATTTAAAATCTCTTCACGACGATTCTAAAGAAAATATGATTGAAAAATCTGAAGAATATTCACAAGCAGTAAAACCTGATTTAGATACTGAATATATTTTAAATGATCTAGAACCACATTCAACAGAAATAAATACAGTCGTTGTTAACTTTACATCTTCTGAAAATAACAGCAACGAAGTTCTGCAAGTTAACACAGAAAAAGGCTTGCCACCAATTGATACTGAACTAATTTTAGAAGATTTAGAATCTCATTCTACGGAATCAAACCAGAATATAATTTTGAAATCGTCTCAAGAGATTGATAAAAGTGTTTTTATAAAATCAGAAGAAAATATAAAATCAATAGAATCTAATTTTCAAACTGAGTATATATTTAAAAGTATAGAAGTACTTCCAACTGAAGCCGATATAAAAGTAGACAATTTGAAATCTCATCATGACAATTCTAAAGAAGATATGATTGAAAAATCTGAAGAATATTCACAAGCAGTAAAACCTGATTTAGATACTGAATATATTTTAAATGATCTAGAACCACATTCAACAGAAATAAATACAGTCGTTGTTAACTTTACATCTTCTGAAAATAACAGCAACGAAGTTCTGCAAGTTAACACAGAAAAAGGCTTGCCACCAATTGATACTGAACTAATTTTAGAAGAAGATTCAAACCAGAATATAATTTTGAAATCTGCGATAAATTTTAAAATGATAAAATCAATAGAATTTTCTGAGTATATATTACGATATAAAAACACAATTTTAAAATCGTCTCCTGATTTAGATACTGAAGATATTAGCAGTAAAACCTGATTTAGATACTGAATATATTTTAAATGATCTAGAACCACATTCAACAGAAATAAATACAGTCGTTGTTAACTTTACATCTTCTGAAAATAACAACAAAGAAATTCTGCAAGTTAATCCAGAAAAAGACTTGCAACCGATTAATAATGAATTAATTTTTAGAGATTTAGAATCTCATTCTACGGAATCAAACAAGAATATAATTTTAAAATCGTCTCACGAGATTGATAAAAGTGTTTTTGTGGAACCAGAAGAAAATATGCAATCAATAGAACCTAATTTTCAAAATAAATATATATTTAAAAGTATAGAAGTACTTCCAACTGAAAACTATATGAAAATAGAAAATTTAAAATCTCTTCACGACGATTCTAAAGAAAATATGATTGAAAAATCTGAAGAATATTCACAAGCAGTAAAACCTGATTTAGATACTGAATATATTTTAAATGATCTAGAACCACATTCAACAGAAATAAATACAGTCGTTGTTAACTTTAAATCTTCTGAAAATAACAGCAACGAAGTTCTGCAAGTTAATCCAGAAAAAGACATGCAACCAATTTATACTGACTATATTTTAGGAGATTTAGAATCTCATTCGACAGAAATATATACAAAAGGAATCAATTTGGAATTATCTCCAGATAGTGTCACTGATACAAATATATTTATTGAACTAGAAGGAAACAAACAATCAACAGAACCTAATTCAAACATCGAATATGTTTTGGAAGATACAGGATTAAATTCAACTGAATTTAATAAAGAAATATCTGATTTATATTCTTCTCGAAAAGAATCTAAAGAAAATCTGATTATAAAAAGTGAAGAACTTTTCCAGACAACAACACCTAGTTTAGACAATGAATACATTTTAGGTGATTTAGAACCACATTCGACGGAGATAAATACAGTAATTATCGACATAAAACCTTCCCAAGATACTAGTAAAGAAAATCTGTTTATTAAATCACAAGAAAACATACAGTTATTTGATCCTAACTTAGAACCTCATTCGACAGAAATGAATGTAGAAAAAATTGTCAAATCATCTGAAAATACTATTGATGAAAATATATTTGATGGCCCCAAAGAAAATGTGCAGTTAATTGAACCCAATTTAGACACCGAATATGTCTTAGAAAATGTAAGATCACATTCGACTGAAATTAATACAGATACAACTAATTCGAAATCTTCACATGAAAATCTGATTATAAAATTTGAAAAACAGTCGCAAGAAATAAAATCCAGTTTAGAGAATGAGTCTAGTTTGGAAGGTTTAGAACAGTATTCAACAGAGATAAATACAGAAAGTGTTAATTTAAATTCACCTCGAGATATCATTGTAGAAATAGAAAATACTTTACAGTCTATTGAACCTAAATTAAGTAATGAATATATTTTAGAAGATTTAGAATCACACCCAACTGAAATTAATACAGAATCCGTTAACTTGAAATCATTTCAAGACATGAGCGAAAAAACATTATCTATAGAGACAGAAACACATTCAAAATCAGTTGAATCTAAATTAGATATTGAAAATATTTTAAAGGATATTAAACTAGAATCAATTGAGATAAATAGAGAAAATGTAAATTTGAAATCTTCTGAAGACATTAACAATGATATTATCCTTAAGGAATCACAACACTTACAGTCCAGAGAAAATGATTTAAGTATTGAAAATATTTTACAAGGCTTAGAACCACATTCAACTGAAGCATATACAGAAAATACAATCTTAAAATCTATGATTGAATCAGAAGAAGTGTTAAAGTCAATAGAACCTAAATTAGACAGTGAATATATTTTAGAAGATTTAGAACCACGTCCAACAGAAATAAATACAGAAACTGTCATCTTGAAATCTTCTCAAGATATGATCGAAAAAACATTATCTATAGAGGCAGAAACACGTTCAGGGTCAGTTGAATCTAAATTAAATACTGAAAATATTTTAAGAGTCATCAAACCAGAATCACTTGAGATAAATACAGAAAATGTAACTTTAAACTCTTCTCAAGATAATAATAACGATATTATCCTTAAGGAATCACAACTCTTAAAATCCAGAGAAAATGATTTAAGTATTGAAAATATTTTACAAAGTTTAGAACCACATTCAACTGAAACACATATAGAAAATACAATCTTAAAATCTAGGAATGAATCAGGAGAAGAGTTAAAGTCAATAGAACCTAAGTTACATATTGAATATATTTCAAGAAATATAGAACCACAATCAATCGAAACGAACGTAGAAAGTGCAATCGTAAAATCGTCTCAAGAAAATAACGAAAGAAATCTGTTTACAGAATCAAATCAATTACAATCTGTCAAACTTAAATTAGATACTGAAAACAATTTACAAGATTTAGAACCTCATTCAACAGAAATAAATATAGAAATAATTCATTTGAAATCGTCTGAAGAAACTGTTAGTAAAAATCTATTTATAGAATCCAAACAATTTTCAAATGAAATAGAAACTAATTTAGATACCGAACTTATTCGAGGAAAATTAGAATCCAATACAGAAATTGTTCAAGAATCCTCTGAAGGAAATCTGCTTGCAGAATCCGAAAAACAAATAAATCAAACAGAAAATAATTTGAAAACTCAATATATTTTAGAAGAATTACAACCACAGTCAACAGAAATAAATATAGATATTTTTAAATCTTCTCAAGATATCACTAAAGAAAATTTAGTAGAAGAATCTGAACATTCAGAAACAGAAAAACCTACACTAGATGCTGATTATTCTTTACAAGACTTAGAACCATTTTCAACACAAACGAATACAGAAGTAATTGATTTGAAATTATCTCAAGAAACAAATAATGAAAATCTTCCACAATTGATAGAAACCAATTTGGATACTGAATACATTTTAGGAAATGAACAACCATTTTCAGTAGAAACGATTACAGAAAGTACTGACTTGAAATCTCTTCAAGATATCACTAAAGAAAATTTAGTGGAAGAATCTGAACATTTACAAATAATGGAACCTACACTAGATGTTGATTATTCTTTACAAGACTTAGAACCACATTCAACACAAACAAATACAGAATTTATTAATTTGAAATTGTCTCAAGAGACAACTAATGAAAATCTTCCTCGATCAATAGAAACTAATTTGGATACTGAAAACATTTTGGTAAACGTACAACCATTTTCATTGGAAACAAATACAGAAAGCACTGAATTAAAATCTTCTCAAGATTCTACTAAAGAAAACTTATTAGAAGAATCTGAACATTCAGAAATAGCAAAACTTACACTAGATGCTGATTATTCTTTACAAGATTTAGAACCATATTCAACACAAACGAATATAGAAGTAATTAATTTGAAATTATCTCAAGAAACAAGTAATGAAAATCTTCCACAATTGAGAGAAACCAATTTGGATAATGAATACATTTTAGGAAATGAACAACCATTTTCAGTAGAAACGATAATAGAAAGTACTGATTTGAATTCTTCTCAAGATATCACTAAAGAAAATTTAGTAGAAGAATCTGAACATTCAGAAACAGCAAATCCTACACTAGATGCTGATTATTCTTTACAAGATTTAGATCCATATTCAACACAAACGAATACAGAAGTAATTAATTTGAAATTGTCTCAAGAAACAAGTAATGAAAATCTTCCTCAATCAATAGAAATTAATTTGGATACTGAAAACATTTTGGTAAACGTACAACCATTTTCATTGGAAACAAGTACAGAAAATATTGAGTTAAAATCTTTTCAAGATTTCACTAAAGAAAACTTATTGCAAGAATCTGAACATTCAGAAACAGCGAATCCTACACTAGATGCTGATTATTCTTTACAAGATTTAGAACCATATTCAACACAAACGAATATAGAAGTAATTAATTTGAAATTATCTCAAGAAACAAGTAATGAAAATCTTCCACAATTGATAGAAACCAATTTGGATACTGAATACATTTTAGGAAATGAACAACCATTTTCAGTAGAAACGATTACAGAAAGTACTGACTTGAAATCTTCTCAAGATATCACTAAAGAAAATTTAGTAGAAGAATCTGAACATTCAGAAACAGCAAAACCTACACTAGATGCTGATTATTCTTTACAAGATTTAGAACCATATTCAACACAAACGAATACAGAAGTAATTAATTTGAAATTGTCTCAAGAAACAAGTAATGAAAATCTTCCTCAATCAATAGAAATTAATTTGGATACTGAAAACATTTTGGTAAACGTACAACCATTTTCATTGGAAACAAGTACAGAAAATATTGAGTTAAAATCTTTTCAAGATTTCACTAAAGAAAACTTATTGCAAGAATCTGAACATTCAGAAACAGCAAATCGTATACTAGATGCTGATCATTCTTTACAAGATTTAGAACCACATTCAACACAAACGAATATAGAAGTAATTAATTTGAAATTATCTGAAGAAACAAGTAATGAAAATGTTCCACAATTGATAGAAACCAATTTGGATACTGAATATATTTTAGGAAATGAACAACCATTTTCAGTAGAAGCGAAAATAGAAAGTACTGACTTGAAATCTTCTCAAGATATCACTAAAGAAAATTTAGTGGAAGAATCTGAACATTCAGAAACAGTAAAACCTACACTAGATGCTGATTATTCTTTACAAGATTTAGAACCATATTCAACACAAACGAATACAGAAGTAATTAATTTGAAATTGTCTCAAGAAATAAGTAATGAAAATCTTCCACAATTGATAGAAAACAATTTGAATACTGAATACATTTTAGGAAATGAACAACCATTTTCAGTAGAAGCGATTATAGAAAATACTGACTTGAAATCTTCTCAAGATATCACTAAAGAAAATTTAGTGGAAGAATCTGAACATTTACAAACAATAGATCCTACACTAGATACTGATTATTTTTTACAAGACTTAGAACCACATTCAACACAAACAAATACAGAATTTATTAATTTGAAATTGTCTCAAGAAACGACTAATGAAAATATTCCTAAGTCAATAGAAACTAATTTGGATACTGAATACATTTTGGTACAACCATTTTCATTGGAAACAAATACAGAAAGTACTGAATTAAAATCTTCTCAAGATTCTACTAAAGAAAACTTATTGGAAGAATCTGAACATTCAGAAACAACAAATCCTACACTAGATGCTGATTATTCTTTACAAGATTTAGAACCATATTCAACACAAACGAATATAGAAGTAATTAATCTGAAATTATCTCAAGAAACAAATAATGAAAATCTTCCACAATTGACAGAAATTAATTTGGATACTGATAACATTTCAGAATATGTACAACCATTTTTAGTAAATACCGAAAATACTGACCTAAAATCTTCTCAAGAAAATGTAATTTTAAAATCAAAAGATTTAGAATCGATTGAACGTCAAATCAATACAGAAAGTAGTTTTCAAGATCAAGAACCACATTCAACAGAAACAAATATAATAAGAATTAATTACGAGCTTATAAATGATCCCAGTGTTATAAACGGATTAGAAAATAATAAATTGATGTTGAGTAAAATTGTAAATTCGGAAATAGACAGTAATTCTGAATTAGATAATTTTGACTTGAGTTCATTTAATTTGAAACAAAATGTTGAAGAAAATAACCTTATGAATACAAACATAAAACAACCATCTTTAACAGATTCAAATAAAAAAATATCAATAGAGATGACTGATTATACTGACGAAGAAAATACAAACCCTAATCTCGATTTTACTAATTCATTGATGCAGTTAGAACGAGAATCAAATGTTATAAAAAGTAATGAAATAAATAAAGAGCCTTTCTTAATGGAAATCGATATCAATCGTTCTTCAAATTCTATTGAAAATTCTAAATTGTTAGATTCAAATAATTATACTCAATTCGTTGAAAATACAACTAATTCAGATCAAGAATTGTTACAAGAATTTAATACAGAACAAATTGTTATAATAGAACCTGAGACAATTGACTATTTACTGAAAAATAAATTTATTATTAAACCAGAAAATGATTTTAAAGAAACGAATTTTAATATCTTAAAAGAAACATCAATAGAAAATACTTTGAAAGTATCAGATGGAAATCAGACAGATTCAGATTTCATTCATCAGTTAATCAACTATGAAAACGATTCTAAAGAAGAAAGTTTATTGGACCAAACAGTATCATCAGAAATACAAGATCAGTTGAATAATGAAAAATTATTAAACTTAAAACACGTTAGTAAAGAATTTATATCTGAAGAAGGAATCATTAACGACTATTTGGAAGATTTGGAATATATTCCGACTGAAATACATCTCATAGTTGATCACAATTCTCCCGATTTGAACAATTTTAAAATATTAAATGATATAAATAACGAGACCGATTATGATAATCTAGAAATAAATCCAAACAACAATCTCATATTAACAAAAATAGAAAACATGCCAGAAAAATCATTTCAAGGAGATAACGAATCTAATTTGATTTTAAAACTCTCAGAATTTACAACACCAAATCATTTTAATTATTTGCCCATAACCGAATCTCAGTTTTCTACAGAAGAGAAAATAACTTCAATACAACCAAATGATTTTAAAATAGATTCTATTTTATTAGACAATAGAGTAAATTCTTTTGAGACAAGTTCTTCGAACATAAATCAATTTATACAAGAAGCTCAATTGGATGACTCTTTGGAAATTTATTCCAATGAAATAGAATCTACTATCGGTTATAAAGATTTTAGTAATGAAGAAAAATCTAACATATTAAATTCTATCAACGTTGAAGAAAATGAAAGTATTAGTACAAGAGATTTCAACATTTTCAATATTAAAAATTTAATCAGTGATATTCGAAATTCTGATAGATTAAAAATGGCAATTAAAAATGTAATTAAATCACATGAAGAAAAAGAACCCAAAACAAATTCTATTCTGAAATCATCAGTGGAGACAATTTCTTATCCATTTAATGAATTATTTACAGATGTAACAGTTTCTTCTTCTGAAGATAAATTAAATTTAAAATTTCCAAATATTATACATGCAGAGTCTAATATATCTTCCTTGGATACAAGTTCCTGGAATGAGAATAATTTTATACAAGAAAATCAAATACAACCTAATCAACATAATGAATCTATTCAAAATGATCTAATCAATATACAAAACCAATCAACTGTTCTATATGATCAAGAATTAAATTCTTTCGAAACAAGTTCTTCCAACATACATAAAACTGAATGGAATCTAAACCAAAATTTTGTAAATAAACCTGATTATAAAGAAAAGGAATATTCAAAAGAATTATTTGAACATTATCCCATCGAATCTCCAAAAATTGATTCAGATTTACAAAAAAATCCTTCATTTTTATTTAATAAAATTAATATGGGACAACATGAAAATAATATTATTTCAACACATAAAGAATCAACATTATTTAATGTTCCAAAATTATCAAGGAAAGAATCTATAGAACAGATAAAAGAAATTAATGAATATGAAAAAAATGCAAATTATGATTATACCTTAGAATGGAATCTTTCTGATGAAGATCTATCTGAAAGTCCTTTACAAATAGATCAATATCTTGGTAGTAAAATAGAACAAAACAATATACCAATTTTAATAAATCATGGAAATCTATTTAGTAAGTCTTTAGTTGATTCTCTTGAATATATAGATTTGGAACCATATTCAACTGAAATCAATCCTGTACTAATTGATTACAAATCCATTCAAAAAACTAATAATTTAGATAAATCAATCAATCGAGATGAAATTCATAATGATATGACAATTGAGGATAATTTAAAAATAGATTTTGATAGACTAGGGGGAAGTTTAGAATTTTACAATTCACAGCTTTCAAATAAAGATTATAATTATCTAGATAATAATCAGTCTTATCAAGATAAAACTGATTATAACACAAACTTTGATAATGAGCAAAATGAAATATATTTCAAACAAGCTCAGAGTGTAGATACAAGTAAAGGAAATGCACAAAATTCATTTAGTATTTTCACAAAAAATAAATATCCAAACTTTAATATAAAGCCTATTATAAATTCAGAATCAATTTCTAATGAAATAGATTTCAGTACTATTAATTATAATGTAATGGATTTACATGAATCTGTATCTGAAAAAATACATAAAAATCCGTATAAAAACACAAATCTTAACTTATTAAAAAAAGCAAATGTTGAGGGAAAATTAGGAAAGGTTTATTTAGGAAACATGTTTACAGATAATAATGTACATACAAATAATGAAAATGGTTTCATGATTATACAAAATGATGAAAATATTTCTTCACTTGATTCAATGGAAATGACAACTTCGAATATAATAAATAAATTTGAAAATTTTCCATCTGGCCTTCAGCTAGATAGGAAATATATAACAGGTGATTTAAATGATATAAATAAAAATTCATTTAAATCAACAGCAATAAATAAATACTTTCAAGGGACAAAAACTGTCAGTTTAGAAGACTCAGTTTCTTCTTCAATAGAAACATTGGAAGATGTATCACTGGAAGAAAGGATATATAATCAGGCTAAAAACTTATATAAGAATAATTTGAACTTATTAAGTAACGATGAAGAGGTTACTGAACAATATACAAAATCGAAATATGATGAAGCTACAATAAATGGTGAAAATACTGATGAACTGCTGAAAAATGAAATGAAATTTGCATTGGATGATAATAAATCAAATATTTTGAAAATGCAAACGAATTATAATGATAATAAATTAAAAGATTTTTATTTAAATAACAATTCAAACCTTAAATTTTTCTCGGACGAGCAAGTATATTCAAATTCGATTAAAACAATTCCTTCGTATGTTTATAGTTCAAGAATCACGAATGATCAATTAATGAACATTGTAAATGCAAATAATTTGGCAAATAAGAAATTCACAGACAATCAAAGAGAAACGAATGCACAAAATTTCCACAAATCAAAAATTGCACAACTAGCTTTAGACCACGTTCCCAACAGTCTAACGGAAGTTAATACAGAGTCACTTAAACAGTTATTCCCGTATACTGAAATTAACGAATATCGAGTATTTGATGATATAGTAAAGCAATCGAGGGACGAAAAAATGGATAGAAAAGATATTTTTGAATCAAAACCCTTTTTGGATTATCAGAAGAATAAATATGAATATAATTTACAGTATTCAAACCCTGCTGATCATGTTAATAAACCTACTACCGATAATGTAATGAAAATACATGAAAGTTCTATGTATGATTATCAATTAAACAATAAAAATAATTTTGGAAATATAGTAAATAGTGAATATCTCAATACTGATTCACATTTTAATGATCAAAGTATTGTTGATAGAGAAAAAAATAAAGAACAATTAAAAAATTTGAATTTCATTGAGAAAACATTTTCTAATTCAAAAATATCTGATGATGAAATGAATAAGAAAAAATATTTAGATTCATCAAAAGATAATTATTGCATTGAAAGACATGATCAGAATTATCATACGTTTAAAGAAAAAGTGCCGGTATTAAAACAAACTGAAAATAACATAAAATATAATTCTGATAATAATTTAAACAAAGAACAGATTAAAAACTATCAGCCACAAAACTACAATAATCGTATCAGAACAAACATTAAAAATATAAATCATAAAAATATATGGAACGAATATAAGAGTCGAATTACTGATGCAGTTGCGTCTATTTTAAAATATAAAGACCTAGAATACATAGATTATTCTTATGAATCATCTGAAACTGAAGAGAGTGGCAATGAAAGTAATATAGAGTCTTTGGAATACTATGATTCTTTAGACACAGATGAGGAATTATTATCAAAGTCATTAAAACAGACGACAAATGAAAATTATGGAAAGAATTCTTTGGATGTAGAAACCACAACGAAATTACCTTTAGATGATACTTTAGTTACAACACTAAGAACAGTTTTTGGTCATAGCTTTGGAAAAATTGTACCATCATCTCTAATTGATAACAAACAATCTAATAATGAAATGTATTTTATTGGAGATGGAATTAAACTTCCATTAATAATAACTCATGCTAAGAATGGAGAAATGCAATTATCACTAGATCTTGATAAAATATGTAGCTTATGTGGAAGAAAATATTCAGAACATAAGTTTGACCATTGTGGAAAATCTTATAAGCTAGATGCATCTCAAAATGAAAACTCCATTTCTTATAGCTCGAATAATAGTGATGAATCTAAAAGTTTTACTTATGAAAAATATTCTGGAGACAGTTCTTATATAGAATCTGAAGAAAGTAATCAAAGTATTGATAATAATAGAAGGTTTAGGAAACAATCACCGAATTATAAAAACAGATCAAATATGCAATCATATTTTACATCAGGTAGTTATGAAAGTGAATACAGTGAGAGTTTTTCAGAAGAAGACAGCTATGACTATGATTTGAGAAGAACAATGAATAAGAGAAAACGGGTAGAAAGATCTACATTACCTGAATTAGAATTTGGTACATTAGTACATAAAAATGCATTTTTAAAAGAGCACTACAAGCATCGAGTACCAGAAAAAAGAAATCCATTTAGTAATAAAAACATGCTTATTAAAAATAAATATTTCCCAAGATTGATACGAAATTTGGAAGAAAGGGATAAACTGGAAAATTTATTATTGAATAATGATTCGACTGAAGTAATGAATAATAATAAAAATGAAAATATAGGGCACAGTCAGATTTTTGAAAACGCAGCAAATAATCAACTCAGAGCGAATAATATTGATATAAATGATGTCTTAAAGTATTCTTATTTAGAAACTACAAGTCCAAGAACAGTCACTAATCAAATATCTAAATATCCTAGCTTAGATTCATTAATACACTTTGATCAGGGTATTTTATCTAATGATCAATACGATACACCAACAACTGAAACTGCTAATAATAAACATGATCCGGAACGTATCAATTTAAAAATTCCATCATACAATGAAATAAACACTGAATATAAGCCATGGAGAGGAAATGAAATCTTACATGAACCACATAATTTGAATTATTACAATTTAAATACAGATAATGTAAACCCAATATTACAAAATACATATAATAATCATCAAAATCATGATAATGATCTCAATTCAAAAGAAATACAATTTTATAAACACTTAATTGGCAATTTGGTTCCAAAACGCACTGAAATGTGGCCACAAGATTATGAAATGAATACTCAGTTTCAGCAGCATAGAAATAATGAATGGTCAGAAAATTCTGATAGAGAGAATTTTGAATGGAGAGAAAATAATCAGTATTTGAAAAGATATGGTGATTCCATAGACAATCATCATGTTAATAAAAAATTGTTGTCTCAAGAAAGTTCTCCTGTTCATAGACAACGAAATCATCCACACAAAAAACATAAACATCATCGCAGTCATCATCATCAAAACCAAGATAAACACAAAAGGCATCATCACGATAATGATTCAAGTTATGAATATAGTAAACACCAAGACTCGTCTGAAGAGAAAGAAAAAAAAGCAGAAGTAAAAGCAAATTCATGTGATGAATTTGTAAATGATAAATTGGGACTGATTAGGAGCTTAATTAGTTGGGTAAGAGACTGGGTAACAGAAACAGCTGTGAAAACTAAACAAGCAATCACTGGCTCGTTTCATATTTAAAGGTATTTATTTATTGTAAAATATTAAAAAATCAATATTTGTGTGCCACATTTCTTTTCTCTAATTTTATATTTATTTGTATAGTAGAAAAGTATTTTTTTATGTATATATTATGTAATTTTATTGAATTATTTAAGAAATTGAATGTAAGTATAGTTCTTTAAATGTTAAATTAACATTTATATTTTTAAATAAAAAAATCTAAAAAAGATTTCTTTATGTCTTATTAATTAGTTTTTATTGATTTCTATTTTTTTGTACAAAATAAACTACTGGAAATGAGAGCTAATAAATATTAAACTTAAGTAATAGCATTTTTATATGATTATATTTTTATAAAAATATACATGACATTCAAAAAAAATCACACTGGACATATAAATACAATCTAGTTTACAGATTACTTTCTGATATAAATTTAATTTTAAATATTTACTATTTTAAAGTAGTCTTTTTATGACTTGCATTTTTACTATTTTTTTACAAAATTAACTATTTTTATTAATTATTATATGTATTGCTTTTATTTAGAACAATTGTTGTGTTTAACTAAATGTTTAGCCAAACTACCAGAATGTCCAAATCTCTTCTTACATAAACTACATTCATATGGTTTATCCCCAGTATGTGTCCTTGTATGTACTTTCAAACTACCACTCCTCGCGAATGCTTTTGGACAAATATCACACTTGTATGGTTTTTCTCCACTATGAATACGTAAGTGTGTTCGTAAGTCACTTGTTGAAATACAACCCTTATTACAAATACTACAAACATGAGGTTTGATCCCTGTATGAGACCTTGTATGCTCGGTAAGATTAGCACTAGTAGTGAATCTTTTTGAACATACGCTACATAAAAAAGGTTTTTCTCCTGTATGACGCATCTTATGTTGTTGTAAACCGACATTTGTCGTGAAACATTTTTGACAGATTTCACAGTGATATGGTTTTTCATTTCTGTGTCTTCGTACATGTCTACTTAGTTCACCTTTTGTTAAAAACTTACGACCACATTCGGAACAGAGATAAGAGTAATCTCCAAGATGCCTACGTCTATGTACTATTAAATTTGCATGTCCTATGAAAGTTTTCTTACATATATCACATTCAAAGTTTCTGGTTCCTGTATGTGTATTTTTGTGATATGCTAAACCTGACCCAGAACTAAATGTCTTATCACATTCATCACATTTATATTCAGTAGTTTTGATGTGCCCTTTTGTATGGCTTATTATATGCCTACGTAAACTTCCAGATGTTGTAAATCTGGCTTTGCAATGTTGGCAACTGTATGGTCTTGAACCAGTATGCGTTCTCATATGACATGTTAATGTAGATGACTGGATGAAACCTTTATTACATATAGAACAAAAATGTCTTTTTTCACCTGTATGAATCTTGAGATGTAAAGTTAAATTAGCAGTTCGTGGAAATACTTTATCACAGTGTGGACAACGTTTCTGACTATTTAATACTTTCTTCTTCTTATTTTTATGACTAGACACTTTGTTTATTAATGGTATTTCATCATCTGAATCAAAATCAGAAATATCATGAGTCTTATCTTCCAGTTCAAAATTGGTTTCTTTATTTACTTGCTCATTATTGCACATTTCAGTCTTCACAATTTCATTGGACTGCTTGAAATTTTCATTACATGTTTCATTGATTAATACTTTGGAATGGGAATTAATTGATTCCTGGATATTTGTATGATTTTCTAAGGATCTACTTCTTCTTTTTTCATTCAGATTATTTTTAAAAACTGGACTCAATTCATTATTAGAATCATTTTTAAAATTTTCATTGAAAGGACCTTTAGAAAATGTAAGAGTTTCAATAACTTCTTGATTAATTTCAGATGTATTCAAAATAGGAACCCTTTGTTCTTTTTTAATTAGTTCATGTAGTTTTTTATCAACTTCTTCACATTTTTGTTTAAATAAATAGGCAATATTTAACTGATTCACACAATCTAAACATATGTGAAATGGAAGGCCATCATTATATCTCACCTAAAAAATTAATTTGTTTGCTTAAATATTATTCAAAAAATGCATTCATTTCAATAATAGAAAATATCATTCATTATTATGATTTTATTATATGAACTAATATTTTTTTTATTATAATAACGATAAAAATCTTAGTAATTAAAAATTATTGGAAATATTTTTATTAGTGCAATAATAATGATTGTATATTATTTTTATATCATCTATATTATTACATAAAAACATTTTTTTTTCAAAAAAAAACTATACAGAAATCAAATTTCATGTTTTTAAATTCACATTTATGAGTGTATTATATAATTTTTGTAATTTACATCTTACCTGTACAGATGTACATGCCATTAACATATCTGATAAACTAACTGAAGGCATTGTTGTATCTTGTGAATTAAACAAAGGCCTCATTTCTGCTTCTTCTGCCATACAAGATCGACACATTTTCCCAAAAGAAAACTCATTAAACATTATCATTTATTTATAACAAAGTTATTCGAAATTCTCATTAGTACAGGGCCTTAACTCAGAGGAAACAATGGGGAACATTTAAGTTTTTATTTATTAAAAATACATATAGTACATATTATATTGATTTTACTTTTACACTAACAGTATAATAAAACATTTATGTATCTATTTATATCTTTTAACTATATCAAATTATATATTGATCGAAATATTATAACCTGAAATTCGTCAACACTATTTTTTTATTGTTGGAATAAACATGTAGTGTAAAATAGTTTATATATATATATATATATATATATATAAATATATATATATATATATATAAATATAAACAAAGCTAATTAAAAATAAATAAATTGATATAAGAACAACAATGTTTAATTAAGATAATTAACAAATAATAATTTTAACGTAACTAATAATTAAAATATAATTAATTAATTTGTAATTTCCATAAATAAATCAAAATAAATATTTTTCTAATAGAAAAATTGTTTAAATATAATAATAAATTATATGCACATGAAATATTTTCAGTTTATTATATTATAATTATATTTTAAAACAATTCTTATAAACTAATATTTAAAAGTATACTTTGCATAAAATAAGTATTTTTTAAACCAAAATTAATAAGTAAATAAATTTATATATTTATTTATAATTGAATAAAAGTATTTCGGTAGTTTTTAATCCATGAGATTATTTTAAACGATATTTATTTAAAATACCAATATTTAAAATTATTCATATAAAATATATTTATTAAATCGTATAATAAACAATTATATTAAACTAGTACTCATTTTTAATTATTTGGTTAGTATTTATTCTCAATTTTAGATTTAATATATTTTTTATATTAATTGTTTTATTAAATTATCAAAATTAGTTATATATATATAATTAAATGATCTATTTAGAAAAAAAATATTATAATTGATTGGTGATTGCCATAAGTATCATTTATTAAGGAATTAATAGCTGAAAATATAATTTACTACACCCATGTACTCGGACATAGTAGCGCCATTTCTCTACAAGTTTCTTGTAGATAAAAACACAGTAGTTGTGAATGTTACGTGGCGCATACTAGTGGTGGATAATAAACTAATAATTCGCGAGTGCGAAATTCAAACGGTAATAAAATTACATATGTACACACATATCATTCATATATATATATATATATATATATATATATATATATATATATATATATATATATATATATATATTTATGTTTGTATATACACTATACTATATTCACTTGATAATGGTTATCAGTAAAATGTTATATAAACATTGACGTGTATAGACAATATTTATTTTTCAGTATATTTTCGATTGAAAATATTTATTAAATAAAGTAATGTGCTTATGAAGTTATTTCGATGTAAAATACGTCAACAATCAATGTAAGTATATATTAAAAAATATTTTTTTAAATTATTTATTTAGAATATTCTATTTGCTTATAGATAAGCAAATTACGTAATCATTTTTATCACAAATATCATCTGTCCATTGATTTGGTCTTTGTTGAATATTCAGAGACAAATAATGATATTTTAACGTTTTAAGTTTTGTAATAGTTATAGATGAATTTCTATGTGAACATTTATAAAATTATTATTTTTAATATAAGATATTAATTTCCATTTTTGGATGTATGTAGTAATCTCTTGACTATTTTAAACTAGTGATTAATAATTTGAGATAATACCTCAAGTTATTTTCTTATTACATCGATTTATTATATATTAAGTAAAAATAAATTTCGGTACTACTCTAAACCTCTCTACCTACTTATGAAATTATAACAGAATGTTTAAACTATTATTCAATTACAATATGTATATTTACAATTCTTTCAAATATGCTTTAGAAGAAAATATAACTTTTATACATATTATTTTTTTGATAATTATTTTAAATATACATTTCTTATCCCATTTGAAAATTATACAATTAAATTATTTATATATTTTCGTACATTTTTCAATAAAAATTCTTAATATAGATATAATTAATTTTTTAAATTAATTTTTTTCTTCTGAAATATAACATTTATAAAACATTATTAAATATTAAAATATTTTAAAATGTTTGATCTAAACATCTGTTATATAAATATTTTTGAATGATACTTGTTTATTATTTAAATAATTTCATATTTTTTAAAAAAATATTAAATTTAATCTATATATCTAAAATTAATGAATTTTAATTTAAAAATGAGAATTATTGCAATGTCTTTTTTTAATTACTTAAATTTTTTTCAAAAGGTTTTGATATTTAATAAATACTTGAAAATATAATTAATTTAATTAAATATGTTTATGAATAAATCCAAATTAATTATAGATTGCAAATTTAGTACTTCTTATTTTTAATATTAAACTTAGAATCAATTTCCTATTCCTATAGATAGGTTGATTTTGATAAAATTGGGAAATGGATTAAAATTAAAAATAAAATACTTCCAAAAATATCAGTCTAAAAAAGGAAGTTACTTTGAAAGAAATTAAAATTTACTATTAATTGTAAAAATAACTTAACTATAATATTTACATTTTTCATTATATTTTTACTTTTTTAAAAATGAGTGTAAGATAAAATATTTTTGTATCTAGTAAAAATCAAAGAAGATACATAGTTGGAACAATAAATTTTCATCGAGACCCAATTAACATTTTTACTTTCGATGTACATCCTGGATGAATATTCAGAAGTGAAAGGAAAGTGAAGTATGTAAACAACAGTTTAATGAAAAAAATTACTCATCATCGATATTCACTTTTGTTGAGTTGTTGTTTACACGAGACTTTCGTTTCTATTCTGATTATTCGTCCAGGATGTGTGCACGAATTGATATTTGTAAACAGTATATTTATGGTTAAGTTTCGTATGAATTGTAACTTTATTTAGTCGTTTCAGAAATTCTATATTTATTTTATATGTGGCAATGTTCTATTTTTGTTCTACGTATATTTTCATCAAAAGATTTTATATTGTTTAATACCAGTTATTATCAATAGTATGAAATTATTTCCAAGTCATATTGAATTTCTCTAAAATAAATGTCTTAACTGTTAAATTCGTTAATATATGGATTTTTTTAAAAAAATATTTCATATTCATTTTATATCCAAATATCTTTTATAACTGATTTCTAATTGAAAATTATCTTGAGTAAGGATGATATAGAAAGAATATGAATAAAAAAAAATACCAATTAAATTAAATGGAAAATGTATGAATGAAAATTAAAAAACAGTAATAAATTATAAGTGTATGTAAATAAATTTCACTTTATATACTACCTGGAAAAGGAAATAGGGAAAAAATGAATTCAAATCAGAATACAAGGAGGGGAAAAAATTTAATGAAGTAAATGAATCTAAAAAAAATGTATTCTTGAATATGTAAAATTTTTAAATCTTTTTTATATACTAAACAATTTATTTTTTTCCCATATTGAATTAAATGTAATGATTTTTGTCTCATTAATTTATTAGATTACTTATAATTATTTCAGTATGTTTAGCTTACTTCGTAAATATTATTTTTCGATTTTAAGTAATCTATCTAAAACAGTGAACCTTATTTTTTAATATATATTCTAAATAAAAGATCTAGATTACAAATTTATCTCTTAACAATAAATTTGTTCGCACAGATAATTCAATATTTTGCATTTTTACCATAAAAAAAATATATTTTTTCTATAAAGAAATATCATACTCTAAAAATAACTTAAAATTCCTTTTAAGGAAAACATTGAACAATGACTTTTTATTGAACATTTTTTATAAAATATTATATTTAAGGGAAGTAGATATTTTATGAACAAGTGGATTAGATAGTAAAAAATAATTTGTGATAATTTCATTCCTTAATATTCCTTTTTTTTAGTTTTAATAATTATTTATATAATTTATTCGATTTTTGTAATTTCATTATATTTAATAATTATCCTTTTCTGTTCATATTTGTCAATATCTCATCTATTTGACATTGTTGATATAGCCATAAAATTTGCATATACATCATTAAACAAACTGAACATTAAATAATTATTAAACACTTATAAAATTTTAGTTACTAAGGGATTGATTTCATTTACTTCTCTAATTTTCATAAGTGTGTACTTACAATAACTTGAAAAAAATTAAAATTTGTTGCTAATATTAAAAAATTTGATGACTGTTGCTATAACGTAATTATTGGCAAATTGTATATATTTTTAGCAAATTTTATTGCATTGAACTAATATTCGTTTCTTGTATCGTCTTTCTTTTGGATATGTCTTGAAGATAGGTGTGTTTCAATCGATATTTATTTTCTCTGTTATTTCTGTCCCTGGATAAAGCAACTTCAGTTAGCTTAACCCAAGGAAAGATATAAAAAAGTCTGGATATATTCTAGACTTATAAAACGTATATATATATATATGTATACTTGTGTGTGTATGTATTACAAAATAAATCGTTGTAAAAATTGTTAGAAAAACATATTAACAGAAAATAGCAAGTAATATTAACATTTATCCTTAACTAATACATTTGACTACCTGAAATATATTCTACGCATAAATTTGGACCTGCAGTAAATTCAGGTAACCGTTCTTTGTGATATTTTGACCAGTAGATTTAGAATAATATAGCAATGTACAGAAACAGTATGAATACTTTACGTAAAGTCGTTAAATTCCCGGAAGATGTTTCAAATGTTAAACAGAATACTAGCTAGTCGACCAGTATATTTCGAATTCGTATTTGTTATATCTTTGTATAAAAATATGTTATAATTATTGTAAATTGTTTATCTGAATATAATTTGAAAATAAATGATCAGCAGATATTTTACAATTTTTGAAAAACAAGAAATTAGAAATAATTGTAATTTGGTGCTGAGTCTTAGTTAATTTCTGTTAAAAAGTGTTGCTCAATACATTAAAGAAATTAAATTAGTGTTAAATAATTATTTATTTCCTTACATATACAAATGATTTGTTATCAAAAAATCATTCCCATACAAAAGTATTCAGTTATTACTCATTGTTTACAATTTTGAATAAATATCTGTTTCTGCATGTCTTCAAGATATTGATACAAGTTTTTGGACAATAAATTGTAAAATTATTAATCATACCCTTGTATATTAATCACCACAGTAAATAAATGTTTAATTTTATAAATAAACATTTAATAATATTTTTTTGTAGACATTGTTCTGTAATATATAAATAATTATTAACAGTAATTTTCTGGTGAAACTCTTGTATTATTTTTTATCTTTTACGATTGCTTTTTCTAAATTATCTTCAAATAAATTTTATCATTTTAACTTTATATTACGAATTTAATTCTAGATAAGATTTCGATGACCATTTTATCAAAAAAATTATTCTGTGTCCATTATTTTATCTCTTTTTTTAAAAAAATTGTCAGTTCAAACACTGGTATATATGTTTATCCAGAAAGTTATTTTTTATCTTACTTAAACTCATAGATTGGATATGCTATTATAATTAATTACTATTTTTTAAAAATGAATGCTAAGGGGGCAATATGTGTTGTGCGAATTAAGCTAAATATATTTTTAGAAAAGGATGATGGATTTAGTTATTTTTAATTTTTTAAACCAGTTCGTTACTAGAGATGAAAAGTGGATTTTATATTAGTTTTAAATGTTTGTTTTGAAGAAAGTCTTTTATTGTGATTAAAATAAGAACTTTATCAGGTTTTATTGTACATGTGATATAGATGGGATTATACATGTTAAAGGATTAAATGATCCTTATTATAAATGATTTTTAAGGAAAATTCATGAATTATTTAAACGATTTTTTAGTACAAGTATTGTAAATGACTTATACTATAGGGTGGATTTTTTTTAAGTGTGATAGAACTTTAAATTAAATCTCTATCGAAAATTCTATCTAACCTAAAAAAACAGCATTTATAATATTTATTTAATTTGAGATTTATTTTGAAATAAAAATGTCCATTTTTTAGCAAACGTTGAATCATTTTGCATTTAGATAACGTTACAAAAATTGATTTGTGGGAAGTTGGAAGGATTAGATTGGGAAATCTGTTGTTATTAATTATATTCTTCATTTGTATTTTTATTGAATTAGCATCGATTTTGGTTTTTATGAAATTATTTAAACCTGATCCAATATATATATTATTAACCTCTTTCTTTTCATTGCTGAATGAAATTGATTTCATTCTGTTAAAACTTCCAGAGATTCGGTATTTCTCTTCCATTCAATACTGACAAATTTTTCTTATGTTTATCATCCCATCTATCCACGAGGTGTCTCTTTTTAAGTCTTTTTATATTTCTGAGTTCAGAATCGTTAGTGATTTTCTCTTTTTCCTATATGAGTGAATTAGTTCTGTTTTAAACATTTTAGGTTTGTTAAATGTGAGTAATTTTTATATATTTTTTCGAATTTGTGTGGTAAGTGCATGTGTTTGGTTATCTATTTGAAAATGATGGACGAGTCGCCACTGTGTGTACGAAAACAGACGTGCAGTGCAAAAACTATTTCAATGATAGTTAATTTCGATATGTGTACATAATTTTTTCTCGTTCCATCTTCTTTTTATTGCTCGCAGTGAACATTCTTAGCAGTCCTGTACCCGCATGCACGACGCCTCCAGTCGTCGTTCCGTCCATCCGTGTGCGAATTCGTACAAACAAATAGAACTGGCAACAGTGGACTAGCGAATTAACCTTGTGTCAATGTGCAGAGTTCGCGAAATTGCCAACGTTGACCGCGGCTGCCCCCTACCATACAATGTGGACGCGCGAATATGATCGCGTATTACGGCGCTGGCCACGCCTTCCGCACGTAGCCTCGGTGCACGCAATTACATTGGCCAACAGCGCGCAAATCACCTTCACAGCATGCAGGATTAATGACACCTACGCCGGTTACTCTATATACACTAGAAGTAAATATTTTTTTTAAAAAAAAATTCAAGCACACATTGTTTCTGGCACTCGTCAAAATTGAATATGTATATTTATGTATGACGACAAATGTTCGAAAATAGTCGTAATAAAATATGTCGGATGCGCTCTGGCGTTCGCTGTACGCAATGGCGCAAAAACGTTCTAAAATTAAATTAAGCCGTTTTGTTATTTTCATCTAATCAACGTACGAATGTCAAATGAAGGAAAATTGCTCTATCGAACATTGAATTGCGCGCAAATAGGTTTTTTTCTGAACAGATCCGAACACTTGCACATTTTTCATACACTTCTATTTAAGAGATCCTTCGAACCAAATCCTTCGAAAAATTCGATCACAAGATGAGTTTTATCGAGAAAACAAGTTATTCAGTTCAATAACTTTTCTTTGCATTCTAAAATATATTTTTTTTTTAAAAAAAACATTAAATTTCATTATATTTTTTAAAATATTTAGCACATATATTTTTACTACATCTAAAAAAATAAAATAAATATATAAAATTTAAATTACAAATACACTGAAATCTAGAATGATTAAAAATGTCCTTTTTTAATTCTCTCTACTGATAAATTATATAAGACCAATTATCAATAACGTACGTTTTTTCTTACCTTAAATTAATGAAAATCTTATAAATAATAACTAAATTGAGACTAATTTTATTATACAGTTGAGATAATAAACATTTTTTTAATTGAAAAAATATATATTAATAAATTAAATTCTTTAATTAACAAATAAAAAAAGAAAGTTGGAAAATTAATACAGTATTATATAAAATAAAATCTTATTAATGTATACAAGTTTCAATTTGTTTAGTTATTCAATGAAAGACACATAGTTATGAAAATTAAACATGTTTTCGAGTTTGGTTAGAAAAATGGTCGATATTGAAATCAAATAGAAAATTGATACCAAAGTTTTAGTATAACTGGAAAAACATCCATCGATTTTTTTAATAATTAGAAAAATATATATTTGTATAAATCCTCTAAATCTCATATAAAAATATGTAAAACGTATGAAAAGTTCAATTAAAAGAAAATGGATAATGATGAATGCTCTAGTTGACTATTCACATTAAATGTTGATAAAAAAGAAATATTTTTAATTTAAGGTATAATTAATTCATAAAAACATATAAAATTAAATTTATTTTTATGGAAATTGCATAGTATTTTCTTAAGCTAGCTTCTTTTACAGAATTGTCCTTTATAGACAATATTCCTATTAATTAAACAATTTGGAAATATATTTTGAGAATTCTTTTTATTATTGCAACAAAATGATTTTGGATATCAGAAATAATACAAAATTTAAATCTTTTTAATACCTACTTAATTATGTTGAATATGAAAGATGGACCAATTTTATAATAGCTTTTTTAATCAAAAACTTATAAAAAAATGTTTTTTTCAATTCATCAGTTTGCAAACATCTAAAATTTACAAGCACTTAATTGAATATTAAAAATGGACCAATTTTAAAATTAATTTTTGAATCAAAAACTCAACTATCTTTTATACTAGTTGTATGTATATTATCGTAACGAATGGTCCAAATATTCAATCAAAATTCAGATTGATTCTTAAACACGTTGTAAGAATTTTTAAATAAAATTGCTGGTTCATTTTGTAATCGTTTAATGAATTCGAAATGAAATAATCCTCTTATTTTGAAAATGAAAATCGAAACGAATTATCTTGATTTGTGATTGTGAAGTTAGTATCTTTTTACCAAAAATATAATTTCCCAGTTTTACAGTATTTTATTTGAAAGATCGTGCTGAACGAGCCAAAAGACTCCAATATATAAAACTCTGTTGAAAAGAACCAAAAAATAAATATCTGTTTACCATTTTAATTGTAAATTTGAAGATACTGAATCTTTTCAGTAAAATCATTTTTTTCTATTTATTAAACCAGTATAGTCGATTAAAACCTTTATAGTTAAAAATTAATATAAATACAGTTTTTTTTATAATAATTTTTATAACATATTTTGGGTATTATTTATTGTTAGATCTATGATTTTCTAGTATTAATTTCAATTCTAAATCCATTTTTAAGATGGATACTCTATCTAGAGATCGTTTCATTATATTAATAGCTTAAATTTAAAATCATAGAGAAGAAAAAGAGGATAAAATTAGAGAATGTCAAAAAAACCTTTAATTCCACTAACAACTTTCAGAACATAGGTACAAATGTTCAGTAATTACATGTATAATTAAAATATATCTTTCATGATTCCTGAGTACCATTTTTTTATCTTTCCACCCACATACGTAAATTTTCTAGGTGCGTCTCTGTGTTAAATATATACACAAGAATGTGGCATGTGCAATGCACACAGACGGTCGAATGTTTCGTATTGAAGGTTAAGTTTTCTATTTATTTAATAGAAGTAAAGAAAATTATTTTTAAGACGAAATAAAAAAAAATCTCAGTTGGTAACACGAAAGACGTAATTAGTTTTTCCAATGATTTTCTTCGTATGAATAGAACATTGAGACATTGAAATTGTCTTTTTTTAAATAGGAATTTTCTTAACAATAAACAATTAGAATTTATATATATATATATATATATATACATATATATATAAACTATTAATTGAATGGAGAATTACATTTTTATTTAGTATTTGTTGAGTGTTTTATAAGAAATTAAGTTCAAAAAAATATAAAAGGAATTTAAAACCTTTTTTTGTAGTATATCAATGAAAAGATTGAAGGATTAGTTTTTCTGAGGAAAAAAATGAATTAAATCGAAAATTAAGTTTTTACTTAATAAATTATCAATAGTTTCTTTAAAAATTCAAGTTTTTTAAAAAATAGATATTAAAACAGTATGTTTTTGTTATACAAATTTTTTTTTGTGAAAAATGAGACGTTATTTCTTATAAAACTAATCACATTAGTTTTAAATTAATTAATTAAGACTTTTTTTGAGTAATTAATATTTTAATGACGGTTTATTTCAATTAAATTAAATTTTTGCATTTATAATTCCAGATATTTTTTTAAAAAAAATATATACATTTGTTATTTTTTTATTCTGTTTATTTATTTATACAAATTGTAGTTTTGAAACGATACAACTCAAAAAAATAATAAAGTTTTAAAACTTTTCACGAATTTTTATTTGATAATGAAATTATAACTTTTTACTAAATGAAAAAAGTAATTAAAAAATATGTTTAATATTGACTAATCGAATTAATATTCAAAATTTATTTTTTAACAAACTAATCATTAAACACAATTATTTATTCATGCCTTATCATCATTATAACTGTTTTTTAAAAAATCTTGGATGATTATATGATTATTCAAATGTGTATTAACGAAAAAATAAAAATGATTGAATAAATTTTATAAAAAAATATGATAGTATTAGAATAGATTTTTTTTATTTTTTTATAACTAAAGTAAGTAAATCTTAATGAATATTATTTAAATATAAATTTATATTCATTACTGATTCAAACAAATAATTCATACAGCTCGTTATACGACGATGTTCGAAATCGTTTAACGGAATTTTAATAAATACGGAGCTTACTAGTTTGTTCCTTGGAATGACACGATATCATTTGAATATGTGTCCAGAGTCTACGACAAGTTAACATGACTATACGTAAGATTAATTATAATTAATTGATCGGTGGATCGATTACTACTTGACCTTATTTACAGTCTCATTACATAGTCTATTTAAACTGGATGTTGTTATATTGTTTAAAAAAATGTTATCAAAAAAATATACACGTTCAAATATTTTTTTAATAACTGACGAAAATATTTCTAGACGTTGTCTTAAAATAATTTTTATACTATTTCAGATTGAGTTTATTATTAAATATAATTTTTATATTTAATATTTTTTTTCTATCAAATATTTTGTATGTTTTGTAATTGACCATTTGTATCATTTCTGCTCTATCTACATGGAGTTAAAAATCAGAGAAGAAAATTCAGTCAGAAAATTTTCTTAAAAAACGTAGTCAATAAGTTTTTCGTTTTATTAAAATTTTCGTTTTATTAAATTTTTAAACTAATAATTGTTGTCTAGACATACTACCAGTTATAAATATTTGATTGAGTCAAAAATTTATATACAAATTCAATAAATTCTGACTTCAGTACAAGTTACATTCATTTCTTTTTACAAATATTTCAAATATCAAATTAATATATTTCCAATATTGAAAAACTGTGAAGTAATATTTCTACCTGTATCTTTGAGAGAAGTAAATGTAATCGATCATACAAAGAAGTCTGTAAAATATTTACATACATTTATACATCCATTTATATAATACATTCATACATATATGTGTGTGTATACTGCATCGTTCCCCCATCATTCATCCCCTATCTTAGGTCACTGAAACATGAAAAATCCAGTGAAAATAGATCTCTTGCTGACTACGCTCGTCTGCTTCAGTATTCGCAGGATATGCGAGCTTAATTACAAAGAGGGTATGAAAATAAACAAATATATATATATATATATATATATATATATATATATATCCATATAATATTTCGTTACAAATGTATCTAAAGAGAAGCACACGTTTATGTATTATATAATTTGATGCTTTCTTTCATTTAATATATATGTGTGTGTATGTTCAAAGCAGAGTTCGTTTTTTATTAAGAATTCCATTAACAAAAATATTAATAGATTCGATAACGATTTCTTATAAAAGTAACGTCTGCTAATAGTAATAGAGCTTTTTTCAATAAAACGTCAAAGAAAATAAATTCAGATGATTAAATGTTCGTCTACTGTAGACTTATTTAAAGTTTATAAAAAATATAATAAGGCAAGCATACTTGTTTGTGACAAGTGTTTTTGTACGATTTATTTTTAAATTCGTCAACATTGAAGCTAACTGTACGTTCAAGACAATTATTTTCGAGTTGAAAGATGAATAATATAATATGTCAAAAATAAATCGATTGTTAAAAATATTCCTTGGAGATGTGATTGATCCATTTTTTCCTAAATCAATCATTAATTTAACATTGTAAAATTTTATAAAATTGTTCAGTAATTGTAGTTTATATGGATTTCGATAACCGTTCTGTCATCTTCATAGTGAAGTATTATAGAATTTAATTGGATTAATCGACTCGAGAGAAAAATGAAAGATTGAATTTTAAAAAAAACTAATCTTCCGCCAATGTTTATTTTATGTTCAAGAAGAATTTCTAATTAAATCGCGCCGTAGACTAAATATTCAAACGTATACTTTCGAAATAAAATCGATCGTTTTAAAAATATTTTTAATATTTACTCAACGGTACAGAAATATAGTTCTGAGATTACGTAAATATAAATTTGATTGTATGTGATTTTTTTTTCTTCTCCGACTCGATCATTTTTTTTTACGTCCGTCTGGTTTATTTGTATTAAATATACGAGATTTATATATCTTTGTTATAAATATACATTCGCTGTTTTATTCTAGCAACTTTTCTGAATGACGTATTCAAATAACCAGATAAGTGGTTTGGAGTGGTTTGCAATATAATATTTTTAGATTCGTATTATAATCAACGTAATTTCTTTACTACAAGCTTAAAACAGTTAATTATTAATGTTGCTCATTTAATATCACTGATTTAATTTTTTTTCGTATACCCACACACACACACACACACACACAATTATAAGAAATCTACATTTAAATTAATTCCCTATAACTAAAAATATTTAGTTATAAAAATAACATCGATTCTTAAATGATTTTACAAATGTTCTTCTAAAATACAAGCTTTAACATGAAGTTATAAAGATTGACAAGCTCTCAAATATTCCTGCTCTTCCCCTAGTGGTCTTGTATATATTATCGATTCTCTCTCAAAGTTCTTCTCCGGTATTTATGGTATGTGCATGAACTAAACTATTAAGATAGTTCCTAGGTAAGAATTCAAAAGAGATTTTGTTAACAAGAGAATGTTAATTTCTAGATATTTTTTTAAAAAAAATCATCCTGAATTTTTATTAAAAAAAGATCTGTTTCAGTGAAATTTTGTTCCATACTCGACAAATATTCGTCAGAAAGATTTATTGTTTTAAATTAAATTTAATTTTCATGCATCTTAAACCATAAATCCTTCTGTTAAATGTGCATGTGTGTTTCTACTAAAATGTACGATTAAGAAACATATTTTATGTTCAATAAATAACCGTATATTTAAATAAGATGCCTACTGTTGTCGTTTCATTATATTCTATTCATGTTCATGCAGTTAAATTATATTAATATTATGAATATGTTTCTCAGTATAATAGATATTTAATCCAATAAAATATCCTTAGTTCTATAATTTTATACATCGATGCTTGCATCTGTTCATTTGAATAAATAAAACGTATAATAAATATTCTTATTAATTTGATTGGTAATAAATAAAATTTCGGTTCGACTGACGTAAAAGATTTCGAAATGGTTTTTAATTTCGATTTTATAGAATATCATTAATTTATATTCAATTTTTTCAATGCTTCGATTTGATTTTAAAATATTATAAAGATCAAAGGACAGAAATATATGTCTGGTTTATAAAATCAAATATTCGATTTGAAATACGTATCAGTTTTACACAAATGAATCATTTTTTCTAACATCTTAAGATTTTATAAAAGTTTTTTTATAACTATTTATTGAACATTTATAAATCTTTGTATTTTTGAAATAGGTGATTATTTTGTATATTTTTTCAATTCAAAAAATAAATATTTGAATTAAAAATAATTTCAGTTAATAAAAAATATATTTTTTATTTTCGTAAAAGATAAATCATTCAGCAACTACAAAAAAATTATGAAATGTGAAAAAAATCAATAACTGATACAAATATTAAAAAGAATTTACAAAATTTCAGTATACTGATTTTTATTTTTCTGATATATTAAAAACTTAATCAAAGAACAGTATTTATTTTTCTTGTTAACACTTCTTTTATAAAATTCGTTTATTTTTTTAATTAATCTACTTTGTTTATATTTAGAATTTTTTTTCACTTCTATTAATTTTTTTTTATTATTGTATATAAATATGTGTTTGTAAAAATAATCAATATTTCATTTATAATGTAATTAGTAACACATTACATCTGTGTTAACTTGAAACGAGTCAGAATCATCTTGACAAATTATTGATAATCTAGATTGTTAATCAACGTATAATGGAGATATTTTTATAAGTTTTAGAAAGATTTGTATGTACATTATATATATATATATATATATAAGACAAATAGACGTATATTAATTTTAGTTGGATAATTTGTTACAAATCCAATATAACTTTCTTTACTCACTCGACATTATTAAGAGTTATTTTGAAAATGTTCTAGTCGGAAATGAAAAATGATTCCTGCTCGACGACGTTCTATACAAATGACAGTGGTTCAGTCACGAGTAAATAACTCAATAATAATAAAAATAATAATAGAATGTAATCAATTCTTATATCCGCATCCTGAATGCACTCACACGAGATGAGAAGTTTAGACGCAGTCGGTGCTTTTGAATTGAATTCGTTTTGGTGCAAACGAACTCGAGTTTCAACTTAAATATGTTTGTGTATGAACCCTGTTTAACATTTATTTTGGATTTTATGGAATCAAAATACATTGTAATATTTTTTTCATATATATATATATATGATATACAGAAAAAAATTGACAAATAGACAGAGTATTTTCAATATTTTTTTTTAAAAAAAACAGTTCTGTACGTGTGTTTTCAAACGTGATAGAACTTTAAATTGAATTCCTATAGAAAATTCTATTTAATCTAGAAATTACTTTTTATATATACATATTTGTATGTATATATAAAGGTATGATGAAGGTGTTTTTTATGATGAAGGTGGTTAAATAGAATTTTCTATAGGAATTCAATTTAAAGTTCTATCACACTTAAAAACACCTATATTATACACAGGTGTAAACAGTTATAGTACACTAACTTTTTAATATTTGAAAAGTAAAAGATAACTATTTAAGAAAAAAATTGTAATTTTATATTTTAATATATATATGTATATAAATTATAATTAATAATTATATGAATTATTAAATTCAATAAAAAAAATAAATTTAAATTTAATTCCTAAATTAAAACTGTTTTCAAACACTAAGCAATTTTTTATAAAGTTAAATGTAATAAGATTTAATTCGTTTGATGTTGCATACAAAAAAGAATATCACCTAAATGAAGATGATAAAAAAATGGTGTAAACTCAAAAATAGACCTACATAAAATATAATAGTTGCGTTTTGTCAAACAGATAAGTTCATGAGTTAAAAATAGATATGGACCGTTTTATATTTGTTTCTGATGTAAATATTTAAGAATGAGGAACAACATAAAAATGTATCACACTTAAATTATTTTTAAAAAATATTCAAATTAGTGGACGTTGTGAAAATGTTGTATTTTTACTAATAAAGCTTGTAAAAGTTTGAAATTCTGTTAGTTATATTTCGTCAATTTGTTCTACGAAAATTAGAAAAATGTCGATTTACAGTTTGAATTATCAATTTCTATGTTTAGTAAATTTACAAAATTGAATTAAATTAAATATTATTTTTTTATTTATGAGTAAAAATTTTAAATAGAAATTAATTTTCTAAAAGTATCTCCGTTTATAAAAAGATTAAACATGTAATTATTAATGATTGAAAGAGTTTTAAGAGGAAAGAGGTTTGACAGCAGGAATTTTTCCTGCTGTTGAATCTGATTTATTCTGAGTAAAAATGTTATAATTGTATATCACTGTGTGTGTATGTATATAGATATTTAGAAAATTTATGAAAGGGTTAAAAAAATAATTAATACATGTATTCATTTTATTATATGCTATTAGATGATCTTGCGATTAATAAAAGATTATTCTTGGTATCCATATTTTCTTATTTCTCTAACTTGTCTGAAGTTTTTAAATTATTTTAATATTAATCATTGTTTCATTATCTCAAATAACAACTGATAAGGTACACTGATTAAATATACGTTTTTTTTTCAAGCTGAATATCATTTTCGAATCAAATATTGAGGGTCTTACCTTAAATATATTTCATTTTATTTTTCAATCTACTTCTTTATTAAATGATTTATCTTTACTTGTTATTTGTATTAAACATATATACATACTTCATGATTTTTTCGATTTCTTTTTTATTTCAATTTTCAAAGATAAACAAATCCACTGAATGATACTATGGTAGTTTTTATTATTAAAATGGAATCCTATTTTTCAATGAGCTTTGTATAATTTTCAATCATCTTTTATAAATATATGTAAATACACTTATCAGGAACGCACAACTTAATTTTTAAATAAAACACCTTTTTTTAAGTGAGCGATAATGTTTTTTTGAACAATGATGTGTGTGCGTTTCTGATGGGACTCTCTCTCTCTCTATATATATATAATTTTATTATTTAAAAATTATTTTATGAGATCATTAATTGCAAATGAAATATGTAATAAGTGTTATTAACGAATTAGTCCCATTGTTAAACAGATTAATCAATTTATAATCAAATTAAATATGCATATTTTCCTCTTGTTTCAAAAAAATATTTTAGAGAAAATCATGAGATATGTAAAGCTCAATTAAAATTCGAAATCGTGACCTACTGAACGTTTGCCTGAATCGATAAGGTCACTGACTTGCAGCATTCTTATGCAGTGTTTTTTTTGAACGTACAAAGCACACAATTTCTGGGCAGATATAAAATATCAAATAATCCTTATTTGAAAATATCTGCTTATCCTTGTTTTAATAGACATATTTATTATTATTTTATTTTGTCCCATTTGCTGATACAGATATAATTTTAGTTTCAATCACTCAAAAAATGAAAAAAAATTTGTTCATATTTGTAATTAATTCTCGAAAACGGATCTCAATTGAGTTATCTTTTATATCAGTACGGTATTAGTTTAAATAATTTATATATCCGACATCGTTCCTCGACATGTATACATACATACATTCTTTATTTTATGATTAAAAATGGCCGACCGACCGACACTGACAACACAGTTTATCCGTGACACATATAAATTATAACTTCCGATTTCACTTACACATTCAAAATAATTATATTATTCTAGATGCTAGACGAATGTATTAAATGTCTTCTCAGTTATGTGACTGTTGTGTGCACAGAACTATCTAGCATATAATTGGGATATTTATACTGGATACCAGAAGTTCAGCTCGTGTGTGTGTATGTGTCTCTTTAGGTAAATAAGTAGATGACTATAAATAGAAAATTATCTATACAATGAATCTGCTATGATTTAGTTATGTAATAAGGAATGTAATTGGTACCTGGTACAATAAACAATGCAATATTTCTTTACATTACTATTTTACATACACACAAACACACACACACATATATATGAAAATATGTCGTGTATTTAAGTCCTTCGTGTTTTATTAAGCCATTTTGTTAAAAGTAAATATTTATGGATTCAAATCAGTACTTTCCTTCATTTTCACAAATATTATTTATAAATGAAAATCATCCATTAACAATAATTTATCTTGATTACAATTTAATTCATACCAGTTGAAATCTAGATTTTTGGAATTCATTTAAAAATATTTTTTGAACTAAAATCTTTTTCTTTTCTTTATGTGCTGTATCTGGTCAACTGATTATTGGCAATTATTTAAGAAATTGCAGTTTTCTCTATAATTTCATAAGAAAAAAATCTGGAATGTTTTCTATTGCTTTCTCTTGCTTTCATCACTCCTGGATATCCATTGTTTGTGATTAACTCATTTTGAACCAGACGTTACAGTACCTGTTGGTCCACGGGAGGTATTTCATTTTCCTCCTACCACCCATATCTGTGAGGCATTCCCCTATCCGCCACCTGGGGACGCGCCCTTTAGGGGTTACAGGTTCCCCTGAGAGTTAGTAATTTAGTAATTTTTAACAAAATATTTAAATTATTTTATATCATTTTTTTTTTAAAAAAAAACTAATCCATTTTGTTCCTAATAGTTGTTTTTATTTTATAGATATCAGTTTTTAATTAGTACTTTTTAATGCTTGTTAATTTAACTCTATGAATTATTTTATTTTTTAATATTTTTCAATCATTCGAGAAAATAAATTTTATTTATATTTTATATACTTACTGATGTATAAATGATTAGCTAAACTGTTTAAAATATCTAACGTAATAGTTTACCTGCATCGTCAAGAGAAATGATTCGATTCTAACTACTACGCTAACGAACTACGTTTTTTATACATTTTATTGATTTTTTCATGAATTAATTGGTTTTCACCGATGTAAATTCTCATATATACCTCTACATACATAAATATATATGTATATATTCATATCATGTAATAAGACTCGATAATAAATTAAACTTCAATGATCATGACTGAATTATTAAAACGTGTACAGTAATGAGATTCAGTTCTAGGAGTACTTAAAAAAATACCGATTCCTGAAATTCTTATATCCAGACGTCGTATTTTCTTCAATCATTTGGCCTTCGTGTGATTTCTATTTTTATAAATTTATATTCGTATGTATGTGTGTGAATGTTTAGATAGGTATGTGGCCAAGTAACAACGAACTATGCAGTATATGTGATGTAATAGCGGAAGTTTATATCGGATCATATAAAATCATAGTCTGTAGATAGATTTTTTTTGGAATGATGGATTGGTTGGAGGTCGTTTTTCCATTACTGGAATTTTAAAAAATATATGAGTGGAAAATATTTTTTGATACAGAAAATGTTGATTTGGTTTAAGAGAATTAATATTTTAAAGATTTTATATAGGTATTTAAATCAAGATTGAAAAATACTAGTGCAAGTATTCAAATAATTACACAATTAAATAATCGTAAAATAAATTAAAAAATAGGATACGCTGAGATTATAGTTTCAATAAAATCAAATTTAATTTTTTTACAAAATTCAACCAAAAGTTATTGAAAAACTATTCTAGGTTAAGAGAAATTATTTAGAGAAATACTACTGGTTAATGAAAACTTTTTTTAAAATATATGACAATATGTAATTAATTAATGGCGATTATTTTTTTATTCGTTTAATTAAAATAAAATAAAGAAATGAATGTTCTAAGTAAAAACTAATTTGTTTCAATTTTTTGTATGATAATATTTTTACAAGGCAGAGTAAATTAAAAAAGAGCAGATTTCTCTCTCTATTGAAGTTTCATTCGTATAAAACTTCAAAAAAAAAATCATATATATATATAATGAGTAGAAATTATAAAATCATAATGGCCATTTCGTATAGAACTCAGCATCCGAAACCAACTTCCTGTTACGATATTTTCTGTTATTCGAACGAGGAGACATTTAATTATCAAGTTACACAATTACAATACACTTCGTGCTGATTAAAGAAGAATGTTTCTGATTTTAATTAGTTTATTCACATTGTAACACGATAAATTTTCGAAAAACACGTATCGAGTTTCTGTGATTACATATTGAATGTAAACGAAGGTCGTACAATATCATATTGCACCATCAATCATATAGAATACGTGATGTAAGATTTTGTTTAAGACTTAGGACAAGTTTTACATTACGAATTGACTATAAATATTTACCTGATGAATTTAATAAACGGGTATGAATAGTGATGATGAATCATTGAAAATTAAACGGAATTATGATGACCCAGTGGGTAGTTATACAAAAATTTGATTTCAAAAATAATTATAAACATGCCTCTAAGATAATTATTTCAAGAAGTTGTTTGGAAAAAATATTTTCAAACAGGAATTAATTTCAATTCTCAACTTATTTATGAGTTAATATTCTTTAATAGTCTTAGATACAAGAAAGTAATTTATTTTTAAAAATCGATATTTCAATGTTTAAAAATTAACATTTTTTTTAAATCTTCTTTTAATTTTATTTGAAATTGAATATAAAATTATTACCTATGAAATAAACTCATATTTATTTATGAACCTTTTTAAAATCTATTAATATTTTATTAAACATTTTTTATAAAACTTGAAATCTTCAAAACATTTATTTTTATTTCATAATCAGTAAAAGAATTGATAAGAAAAAATCTCTTTGTAAAATATTCAATTAGTAAATATTTATACTAGTGAATATGTAAAAAATGCTATTTCGTTTACGTTGTTAAAGTGGTATTTGGAGAACTTTCTTGATTTCTCTAGACGAAATCACGGAATTGTGTTAAAGGTGTACGAAGAACTCGTAAGAAATTATTCTTAATCCCGAACGTACGCTAAATTTCATATTATAGCTTTTCTTGTATGAATTCAGTGCAGATTTTTTTTTTTGGCTCATATTATTGAACATAAAAATGAGCCAATTGAGAAGTGTTATGAATAGTAAAACGAAATTGATTTTATTTGATTAAATGTTGTTTAAAATCATTTTCATTTCATATATACATATTAATAATAATATTTTAATAATAAATCTATAAATAAAATATTTATATAAAATTACTTGTAGTAACAAATTACTTCAATTAATTTTATTTATATATTTTTGATAAAAAATTCAATTCTCTATTTATAATTTGTAGAGATTTTATTTATACATTTACTTGTAAAAGTTTTAATTAATAATTGATTTCAATATTTGTAATTTGCAGAGCTTGAATTGAATTCTGATTTGATTTTTATATAATTTTTAATTGGGTTGATACTTTATTAAGTTTTTAATTGAGTAAAACTGAATTTATAATAATAAAAAAAAACGTAAAATATTCTATAACTAGCAGATGATTAATAGAATCGAAAAAACCTTATTCATTATATGAAAATAAGTTTCAAAAGAATACATACATAAAAATAGTAATTATCAAATAAATTCTATATTTTAATTTATGGAAGAAATAAATATATGTTATCTAAATATATTATTATACAAAAATTACATTTCTATAAATTCAATTTAGAGGAATTTCACTCCAATTATTCATTAATTACTAAAACATCCAAAATATATCAGAATAAGATTTTTTTGCACAGATCTTGTTAGATATAAATAGCTGATTGAAGAAGATTTGAAAATTAAATAAATAAATTCTTTTCCTATAAAAAATCATTTTGCATATTGATTTTGAATGAACTCCAATTTTGTTTTATTGCTGAAAATCAATGCTTTTTTAAAAATCAACAATTTATACATTTCAAATACAAACTGTGTGCATCTCCATGTAGGATACATTTGGGAAAACATTGTTATATGTAATCGACTTTTTCGTATCAAAATTTATGTGTGTGTTTATATATATATATATATATATATATATATATATATATATATATATATATATATAAACAATATGATTTCTAGGTCATTGGGGCTGGGTGAAAACGTTAGTAGAATACAATTCAGTATCAGAGATTTTTTTGTAAACCTTGTGATTTTTTCAGTAGAATTTATCCTATTTGTATCTCTCTTTCTCTTATATAATATATATATATATATACATGATGACCTTATCAATGTTACTTGTCCGAAGTAAAATATATGTTATATGAGAAAAATATTTCTTGGTGGTTTCATCAAAAAATATTTAAAATATATCATCCATTTTGTAATTAAAAAATATTTGTCAGTAATTATTAAATACCTACAAAAAAGGATTTATTTACATATAAAAGATGCTGTTTATAAATTGATGTTTTTAATTTTTTTCTAATAATATTAGATTATCTATTTTTTTAGAAAAAATACTGGTATTAAAAGTATTTATTAAATTGATTTTTTTAAATTACCAAATCAAATACGTATTATAGCCTATGAATATATTTCGTTGCTTTTATTAAATTTATTTATGGTTTTAATAAACATACAACATTATGTTTATTATTAAAAAAATTATTTTATTGTAAGTCTTGTTTTATTAATCAACAAATTATATTTGAGATATGTAAATATGTCGATTTTATATTTGTTATTATATTTATTAATAGTTAAACGTACTGTTAATATCAGTATTTTCTTAAGAAAAATATAAAGTATAATTAATTATCGAAATGGATTTAATAAAAAATTAAATATGTAATATTGGAGTTATTATTTAACTCAATATTTGTCGATTATTAAACACTTTTATAAAATATTGTGATTTTGAGATAAATGATTCATTTATATTAAATCATATTTGGTATATTAGTTTAAGAAGATCAAAAATCAATCATTCATTTCAGAATTTTTTTTGTTATATGTGATATTAGTTAATTTGATTAAACCAAAATCAAAGTTTATTTTTTTTTTTTGAAAGTGTGACAAATTCGCTTTAACAAAAAAGAATTTTCACCCCCAATATTACAATATTTTATAAAGTGTTCAATAATCAGTCATTTCCATCAAAATGTGCATTAACCCATTGTTATTATAAACAAAAAAAATGGATAATAAGTAATTATTAAACATTTTATAACATATTGTGATGTTGGGGGTGAAAATTCATTTGTATTAAACCAAAATAGGAGTTAAGTAAAAATCAAAAAAAAGTAATCATTTATTTCACGTAGATATTATTTACTCAAATCATAGACATATGATTGTATATAGAAAAAATAGATACATTTTTAATTAATTTCTAATTTCATCAAGTCAATATTTGTAGTAACATTGTACGTTTTTAAACACACAACACATTCTTTATACATGGACGAATATTAATTTTGACAAGAATTTACTCAAATGTGTCCAATCAATCATTTTTTTTCGTATACTTTTTTTTAAATGATACTGTATTATATTTCAATAAAGATTTGTGTAAATATTACTAGTAGAGATAATCAAACAGTTTTTTAAGACTCTTTAGTATGCCATAAATCGATTTTTTAACTAGTAATATATATATATATATATATATATATATATATATATATATATAAATGTGTGTGTGTATATTTATGTATGTGTGTATACATAATTAATATATTATTTGATTTTAAACAAAATAAACATACGTATTGTCCATTAAAAAACTTAAGATGACATATTGATTTTATATACGAGTCCTGTAAAATGAGTGGAGAGGGGTGAGCTTACTATATTATAGCGCAAGCTTTTCATTCTTACTCACACGTATGCTCCTTCTAACATATATATATATATATATATATATATATATATATATATATATATATATATATATATAAATTGTGTTTTTATTGACGATTATATTAATAATATCTTTGTTATTTAATTTCCTACGTGTATTTTTCGGAACGAAAATGCTTTAATTATAAGTTGTTTTGGTTTAATACGAAAATATGTTTTTATTTAATTACTGTATTATTCTGAAATTTGTTACATTTCATTTAATTATTGTTTTTATGTGTAAATAGAAATATATTGTTCGTTAATTAAATTTCCATATGTAAATAGCATGAAAATTTGTTCATTATTATATGAACGTTAAAATACAATCTGGATTTTTATGTAAATCGTTGATTTTGTTTGAATTTGATCTAAACATGAACGTTTATTTGTTTATTAGTACTTAAATTGGTTAATTAGTATAGAAAGTAATGAATGGATTTTTTTTTCTATAATTACAATTTGTAATATATTCCAAACTGGTTTGAAATTTTAAAGTAAGTGATCATAAGGTTTCAAAATTAAAATTGCTAATCAGTAAAAAAAAATATGAATTAAGAAAATTAACATTTTCCTAACACTAGTATTAAAAAAAAATGTTAATCTAACAAATCTCATATTTTATCTTAATTATATTTTGTTAGATTTTTTTTATAATTTAGTATTATTTAAAATTCCATTCAGTAAATAAAAAGATGGTAATTTTTTTATAAACATTTATTATACATTTTAATTCCTATCATAGTTGGTTTTAGTTCAGTTAATTTATTTTTACATAAATGATTTAATTATTTGAATATTATAAGATTTTATAAAAGTATTCAGTAATCAATCCTAATGATAAAAAATAACTTAAAAAATATTTAAATCATTGAAGATAAGTATCATGTAATTGTTTAAAGAAAAAATAGAATAAAAGAGTATATATATCATTTAGATTAATCTTTATCTATTGCTACTTTTTAATTTCTGGTATTTATGTGCTTGTCTAACCGTACATTTTACTATAATTATCTATTTTATAAGAAAAATAATTGTATAAAAATAGCCAAATAAAACTGTTGTATAAATGATATAGTGGTGAAAATAAAGAAAAAAAGGAATACAAATTCAAGTAATAAATAAAAAACGAAACGAATAATAAATCTCTTACAAAGATCCAATAATAATCAGGGTTTTTTGGCGCAATAAAATCGTCTGTGAAGAAACGATATTTTTAAAAAAATATATACATATTGTTTTGTCAGCATATCGTCTTTATGGCAAGTTTTTTTTAGAACATTCTCGTACTATTTTTAGATAAGATACTCTTTGTGCATTTTTTTATTCTTGAATCCCTTTGCATCCAAAAATATCACGTGCTACTTTTAGAATTCGATTTATAACTTGATAATTTTTTTTAAAACGTCCTGTTAACTATAAATAGGATTTTTTTTAGAAAATTTCCTGTTATATATATATATATATATATATATATATATATATATGTGTGTGTGTGTGTGTGTGTGTATGATTCTTCATTTGATGTTATTGATTAAAATTTAATAATGTTGAACGTTTCTGCAAAGTAATTACTTACATGATGATAAAAATTGTTATTAAAATGTATATTATATGTTTCCGAGAAAAATTATTTATATTTTAATTTATAAATTCAATAAAATGTCATTAATATTCATGGACTAATAAGTAAGTATATTTAAAAAGTAAAAATTGAATTGAAATGTCAACTTATGCTGAAATGAAATTATTATCTTAATATATTTTAAGATATTTACTATGTTATTGAATTAATAGAATTTAGTTTATTTATTTATATATTTTATTATAATTATTTTATATGTCTACGTTCTGAGAATATTGATATCCTTATAAAAATGTATATAAGAAATTTGAAAATGAATAATTATTTAATATTTAAATTATATTTCTTTTAATCTAAGTAATAATTCGTTCTTTCTAAGAAAAAGTAAATAACATTTTTCTTAGTATCTGTAAATATGTTCAAGTTTTATTATAAATTTGAGATAAATTCTTGTACGTTTCGATAATTGTATAAAATTCTCAAACTAATTCTTCAGGTATAAATGTGATGTATGTGTTTATATACGAATCGTTTGTCGAAAGAAAAAGTAATATATATCTTTATGTGTTTATACATGATTCTGAAGGTTCGTATTTTACGGTTTGTACTGAATTGAGAATTTTGTTTCATGCATTTTAGCACGATGCTGTACACAGTTCTATGGAATTTGTCTAGGTCTAGGGCTCGCCTAGGGTGAGGGTGCCACGTCACGCATCCCCCATAAATAAAAACACCGCCACTGCAGCCGCCACCGTTTCCTATTCTAGATGGGGGTTGTTTTTCTGATATTCGTTGTGAATATTGTACGGATGCAAAGAAACGACATAGCGTGTAGAATGTATAAGTGTTATTGTTATCTCAGTTCATCTAGGGAGGTCGCATTAATACTAGCTTAAATCGTTTCCACTGTCGAGAATAAATGCAACAGACTATTCGTTTTAAAGATTTAGTATACAGTGTGTTCTTATTTTGAATTGCATATATTTTATTTGGTGTTTGGGTAGAATCGACAGTACGAGCAATAAGTGTACACGTGACGAGCTCAATGAGAAAAAAATCTGTACGTAGCCTTTCTTACGCTTAATAAGTACGTGCATTAAAAATCGTATGCATTTGTGTGAATTGTAGACAATTGCACATGGCTTCCGGGAGTGAGTTCTCGTAACTATCAAACTAAATTCTACTCTGTCTCTCTCATATTCATCTATGTACGTGAAATAGAATTTCATATACATGCATCTGTTTATATCATTTCTATAACATATTAACCATTCATTGGATTTTTAAACATTACTAATCACATTTTGTAGTCACTAACATTATTTATTTTTTATTAAACATTTATAAATAATATTGCAATATTTAAGGTATTAACAAAGAATATAAAAAAATATTATGATATACATATATATATATATATATATATATATATATATATATATATATATATATATATAAACATGTAACTGAAAACAATAAATAAATCCTTGAAAATAAATACTCGAGATTATTTTAACATTTTTTTAATCTGTATAAAACTATTTAAAGATATGTATTTATATTTGTATATATATAATATATACACATTTTTAAAAAAAATTAATATTTATATTAAATAAAAAAAAAAACGTAGAATTTTTATGTGGTATTTATTTATTTGTAATATTTTTTTTTTTTTAGATAAAGTTATTTTCAATATCTAAAACTTATAATAAGAGATATATGAGGATTAATTTATTAAATACATTTTTTTTTTGAATGTATTAGAGTTTGTAGTAAAGGAAAATATTATTTTTAAAATAAAATTAAATAACTTTTAGATATAAAGAGTATTTATTTTACATAAAATATTAATATGTATGTTGTATATTGTGTTAAATTATCTTTATTCCTGTTTGTTTGTAACTAGCGAATTCACTTGAACACAAATTAATTTTCACCCTCAACACTACAATATGTTATAAAGTGTTCAATAAACACTTACTGTTTACTCTGTTGTTTATAACAATAATGAGTTAATGAGAATTTCGATGTTATGCTATCATCATCAGAGCCTTTTTGTTATAAAAAAAGTTCTAGTAAATAGTTGATATTTCTATGACTTTTTCCAAATTAGGTTCTGACGATGGTGGTTCCATATTAACAATAAAGTGAACAATAAGTGATTATTAAACATTTTATAACATTTTTTTATTAGTATAGATATTTTGACAAATTTATTGATTTTTTCACATTTCAAATGGATATTTATATAAAAAAAACTTTTTTATATTTTTATACGTTTCTATATTTAACATAGCTTATATATTTAGTAATTTGTTTAAAATCTATTCCCCAAACAATCTCTTTATAATTACCAATCTCTCTTTATGTATTTATACATTTAATACATTTTGTATAAATGATTATAAATTAAAATTGGGTCAAAAATTAATCTTATATATATATATATATATATATATATATATATATATATATATATATAAATCACTTTATGCACATCTTTTTTATCAAAATAGTATGCAAATAAATTTGCAAGTTACGATACACAACTCTACAATTACATGTAAAATTACAATTACATGTAAATTCATTCTACAATTACATGTAAAATATATTTTTATTCTGACGAATCGTCGTGAAAAACTCTTTAAAAACATCTTCTTGTAGTGAACATATACATATACATAGTCTATATAAACGGTGTGGAGGTCACAGTACATTACAAATTCAACCATTTGGCTGAACCTGTATAAATATACGAGATGATAATATATGATATATTTCAAAGTCAGTTTCAATTCAAGTGTTCGATATGCATTTAAATAGATTTAAAATTCAAAGTTTGTAATATTACTGTATATTCTTAAATTTCTTCAAATCGACACGTATTTTCAATCGTCGTGTTTCCTTCGGCCTATATTCTATGTATTTTTTCAAAATTATAATTTTATTCGATTTAGTTTTAAAAAGAAATTAAATGTCCGATTAATTTTCATTTCAGATTGTGAAAGTAAGAAAAATTGATTTAAAAATAATCAGGATAGGATTTGAAAATTCTTATTTTAGGATTTTATTTTATAAATTTAAATAATATCATATAATAAATTAATAATGGTATTAAAGCCTATTTTTTTAAGAAAAATGTTGATTTTTAAATTTTCATAATTGAATGCAAAAAAATATATTATTGACTAGACTTTCAATTAGGAATTTTTAATTTGTAAATATATTTTATTTGAAAATATAATAATGAAAATAATAACAAATAAATAGTTGATATTTCTGACTTTTTCCAATAATACTCAGTAAATAGTCATTACATTTCCATGGATAATAAATGAATTTATTTCAATGAACTAATTTGTCCATTTTATAGAAAATATATATGTAGTTTTCTATTTACCAACTACGCCATTATCATTTTGAATACTTAAAGCGTCTTCAGTGTTGACAACATTGAAGAATAAAAAGCACTAATTGCGTAAATGCGTATTATGTTGCATAGATAAACGAAAATGAAATAATTTTTGTTTACAATTGTATTAGATCTTCGGTTATATGGGTTTTATGTTTATTCAAAAATGTTTTTATCGTTTACATAACCCATGTCAAGTTCAATATTGATTGCAAGTATAGTCAAATCTAATTTACTTGTAAAATAAACAACTATAATTTATTTTTAACCTGATTATTGATAATTATATTTATTATTTATATAAATAAATGAATTTGATATAAAATTGAAAATCATTTTAAATTTTATATAAAATTCATTTATTCACATTTCTTATATTCTTAAGACTAAATTAAATGATATCATGAATATGGATTTTAGAACATATTTGAAACTTGAAAATCTAATCAGAGATTCTTAAATCAATTTCAATTATAAACGTTAAACGTTTCGACATTTAATCTAGAATTTAATGATTATAATTTGAAAATGATGGTCTTTGTTTGTCTGTTGATTGAGATAATTATTTACTAGACAATGTGTAGACATATGCAATTAAATTTTATAGTTTATAATGGTGACGTTTTAGACATTTACTTAAGTATGATAAAATGATTAATAGGAATTACTAAATGCTTTAAAAAAATATGATAACGATATTATTTTGAAAAATGTATAATTACAAGGTTTTATTAATGAAATAAAAAAAATATTTATTTTGTAAAATAGAAAATGTTTTAAATTTTTTTTACTTAGAAAATAATTATTTAATACAGGATTCTTTGTGAATTCTAAAATAATTATGATTAAAGTTATTTATTAATATATATATATATATATATATATATATATATATATATATATATAACGATCCTAATTGATACAATAACATTTATGAATGAGCTCGTAGAAATAAGCTCTGCGTATATATTTTTCACACGAACGTGAACCATATTATCACATTACGTTCTGAAAATCGTGTTTTGGCGAAACTCTGTAACTTATACGTGCAGGAAAGTAAATGACATACAGTCTGTTTCATTGTATCGGATGCTGTATTCTTGTAGAAAAAATATAACTGTTCCTGAGATTATTATTCTACATACAATGCGAAGAAATGCATTGTAAATAGATTCAGTTTCTATTTTAATTTCAAAGATATATGCATATATATATATATATATATATATATATATATATATATATATATATATTTGATTGTTTAATGAAACTTTCTTACTTTTTCTTATTGCAATCACAATTATTTATATTAATATAATAAACTTTCTCAAAAATATTTCACTATAAAAATGTAATTTATATTCATTTTCTGATTGTTTAGTTTTAAAAAATATAATAAAAATGTATATAATATTCTAGACTTATTTAAAAATTATACAGGTATATAATTATTTTATTATTTATATAAACAAACAATCTTAACTCATTAAATCGTCGGTTTTTCCAATTTGCTAATTTGTATATTTCTATAAATCCAGTGAAATAAAATCCGTCCATATAAAAATCTTAACACATGCATACGATACATATTTTCTTCGAAACTGTTTCATTAAATTCTTAAGAATTTGACACTACACCAGAGATTATCTAACAGAACATCTGTTGCGGAACACTGCTCAAGATAATTAGCACTACTTTATATTAACGTTGCATACAATATTTTTGCAGTTTTCAACAAGAGTTTATTTTTTTAAAAAAAAATACCGTTTGCAACTTGTACGTATTCTAATTTTCAACCATGAAGTTGTAATATGTAAATAACTGTATAATAATTGGATATTAATAAGAGTTTCTGAAGGATTGAAAAGTTGTGTAATTAGGAAAAAAATTAAAATAATCATTTTAGAATTTTTTTTTAATATTTATATCAATTGTATAAAATTTTGATTTGTAATTTTAAAACATAATTTTTAATATTAAATTCATAAAAATCCTAATATGTAGAATATTTAATCTTAATTTAAACAATTATTACAATTATCAATTGTGGGTGCCTGTTGATATTTTTTCTGATATAAAATTTTTTTGTATATCATTTTTAAATTTTTTATAGAAAATATAAAAATGTGAAAATAATAAAAAAAAATAATATCTATATTAATGATGTCTAATTGTGGTTAAATTTAAATTTTGGTTATATTTTGAACCATTTTTTTCATATTAAAAAACTTAAAATTAATTATATATTATTTATCTCTTTTTTGGTTATAACATTATGGCTATTATTAATGTTGTATTGTAACCAATTTCAACATTTTTGTCTTCATCAGGTAAACTTGGTGAATGATTTTAAAAAGTTTACCTGTAGTAATACAACTATAAAAACTATAAGTGTAGAATATAATACTAAAAATAATTATAAGGTTACAAAAAAAAAAAACATTTCAATTTATAAATAATTTAGTATAATTAACGGATTCAAGTTATGGAAAAAACAACGTGACTATACATTTTTAATTAAATAATTAATTTATAAAAAAATGTAATTGTATCTTTATAATTGCAAGATTTAAAAAAAAATACTGAAAGTGATATATATGTGTGTCTGTGTGTATGTAATATACAGATGTTTCAAGTATTGAATATTCTACAGATGCAAATATATTTATTAAAAAGTATATATTACATGAACAATAACAATACACTTGACTAATGGTGGTAAATCACACCGAAAACATTTATATGTCTTGTAGTGAACACATATACACATAAATGATCTGGAGGTCACTGTTCATTAAAAATTCATCCATTTGGCTAAACGTATGTATTCGAAATGATAATATGTGATATATTTCACAGTCAGTCTTGTTTCAAATGTTCGATGTGCATTTAAATAGATTTAAAATTCAAAGTTTGTATAGCTTTATAGTAGAATTGAAAACATTTTCCGTATGCTGTGTATTTGTACCAAGTACCAGGATTTCGTTTTCTGGTTCGATTTCGTAATAATTATCGATAGTGCATCGTGGTATCTGAATATGATCTGATTTAGTTTGTTAAAATAAGAAAAATCAATCGAAACAATAAATTTTATATTCATTTATTGTAACATTTTTTAAATTATTAATAAATAATGTGATTTTTTAAATACAAAACATTAGAAACTAGTTATATGATCTTTATTATTTTTTAAATAAATTATATTTCGAATTTTGAATAGTATTTCATATTATGTAAAATTAAATAAATCAGAGAAATAAAAATAAAAATTCAAAATTATAAAACAGATTAGAGGGTTTTTTTTGAGGAGGAGGGCTAAGTTTCAAGTTTGTTATATGAATTAATTTACATTGTTTTGTATACAAAAGAAAATTCACATTTGTAAAAAGCAATTAAAATTTAGAGATAACTCAGGTATATACCATTATGTAATAAAAGAAAAATATTTGTCTAAAAATGGTAATCATGTACTGATACTATGTGGTATAAATTTCAAATCATATATATATATATATATATATATAAACATTTTTTTAAAAATAACAAAGATTTAATTAGTAATAAAAAAGATAATGAAAATACTGAAAATAGATTCTCAGATATTTATTTTCATTTTTGTATTCTTTATCTCCCATCATAACACTGATTATATATAGTCGAGACAAATACTTGTATGTACAAAATTAATTTTGGATATAAATAAGAATGTTTAAAGGATATTGATGTATATAATATGAATATATTTTGAAAATATTAAAAAATGTATAAAAATAAACTGTGGATGAAAAAATATAAAAAAATAAATTTAGTAAAAGTAAATTAACATTTATTAAACAAAAAGAAAGCCCATAAAATATAAATAAAAAAATGAATTCTGATTTTATTTCTTATTAAAGTTAGAAAATAAATTTAATTCATTATAGATATTTTAATATTAAAAAAGTATAAAGGTTTGTACAATAAATAAAATGTATTTTATATAAGAGTTAAGAATATTTTTTGGAATAATTTTATTTTAATAAAAAAGTATTTGTTTTTATAAACAAAAAAATCTGTAATTTATATCCTACATTAAGAATTTTAAATTATCTTATTTTCATTGATTAAACTGATATTTACTTAAAATTTGTTCTTGTGAACTCATTTTTTGAGGTCATTGTTTATATGTAGATACATTTCAAGTATATTTTTATTGCTCATAGTCATATTAATATAATTAATTATGTATAATTACGTGCACATAAAGAGTAATAAATTATATAAAACACCATTATAGTTCCATTATTTTATTTCTCGTAATTCCTGTTAATTTAATTAAACTTTTTATTTTCCTTAATTAGAAGTAATCTATATTCATTATACTGAAATAATTACAATTTAGGTATTAAAAAAAATTTCGTTAGAATTTATAAAATAGTAATGTTCAAAAGTTGCATTTTAATTGAAATTTTGTACATTTTAAAAATGTTAAAAATTCTTTTTGGATATTTGAAATCTGTGAATTTATATAAAAAGTATAATAATTTTTTTTTCGATTTTTGAGTATATAATTTTGTCAAAAAAAATTCTACTTATGGATCGATTGTTATGTAATTAAAACATATTATAAGTAATATAATGAAACATATCCTTGGAACATATGCTCTTCGAATGTACTTTAGGACAAGGACTTTACATAAAAAAAACAGATGGTACGCGGCCACGAAAAGAAAACTCTAATCAAGGCACGACGTGAAGGTTTCGTTTCAACGAACGTTGAACAAGCTGACACCTTTTGAAAAACGTTACACAACCTCTATACAGGTGTCGAAATCGAAACCGTGTGTGTTATATAATTAAGATACGGCGACGTAGGTATAGAATTCATTTTGGAAGGTCGACAGACATAAAACTGTACATAAAAACTCGATTCCGGTGGTAAAAATTGGTATCGTGCGATTAAATTCGATTTTTCAAAAATTAAATAAACGCAAAAACGAATAGGAAATAAAATTAAATAAACGCAAAAACGAATAGGAAATAAGATTGTAAGAATATATGAAAATTGGTTTTAAAATTTATATCTATATCGCTTTTGAAACTTAAATATTTTCTTTATTTGTGACAAATCATTGATTTTTCATTGAAGATATTTTTTTTAATGTGTATTATAATTAGTTTCATATATGAAATTGAGTTTGATGAATAAATTCAGTTTATATAGGGTCATCCAAATGTAACGCCTAGATTTGGATAACCCTAAATATTGAAAAAATAGTTCAAAATTGGTTCTGACACAGCAATTAATCTTTATAATAAAATAATCATTTCTCAATATTATAAGAGATTAAAAAGTTTCGTTGTTAAAAAATAGAAACAAAAAATCGAATTAATTATTTTTAAATTTTAAAATTCTTTCTGTTATTTTCTATATTTTGATATTTTCTTATTTTTAAATGAATTGAAAATTTGTGACACAACAAATGAGAAAAATAGAACGAATTTACCAAGGAAATGATTATCAGAATGGAATTAATATCAATAAAATAAAATACTCATTGCAAGTATTAAAGTATTTTAATAAAAATATTAATAAAAGCTTTAACTCTTAATAATTTCTATTTTTAAATAAATATTAATAGAAATTTTTGAAATTTCACTCTTGTTATGTTTCAAAACCATTTTTATGGATTAAACTTAATTTATTTTAAAAAATAAAAAAATTCACCTCTTAAAATTATATAATAGAATTAAATCGAATAAAATTATCATTAAAAATAATGAAATTCCAATTTTAAAACCAACATATATTCATACAGTATCGTAAATTATTCTATTCAAGTTAAACTGAAACGAAATAGGTCTACTTAAGGGACTTGAAAATATTGTATAAGAATTTATAAAAGCTTCCCAAGTGCCGTTTTCAACCTCGAAATTAAAACAACGTTGATTACAAAGTTTGATCAACGTAAGTTCATTACTTGTAGAAAATTTTAGAAAATACTGAAACTTTTACAAAGTTATTGTTACGTAAATTTTGGGACAATTTGGTGTTTTCTTGTGAAGTGGATTTCAAGTGTATTACCATATTAAGTCTCTTAAATATGAAGAACATTAAGAAAGTTTCGTTGTACGTTGATATAGTGTTAATAAATATAGACGTGAGAATTTTTTAATTCAGATATTAGTTCTTTTTGTACACAAATTGAATTTTATTTATTTTTCGACACTACAAGATTTTTAAAAATCATTTATTGTTTACTTGACTAAACTAGATGATAAGTGAATATTGAACACTTTTATAAAATTTGATTTTGTTGGGAAATAATTCATTAAAAAAAAATAATTTATGTACTTCCACAATTAATCCATATTGAAAATCTTTTGACATTTCTATAACTATTTAATTACCATTAATCTTGAGTTTTAATCACTTAATGATAAAAAATAATTCAATATTATAAACTGAAATCTGATTAAACAATAAACATTTTTTTTAGTTATTACAGAATAAATAGACAAATATTTTTATATGAATGGCATTAATATAAACTAAGATATAAATAACTTCATCAGGCCTTATATATTTCACTCCATTTCGTTTTAATTAATTTACAGTTAAAAAACGATTAAGAAGAATTTAGGACTGAACCTTTAAACTGACCCTTGATCTTAAAGTAACGATCCGAAAGATTTGTTCCACCTTAATCAATTTCGAATGTTATTAATAAAGTAATTATTGAGGTTTGGAAGAGTTAATTACTTCATTATGCTTCTTTTTATTAGAAAATATGAAGTGTTTCTGACAGGAGTTGGGAAATAACTGATTGAAATGTAATTATTATCGTAAATGGAATTAATGTCTCTATTTCTCATTCAACCTCTTCGTATTGTGATTAATTCTAAAAGAATATTTTTTATAATACAAACTAAATATCAATTGATTATTAATTATTTAATATATTGTTTTTATTTGATTAATCACCAATTTTCTTATGAAGCTTGTTTGAAAATATGTTTATATTTCCCTTATTAACTATATTACTAAAAATATTTTTCTGATTGTTTTTTTTATATTCTCAAAATTCTATAAAGTTTTTATTTCTATTTTACATAATACTATTTTTAGTTACTACACATGTAGAATCGAAACTGTTTCAAAAAATCTCATTTAATGTATTTTTTTTTTATAAATGTCAGTGGTATATAAGACTGAAATAAGATATTTTAATTTATTTTCATTAGATTCAAAGAATAACTTATTAAATATAGTTAGCATGTAATTAATCATATGTATATGTTAGATTTTTTCACTGTTCTTTAATTTAGGGATATAAGTATTACAGTGGGTGTAACCGAATCTGTTACAGACAGGATAACAAATTGATTTTTTTTTAAAGAATTATTAAAGTAAATTATATTTTTCTGTATCATATATTTGGAACTCATTAATTAGTGTTAATAACTTAGACGTTTTAGATAAATGATCGTTTTTGATGGAAATATTGAAATTATGTCAATCAATGTAACAAATCGAAATTATTTTTGAATTCATCAAAAGAATTTGATCACTTTTTAGTATTTTTCTAATTAAATAAAATAATAATTTATAAAAAAAGTATTTAGAAATGTAATTTTATTTGAAACAAAAATATTAAATAGTTTTATACAAATTGTAATTTTATGAAATAAAATATTTTGCTCTTTTATCTTAAATTACTAGAGTATTTTTATATCAGGATATGTCTTTATTAAATTTTTATTAATATATATAAATAAAATAAACTATATTTTTATGCTATTAAACATTTTATTAACGTTAAGTTGTTTATTTATCCATTACTGGTTTGTTTTGATTTTGAAGATCAATTTTGATTTTATATTGAAAAATAAACATATTAACATTTTGATTTATATATAATGTGAGTACATTAAACAACTATTATTTTCTTAATAATTAATTTGAGATTTAAAAATTTAGAGATTTTTCAAATAACACTATTAAATATATTTGTTGATTTTTTTGTACTATTTTTTCTTTTATTTTATTAACTATATAATAAATCAATTATTTTATTGTGCTATTCACATTACAAGTCTAATATTTTTAAAATTAGTTTTCTGTGTATCATTTTTGTACGAGTTTCAAGGTATATTTTATTATATGTATTGTATGTCTGTATTATTAATAGTTCAAACATACAATTGGACGTTATTATACCCAAACTATTCAACTAGATTTGGTTTTGGTCGCACTATAGTTCCGCATATGTATGCGTGTATAGATGTATGTGTGTGTGTATATTTTTTTGTCTATAGTTGAAAAAATTCCCCTCATAGTTTCGTACGCACTCTAAACATCTATGTACGATTTCGCCTACTTTTAAAACTATAATGCCTTACGTAATATTTGTTCTCCCTATTCCCCTACTCTCGTTTTCCACGGCCATGCACTACACACATCACATGTCCCTCTTGTGCTTGAAAAGTATTTGCTTCATGGCTTTGTAGAAGTGGTCCTAAATGAAGTATGAATGCATATTGCAGTTTGGAATCTAATATGGCGTCGTGGTCAGCTTTGTTACGTCGTTATATGATATGATATTGGTTGTAAGACGTACAATGATAAGAAAATGAACACATGGAATGTTAATTTAGTTTATGACTAATTTACACGGATTGGACAATTTATATATATATATATATATATATATATATATATATATATATAATTATTGAATTAGTTATAAATTTCAAAGAAAAAACAAACATTATCTTAGAATATTTAAATAATTTAAAATGATCAAAAAAAAAATACTCAAGTCCAAGATTTGAATCAATAAGATACAGCTCTCTTATGATACCTTTGAGATTTAATTTAATTTTCATTCGTGTATAAGACATAATATAGATAACTTGAAGTTCTTACTTTGGCTTTAATCATTTCAAAGGATGAACCGAAGCTTTTTGTAAGAACAGTGTTAGATTACAAGTCGACGAAAGTTTAGGGAAAGATAGACTGAGCTTAGATATTAAGTCTATACAAACATTTTCTAAAGATTTATGTTTTTATTTAAATGAAATTGATATTAATTAAGATATTAATAATTGAATTTAATAGTTTTGAAATAATTTAGAAACAATGGTTTTAAAAAATATCGAAAAATCAAAATGATCCACTTTAATAATTTTTTTTTAAATATAAATCAATAGCTGTAAATTAAATATCATCAATTAAAATAGAATAAAATTTATTAAAAAATCAAATTGGAAATGGTACAAATATAGAAATTGCTTGTAATATAAGTAAAAAGTCCTCAAGGTATTATAATATTTTTAGGTTATTAGATTGAAATAAAATTAAACGTTTTAAAACAGTAATTAACTTCAAAGGATTAAATCTGAATTGAGGTTATATAAAAGTTTTAATATTTCATAATTGGTTTCTTGAAATTTTCATAATTATATATATATATATATATATATATATATATATATATATATATATATATATATATTGATTTTCTACTCAAATCTATTTACTGTTACATGATTTATAAACAACAGTACATAATATACATTAAGAGTAATTAGAAATTAAATTTCAAAATTCAAATTTACATACGGTACCATACACTAGTCTATCGATTTATAATTACCTTGGTTTATATTTGAAATCCATTTAACAAGTTGCTTTTATTTTTAGCATAATGAGATCACGAGTAAACGAAAATTTCTATCGTTTGCTATTAACGCCAATAAGTAATTTATTTCTACTGTCGAAATATAGTTTTATACATTAGTGCGATAATTTTCGACGAAATGTATTTCGAATATTTTTTAATGATGGCCAAAGTACAGTTTATTTATATATATATTTTGAATTTCTTTTCATATTTTGTGTCGATAGTTGATGATGTTAGAAATAGTTTTATCAATAGAAAAGTTTTTAAAAAATGTTTTTTTTTTAAGATTTTGGAAATAAATGGAATAATTATATACTTGACTGTCTTTTAATCTCACAAGTCATCTTCAAGTTGATAATTTATACGATGAGAAAATTAAAGAAGCGTTTCGAAGTTTTGAATACCATGCTGAGATCATTTCCAAAAGATGATTAAAATGAATTTAATTTCCTAACATTTTATTTCCTGTGACATTGACATCAAAATACACATTTAATTACACAAAATAAAATACGTTAATGATACAATAAAACCAATGACAAAATATAAAAACGAAATAATCGCACGATTATAAAAATTATAATAAAATCTACTGAAACGTGCCGCACATGAATGAACCTGAAACCGAATCGAATGAACTTGTTCCAAACCATGATTTCGACTACATTAACCGAACGACTTTATTGACTGTCTCGTGTGTTTATGTTCGTAAATATGTACAGAGAGAATAATCACAATGTGCGAGAAGACATCGTGACAAAATCGTTTTCATATTTAAAACCTAATTAACTGTGTTTTAATCACGTAAACAGAAAATACTCCCATCGAATGCCAACCAACGTACTATAAAACCGTGAAATTGGATTTGTACGTTATTTAAAACTTAATTCTCGTCAATACCTATTTAGTTGTTTACAAATTCGTTTCTAATTATAATGTATAGTTTATGTAATCAGTATATATAAATATAAGTACTTGAATAATCGAGTTATATCTCAGTATATGGCTTTAAATGTTAAAATTTAAACTTAGACGATTTGAAGTTTTATTAAAAACGTAATTTCTATTTTTTAAATGTTGTTTTTTTTTAATGTATAAAATAGTGAAATTAATAATGATTTTATTTAAGATGAAGACAAGTTTGCTAAGAAACTTAATTTAACAAAATGTTGTTTTATAACCAAATTCGGTACATTATATTGTTAGATATCTGAATACTACATCTTTTAATGGATTTGAATTAAATTAATGGCATTCAGATTTATTTCTTTACTTGATCAATTTGAAATGAAACTATATTTATATTTAGTGTAAAATGAAATTGTAGTAGTTATAAAAGTTTAATTATTTTTTTAAATAATCAATTTTTTTGATTTTGAAAAATTATAAGGTTATGTGTGGAATTATATATATATATATATATATATATATATATATATATATATATATATATATATATATATATATATATATATATATATATATATAAAATCAAAAAGCTCAGTAAAATAATATCACTCATTCAAAAAAGATGTTTTTTATTTAAAATCTAAGTTGTACGTTCCTGATGGGACACTATGTATATAAAATAAAAAATATTTGTGTACAATGGTAAAGAAAGATGTAGAATTATTGGAATTGAAAATTTTTGTAAGAGGTTTTCATGCAAATATATTACATTATATATATACGAGGGTCGTTTAATAAATATGGTAAATTTATTTATTGTTTAACTTAATTAATTTAATTACATTTTTCAATTTAGTTTTCTTTACTTTTTTACCTTACTTATCAAACGACTCTCGTATATAAGTTTAATGTGTAAAAAATGTGTTATAAATTTATATTGGGTCATCCAAATTCGAAGCCTAAATTTGGGTTTCATTAAAAAGAAACTACATACATGTTTCCTTATATACCACTCTATACACATGTTTCTTTTTAATAAAATATAAATATAGGCGTCACTTTTGAATAACTTATATATAGATTTTATGTATATATATATATATATATACACGAGGGTCGTATGATAAATATGGTAAATTTATTTATTATTTAATTTAATTAATTAATTAATTTAATTAAAATTTTCAATTTAGTTTTTCTTAATTTTTTACCATACTTATCAAACGACTCTCGTATATATGTTTAATGTTTAAAAAATGTGTTATAAATTTATATAGGGTCATCCAAATTCGACGCCTGAATTTGTGTTTTATTAAAAAGAAACTATATACATGTTTCCTTTTGTACACCACTTTATACACATGTTTCTTTTTAACAAAATATAAATATAGGCGTCACTTTTGGATAAACCTATATATAGATTTAATATATATATATATATATATATATATATATATATATATATATATATATATATATATAAATGAGATTTTATTCTTTACAATAATTGAAATGAATATTTTATTTTTTTGTTCATATATTAATCTGGTTTCATGAATTTATTTCAAATATTTTTTTTATTAAAATAGAAATTCAGATTAGTATATATAAATAAATTTACTAAATACTCAAAATATGTTTTATGAACATTTAAAATATAAACAAATAAGCCATTCAGTTTAAATGTTATTCTTGAAACTACATCTACATTTTTGAATTTTTTTGTAAAAAAAAAAATATAACTAAGAGTTATCTCTATAGTTCTAATTTGTTTCTATCATTTTGTATATATTTTTTAATCTCACTTAGCTTTAACACAAATTAATTTTCACCCCCAACACCACAATATGTTAAAGTGTTCAATAATCACTTATTGTTCACTCTTTTTGTTTATAACAATAATCAGCTAATACGCATTTCGATGGTGATGTCATCATCGTCAGAGTTTTTTTTGCTATTAAAAATCAGCTCATTTAATTGTTCCTACAAATATTTGATTGTATAAGTATTTTTTTTTTTGATTTGAAAATTATTTTCATTCTGTAATATGTTTATATTAGAATTTTTATTGCTCATAATACAATTTATAAAAGAAAATTGTTTATGGAATATTTGAATTTGTATCAATATATAAAAACTAGACTGTATTTAATGCTACATTTGATAAATTTGAAAAAATAACAGTTGTGTAGATTTTCTAGGAATTTAATTAGTACTATTGGCTTTTTTCGAATAATCTTTTTTGGTGAATTATATATCTGTGTGAACAATTTTTTCCACACACACACACATGTGTGTATATAATTGAAAGGAAGTGTCTAGGCAGCTGTAATGCAATTCCACAATGGGTGTATCCATGGTTCGAAAACAATCGGCAAGCGTTTGGAAATGGTCGTACTATAGTGTTTTTTGGTCTATGCTTAATAATTTCCCCCATAGATTCCTACACGCACTCGCAGCTAGCTATCTATGATTCCCCTTACTTCCAACTACATAATGCGTACACGTAATGTTTGTTCTCCCTATGTTCCCCCTACTCTCGTACGACTCACGGTCCGCGTATTCTTATTCCCCTATTGTCCCTCTCGCGTTCAAAGTATCACTCCTCGTGTCAGTGGTCCTAAATGAAGTATGAATGCAGATTGCAGTTTGGAATCTAATATGGCGTCCTAGGTCAGCTTCGCTACGTTCGTTGTACTATGAGACGAACGTGGTAAGACGGTGATAAGGAAATGGAGGTATGATGGAATTATTACGTTTTGTCGCCAATTTACACAGAAGACATCACTGCTACACATTATATATATATATATATATATATATATATATATATATATATAATGTGTGTTTGTTTATATAGAACATTTCCAATTTTTATAAACAGGAATATCAATACTCATTTTTATTTTTCTCAGCTATCCGATTCAACTTAATAAATATCTTCGTTATAGCAGATACAAAATATAATAAAATTTATGTAACTTCAATACTTTTGCAAAATGAAAGATAATGAGAATATATTTAGATTAATGGAATATTGTTTTTCCCAAATAAAAAGATATAAATAACGTTTAAAGATTTTTCTTTTTAGTTTGATAATCTTTCTAGATTAGGAAAATCTATATCAAATAATTCAATGTAAAGATAATTTTTGTTTAAAAAATTTTAAATTCAAATTTTACTTTAATTTTATTTTTCTTTCAAACCAGTTTTGTATTTTTTAAAAATAAATAAATCATGAATTTCAGTTTTTAAACATTTGTTAATTCGTATAGCATCAATTTCCCCTTTTTCAAAATGAAGAAATATGTGTATTTGGGTAGTGATATAGAAACATGTGTATAGTTTCTTTTTAATAAAACACAAATCTAGGCGTCACATTTTGATCATCCTGTATTTTATCAAAATATTCAATAATTACCTATAGTTCACTTTATTCGCTGGTACGCATTTCTGTAACTCTACAGTCATTTTCAGAGCGTTGTATTATAAATTATATCATGAATTTTCATAGTTCTTCATTTATAACAAATTTATGTTGAGAGAAATCTAAATTCCCTAAAACAGATATAGGGTTTTCTGAGCTTATTTTCATGATTGATAATTTCACACTGATTTTTTTAAACATCATCAAATTCTTGGTTAATTATAAATTACTGACAAAAAATTTAAATTGATATTCCTAACAGTTATAAATGATATAGGGTCATCCAAATGTGACGCCTAGATTTGTGTTTTACTATTGATGAAAAATTTAATTCTTCTATAACAGATATAATTTTTTCTTAGCTTATTTTCATGATTGATAATTTCACACTGATTTTTTTAAACATCATCAAACTCTTGGTTAATTATAAATTACTGACAAACATTTTAAATTGATATTCCTATCAGTTATAAATTATATAGGGTCATCCAAATGTGACGCCTAGATTTGTGTTTGACTAAAAATAAATGAAATTATTATAAATTTCCATCGTTTTTCATTTACAACAGATTGATGAAAAATTTAATTCTCCTATAACAGATATAATTTTTTCTTAGCTCATTTTCATGATTTATAATTTTAAACTGATTTTTCTAAACTTTGGACTCTTTGTTGGTTATTAAACCTTGTTAAAAATTCTAAACTGATATGCTCTCAGCTACACATTATATTAAACATTTTCATCGTTTTTCATTTATAACAGATTTATGATAAGAGAAATCTAAGTCTCTTATAGCATACAATTTTTTCTTAGCTTATTTTCATGATTGATAATTTTAATCTAATTTCTCTAAACAATATCGAATTCTTTGTTGATTATAAATCCCTGTTAAAAATTCTAAATTGATATTACTATCAGCTATAAATTATATCATAGATTTTCAACGTTCTTCATTTACAACAGATTTATGAAAAGAGAAATCTAAGACTCCTATAACAGATATAATTTTTTCTTAGCTTATTTTCATGATTTATAATTTCAATCTGATTTTTCTAAACTTTGGACTTTTTGTTGGTTATTAATCCCTGTTAAAAATTCTAAACTGATATGCTCTCAGCTACACAATATATTAAACATTTTCATCATTTTTCATTTACAACAGATTTTTGATAAGATAATCTAAGTCTCTTATAACATACAATTTTTTCTTAGCTTATTTTCATGATTAATAATTTTAATCTAATTTCTCTAAACAATATCGAATTCTTTGTTGATTATAAATCCCTATTGATAAAACTATCAGCTATAAATTATATCATAGATTTTCAACGTTCTTCATTTACAACAGAATTATGAAAAGAGAAATCTAAGTCTCCTAAAACAGATATAATTTTTTCTTAGCTTATTTTCATGACTGATAATTTTAAACTAATTTTTTAACAATATAAAATTCTTTATTGGCTATTAATCACTATAAAAACTCTAACTGCACTTTATCTTAATATAAACTCATACAAACATCTATCTTAATTCTTTGCCTAGCATCAGGTTAAACAGTTTTTCTAAGTACCACAAAAATTCTCCACCTCTTTAATACTTAATGACCTATGGTACAACCAAGATACTTGAGCAATATCCTAAATCTTAAAGTCAGTAATCAATCAAGATAGATCTTCATAGAGGAAAAAATTCACTAATACACAAATTCTTTTGTATTATTATAAAAAAACGTAAAAAAATAGTTTGAAGTTTAAAATTAGATCAGGAAATCAGGATTATGATTGAAAATTGAAACTTTCGAATAAACAAAATGATATTAGTTATTAATACATATTTGTTTATAATAGAAGCAGTATCTTAATTATGAATAAAAAAATAGATAATAGATTTTAAATCTCAAATTCAATATAAATATGTTATATTTTTTATTAAAATAAACCACAACCTTAAACATTAGAAAATTTTAAAAATTATTAGTTTTTTGATTTAATTTCTTAGATGAGTTACGATTATGGCTTGTTATCAACTTATTTACTGAATTTTGTACTATATAAATTTTAAAAAATCAAAATTATTTACATATTAAAAAATATTATTTAAATTCTAACAAATTTCTTTATTAAACTTATTTAACTTCTTTTAAAAATGAATAAAAAGGAACAGTTCTTTGTAATGAATTAATCTTAAAATGTTTGTAGAAAAAAATACAAATTTCACAAATAGTACAAACAATAACTGAATATTAATTAGTACATAGATCCATATTGGCCCATTCATGTAAATGTGGATGAGCCTTTAAAGTAATATCTAATCACTTTTGTGACTCACTACATATGTGTGGATATACGTGTCTATGTGTCTTTTTTTGCTGATTACGTCAATAATTAAGTGGTTCAATAACAAGTCATTCAATAATTTAGTTCAAAAGATGATAGCAATAACAACACAAGGCTGTATAACAATTTCTATCGTTGTACAGTAAATGTTATCGAAATGAAATTTATAGAACTGAAAGTGATTAAATCCGTTATATTTGTACAATTTTTTCCAGATGTCCTTTATGTTTATGTTCTGTGAAATAAAGGAAAGAAATGTATCTGGAATGAAATTTGTTCACACATATTTGTACGATTTCTTTTAACAGGAAATACTTTCAAGATAACTACAATTTATTTTTATGGATATGTTTGAATAATTCTATATTCAAATAAATATTTAAATAATTTGTACAAAATTATTATTGTTCATAAGGGAAAATAGTTATTTATTTTTACGAATTTCGATAGATATTTATTTAGATTTCTTCTCTTCAGAGTAAAAACACAAAATAATTTTCACAATGTTTTAATATCTAAAGAAAAATATTTTTTTATGAATTTAGAATAAATAAAATTATATTGAACAAATTTTTTTATAAGATTTAAAGTACGTAAAGTAAGAGAACATAAATCGATGAATATCTCTATTTGGTAATAATATTCAGTAAAAATTATTGTCCTAAGCTATTACTTAAATATTCCAAATTGTTAAAGGTTTTAACTGGTATTTTTGTAAATTAAATAAAGCAATTTATTAAATATTTCTGTGTCGATTTATAAAAGTGATAAATTATTTTATTAAGAATTTTTTACGTTATACTCATGTCTATTAAAATAATAGATTTCTTTAGGATTTTATGTCCGTTAACAGGAGTTAGAATTTTGAAATAATCATTACTTAATTACGTTTTACTGTTTTTAATCCCATTTTTTAAATCCTCCACTTAGAGAGAAAGTGATTTGAAAATATAGAAAAGAATGAAATTCCAAACCCTAGCATATCTTTGATAGATTCAATTTAACATTTTGGTTTTAAATTGATTTTTGATAAAATCCACCCAAGTAAGATTTCTCATAAAAAAAATATATTACAATGTGAAAATATATTACAATGTATTATATTCGTTTTATGGATCTTATGAAATAATTTACACTGTAAATTATTAAATGTGTATAAACTATGCATCCACTTTTATATTTTTCATAAATAATATATATTTTGATAACTTAATAATGTCTCGTATTCACATCCACAAAAATAATTGTATTTATTTTACGATAATTAAATAAAAGTGGTAATAAAAGTACATATTTTTCATATAAATCGATTTTATTTCCTTAAAAAGATATTAAGAAAAAAGAGGGCCAGTATTTAATTTCTAACTCTATTTTAAAAATATACCACATCTTCAACAACCACGATGTTTAAAAACTATTCAAGTGTTGTTTGTTAAAATCGTTATACGTTCTCTATCGTGGACAAACTTTAAATTGTAGTCAGATATGGTGAGTAATAATAACAGTACATCCTCATCAACCCAGACTGACCAAGGGTTACAAATATGATTTAGATATAATCAGCTTGATGGTAACAATGATTATATATATATATATATATATATATATATATATATATATATATCAGCATGTGATCAAAAAAAAAAAATAGGTAAAACATTTTACAGATTATATCAGATAATTAACATTTTAAATAATGCAACGTCAATCAAAAAATTAATCGAAGAGGTTCGTAATTTTAATATTTTTGAATTTTAAATATTTATTAATTACCAATAACAATAGAATATAAGCTTATATATATATATATATATATATATATATATATATATATATATATATATATATACATACATAAATATACACACATACAATAGGTGTGACTGCAAAGCAATTAAAAAAAATGTTTAGCTACTGTGTTTGTACTTGCGTTTTAAAAATATGCAAGAAAATGTGTAAAGTAATTTATAAACATATGTATATAAGTTTCAGCTTATTTTTGAAATTAAAAATATCATTGAAATGTGATAAAAAAATTATAGCTTTATGAAAAAATGAAAATTTGGATAACAATACTAGATTATGGTCAAGATGACCCAATTATTGTTTTAATATTAAAACATGCACACGAAAATAAGAAAGATAATGCACTATCTTAAATCTAATTTGATAATATTTTAAAAAATAAGTGTCAATTTGCAAGCATCCATTTGCAAAATGTTGAGATAATGAAAAAAAGATTTTTTTAAAAAACACTAAATTAAAATTATTTTCGTACATGGTAAGAGTATGTATGGATTATAGAGAATATTTTAATATATTTTATTGTATTTTTATTTCTTATAATTGCTGTTAACACGGTTCTAACAATTAAAGTCGATAAAAAACATAAAATCTATTTAACTTCTTCACTCAAGTCCATTCGATCAATTTAATAAATCTGTACAATCCTAACTGAAATATAAAATATTTAATGTATCTCGATTTATATATATTTTAATAGATCAGAGACGTTTTTTGCTGTCATCAATTTACTTAAACGAATACATAAATATAACCGATTGAAGATAAAGTATTTAAGATTGTTGAGGTGTTCATATAATGTATAAGAAAAAAATGTACAGAAAAAAAACTTAATTCGACATTCCTTTCCAGAACTGGATCGTTCCATCTGCCGTTCGTTGAATAATCTTAACTTTAATAATTAGATATGTGTGTGCGTATAAAAAATATAAACACTCTGCAATAAAAAAAAACGCACACACTTCGTATTGATAGGTACCGTTAAACCTATTATTAAAATATTTTTTTTATAAATATGTAAATCCTAAACTGGACATTAACATTTATATATATATATATATATATATATATATATATATATATGTGTGTGTGTGTGTGTGTGTTTATATGTATATATGTATGTATATATAAGAACACCGTTGATAATTTTGATAATATATTTTTAATTATAACAAAATTACTTGATTGATATTTTTCAACGTTGGTTGGTTTAACTTAAAAAATATATTCATACATTTCTCTTTTAACCTTGAAATAAAAGGCTGCTGTATAATTTTTTTAATGGAACTTAGATAGTTAATTACTCATTACAATTTGTTTAAAATAAAAAATTCGTCAGCTACACATTGTTATTCAATTCAGTATAATTGCATTGCTATATATAGAAGATTTTTTATAAGAAAAAAAATTATATTTTTTTCTCTAAGGAGAATTATATTCATAATTATAAATTTTATATATATATATATATATATATATATATATATATATATATTCATATATTTGTTATATAAAATTCTATTATTTTTATAACAGTTTAAATTTGATGATAACACAGATATCCTTCCAAAGAAACAAGAATATTTTTATGGATGCAATCACCTCTGTTATTAAAAGTTACAAATAAATTGAAGCATAAAAAGCACTGTTTATTTATTTAAAATATTTTTGTATAATTTTATAAATCGTTTTGAAAACAATTTTATTTTTTGAGTGATTTTATAATGAGTTATGATTACATCTTCACGTGTCGATTAACCCACATAATGTAGAAAGGACTGGACATAACTAGGACAAGGAGCACCAACGATTTACGATTATTTATTAATCATTTTTACAACGCATAAAAAACAAACACATTGAAAATTATTAACGAAAACACATAACAGTAAATTTAAATTAATAAATTATTCACTAGCACTATTAATAAAAGTCTCAGTATGTTGAACACAATTCGTTCGGATAACTGAATTTAAATAACACTAATGTGTAATAAAACGATATGTACGCATATATATATATATATATATATATATATATATATAATGTAATCTATAATTTTATATCACAAATATCCTGTTACGCACTTTACAAATACTACTAACACACATCACTCAAAAAATAAAAACTTTACTTCCGCTGTTTTGTTTAATAAGAGAATTAATTATAGTTTAATTAAGAATCAACAACATCTGTTCCTCGAAAAAAATATATACAAAGTGCGTAGTTTTTAATGAATATGCTAATCCGAAGCGTAAAAGTGCGTATACGTCCATAAATAATTCCCTTCTTATGTCCTACATATATATACATACACGCATATATATATATATATATATATATATATACTAGAAAATATTAGAAAATATCGCTTGTGTAAATTATATTCAACAATGCTTAATTATGTGTATAAAAAATATGTGAACTAGTTCGTATGTATGTAATTAATTTCGTTAATAAGTAATATACTGTAAAAATTGTACATAATATGTTATATTTAGAAATTTGATGAATGTAATTTACCACCAAATTAATTCCATACCTTTAATCATTGCATATAAACTTCAAAGTGTATTTAAAAAGAGATATATCAGAAAATCGCTGATATAAGTATAAATAACAGATAATATACTTTACCAAATTTATTATTTTTCGTTCAGATATTTATTAGATATTTTTTATATTGACATATTTACAAAGTTTTATACCGAAAATATATGCAGATTAAAAAAGAGTAATAAAATTTATAATATACAGTTTAATATCAGAGTACATATTTGTATTTGGTTTTTTGTAATATATAATGAATTTATATAATAATATACATAATTTTATTCTGTGTAGATATTTTCAGCAAAAACATGAAGTTTTTTAGTACTAAATATTTTTTTGAAAATAAAAATAGTAATTTTTTGATTAAAACGTTAATAGGTTAAGTAAATCAAGGTTTTCTCTAAATAAAATTCGTATTATGTTCCAAAATGTCATTTTAATCCTCGTTTGACCTTATTTTATAACCAATCTTTGATTTTAAGTGAAAAAAATCGATTTTCAGAAATTTTGATTTTTCATGAAATTTTCCATACTATAGGTCGTGGTTTTTTGAGGGTCAAAAAGTGAAAAAAATTAAAACGACTAGGAGTAGATCTTTTTGATTATAAATCGATTGATTCGATAGAAAATAATCATTTTCTAGCAAAAATGACATTCATTATTAGAAAATATGATTTTTTTAGGTGAAATTTTTCATGTTTTTGATCATAAGTTATTAAAATTTTCATGTCATATACCCAATAGTTATTCTCAATGAGATAATTTTCTAAAAATTCGAAAAATTGTAAAAAAAATATTTTATCTAAATAAAAGTTATCTAAAATGTAAAGAATTTAGCCAATTTAAAAGTGAAAAAATTATTTTAGTCATATTTTCCATAATAGGTCGTGGTTATTCTCAATTAGATAATTCTTTTTGATTATAAATCGATTTTCAATAAGAAAATCTTGTTAAAATATTATTTTTTTGAAAATATTGATATTTTCATGTTCTCTAAAAATTCGAAAATTGTAAAAAATATTTATCAACAAAATGTAATTTGATTTAAAATGTTCATTTCTAATAAATATTCTCAATTAGAATTCAAGTTTTTCATTTTAATGTCATTTTAATCTTATGTTTAACTAAAATTTTATAGCCAATCTTCGATTTTAAGTGAAAAAAATCGATTTTAAGAAATTTTGATTTTTCATGAAATTTTCCATACTATAGGTCATGGTTTTTTGAGGGTCAAAAAGTGAAAATTTTTAAAACGACTAAGAGTCGATATTTTTGATTATAAATCGATTGATTTGATAAAAAATAATCAATTTCCAGCAAAAATTTATTAATTATTCAAAAATATTATTTTTTTAGGTGAAAGTCCATTTTTGATCAATTTTCATGTTCTCTAAAAATTCGAAAATTGTAAAAAAAATATTTATCAGTTATGAAAATGTAAGAATTTGATTTAAAATGTGTAGTCATATTCCTAATAAATATTCTCAATTAGATAATTCAATATTTTCAATAAGAAAATCTTGTTAAAATTGAAAATATTGATAATTTAGTTAAAACACTAATTGATTGCATAAATCAAGGTTTTCTGTAAATAAAATCCGTTCTACGTTCCGAAATGTCATTTTAATCATCGTTTAACTTAATTTTATAGCCAATCTTTGATTTTAAGTGAAAAAAATCGATTTGCAGAAATGTTGATTTTTCATGAAATTTTCCATACTATAGGTCGTGGTTTTTTGAGGGTCAAAAAATGAAAAAAAATAAAATGACTTGGAGTCAACATTTTTTATTATAAATCAATTATATTTATAAAAAATAATCATTTTCCAGCAAAAATAACATTCATTATTCAAAAATATTATTTTTTTAGGAGAAAATTCATTTTTGATCAATTTTCATGCTCTCTACAAATTCGAAAATTGTAAAAAAAATATTTATCAGTTATCAAAATGTATGAATTTGATTTAAAATGTATAGTCATATTCCCAATAGTTATTCTGAATTAGATAATTAAATATTTTCAATAGGAAAATCTTGTTAAGAAATAAAAATATCGCTTATTATGGCACAAAAAAATCATTTTCCATTAAAAACAAAATTTTAATTAAAAAATATAATTTCTATAACCTAAAATCAATTTTTGGTATTTTTTTTAAGTTTTAAAAAATCTGCCTTTTGCCAGAAAGAAAAATTTTGTTTGAAAATTTATCGAATCATTTTATATAAATATTTTCACTAAAAAAAATATTCAACAAATTCTCTAAAATGGAAATAGCAAATAATTGATTGAAATTACTATTATTAATTATTAATTTTGGTTAAATGAGATTTTTTCTAAATGAATTTGGTTTCTTGTAGTGATAATTCATTTATCTGAAAGTGAATTCGCCAGTTTCAAAGTAAATAGTAAAATATTTTCTTCTAAATCTGAACGATAAGCAAATTTTCATGAAAATAACTGATTACGTCAATGGAGAATATTTTATAGAACAATTAAAGAGAAATGATTTGAATATAATTTTATTTCTAAATATTTAGACAATTTAATATGATTTATGTTTAATAAAAATGGTTATTAAAAACTGTCATTAAAATTTTAAAGAACCGGTTTTTAAAATTTTAGCAGATCCACCATTGTACATACAAAAATATTATATATATATATATATATATATATATATATATATGTGTGTGTGTGTGTGTGTGTGTGTGAGTGTGTTATTTTGTAAAAAAAACATTAATCAAAATAGTTAAAAAGGGCTGAATACAAACTACATTTCATATAGAAAACAGTCAAACGATAATTATTTCACTAATGGTTTTTCAACAATTATAAAACAGTCCTGAAGAAATGAACGGGTTTGAAAAATCTATTTTAAATTTTAATTTATATTCAGATCCTAACAGCTTCTGTTACATTTACTTGCACGTAAGTGTACGTCCACACAGCGAAATTTTCATTAGCCTCGTTAAAAATTTGCGATTTCGCACAAGATCGACCAACAACAATAAACTTTGGATATATTAAAAGTGAACAATGGTCTTATAAATATTCGATGGAACATTTTAAGCGAGAAGTCGACGAGATAACTTTACTACATTCGAGAGCGAAAGCTCCGTTTCGCTTAAATGACTATGTGGGTTCTTGGTGTTAAGACCGTAATGACTTTATTTTACTACATCAGTGAGTTTAGTTTATCTTTTTTCAGGTCATTATTTATCTGATCTTATAATCACCAATTATTTTTTTATCATTCATTTAATAACTTTTTTTTTAAAAAAAAAATAAAGTATCCTTGGAACAAATTCGGCATTGTTAATAAATTATAAATAATATGAAAATATATGGCCATCCAAATGTGACGCCTAGATTTGTGTTTTATTGAAAAGAAACAAAACGAAACTATACACATGTTTCTTTTTAATAAAACACAAATCTAGGCGTCACATTTGGATGATCCTATATATGTTATTTAAACAAACACGAGTTTTTTTTAAAAAAAAATATTTAGGTATATTATTTCATTCATAAATTAAGCTTTTTCTTCTATGTTCATTTTATGGGAAGCAGTCAAGTTACGGAGGAGGCAGCATGTTTTCGTTTGCCTTGGGCTAAATTTTCTGTCGCACCGGTCCTATATATATATATATATATATATATATATATATATATATATATATATATATATATATATATATATACATGTATATAAATCAAACAAAGAGTCAATGGAAAACGAAATTAACTACTCATGTGTACAGTTATACTGTCCACATGTCTTTTTTGTAGCTCATAACTATGTCCTTCATAAGAAGGCAGGTGTAAATATATAAAGTTTATTTCGTTTTTAAGTTACGTTATCTGTTTTTTATTTGATCTGTGTGTATGTACATTATTAGTAAATGTAAAATTGATTATCGTTAAAAGCGTTTTCTTTATGCACACATGTACATAAATAGAATACATATAAATATACTTATTACATATGCATTTATACATACATACATATATATATATATATATATATATATTTGTGTATGTGTGTGTGGATAAATGTACAGTTATATTATGTATGTTTTAATTGGTTGTTGACTTTAATATATTTTAAATAGATCATTATTCGATAATTTATTCTCGAAAAAAGTTGTATTGTTTTTTGTGATGATTTTTTAAACAGTTTTCGTACACGTGCTGTAATTATGCAAAATAAAAAGGACTGTGTGTGTATGTATGCATGTTCATTCAATATTGAACGATTTGTAACAAGTCGTCGTTCTTTTTGGTACCGGTGCGTTTTATTAAGAAAGAAAAACGCCTGAATGATTTTTATTACATTATAAATTTTAGATCAGTTTTTTTTCTGGTAGAATAAATTAGTGCAGTCGAATAAATTTCATTAGATTCGATTTTAAAAATAGGCTAATTTAAAATTGAGTATTATTTGTTTTTATAGAATTTTTTCTTTTGAATATTAAAACTTGTATTTTAGGTCAGTTGAAATTGAATTTATTATCCTAAATCAAGTCAAACTATATTAATTTATTTTACTGTTTTTCTTTCAATTTTTATTTATGAAATATTTACAAATGGATCATTATTGATATTTATATATATATATATATATAAACATTTTTTTAAAAAATTAACTTCATTGAAAATAATATATATATTCTTTTCAGGTTAGTGAAGAAGAGTTATGAACTAGTAGTTACCGAACCAACAATCATCAACCATGAAAGTGTGTGTGATAAATACAGAAATTGTGTACAAAGCAGGTAAAATAACTTTTTAAATAAATTCTAATGTTCTATAATACTATGATATGTAAATATACACATATGTGTAATCATTTTTTATGTATCATACAATTTATTGATATGGTCTACATATATCATAATTATTTTAATTAAATAAAAAATAAGGTCGAAATAATTTATTTTGGTATTATGTAATGATAATTTGTAATAATATTAAAGTTTGATTGTACTGGATGATAAAGAATTAGTTAATTGTTAGTTTGAATTGTAGAATAGAATTGAAAATTTTTAAAAGATATACCAACATATATAAATATATTGTATATTAAAAGTTATGAAATGATCATATTTTGAGTATATAAATAAATTAAATATTTTGAAGAATATCTTCACAAAGCATTTAAAAAATTAAAAAATATTTTTTCAATTACCAATTTGAGAATTTTGTAATATTTAATACGTCTTTTCACACTAAAAAAATAATTTTGAAAAATAATAATTCATTATAAAAAATTTATGTTTATTGGAAATTTTTATATTAAAAATCTAAATGTTCAATCATTAGGCTACATTATATTTTTTGTGCTAAGAATAACATTTTTTTTAACAGATACTTAATTCACAATAAATGACTTCTAACAAATCAAAAAAAAAATATTTACTTTTCTTCTAGTAAGCTTTTCTCAAAAAAAAATTTTTTTTCTAAAATTATTGTATAAGACACACAACAGTTTATTATTTTTACTAAAAAAAGGTTTTAATTTCATCAGATATTTTTATTGCAGCTGCTGATGCTAAAATAAACTGTTGAGTCTGAAAAAATCTATTTTATATCTGATTGAATATAATAAATGGTAAATATGTATTTTTCAAAATGAAAAAGTCGAATTGTATTTTTCAAAATATTGAAATTCCTCACTATAAATTTCTTATTAAAAATGTTATTTTATTTTTAAATCGTATTTTTTATTAAAAAAATATATTAATCATAAATTTATATTAATTGTATAAAAAAATACATATTTTTCAAAAATGATGTATTTATTTGTATATTCATAGATTTTTTAAAAACAATCCATAAACACACAAAACTTTATAACAAATAATCATTACTTGTATTATTGACACCGGATAAGAACATTGATAAAAATCTTATTCACGAATTTAAAATAAATGTTAACAACGTTTTTTTAAAAAACTAATATTTGGAAATGAAATGATATATATGCAAACATTTATATGCATACATTTGTACGCGTATAAAAAGGTACGTAATTTTATTAGTTTTATTATCCATACATTCAAACACACCTTTGAAAAAAAGCAATAACTTTATGGCATAATTGACAAAACATATTAGTTAATTATACGAAATGCTAAAATAGTTTTAATCTTTACTCATCTTTATATTAATTTTATTAATGTTTCTGTGTTCATATTCTAATTAAACGAATGTCAGTCGTACTTAATACAGATATTATATTTATATGTATTTTGTTAAATTGTATTTGATAAATAATGGTTTAAAAAACATACATAGTTTTTTTTAAAGAAAATGAAACAAGAGTTGATGATTGTATAGTCGTTTTAAAATATTTTTAATAGAAGAAAAGTACATGAATTATATATGAACTTTTTTAGTTTAATAAATTAAAAAAAATATTTGTTGAGTACCTTTTTATTAAATAGACATTTTATTTAAAATTTAAATAGTTTAAAAATTAACAATCATTTAAATATAAAAACCAATTATGAAAAACACATTAATTTTTTTCTAAAAAAAATTTTTTGTATAATAAATGTACTTGTTCTATTTTTTTATTCAATAGAGTAAGAAATTTAAATTGTATTTTTATAAAATTTCAGTGATGTAAAATATATTTTCTTTAAAAAGTTTTTGTAATAGATATTTTTAATCATTGGTTGATGTGTAAAATATAAGAAACGTAAATTAAATAAGTGAAAAAAATAATTAAATATATTTTTCAATTAACGAAAAAAGTTTTAATTAGTGTATTTAAAAAAACAATATTTTTTAATTTAAAAAAGTATGCAAAAATTCACAAAATATTTCTTATTTATTAAACTATCTCATATAGAATTATTTTTCTACTCATTTTTTTTTTAATTCATACAGTGAATTTAGAAGAATAAATAAATATAAACTGTATTAATTTTATACATTTTTTTAGAATATTTCAATAATGAAAAACATTTTAATATATATATAAAGGTATTTTAAGTTATTTAAAGTTTAAGAAACTTGAGTAAAACATAAACATATATAAATATATTTTTCATTGAGTGTAAAAGAAATAAACAGATTAAAAATATTTTTATTGTATAAAAAATTGGAGAAATGTAAAAAAATATTACCAGTTAACCATCTCACCATGCATTATTGGAATTGGTCCAAATCTATTCATCAATATTGGTTCTTTATTGATCAATTTTCCATACATAAATTTGATAATATAAATTTTCTCTATACTTTATCTGGTTGTAAAAAAGAATAATAGATAATTCTCTTTACTAGTCTTCATAAAATCGTTTATTGATACGATGATAATTTTAGATTAATTGGAGCTATTCCAGCATCTAAGTATTATCCAGATTTCTCAATAAAACGAATAATATCTTCATATCTCACTACCATACTTTACAAAAATATTTAATAATCAATCTCGTTTGTTGTATTTCAATGCATTTTACTGTACTTTTTTGAAAACGAAATAAACATTCATTCCTTTTTTGATTCCTGGATTAATTAAAAAATTAGGCATATTAACGAATTGTTTGTTGTTATTCTAAATAATTCTACTTTCTTCCATTCTATTTTCAACAACGATTATCTCCAAGAATTCTCTGTCATTTCTTATCATCAATGATGAATATATTTACATAAATGTCTATTTTTGGTAGTTTTTTTTTAATTCCTGGCATATATTCTCTTCAATATTTTTTTTGTGACAGAGATATACAAATATTGTTCCATCATTGCTTCTTTTTTTTACAAATTTTTATTTTTCTTGAAACTAATTTACAGTATTTATAATTTTAGATCTAAATCTTTTTAACAACCATCAGATAATCAATTGGCTGACAGTTTTTCTTTCAAAAATAATTTGATTTTTCTGAATACTAAGTATTGTATATTATCTATTGATTTTATCAATGTCTCCAATTTATCAGCTTATCAGCAAAAAACCTGTAGTCGTTCTTGTAAAGATCTGTAAGAAAAATACAAAGGCAGTTTAATATTAGTATTGAAAGATAAATATACAATATAGTAGGCAATTTATCAATTCGATAAAATGTTTAGATAGTTTACTGAAAACGATTTATTATATATATATAAAAAAAAATTTTTTTGAACCAACTAATTTTATGTAACAAAACCTTATACATAATAATAAAAAATAATATTTTTTATAACAAATAGAAATGGATTTTTTTTGTAAAATATTCAAATATTAAAACGACTATTTTACACCTGAATACGTCATCAGTTTTGATTTATAAAGAGTATAAATTTGGTAGCTAGGTATGATTTTATGCATTTTTTATTATATTATAATAGAATTTTATGATTAAATTGACATTTAATGTAGTAGAAGAGAAAATATGTTTTCTATATATCTATTCACATAATATGTAATACATACATACATACATACTTACATATATATATATATATATATATATATATATATATACACATATGTGCATGTTTGATAATAAATTACTTGACATTTACGATCGGTGCTCTTTTGAAAAGTTCGACCTATGTCAGTGTATTGATGCAACCGAAACTTTTGTTTTCCTCTCGTAGTTCCAGAACTGTCAGATTCCATTGCTCTTGACTTTCGTTATTTATAGATCTCTTTTTTAGTAGGTCGTTTATTTCGTCCGATTATCGGAAATATATATTCAAGAAGCACATTCAACGTTTTTTATATTTCCAGTTTTTTTTATTATCATATTGTTTTAGTTTATTATTTGTGCAAGTTTATATCGAGTTTGCATTTTTTTATAAGTTTTTCGTGGATTTTTTAAATGTATGAATGTTTATAATATAATTTGAAATTAAAATAAATTTATAGATGTCAAATATTTTTATCTTTACTACATATGATAACAATTTCTAAATATTTTGTAACATTTGTATGAACAAAACGAAAATAATTCGTTTAGAGTCAATTAATCATATTATTTATTAATGAAAATATATTTCCTGGGTAATTTGAGCTTGTGAAAAAATTAAATGTAATTCAATTTACAAAAAAAAAATGTTAAAATATTATTTTATCTTGTTTAATAAACACCGGTCTCGTATTAAAGATAAATACATAAATATTACTTGAGATATTATTAATAGACTAAATATTGATAATTTAAGAATATTTTAGAATATTGAAATCTCTAAATAGAATTTATAGCTTGGCATTTGTGTTGTATCACATTTTAAATCAAAATAAATTTAACTAATGATGTTCCAATGATCATTTTTAGTTTAAGGATTTATTGGCTACTAAAAATGAATATTAAATTCAATATTATGTGAAATAAGGTTGTAAATTTTTTCTTGTATTTAGCAGGATGACAAGAAAATACTAAAAAAGGGTGTTTTTGTTGTATGATTGCAAGTAAGTTATGTTTTTATAAATTACTATTCATCAATTGAATTGTAACATCCCTCTGAATTAATTATATTAAACAATTTTAAAAAAAACTGTCCAGTTATGACAGATGTGTCATTATTTGTTATAACACTAGACCATAATTTTCGATATAGATTCAATTGAATTATTTCTAATTTCCCATTATTCGATTTAACATTATTTTTTATTTTACATAAATGAATTTTAACCCCAACACCACAATAATTTAAAGTTTTCAATAATCACTTATTATTTGTAATTATATAATCTATAATTATATCGGCTATAGATTACATAGTTATAAATAATAAGTGAACAATAAGTGATTATTGAACTCTTTAAATTATTGTGGTGTTGGGGTTAAAATTCATTTGTGTAAAGTGAATCAGCCACAGTTCCAAAACAACAAATAATTATTTTTTATATAATGAAGTTTGATATTGTAGTTAATTTATTTATATCTCAACTATATAAAATGTTGTTAATATCCAGTAACAATTATTGTTTATTTTATCCTTCTATATGCATTTCAATAACGATGCTGTTATTTTGGTAACGCAAGTAAATAAAATCTTTAAGAAATGACTGTAAATAAAAAAAATGTTTAATAAATAAACATTTCAGTAAAATCTTGTTTGAAAAGAATGACTCATTTATTGTTGTCTTCCAGTAACGTTATTTAATATTTGTATATATTTCTCTGCAATAACACCAGAATGATTAAATACAAACGTATTATATTACAAAACAGCCGATTCTCTGAAAATGTCTAAATTGTCATTCAGTAGAAAAATTTCTACCGAAAACATTCCATCTATGGTATTCGACAATGGCTTAGAAATGAATATTTGTTATGAACGTTTGTTATAAGTTGATATTTTATTCTGTACACGACACAATGTCGGATCAATATTTTATTGTTTCAATATTACAACTAAATTGCTAATTCATAGAGCAACAAAGTAATTTGCATATATTTCGTATGGATTAAATTTTAATAAAATCTTTATTGACTGGTGTTTTTATTAGAACTTATTATGATTAAAGTAGATGTTTCTTATATAGATGTATGTAAAAAATATAATTTAGAAAATAATTTCACTCAAATTACAATTTAATAGGAATCATTATATTTTTTATTATATTTTAATAAAAAAATTTGGAACAGTATATTAATTGATATAGATGTGTATAAGAAAAAAATGATCTTGTATAAAATCATTTTTTTGAAATAAGTTTAGAAACTAATTATAATGTATATAATTTATCAAACTTCGAATTATGTCCTTAAATGTATACATAGAACAATAATAATTCATAATTCCAGCTGGTAGAATAATCCGAAATTAACTACCCGTCAGATGGTAGTAATGTTTAACAATCTTCTCAAGTATAAGAAAATATTTCTTGTGAGAGTATTTTCTGTTCAAATACCATTATTGATCCAGTGTTTTTATACATGTAAAGTATTTAATTGAAATTTAATATATTTTTAAAAAATAAAAAACATAGTATATTCCAAATAAATGTTTGATTTTATAATAAATAATATTTTTTTTATTTAGTCATTGTTTAATTATCTTTATATAAAAAAGAATTATACTAAAATACTGAGTAGATAAAAAAAATTAACAGATACTGAGTAGATTTAAAAATAAATTAATTTTGAATAATTGCCAAATATTTTTTTAAAAAATCACCTTATACTACTTATAAAGAATTTTCTTTAAGAAAATTCTTTCATACACTATTATTTTGAGTATAAAGTGTTTATTTGGTCGTGAATCAGTATCTTTATCCCATATAGATTTTTATGACATTCAAAAGAATACAATTCTAAGTTATCAGAATAGTCTTAGTTCGATCCTCAGTATTGTCCTACTGTTAAATCTTTAAACTCTGTTCAAAAGACATTCACAGATGTTTTTATTCAATTACGTTTGTATCGGTTGAGAAGAACGACCTTTGTATTGAACTTATTTTCGTTTTTTTAAAAGAAGTTTTTAACGATTTTAGATATCTTTTTCCACACACACACACACACACACACACATGTATATATATATATATATATATATATATATATATATATATATATATATATATATAGCCATCAAAATCATCATTATTATTTTTGGTCTTATCTTTCTTTATAACCATTTATTCCACTTTTATAATAATAAATAATTTTATGAAAATATTTCATTGCTTTGTGGTAATTCATTTCTTAAAAAATATTTACTCAATTTTTCTTTTTCTGATATTTAAAAAATAAATGGGTTAGTTCCATTTCGATTTTTTTGTGTATACATTTTGTTTTACCCTGAATTTCTTTCTCTTGTTCCTTCTATGTATGTGTGTTTTATACATACATACATACATATATATATATATATATATATATATATATATATATATATATATAAATATTAAAATAAATGTATGTTTATATAATGGTTTTTAAATATATTCTAGTGCAAGAAATCTGTTTTAAATCGACCTTAGTACAAAATATTCGTCTCAACTGAAGCTGGAACACATTTTAGTTGGTTGTAATGTTCTGTGTAAACATTAAAACATTCTCAGGTATAACGATTAATTCGTTAAGGGGTGACCAAACGGTCACAGTTACAAATTTGTATTCGATATAGATGATAAATGGACGAAAACAGCTTTATAAATCTTCGTGATACCTGTTACACTACGCTTACGTACAATAGTTTGTTATAATAAACTATAAAATGTTGAAAAAGGAATTAAATATTGTTAATATATTCATGCAAAAATATTTTACCATTCCGCTCATGTTTCAAGGACAACGTTGGGAGGAAATTCCATTTTATCTGAGTCATCGTGAAATACCTAACGAGAGGTACCGTTCACACAAATACTTTATATAAAAGATTTTATTTTCAACTAATCTAATTTTAAGAAATATATACATACATACACATACACATTTATATATATATATATATATATATATATATATATATATATACAAATATACAAATTTATACAAATATATTTTATAATACATATTCTGTTAGTAAATATTTTTTTTATTTTTTTGACTACTTTGACCAAAAAAACATATTGTACATATGTTATTTTTTTAACCATTATTTTTGTATTCCGAATGATTTTTTAAAAGAGTTATAAAAGTTCCAATACTAGATATTTCTGTTTTATATGAATTGATGGAAGATGAATTTAATTCAGTTTAAAGTTTCAATTATATTTTCAATAATTTATATATAATTTATGTAATCTTGGACTGTTTTTAAATTATAAGAATTTAATTTTTATTATTTACATATTTGTATAAATTTCATCTTTTATTTTTATAGAAAGATTCAATAAATTTAGAAATGCTTATTTTTCATTATAATTTATTTAAAAATATTTTAGATATTTTTCTTTTAATAAATAGTAAATTTGATAATTGGTAAAAATTTTGAGTTGTAATTTGTGCTGGTACATATATATAATTTTAAAATAAATTTAATCATTTATATATAGGAAGAAAGAGATGGGAATTTCAAATAAGTCCTTTATTTTATTAAATATGTATATTATTTACAAAAAATAATATATGTATTATTGTAAATAAAACAACATATGTACATTTTTTCTATTAATGTATAGAAAATATTTTTTCTTTAATGTTATTTTTTAAAGTAAAATTTAATTGAATTTTTCAATTAAATTACTGAGATATTTGAGACACTGATTAAATTTATAAAAGAAAAGGTAAATAAGTATTTCTTTTTAACAAAACATATTTATAAGAAGGATCTAAAAGATAATAATGTTATATTTTAATTTTATTGATATATTTTTATTACAAATAATTATTAAATAATTCAATAAAAAAAATGTCACCTTTGGGATAGTAATATATTTCTATGTATAGAAAAAAGTGTGGATGCAATCCTTCAAACAATTTTCTATTAATTTTTTTATGAGATTATTTATTCCATCAGAAAATATTGATGTTATGGGTTTAAATAAATTGAAACAATTTTATGTAATATTGATTTTTTATTTTCGATCAGGTTATTCACTGAATAATTTATTTCAAGTATTTGTTATCTGTAATATTTTCATTACATTATTTAATTGATGAAAAGATATCAATTTTTAGCTCAATCGAAGTGATTTTACTTGAAAAATATTTGATAAACTTGTATGTGAATTAATGGGACTATAAGAAATTAATACTAAATAAAATTAAAATACAATTTTTAAAAAATATTGTTCTTTTAGCTTAACAAATAATTTAAATTCATAAATTATTAATTTCTAGTTTGAATTTATCCATTTATAGTTTTGAAGATTTATACAGATCATAAATATATAAAAAAACGATGTTTGATTTGAATTGAAATGTATTTTATTTAGTAAGAATTTGATGAATATTTAAATGTGAATATAAGATTTTGAAAATATAAACATAATAAAAATGATATGGGATTTTCAATGGAGGGTTGTTTGTTTTCTGTTAGATTATTTAATTCTATATAAAATATTGATATTGTATTAAATTAAGAATTAGTATAATTTGATAAAATGTTAATAAAGTTGATTATATATATATATATATATATATATATATATATATATATGTGTGTGTGTGTGTGTGTGTGTATGAAAAAAGTGTATGATGAATCTATTGTATGAAATCTAGTAATAAAAACTACACGTACTCAAAGATCTAATCGAATCCATTAATAAAACGTTCTAATTAGAATGTTTGAAAAAAATATTACACACGACAGAAAAAAAATATACAAACAATCTACTATTATGTGAAATCTGAACAGAAAACAATATTACTGAACCGACGACCGAACCGAATGTGTGTAAATCACGCCCATACTCTTCAACACTTCCGTTGCATTTCACAAATAAATCATGTACCTCAGTATAGAAGCGTTGTAATTAAAACACACACACATATCGAAAATTGTACGCGGTACACAGTTTCGCGCACTCGGATGCGAAGTGAAGTCGATACGTGTAAAATTGTGAAAACTTATAATAACGCATATTTCACATACGAAAAACGTCGTTGCCGACGACCATTTATGTAATACGAAACCTTGTAAATCGGCATCGAACACGAAATCTGTTAAATCTTCTATTTCTAAGAACCAAAATTCAATTAGACATACGCGCATAAAAGTATCGCTAGTCTCGGGCCTAAGAAAATCACAAATTTACCTTGAAATTCGCCCTGTTCCAGGTAAAATCGAACCGCGTGCTTTTTTCGTACGCGACAAGGACGCACATAAGCGACGTGGTTCTGAACAGAGCTTTTGTCCTTACATCGAACGATACTTCTTATGTATACGTTTACCCCTACAATCCCTTAGGTCTTAGACAGATTAAGGGTGTTGAGTGTCACTACCCTTATTGGATGCGTTATTTCGGCCATTTGTAAATGGGCGTGCCGTCACGCATAACGCATGCAGGGGTAGAATTTTGGTCAATGACGTCACATACAAGACACCCTTAAGGGGCAAAACTTTCAATTTTCTTTTCGGGGTTTTCTATAACATGGTTATTTTTATATATAATTGTCTATAAAGTATATATACATAACATGGTATATATATATATATATATATATATATATATATATATATAAATATAATTGTTTATAAATTAAGCACTATTTACGTGCGGCGTTCTCAAAAAAATATTAGATCGATAAACTATTGTACATTTTTAGATTAAAAAACTGATATACGACAAATTTTTAATATTTACTCATTGTACACTAAAAGAGCTTTTAATAAAACTTCAACCATATGTTATTCAATGTTCTCTTTTGATCTTGTTTTCGTAATAAATTAGATTATTTTAAAATCTATTCAAAATAAATATACTTCAGTAATTTTGAATAAGGTTTAAAAAATATTAAGCATATACATCATAATAAAAATATTTTTCGATGATATTTTATTAATATATATTTAATATCAAGTAATAAAATAATGAAGTAATATTTGTAAAATTTATATCAATGTTTCAAAGTAATATTTTTAAAAGGATTTTTTTAATTAACTAAACTGATCTCATTATCATATTTTATTAATTCAATATTTTATTTATATTAGTCTTGTCTTTATAATTTATAAATCAACTAATGATTTTAAATATATTTTCTTATAATATTTAATTTTTTTGAGAATAAAAAATATTTTACCATTACTAAAAATTAATTAACTACAGAAATTGTAAAATATTAAAAAATATATACAATAGGGAAGGAGGATTTGAAAGAAACACTGAACATAATTTGAATTATAGAAGGATAAGGTCATTATTTTTATTGATACTTAACTGTATTTTTTAAAAAATTTGTATATTGTTTAAAAATAATACTAAGAGTTTTTATATTTTTTTAAAAAAAATCTATAGTTGAATTTAATTTAAAAACAATATATATTATTAAAATAGTTAATTTTAAATATTCTTTCTTAAAAAATAAAATATATTAATGTTAGTGAAAATATTTAAATCTTAAAATTTATTGAATAACATTTTATTATAAAATTTACAATTAACACAAGACATTTGATTTTTCGAAAATAATTTTTATAGAATTAAATTAAATTATTAAAAATATTTTTGATCAATTCTAATGAAAAATAAATATAAATAAATAATTTATAGAAATTGGATCTAGAAAATAATTTGGGAATAATATTTATGTTTAGATATGAATATATCAAAAATTGTGTTAATAAAATTAGAATTGTTCTATATTTAATTAAAAGACTAATTTTCAAAATTTTTTATAAAAATGCTCAACAATCAGTTAATGTTTATTTTTGGCTTGTATATATATATATATATATATATATATATAACTAGAATATTTCCATGTCAATACCATATTTTTGAGGGTTAGTTCTATTTAATCCATACTCAAAATTTAATATAACGTATGTTGTACGTATATATGTGTGTGTGTGTACACGCACGTGCGTGTAAATTGGTGGTAATATCGAAAGAGACTAAAAGATCATTGAATAGATCCGATAAAGCTAGAGAATACGATTTCTTCTGGAAAATAGAATGTCTTAGAAATAATAGAATCGTCGTCTTGCAAGGCCTGAACGACAATGGATGAATAAAAACAGATCGAAATTTTCGTGGGTCTGTGGAACAGATGGCAGGAGTACGAAAGGACTGTTATAGTAAGATCGATGAATAGCGTACGCTTTTTGTAAAGAAATGGCGGGAAGAAGAGAAAGTTCACGTGTGTGGTGTAACGAATGATGAGGACGTGCGATTTGTTAAGAAAAGTAAATAAAATTACACACATATGTGTGTATGTAGCTATTTGCAATTATATTAACTCATCTTTTATGTTTGAGGATTTTATTTCTATTTAAAATCATTCGGTTGTAAATTTTAAAATTTATTTTTCGGTATTTTTTTCTAAAGATTTAAATGTTTCTCTAGTCGTTAAATTTAACGTTTATTTATTTTAATTATAATATGATTATTACTGAATTATTTATAAACAGTCAGATGAAACATTTTAATAAAGAAAATTTCTATCATTCAGATGTAAATTTTAAATAATATTTTTTCTAAAGATTTAAATATTTCTCTTGTCGTTAAATTTAACATTTATTTATTTTATTTTATAATAGGATTACTATTGAATTGTTTACAAACTATCAGATGAAACATTCAATAAAGAAAATATCTAATAGTTTACTATGCATTTATTTATCAATTACAAAATTGAATTTCATGTTTTTTCAATTTTCTAACGAAAAAAGTTCATATAAACGTATACAACGAAAAAGAAAACTGTACAAGTGCTATGTAAACTACGAACGAGACTATTAAACAGAAAGTTTCCAATGAAATAAAATGATTTATTACATCGAGACAAAATATCCGTCAATTATTCTCGATATCATTGAAATTAAATTGTGCTTTCAATTTTATGCGACAGTTATAAAAAGATTAAGTATTGGAAAATAACATTGTACGTATTTGCAATTCTCGAATCTAACTGTAAAATCATAAACAACCTGTTGGGGTTGTAAACATAAAAGCGTCTATATAACTTTTTATACTATAAAGTTACCTCCTGTATATAAATTTATATCAAACCATTCGTGTATTTATTTAAATTTCTGTTCAAAAATTAATGTGATTATTAATAAAATCACTTTTATAATTAAAATAACAAAATCGAAATTAATAATATGTTTATAAAAAATGTTATTTGAAAAAATTGAAATAGTTCTTCTATCTGTAGTATTTAATTGAAAAGCAAGAACTGTAGAGAAGAAATCGAAGAAATCACTTAGTTACTTGATTAAAAATACATTTACGTTCGTTAAAATCACCAATAAATTATAGCGATTATGTTAGCAGCCAGATGGAAAAAAATAATTGCGATATAAAAAATATGTTTTTCTCTTTAATTGAAAAAATACAATCGCGCCGACATGAATCGGTATTAATTATTTAATGTATGGGCGTTAAACAAAATAAGCGTACAACAAATTTTATGTTAAGTGCCAAGTGCTAAATTATGTATGTATTAGTTAATAAATGGTTTATAATTATTATTTCCTCTCAGGGAAAAACTATTTTTATTTCAATTATATATATATATATATATATATATATATATATATATAATTTTTAAAAAAGAGAGAGATGTGAATATTTAAATTTCTATTTCATTTACAATAAAGTAAATTAAACTCTAGCACGACAGATTTTTTAATTAACATATTATTTTTAAAATGGTTAATTCTACAGTTTGTTATACAGACAATTTAAAAATATGATATTTAATTTATTTTCGTATGTTACTTTTAAAATAAAATTATTTTATTGTAATTAGCATATTTGTTTAAAAAATAAATATGTATTATTAATACGATTTTAATTTCAATTATAAAAAATATTATTAATGAATTATAAAAAATATATTTACTTGTAAAAAAAATATTCATTAAAATTTGACCACTGTTATGAGTACAGTCAATTGTATTTTGTAATATTTAGATTTGAGAAAAGTATTGTACATGTCTGTTAGTTTTTAATACTGACTTGAATTATTTGTGTGATTTTTTTATAAACTTTGAAAAATTTTTTAAAGAAATTAAATTATAGTTCTTTTATATAAATTAATTAATAACATTAGTTATGATACGTAGAAATATTAGATATAATGTAACTACAATAACTAAAAATGTCGTAAAAATAGCAACAATTATCAGTAGTCTATTTGATATTGATTCAATAAATTCCAATATAGAAATATAAGGCAGTGAGTGAATTAAGTTCAAAAAATATTAAACTCTTATCACTAAATATTGACTGAAGTTAACATGAAAATTTTAAACGATTAAAATATATTTTCAAAGAATGTGATGGATATTTTTCAACATATTGTTGCAATTGAAAAAGTAAAAAAAATCAGAAATGGTTATAAAAATAGATATTTAGAAGAATTGAATGGAAATAAGAGAAAAGTATTTTATGAGTACATTATAATAGAAAGTAAGTTATTTTCGATAATCAGAAATAATCTTAACAATAGATAGATGTTGGTAGAGTGCCAAATATATGCCAAAATCATCATATAGTTACTTTACAATAGTCTGTGAAGTAAATTATTTATTTTTATTTTATTTTGTTCGAACGAAAACAATAATGGAATCATTCTATAATACAAATACACACTCACATACACACACACATATGTGTGTGTGTATCTATGTATGTATTAGATAAAATTTGAAATAAAATCCTTTTTTAATATTTACAAATAATTTCCAGCTATGGAATTAAAAAAATAATAATTTCAAGAAAATTAATTCGTGTACATAATGAAAATTCTATGAGAATTATAAATAAGAAAAAAAATACTAAATCTTATTCACAAAGACGTTCATTCTATCATCAAATAATTCTGTTAAAAACCCACAAAACCAAAAACACAACGTAATTATATCGAACAAGAAAAAAAAACTAATCCTCTTCTCGAAATTGTATTTATGTCGATACGCTACTTTCCATAAAGTCTCTCTTCATGGAATTATTTCGTTTTTGAAGTAATTTGTTATACAAAGATTCTTCATTTCAAATCTTATTATTATATATTAGAAGAAAATCTCTCTTCAAAGATAAATAACGAGAGGAAAATACGATAGAATATTATTTATAAAAATATGTTTTAATTTCCTGGTAATTAATTTTTGATATTTTTTAATAACAATTTTATTTATTATATTTCAGAAATTTAAAAATTGATTTGTTCTTTTTTGTATTTATTAAAAATTCACTTATATTTCATATAAGAAAAAACTTTTTCAAAATCAATCAATAATTTCGATTCGTTAGAATTGATTATTTATTAAATACAAATCTTTTGATAGATTTTTTTATTCCAAAGTACAATTATTATTTTTAATTAAAAATATAATTCAAATATTAACAGGTTTCCTTTTTTTCTTTTCATTAAAAATTACCAGAAATGAACAATTGTTCATATATCAAAGAATTAAAATTATTTCAAATTAATATTATTTATAAACTATGATATTTATGTCGGCTGATGTAATTTTAAATATTCGTAAGATTGTGCACGCAAATAGTAACCGAGAAGAATGAAAAAAATCTGTGTAAGAAACGTACAAAGACAGTTAATGAATTTTAGAAACCAGTGTTTTACAATAATTACATTTTTAACGTTAATTTTTAACATAAAAATCATGAAGTCGTAGATAATAACTTCCGGTAATAAATTATCATATCATTTCGTAGCACTGGAGGAATAAACGTGCTTCTCGTACTTCTGAAAGTCATTTACGTTTTGTTAATTACTCTTCTATAATCGTTTATTCGGATGTTAGTTTAATTTGAAATTACTTTGTTTATAAATTTGCATAAGAAATTATTTTTTAATATTACATATACACAGACAATATATAAATGTGTGTGTGAATGTATATGTGTGTACATGTATAAATTTAATAAAATAAAAATATAATTAAGCAAGAGTTAAATTTAATTTATAAACAAAGCTATTATGCAAATGAAAAAAACATGTTTTTATTATTATATGATATTACTCTATTAGTATATATATATATATATATATATATATATATATATATATATATATATATATATAAAGGAGAAAGTGAGAAACAGAATCAACAATTCGATTTAAATAGAACTGAAAATTAGTCGTATGACTGAAAATGTTGAAATACGTGGAGAAGAAGAATATAAAACAGAATAAAAATTTAAAATGTCACTAGAACAAAATTGTATTTTCAACTAATATTCTGCATTTCTAAAATTTAATACCCAAAATTGAATTATTTTTAAATTAAAAGAATCTTTCATCAGTTGACTATTATAAGTGTTTTTTTTTATTCCTGCTTCACATACAGTGAATATAAAAATTCTGTTCATTTTTATATTCATAGATAATATTTTTTTTAAAAAATCTCTAGTATAATGAAAAAATGAAATATATTTTATTGAAAATAAAGTTAATATTACTACTAATTTTTTTTCATATATAAAGAAGAATAGAATTTTTTAATGTAACACTGATAAATTGAAATGCATGATAAGAAAAAACTATAAATTTTTCAACACTGAGTGATCTATTTGAGTGAAAAATGAACTTTTATCTTACCAAACAATTACTATCAAAATAATATGAACTAGAAAAATTAGCAAAGCTTCAATAATTTTTTCCTAGTGTCAGTTAAAATTTTACAATCACAATAAATTTCATGATTAAATATTGTATAAAGTAATCACATGAAATATTCTTAAAAATGCCACCAATAATATATACTATAAATAAAATATATTATTAAATAAGTTCACCAGGCACTCAGTATATCTTTTTTTAATTAAAATCGTTCAAGCTGTCCGTTTCTCGAGATGATTGAATCATCAAACTAATCAACTCACCTGAACATTGATATTGTAAATATTATGCAAATGTAATAGTTATTACACTGTATACATCCGATATAAATGTAGTAGATAAACGTAATGTTTGTATGTATATATTTTTTACTTGGTAATTAATCACAGTTTTTATGCTACTAGAAAGATGTTTTTGTTATCATTTCATTTGAACGAAACGACCTGTCATTTTCATGTAAAAACGTTTATGTGTTTTAAAATAAAATCATTTTTTTATATTTTATTGTCGTTTGTATACAATCGTGTTTTTTCTGGAAAAATCAAATGAGTTATTATTTCATAATTTCTTTATTTTAAAGTATAAACTTTCGAGGTAATTGTATTGGAATTGAAAAACAAGTATACAAATGAAGATTGTTTTTTATTACAAATTACACCATCCATTCTATATATCCATTCCTTCAATTTCATTATATCATTCTACGTACAAACACACACACACACACACACACACATATATATATATATATTAAGCAAATAGATAATAAAATAATTATAATAAAATATGGTTTGTAATACATAAAATAAATGTAATATATATTTTCTTACAAAAATATGAAGAAGCATGGGACCCATTTTAAAAATTGTCAATTTTTTAGTTGTATGCTGACTATATTTAGAGTTAGACTAGCATATATTGATTTTTTCATGTACTGTACAGAGTTGTTCTATCCTTCTAGAAACTAATATTGTAAGATGAAATTTCGTTTTGAATAAAAAATAATAATGAAAAAGTACTAGTTATTTGATGTTCCGAAAAGTCTCTATGCAAACTAAAGACAATGAAGAAAAGAATGTGAAAATAATGTGAAGAAAAGAATGTGAAATTTTCTTTCAGTGTATGTTATTGTCTGTTTGAAATTACTTCTGGTCTGATAATTTTATTTTTGTGTAACAAACACATTTTTTCTTAATTATTTACTTTTAGAAAAAATATAGTAACGAAAGTATTTTTTTTTAAAAAAATCATTTAAATAAAAATATACAACATATTTTTACTGTAAATAAATATATATAATTTGACAGATCTGCACTCATATTTTTTTACTTTTGAAATAAATTCATATTATATATATTTTTCATGAAATTTATTTATTTGTATTATTATTAATAATATAATAAAGATATTGGTAAAAGTTCTTTGTAAATTCAAAGTTTGGCTGTTAAATTAGATAAATTGATGGATAGAACAATATTTTCGAACACAGATAAAATTTTATTTAAATAAAACTTTGATTTACCAATCAATTGCTGCATTAATCAAAAGATTAATATCCCCATTTTCTAACAAGTGTTTTCTATTGAAAATATCTAATTATCTGATTGAAAATATTAATTGGGAATAAGACTACATGTTTTAAAGTACATTCATATATTTTAAAAACTTCTAAATATTTATTTTACAATTTTTTAATTTTGAAAAAAAATGGAAAATGACTTATAATTGTTTTTTTGTTTAAAAAACATTATTTTCTAATATTAATTGTCACTTTTGCAAGAAAACGGCTATTTTTTATTGAAATAATCGATTTATAATAAAAAATATTAACTACTAGTCATTTTAAATTTTTTCACTTTTTGACCCTCAAAAAACCACGACCTATAGTATGGAAAATTTCATGAAAAATCAACATTTCTAAAAATCGATTTTTTTCACTTAAAATCAAAGGTTAGCTATAAAATAAAGTCAAACAATGATTAAAATGACATTTTGGAACATAGAACGAATTTTATTTACAGAAAACCTTGATTTATGCAATCAATTAGTGTTTTAACTAAATTATCAATATTTTCAATTTTAAAAAGATTTTCTTATTGAAAATATTGAATTATCTAATTGAGAATATTTATTAGGAATATGACTATACATTTTAAATCAAATTCATACATTTTGATAATTGATAAATATTTTTTTTACAATTTTCGAATTTTTAGAGAGCATGAAAATTGATTAAAAATCAACTTTCTCCTAAAAAAATTATATTTTCTAATAATGAATGTTAATTTTGCTGGAAATTGATTATTTTTTATCGAATCAATCGAATTATAATCAAAAAAATCGACTCCTAGTCGTTTTAAAATTTTTCACTTTTTGACCCTCAAAAAACCACGACCTATAGTATGGAAAATTTCATAAAAAATCAACATTTCTGAAAATCGATTTTTTTCACTTAAAATCAAAGATCGGCTATAAAATTAGGTTAAACGATGATTAAAATGACATTTCGGAACATAGAACGAATTTTATTTAGAGAAAACCTTGATTTATTCAATCAGTTAGTGCTTTAATTGAATACTCAATATTTTCATTTTTTAACAAGATTTTCCTATTGAAAATTTTTAATTATCTCATTGAGAATAACTATTAGGTATATGACTATACAATTTAAATTAAATTCTTACATTTTAATAACTTATAAATATTTTTTTTTACAATTTTCGAATTTTTAGAAATCATGAAAAATGATCAAAAATCAATTTTCACCTAATAAAATCATATTTTCTAATAATTAGTGTTATTTTTGCTGGAAAATTATTATTTTTTATCAAATTAATCGATTTATAATCAAAAATATCTACTCCTAGTCGTTTTAAATTTTTTCACTTTTTGACCCTCAAAAAACCACGACCTATAGTATGGAAAATTTCATGAAAAATCCACATTTCTGAAAATCGATTTTTTTCACTTAAAATCAAAGATTGGTTATAAAATAAGGTCAAACGATGATTAAAATGACAATTTGGAATATAGAACAAATTTTATTTAGAGTAAACTCTGATTTAGCTATCCAGTTAATGCTTTAATCAACAAATTACTATTTGTATTTGTGGATACACTTCTCTTACAGAATAATATCAGTTTCTAATTAAAAATATGTAATCAGAATAAAACTGTATATTTTAATTTATATATATATATATATATATATATATATATATATATATATATATAATAATGATATATTCATAAATACATACATATTTAAAAACTAAATGTAATTTAACAGTTAAAAATATACATAAAAAGTAAATATAATTTATGTGAACTACTATTTTATCTATAATATATATATATATACATACATATATATATATATATATATATATATATATATATATATATATATATATATATATATATATATATATACATATACATATAAGAATGTGTGCATTTATGTTTGCATCTGTATATATAATTGTGTGTGAGTGTATGTATTGTAAACGAAAGACGAAGGTAGGAAACACAGATGGTAAATGCTCTATTATATTGATGTTAAGAATAGGGATCTGTTTACTTAGGTACTTCCGTGCCCTATTTTGTTTCTGACAAGTTAGAGTCAGAGAACCTTTGGTACATTATTCTCTGTTCTTGACTGATTCACTTGGTTCGTTATATTGGTTTATATGTAAGTGATAATTTTATGATACTTGTGAAATACATGTTCGTATATTCACATTATATATATATATATATATATATATATATATATATATATATATATATATATATATAAAATGAAAATATATACTTTATGTCAAAATTAAAATATTCAGTATTTATTTATCATTTCCGAAAACATAAATATAAAGATAATGGCATTAAAATTTATAAAAATAGTTAAATAGTGAAGAATAAAAATTAATGAACATTTTGATTGAATTTTTGTTTTGTGCGAGACTAAGTGAAGTTTACATAAATTCAACTAAATACAGAATAATTCAAAAAGGAAATCTAATATATAATATAGAATTATCCAAAAAACTTCGATCTATTTAATCTTCTGATTTGAAGAAAATATATAATGAATAAAATCACAATTTAGAAAAATATTCAATAACAAATTTTTCATTTTTTAATTATATTTATTTATATATTATATTATTTTATTTCGATACATTCTGAAAATAGTAGAAAGAAAATAAAAACATGTATTGATGATAAAGTTATTATAAGTGTTTAGAAAATATTTTTAGAAAATCGTGTGGTATTGGAAGGGATTCATTTATTAAAAAATAAATTGGCAATCAAATCAAATTAATTGTGGTTATCTAACTTGTCTCTTTTTATAATATTACTTGGATATATGCCTTAAATCATATTCTTATTTCAATTTAACGTTAAAGTAAATTTGTATTTCACTAAAATTTTATCTTCTTGAATTCTATATATTATTTTAATTCATTTTTTTATATATTTTTAGTGATAAATTTATTTTTGTTGTATTGTCCAATTTTAAAGTTCAATTACTGAACTTATGAACTGAATAATATAAATTTTAATTACATTTGTCAGTGACTATAGATCATAGATATTTATTTGGTATTTAATAATATTTATTATAAACTATATACCTATCATAAAAAAATATTAAAATATATTTTGATTATAATTCAAAAAATATCTAGATTACTCTTAATACATTTTAATAAAATGTATATTAAATATTAATTTTTAATAAATTCTTTGTCTGTTGATTTCCGAATATATTATTTTCTAAATAAATAGAAAAATTAAAAATCAATTGATATTTTTTTAAAAACCACACAAAACCGTTCCTTATGTTCCGGAAGTAATATCAATCTGCCATTCTGTGATATTTGAATGTACTAATGTCGTTTTCAAATATCTATTTTCGGAAATGAAACTCGATTCCGAGGGTTGAAACGTCGAGTCGATCGAGAAAGATCACATTCGACGGATTTTATATAAAAAAATTGATCGTCGGTTCGGTTTCACCGCGTCGCCATTGCAAAATGCATTTCGTAGCATCCGCATTCATGCAGTCTGGATGCATCTCCGATTGTGGACAAACCGGTCGCACGACGACACCTCCCCCTGATATTGCAAGTACACATAAATATGTACGTGTACCCCCCTTGTGTCACGCCGCCCCGTTCAATTGCACGTTCATGTAGACCGATGTGTACGATCAGTCGTCGTATGAAAGAAGTACATATGGATACATGTACCCCATATATTTACAGTATGTAAACATTTGCATGTTACTACCGCATATCTCCAACTGTCCATTAATGCGCTACTACGTACGCTCATTATTAATAGTTTTGTTTATAAAATTAAATCTCTGGAATATTTTAAATGAAGCGTGGACGCGAATAGGACGTGGATGTATTTTCGTACATTCAAAGAAAAATATATTCGATACATCTTTTTAGAAAAAATATATATTTCACTTAAACACCCCCGAAAATTCATCCATAATTTATTTTTATTAGAATTACAAAAAATCACATTAAGAAAATATATCATCAGATATGAATTTATTGACTTGTTTATTTAAATATGACAAAAAATTTACAAAGAAAAATATTGTTATAGCAGTTATTAATAAGAAATAAAAACAAGAATCAACAAAAAATATTTAATGTTTACATAAATTATTCAAGATACAAACAAGATATTTTTGCATTGGTATTTATTTCAAATTTACACCTGCATTTGATTAGCAACGATAATTGCTTCATTAACAAAAACCCACATTGCTTACAAGATGACCTAATAATCAATGTGTTTGAAAAATAATTTGTATATAAAAAACTACTTAATCTTAATTATTCCATTTCGAAAGACTCAACTGTTATTTCATTATATATTTTTGAATTCTTGTAATATATTTTTGGAATTAACAGTGGACATTTTAAAATTATAATTTATAAATAAAATGTAACTTTTATTTCTGTTTTTATAATTTTCATAGTTACTCATTTATATAAGTTAGAGATAATACGTTTATTTAATCTTAGTTATTTCTACAAGGAATATTTCTCCTTATTTCCTCTCTTGTACATTTTCCTGTTTTTATATATTCCAATCAATATTTTCAACCAGTGATCTGTATCCAAGATATAAAAAAACCTATATAATTTTAATTATTCCTGTAAAAATTCATACTCTTATCAGAACCGCCAACTATATTATACTTACAATTTCCTCTCATCATAAAATAATTTTTAAAAGTGTACAAGTATTTACAATCAGTTGAACAGTTCATGCATACTAAATGATAAAAAAAACAATATGAAATAAAAATGGTTTTGATCTTTTGTTCAAAATAATTCCTGTACTTAATATCTTCATAATAATATTATATTTCCTGTGTCGATGAAAACCACGATCTTTGAAACGAATTCTGTATTTTATATTTATAATCATAAATGTAAAGTTTTATTATATTTTTATTCATAATCTGTATAACTTATGTATAATCTTCGTAATTAGAATATTAATATGATTTCATAGTAATTTATTTGAGAATTGTTTTGTTATAATTCTATTTTATGTGAAATCCTGCCACGGTTGTCATGAAAATATTAAATTTAAAAATATATCACCAATGAAAACATTAAGTGTTATATATTATACTATAAAATTATTTTAAAATGTAAAAATGTATGTTTAAATAAAATTATTTATTGCATTTCACACAAACATTACTAGACAAGTGGAATGAATTTTTTTAAGTAAAATAAAATGTTTTAATTTAAAGCTACATTCCTGATATCCTTATCTATCTCTATTTCATAATACATTAATGTATATGAACGAAATTGGTTATTATATTTTTACAAAATAAATTATTGAGTCAAGTCTCATTTTCAACTTTATAAAATCAACATTTTTAATTATTATAAAAACGTTATAAAATTAGTATGGCTATTAAAATATTTTTTATCAAAAACTAACAATATGATTGTTGAACACATTTATAAAAAAACTTTTGAAGTTGAATGATAAAATTATTAAAAAATGAATTACCTACTATTGAATTTAAAGTTTTTCATACATAATGTGTGAGATATTTATTTTTATTTATATATTTAAATAAATATTTCTACTGCAGCTGAGTTTTAAAATGATCATCATATGAAACTTTGTCACTAATTAATTAATAAATTCAATATGTTTATATATATATATATATATATATATATATATATATTGCGGTTTTGTTAAATAAGGGCATGAACTGAAATAATGGTTTTATTAACAGATCCGTTAATTAAAAGTTTTAATTGTGTAATAATTGGGGTTCGTTTTTAATAAATTTATCGACATCATTAGAAAATTTTTAATGGTGGTATTATATATATATATATATATATATATATATATATATATATATATATACAGTAGTATTATTTTAAAAAATGAACGATTTTCAATTTGTCTGTGATTTAAGTCAGTTATTAATTTAACATTAAATAACAGGCATATAATTCAAAATGTACACCTTTAGCTTTTAGTCACTCATTAATGGATATAGAAACAAGTTTTACAGAAAAATATGCAGCTGCTGTCAGTGAAGACCTTCTGAAAGTTTCAATATTTCTGAGTCATAAATTCTAATTCCTGTCTAAATTTGTTATCGAAATGATTTGAATTATGTGTTTGGAAATTGCATCATCGTTAATCAGAATGAAATAATTTATAAAAATTGAAAATATGTAAATATAAAAAAATTAAATCAGTAAAAAAAATATTTATATATTAATAAATTCATTATGAATTATGGATTTGATGAGAATATAAAAAAATAATCAAAAAAAATATTTAACAAAATATTTATAATTTTAAAACAAATATAGGACGTGTCTAAAAATTGTATGTAGTCATTAACGGTTTATATTTATTGTCAATTTTTATAAATATTAAAAATGAATAAATTTAAAAAGATGTGATTTATATCAATTTGTATTGTCATAAAAATTTCATTTATATATATATATATATATATATTTGTAAAAGCTCTTCTGTATTTTAATTAAAAAATATTCCATGTAATAGTGGCATGTGTATATCATTATTAATTTCATTTTGGTCAGTTGAAATGATATGAGAAAGAATTGAAAAAAATACCAGTAAAACGTGCGACATTCATAAAAACAGGATGTGATACAAACACCCATCAATGCAAATAATTATATATTTTTTCCCATAAATAACATATATCTAGAATATAAGAATCTAACAAATAACATGCTATTAAATACAAAGCTCGATATAATCCGTTCGTATTCAAAACTTGCATATCGTTTTTTCTCTTCACTTAATATTATTATTATCTATTCAAGAATGAATTTGTACTAGATACGATCTATTTATCTATCAAATAATTTAACGGTTTCCTATTCGAATTTTGTAAAGGGTGAAAAGAAACCGCTTATATCTATCCATCTTAAATAAACCTTTTTATATTCACATATGGGACCATCTTGAATATCCCACGACCTTACCAAACAAAGTTCCCTCAACGTATTAAAAAAGGTCCCGTTTCAGGACGACTGTAATAGGTTTATAAAAATAAAAGAGACGTGGCTAGTATTACACACACTCGGTAGCTTATATGCTTTTCGTTCAACAAGACAGTCGATATATTTCTTCAGCTATTACAAGATTTGTCCACGACAGAGACGAAATGTACAACAAATATGAGAAAGACAAGTTCTGTCGTTGTTGCGATATGTTATTTCTGCACAACAGTTTCTGACATGAAGAACTAGGCTTAAGCTTTGATTGAACTCTGACATTTGATCCGAAATGTCCAGTTCACAAACGATCCACAAGATTTATTTTGCTATGGATTCCTGCATTTCTTATGAGATATCAAAAGCGCGTTATAATATATATTTTTTCTCATATTGTATAGATTTTAACCGTATGTAATTGTAATATATTCTATTTGAATAATATAAATTATCTTTGTATATTGAAAAATGAAACGACATTGAACTGAATTGATTTAAACTGTAGCATATTATCCCTTTTGTGAAATGTGATTCGAAAACCGTTATTTTTTTTAAGAAATATATGAAGGGCTTGGGAGAAAAACACTCCTAAGTCACATTTACTCAAGAATAAAAACACGTTAAATAAACTGGAATAGAAATTACAATTTCTTATAGATTTCTACTTATTAATTCTAATCTTATTTAAATCCAAAACAACGTTTTATACTTTTTTAACAAATTTCTTTTAATACTAGAATTTTATAAAAATGTTCAATGATCAGCTTTTGATAATTATTTTCATTAATATAGATTCAGAGCATGGTATTGTAAAATTAACAAAATGATAAATATCATTTTTTAATTATTATTAATTTTTTATAAAATAATAATTAATAATCGATAAATACAAATAATAGATTAAACAACTGATTAATTAAAATAATATATATATATATATATATATATATATATATATATATATATAAGAGAAGAGAGAGAAATATATATTTCAATAAAAATATTATTTTCTATATATACACAATTTTTCAATTAAAAATTCCGTACTGTGCAGATAAAGGGGTTCGTGTATAAAAAACACAAGTGTTTTCATGAAAATGTAACCGATTGAAAAATAAATATTGATTGAAAAAATCTCTGGCGTATTATAGGTACTCTTAATTCCAAGAATGTACTCCCATTTTAAGATATATATATATATATATATATATATATATATATATATATATATATATATATATATATATATATATATATATATATATATATATATATATAAATAAAAGTATTTTTTTGACAGTAGTAACATTTTTATTCAGAATGATTCTGTCTTCTACATAAAAATAAAAATATGTATTGTTTATAAATTCATTTTCTGTCATATATTAAATTGATATTACTAGGAAATATATTTTCATGTACATACATTTTTAAAAATTCGACAGTTTGTAAGTATTGTCAATATATCAGTGTTTAAAATTAATATATCTATAACTGAAGATATATTACTATTATTTCTTTAAAAAAAATACAAAAAAGCAAATTTAAATATATACTTAAAAGTTATTTAATAAAATTAATAAATGTAAAAAACAGAAAAGTAAATAATAATAATAAATACAATAATAGTAATCGACATATTCGGTATATTTTATTTATTAACATTATTAATGATTAAGGTTACAATATATAGGATTAAAAAAGAAATTTTTATAAATAACTGTACGAAATAATCCCTGAAAACATTTGTAAATAATATCAATGTAAGTAATTAGTAGTATTTATAGTTAAAAAAATAAATTGTGATACTAAATATATAAATATTTATTATATAATTTGTTATACTACTATAAAAAATCAATCCAAAATAAATGTTTTTATACGCAACACAATAACCTTTTGCAATAAAAACATATTGTTTTCGTATATGAAGTAGAAAAATAACTCCTCATCATTTCCTGTTCTTGGTAATCGTTAAATGAACGTATTGACATTTCAGGATTCAGAAACAATATACAATATCCCACGTAACGAAACATGATCTTTCTTATTTGGAAATGTTTGAAAATAAAGATTCATTCTTTAAGATGTTTTTGAGTTTATTATGAAAATGCATGTATTTATATATATAAATACTGCAAAAATGTTACATTCTTCAATAGAAATATAATAATAACAATTACTAAGAACACTTGTAAATGATAAATATAGATTTGCCATTTATAAGTATAAAAATATATTAAATGATTTTTTAAATGCCATTTTTGAGAAATACATTTCAAAAATAGAATTAACATTATATCAGTCTCTATATTTGTTGTTTTACAAATAAAAATATCTGGTTATGTTATATATATATATATATATATATATATATATATATATATATATATATATATATATATATACAAAATTACAAATATATAAGCATTAATTAATATATTACTATATAGACTAATTTTTTTATTGAATATAATTTATTAGTGCAGGATATTTTCGAAATATTTTAAGTCGATGAAGAATTAAAATAAAATGTCTTAATATATAAAAATTAAAATAATATCGTAATGTATGGTTTTGTTCTTTCAATATATAATATCTCTCATTCTTTTGCTATTTTAAATATGGAATTTTTATAAAATTTTCAAATATTATGAGACGCCACTGATATTTCTATTCAACATTTCCGATTGTTTTCCTTTTACCATCACTGAACTTGTTCAAATATCGAAAGAATGTTTTTATATAATATAAATTTAATGGTTAACAATTTATTATCAAAAATATTTTAATAACAGTCATTGTTTATTTAAGAAAATATTTTATAGATGCAAATTTAGCTGTGTATTATATCTCTGTATATATATATATATATATATATATATATATATATATATATATATATTTATGTATACGTAAATACAAATAAAAGTAATTAAAATCTATTTTTATTTCATTTCAAAAATGTTTATTTATTATACAGAATTTATATATATATATATATATATATATATATATATATATATATATATGTGTGTGTGTGTGTGTGTGTGTGTGTGTGTGTATTTGTCAATAATTTAATATATTGTATGGTGTATTAATTTGATATTTTTTTAAAACCCAGAACATAAAAATTGGTATTTAAAAAATTTGTCAACAGAGTAGTAATTGTATTGAATCTATGTTAGTTGAAAATCAGAATTATACATTTTAAATATTCAAATTAAAAAAAAACATAGAATTCAAATTATGTCCCGTAATGAAGATCTTCCTATTGCATGTTTTTTCTGGAATAATGATCGTTTCTCAAAAGCACGAAACATATGAGTTAAAGTAGCAAATCGATAATCATATTTTAACTTTTCGTTCCTCGCCAACAACCGTTCAAATGTGCGTATCTCTTTCTTTTGACGATTGCATCAGTAAATATTTAATTTGTCATGTTTTATTTCATAGTTTATCGAATAATTGTTCGGTTTTGTCGACGAATTGAAATCTTTGTATAAAATGTTCCTTTTTTTGTCAATTTTTAAAATTGTAATATTTTTTATTTGTTGTAATTTTTCATTTATCTTCTAATCGTTTTCTGTCTTGTTTTCTAGAATTTGAATGATAGAATATCTCGTACAATATTTATAATAATTTATTAAATTTATTTCGTTTCCAACGGTGTTAAATATTTTAGAATACATAATTAATATATATATTAAGTATAATATTAGATATTTTAATATAAAATAATATAGATTCTTTTTTAATAAGATATTTTTCCCACAAATCATTAATATAAAAGTAGTACAAAATAAATATATAAAAAATATAAATCTGTACCAAAAAACTAAAATATACTCATTCTTTTTAAAAATAACGGCTCATATATTATCTCCATACTTACATTTTATATATCATTCTATGTAAAATTCAAAAAATGATAAATTATTAACGGTTTAGATTTATTTTTTAAATGCATGACCTATTAAGACTTGTTAAAAATAACTTTGATGAGAATAACCTTACGTATTTGAAAATTATATACATATTCGTCTAAAAAAAGCTCCATCAAAAGAAAATTCCATAATCAAACAAACATATTTATACGTTTAGTACATATTGTATTCTCATACGGGACGATAAATTGCGTTATGCAAATCTTTTTATAAAGAGGGTTAATATACGACCACATTGATTCATGTGTCTGTTATTTTAGAGGTCATGAGAGAGGTTACATTTCTGTTTTATTAAGAAAGTAAGTGGAAAATGTATTGACTTAGATGATGGTCTACATAGTTAGTCAAATCTAGACGTAGGTAGATACGATATTTAATGTAATAAATGAACGAAAGGTTTCTAACGACATGAACGATAATGACAAATATTTTTTTATGATTTCTGGTTACTAAATTCCTTGCATATATTATCTACATCATCTGTCATTTATTAACTGCATAACAACACTTCTAAGAATTTTCGATTTAATTATGACGTATAGTAAGTTTTTTATATCGTTTTAGTTTTTATTCGAATCGTATTTAGTTTCTTATTTAATTATATTATAGACTATTTTGAATTATCACTACAAAAATATAATTTTAACAGAAATTAAAAATAAAAGTACTTTTATATATTATTATAAATTCGTTGTTATTTAATAACACAAATTTCTAAATCAGTTATTAATATTTTTTTAAAAAATTCTTAAAATTATGTAAATACATACTTGTATATAGATTATCAATATATATAGAAATTATAAAAAAATAATTATTCGTAAATGAATAGAAAAGTGCATAAAATAATATTACTATTTATTATAAATTTATTATTGAAAGTAAATTATTCTCATTTCACATTTACTAAATCAATATTTTATACCTTTTATGTACATTAATTTTCAAATTTTTATTTGAAATTTTATTTAATTTTTTTTAATATAATCCAACAAGCATTATTTATTTTTTATTCTTACTTAATATCTCTTTTATACTTTTATAAATAGTTCATATTTCTTAGTCATGAAATCTGTTTGAATTATTTTACTCTGTTTCTTAAAAAATAATCTTTAATATATGTACCTAAGAACATTGATTGGGATAAAAGAATCCAATAACATTTTTTTAATGAAAATCATGTAAATAACCTAACAAATTTCAGATAAATATTATCTATTTTTCTCCCCTATTTTTTCAATAAATTTCAGTATTTGTTATAATAAAACCATCATTAATCTTAACAATATTTATCTGATATATATTTTTTTTAATACTGATTTTTTATACACCTAAAATATATATTTATGTAATTATAAAAGTGTGATTTGTATATAAATATTTTTTTTAAAAAATAAGTAATCATGAATTTTTTAAATAAAAATATATGAAAAAAATTATGTTTTTAAAAAAATATATTCTTGATTTATATATATATATATATATATATATATATATATATATATATATATTTAATGTGGGTGTGCATGTTTGTATCATATCACTTTTGATTATCGAAAATTAGCAATGTGTGTATCAAACAGTCATCACAATGTATTACGGAATCATTTAAAACATAAACCATTATCGTTTTCCGTATTTCGACATTAAGAACGACAGAAAAAATATTTTTTTGCATCAATATCTTAGTTGCTGTTTATTTTTTCCACTGTTTTCATTATTTGGCGTCGTTTCACGACATCAGGAAATGATTAGATTGACGTGCGAATAAGAGTTTTATAAGCTTGTAAACAGACTTGTGAACCAAACCGTCTGCCTAGAAAAACAACAAATGTTTTTATATCAATTTTTGTACGTTTACTGGTATCGATTTTTTAAAGAAGATAATTAACAATTCGTTCATTTTTATAGTTACTTGAATATAAATTAATATCTTCAGTTAGTCACGAGATTATTCAGTTGAAATTTTTCGATAAATATAAAATAGAAATTTAAAAAAAGAAAAAAAATATATATAGGGTGACTCATCAGGATCACACCATCGCTCATTCAAAAAAATTACGTTTTATTTAAAGTGCACTTCTGATAAGACACATTATATATTTGTATATATATAATAAATACAAATTTAAGAAAATATAAACTTCGGTTATTATAAATATTAAATAATTATGTAATAGCTATCGACCGTTATCAATTAAATAAGTTAAGAAAACTAGTAATTAATACTTTATTCATCAACGAAGAAAAATTGGAATTTAAAAAGAATAAAATTGATAAAAATTTATATAAAACTCTAATTATATTTAAATGATTTTTTATTAAATGCAAATGTTTTTTTTAAAAAAATCCACAAACATACTTGTTTTTAAGACAGTTATATATTTTTTATTTTGAAAAACATCTATTCTTTAATAGACATTAAACAGGATAAAATTATTTTCAAATATTACAAATATTTAAAACGGTTTTAATTCACTTCCATAACATTATTTATCAGATCAAATTAATTTTTCTTTATTTCAATCACAATTCATATTTCTATAATTATTTTCATAATAACATAACACACGGATTAGCTAGAACGTTGATGCGAATCCCATATCATTCACATTGAAAAATTAAAATAATAAAAACAGCTATTTAAGTTCAGTGAGATGAGAATACCAGTCGAAAGTACTCGTCTGACTTATAAACTTTTTGTTTAATTCAATCAAAGTATTTTCTACTGAATGCTTTTTAATGACTTTTTAAATTGAATTTATAATTATTTTTTCAATAGATATTCAAGTGAACGTTATTGTGTAATTATTTACATGGCTACAATTAGATCTCCTTCAAATTTAAAACTGATTTTTATCATCTTATTACACACACACACAAACTTTATATATATATATATATATATATATATATATATATATATATATATATATTTGATTGTATTATATACTGATTTAATATTTTTTATATGCTGTTAGAAATTCTATAAGCGTATGGTTAACATATATTTGTATTTGTGCATGTGAATATATATATATATATATATATATATATATATATATATGTATGTATGTATGTATGTGTGGATGCAGTGTTATTAGAATCGACCAATCGCATACAAGACAATCATGAAACTTGTTCACATTTTTTGACGAAATACGATGGCATTGTGTATGTGCAACTAGTTCCGGTTCCGCATATTTGACCCCAGATGATCCCCGAATTTCGGGGCGCGGTGATTCTTCAAGTCACCGAGGTGGTTATAGAAACCAGTGCAACGCAACTTGTACACTGTTATTCGTGAAACGGATTTTTTTTCGTGCAGAATAAAGGTACAGTTGTATTATTTGATTTATCGATATACGTCTGTGTGTGAATCTGTGTGTGTGTTCGATAACAGATAAAATATATTTCTGGTAGAGATAACTCTACAATAATAAATAGGTGGATGTTGTATTGTATCAAGATTTTAGTATAGATTTGTAATTTTTCATTTATTCCACGTTTTATTAAACACAGAAATAATATAAACACTTATTCATACATACACATACTCATATGTATATATATTTGAAAATATTCACTATTGGAAATAAAATCAAACAATTTCTCTATTTTTTAAAAATGTTCATTTAATAAAAATTGATATTGTTAAAAATATCAAACAGATATTTATTCATTAATTGTTTATACATTTTTATTATCTTATCTTTTTTAAAAAATGTAATAGAATAAATATTACTATCTAATTAAAAAATTATCAATTAATCACCCAAGAGACAAAAAATTATCAGTCCAGATATTCCATTCCTAGTATATTATAATTATAACTTTTATACTCATTAATCAGAATATTATTAACAAGATTATAAAAATGTATAGAATTATTGACATTTTTGTAACACTCATCCAGTTTGAAAATCGATACATATTTGATAATTGTTTAAAATTACTCAAAATATATTTCAATAAAATATAATTTATTGACAAAATATTACAGTATTTTATTCCCACAGTAGTTAAAATGTTCCTAATAAAAATATATTCGAAATTAGAGACAGAAATCTAAACGGTGAGTATTCAATTATCTCATTACTCATTCTTGAATAGAATATGATTTATGAGTTATGTTGTTTTTCATTAACAAAACGATTATCTATTTAATTAGTGTTAGTTTCGAATGATTGTATTTAAAAAATACAAGTATATCCGTAGAAATTAAATATAATATTAAAAACAAATAGGTTTTTCCAATATTTATAGATACTCTTATATCCTTAAAATTCCATGTATTACTATAACAAATTGGCAATATGAATCTACCAGATTGATACTTTTTTTAAAAAACATTCTTTTAATTATAAAATATAAATAATTCATTATAATTAATTTTATATTAACAAAAATACCAGTAATTATAAAAGTCTAGAAAAAATAAAAAAAAACTATTAATAAATTTAATAGTAAGTCCCTTTTTCATAATTGTAATTTAGCAATGTAATTACATCTATTCGCTATTAAAATAAATCCCTACCTTAAACGATACAAATAATTATAAACAATAATATATTTGAAAACAACTAGTGTAAATTTAAATAGTAAATTCCAATTTATTATAATAATAAAATAATTAGAAATATTTTTTAAAAATTCATACAAAATATTTATAAAATGAATAAGAAATAAAATAATTGTAAGATTTAATTAAAATTTTAGAGTATTTAAAACAGTGATTCATTTAATTAAATATATATTCAGTCGCAATGAAAATGTAATTGTATTTTTTTTTATTTATCCAATATATATATATATATATATATATATATATATATATAAATTAAAAAAATCATCATTATCATAAATACCACAAATTTTGATTAAATCTTTTGATAATTTTTTATTAATCAAAATTCATTTTATTATAAATTAATGGTAATGAAATTGTTGTTTTTTCCACCTTCGCATCTATTTTTCATATTAATTTATTTTAATGATAACGATAATTGTTATCACTCTTGGTTAATCACTGTATATTTTCACGTCTATATGAATTAATCATTTATTTTAATACTATTTTTTTAAAAAAACGTCTTATGTTGAAACGAATGATATAAAAAGAATTCTTATTTAACTTATATCAATTTTTAACATACATTCCTGAATAATTATTGTTATTATTCTTAATATTTGCTTATTTCCTTCTTGGAATATATTAATAATTTATATAATAGAATATATTTTTGATAAATAATTTCTCTTTAAAATAATATTTCGTTTGGTAAATGGATTTATTATAATAAATTCATTATTAGTTTCGTTATTATATTACAAATATTTTTATGTTTTTCTTAATTTTTTAAAATTATTTTCAGTATTTATAAATTTTAAAGGAACAATATATCTATACAATTTTTATTTTCACTTAATTCAACAACTGGAAGAATGGTAATTATAGATTTATTTTAATTTCAAATCTCTTTTTTAAATGAAGTATACATTCAAGTTCTTATAAATACAGTGAAATATATGTATAGGCAGACATAAAATATCGACTTATAAACTGTGCCAACATCCATTAAGGAAACGATTGTCTAGATTATTTAATGAACTTCGATATTGATATTTTTTAATAATAACAAATAAAAATAGATGTTGACAAAATTAATCACTCTTACAAATTATAAAAAAAGAAATAAACGTAAATATCTTTCTATAGAAATCATCTAATCTAATTCATAAATAAAAAAAAAACTATTAAGTTTATCTATGAATCCATTTATATAATATTACCGAATAGCCTGTTTCAAGAAGCAGAATTCATTAGGCTTTGTTGTAAAGATAAATAATGGAATTTAATAAAGAATATACATATTCTTATTAAAATCATAAGCAGAACGAGAAGACAATATTTGAGATCATTGTAATAAATTCAAACACAATGGCTCTGAGTAAAAAATCTACTTTTTATTAAACAAATGTTGAGAGAGAGCGAAGCAAGTAAAATAGTACAATTTAGATGAAGTTTCTGTGAAGAATGAATGTATTTCTTATGATTTTTATATGAAAAATTTTATTACATTAATAAAATGTTTTATTTTAAATAGCATAAGTATTTTGTCTATTTATAAATATTATTACTGCTTTTAAGGTCAGAAAATACTCTTAATTTTATTTTAGATTAAAATAAACTAGAATCTAAATTTATACAAATTATTTTTTAAATATGTAATCATTTTTATAGTTATATACATAAAAAATATAATCTAAGGATTTTAATATTCTTGAAAAAATTAGTTTTTCAATAAACAAGTTATAAAATTATAGTATTAAAGATTAATCCAAGATTATATTTAAATTATATTTTAAGAACATTTAAACATAATTATAACTTGTTAGAATATAATCTCAGATATTAGAGATAAAAATATATTATACAACATTAAGATGAATTTTTCAAGTATATTTTTATAAAATATATACAAATTAGTATTTATTTCGTTCTTGATCTTTCTTTTGAAAAGTGTTCTTTTATCTGTTTTTAAAACTTTGTTGAGTTTTTACCTCATAAATACTTGAAAATGAAAATCTTATTTTCTTTCATTGATGTAGATATGTAAATTAAACGCTGTTAAAAAGTGTCGATTTTTTTTATTAAAGAATATTATATAAATGTGTTTGTATGTTTGAAAATATGATTTTATGAGAAAAAATATAAATGAGGAAATATGTTAAATTTATATTTATTTAAAAATATATCTACTTTATTCCATTGAATAAATCTGAAGTTATTTTTAATTAATATTTTATGTAAAAAAATAAAATATGAATTTTATAAAATTGATAGAATAAAGAGTATATTTCTATTTATTTTTTATTGTCGAATTTTTAACATATTTTGAATTGTTTGTAAACAGTAATTAAAAAATAGATGTAAATATGATTTTAATCCAATTAACAGTTGTTAGAAAAAATACGTTTTGATGATATTCATTATAGTAAGGATAAATGTTCTTCTTTAAAGTATCAGAATTTTTTATTAATAAAAAAAGAGAGTTAAAGAAAAATCAATTTCTGATGAAATGTTCAACCAGGTCGAGTGTTTATCATAATAACTATAAACTTTTTATAACCTTATAAACTGCATATATATATATTAAAGAAAAAAAAAATATTCGAATAAAATACACTCACTGTACATTTATATGAAACAATTATTATGAATAGGTTTATTAAACATCCGAGACATATTTATTATAACAATAATTTGATAGCGATTGTTGCTGCCATTATATCATCTTTACGGCGTGTTCTTTTATACCAAAACAAGTGTAAATAATAGCTCATTTACTTCGACCCTTTACGATTCGACTTTTAACAGTGTAGTCACCGTGTTTGATCAACGAACTCGGACGGACGCTTTATAACACGGGTAACTGTTCCACGCACACAATTCTCGTAGAAGAAAAGAGAAGATGTAACCCCTAAATCGACAAGAACTGGTTCGCGGTCCCTCCGAGTACTACCTAATTCGTATATAATCGACGCTAAGAAAGGAACTATGATAAATCGCCGTTTAAGTGTGGACATTTTCATGAGCGTGAACCAAAAGAGGGCACATTCAAAACATAAAGTAAACGATATAATGTCAGAGACTTGACAATTTGCCAATGTTTAAACATGCCAAAATACATGAGTCAATGTTCGCATTGCGAAATTATGTGTTGTAATTTGTCTCAGTTGTTGTTAAGATGTTTAATTCAAGATGGTTACGTTTAAAAATAGGTCCTGTCTGCGTTTGTTCGTAGGTATTTTTAACACGATCATTGGTTTCCTTCAGATCCAATCGCATTTTATTATTATTGTTTATAGAGAATGTCGATTAATTGAAATTCTAGGCTGTTGTTCCTAAATACAAAATATATATATAACAACGATCGACGCGTGCAGGACCGGAATTTAATTCAAACGGAAACGCGAAATTATCCGAAAGTGAGACGAATTTAGAAAGCGTACGTCTGGATCTTGTTTTTTTTTATGTCTACGATGTTGTCTGACTATAATAATAGATCTCAACATTTATATATATATATAACTTGAAAAGATAAAAATATCAAAGAATTGCATCAGTAAATATACTGTTTTTTAATATTAATATTTACACCCAAGATTATTCAGTGATTAACACAATAAATTAATAATTAATATATGAGTTGAATGCATATTTTGTATATAGAAAAAATATTTAATGAAACCCCTCCAATAAATTTATCTTAACAATACTATAAAATAAATAATATTTTTTAAAAAAATACAGTTGTGATTTATATGTTTTGGTTTAGTATTAATAATATATACGGATTTAAGAAATAAATAATAAAAATAAGTACAATTAGTAATTTATTTATGATGAGGTTATTATATTATTTTCAAGATTATACACTTTTTTATTAATTTATTTATACTGCAGTATAATAAAACTTCATATATAAAATAATTCGAATCCATCTTATAAAGTAATCCTATCTTTCAATACTATTATAATATAATTCTTTTATAAATAAGAGATTGCAACAAACTTGTGTAAAAAGTTTTAATCAAATTTAAAAAACTACACAATTAAAAATCTATTAGTTGTGTTATTATTTATTTAATTGATGTTTAATAATAATATGTAATATTATTTTTATAAAACTGTTAGAAGATCATATAATAAATTCTATATTGAAACAGAAATAAAATTAAAATATTATAGAAATTTCATAATTTTATATTCTGAAACAAATCGATTAGTTTATTAATGGTATAAAATATATACATCAGAAAACAATTAATAAAGATAATTGATATTATCTATAAAGAATCAAACACATAGATAGACTTAATGTATCATAAATTTATATAGCAAATAACTTCTGTTTCAGTACCGCATAAAAAAACCAAAGCTGGCAATTATAATTAAGATTGAAGATGTTATGAGAGAGCAGGGGTTATTAAATATATATATATATATATATATATATATATATATATATATATATATATATATATATATATATATATATATATATATATATATATATATATATATATATATATAGGCGTTCGATGATGGATGTACATTTAATAAAATCGTTATATATTTACATTTAATAAAAATTTACGAAATTCATATTAAATGGATATATATATATATATATATATATATATATATATATATATTGCCCTGAAAGATACTTTTTTAAATAAAAAATATAAAGAAATATTTTTAATACATTTTTCTAAAATTATTTTCTTAGAAAAATATGAAAAAAAAATACATAGAATTATTAAATTGTGATTTTCTATAAATAATTTATTATTTTATATTTTAAAATGGTTAAAAAAATCTTATTAGATTTTATATATTTTTTTAATCGTGTACTTTTATTTATTCATATTGAAATTTTACTCAAATTTACCAAATAATAATTTAGTACAAACGTATGCTTTCACAGCTATTTAAATATTAATCTTCTATGATTTATTTAGCATTTTTCCAACATAGTATTTTATAAAATCACAAATCTTTATAAATCCAGGAATTTCTGTTATACAAATTTTTATAATAAATTAAGAATTGAAATTAATTTCCTTTTATAATATTAATTATTTTAAGAAAATTATTTTATTTAATTTTTTAAGATTCCTTCAGCTCGTTTTTTTCTATCAGATATTTAAAAAAATATTTATTTTCTTTTTTTGTAATTGTATTTATGAAAGTTCAATAATTCAGTATTAATTTTCTACTGTTTGTAGCAAATTTACTTTAACACAAATGAATTTTCACTTCCAACAGCACAATATATTTTAAAGTGTTCAATAATAGAACATTTTTTCTAACATATTATGATGTTGGGGATGAAAATTCATTAGTTTTCTTATTAATGGATAGATTATTTTTTATAATTTATTATAAAATACCCTTTTAAATATTGAAATACTAAAAAATTATTAAAATATTAGAAAATTTCATTAATAACCTATTGAATCATATACAGTCTAATTTTCATATTTAAAAAGAAGTTACAATGAAAATTATATCTTGTATCAAATAACATATCACATGTATGTTTAGAAACTATATATATATATATATATATATATATATATATGAACTGGTTTTATTTGAAATTTAGAGTATTGATATCTAAAACTCTCATTGTGTCGATTTCATTCGGAGAAATACTAGATTTTCCCTTTCGAAATTCATTTTGTTCCGGTTGTGACTATTAGCAGCTGGTCACACCCTATGCTTGAAACTGAATTCGAATCTCACTCAAATATATAAACATGGCTTTGAATTAAACGCCAATAAAAATATTTATAAATCATATTCTGCATGGTATATGTAATACAATCAAGCCACGTATCTATTCTGAAACGAACATAAAAGATCAAAAAAAGACATGCTCTAAAACTAAAATAAATTGATAATAAATTTCATATTTGAAAAATGTATAAATGGCATTATTAGATTTACCAATGTTACAAAATTTATTATTGTATATGTATGTTGGATATTTGTATTTTATTTTATTTTATTTCGATTAAAAAATATCGATTGTTTTGTATATTTTAAATTGGATTATTTGTAGATAAAATATTTTTAGAACTGCTCGTGGAAATGTTAACTAATGAAATTATATTTCGATTTGATTAGATTTAGGCAGACCGCACACATCTGAGCAACTTGTGAATAGTCGACAATGGCAAATAATGAACTGAACAAAGGATTCAATGATTAAATAGAACAACGTAGGTAGAGAATCTTAAGAGAGCCACAACTAAGATCGATAAGACTTTGTGTAATTTTTAATCTTAACATATTGTTAAATATTATCAAATGAAAATATTCAATATACACTGTTTTTAAAATAGAGATTATATTATTTTTAAAACTGAAATAATTTTACGTATCTTTAGTTTTAAATGAACTAAAACGTTGTATAAACAATAATCATTCAAATATTTTTTCTCTTCGTTAAATTTAAAAATAGCATCAATCGATATTTTTTGAATTTTATTAATAAAAAGAACATGTTTGATATTAAAAAAATATGTTTACTAATATTGTATTTATATACAACTTATTTTATTTTCAATTATATTGGTATTTATTCAAGACGTAACGAAATATTTATAAAAAAAAACATTTAAATAAGATGTTCTTTTAGCTAAATCTAAAAATAGTACCAATCGAAAGATATTATCAAATGAAACAGTTTCCAAAAATAGAATTTCAGATAATTTCAATCAACTGTGATTTTAATTAATTTTAAATGACCTTATATTCAATAATAAATTATTTATTATATAAAAAAAATATTAAAATATTTTTCTTAGCTGAATTAGAAATTATATCAATCATTTTTCTAATTTTAATTGATTATAATTTGTCATATTTTTATGGTTAGTTCTAATTTTAATTATTATTAAATAATATTGTATTTAATGAAATTTATATAAAAAGAAACATTTAAATGATATTTTTTCCTAACTGGGTTTAAAAAGTATCAGTCGGAAATTTTTAATTATTTATTAAAACCAAAATATCAAACGAAAATTATGATTAAAAATATACTTCTTAATATTATTTATATCTAATTATAAACATTCTTAAATGATCTTAAATTTGATATTTTATATAAATAATAATTTAAATAACTAGTTTAATTTTATTTTCTTTGGTATTTAATTGTTGATTACTTAGTATTTGACCTAAGAAAAATATCATATTATTTAAAAATACAATTTTTTACTCTTTGTTGTTTTTCTAAAAAAATAATAACAATATATTTTAAAATTCATAACAACTTCGTGATATAAAATATTATGTTCAGATATAAATAGATGCAAGGTAGACAAAATTTAAATTTTTATAAAAATACTACTTGAAATAACTGCAGTAATGTAAAAAATTCAAATGTGATAAAATTAAATAAAAATTTTACACACTGCTTTTAAATGATCGTGTAGTAATAACGTTTGTACAATTATTTCCAGTGTTTAATCGATCATTAAATCTTACACATAATAAATTTCGTGTATAAAAAAATGCCATTTAAATGTAATAAATTGGCGAGTTAAAATTATATGAAAATTGACAACAACATCACGCGAATTTAAATATATAATGGGTTTAATATGAATAAAGTATATAAATATACAAAATACATAACAAGAAAATCCATAGTCGCAGTCATTTATAGATAATATCAGTGACATAATTAAGATAACTGCAAATTATATATTAATAATTTGTCTGGCGAATATTAAAATACTTATGATGTATGTAAGATGCACGTTATAAATAATAAACGTGACTTTATTAGATAAATTGATTATCTGTACAGGACTTAATTAGCATTTATAAAATATTCTATTTTAATTTTTCTACTATAATTAATGATGATTTGTGGCCGATGTTTTCAAAATTGTCACAGATTTTTTTTATAACCTACAAAAAAAAAAACATTTAATTTTTTTCAAATGTATTATTCAAATACGTTTCCACTATGAACGTCCGTTAGTTAAAATTAGTAATTTTTCTATCGTTAAAACTCTGTATAATCTCTTCTCGCGTCCTATCAAACCCTGTTGTAAAATATAAAGTCGATTCAACTTCACAGAACCGTGTATGTGTATTTTTTCATTCTTTCAATCCATCTAACATGTGTTTTTTATATAAAGCTGCTATTTTTTATAAATATATTACTAAAAAATATAAATTTAATATTATTTCATATATTGTACAACCTTAAACTTTAATTAATGTCTAAATAAAATAACAAATTATTTCAGATATTTTTTTTAAAAATCCTAACCTAAAATTACAATACCAAGCAAATAAGACAAAAAAATATATTCTTCAGATATAAAATGTATTAAATACAGAAAAACTGTTTGTTATTTGTATAACCTTCAAAAATAACCCATTGTTGTTATAAACAATAAAATGAACAAAAAAAAAATGATTATTGAACATTTTATAATATATTGTGGTGTTGAGGATAATAATTTATTTATGTTAAAAAATTCTGTTACTCTTTTTGATATTTCATTATTACTTTTAGTTTTGTTAAAATGGTATATTTTCATATAATGACATTTTTTATAATCCAATTTCAAATAATTTAAATATTTTATAAAACAATACTTTATAAATATTATTTAAAATGGAAATATGATTTAGTTTACACACACACTGAAAAATATTATTATATTCTTAAAAGATACAGCATATATTTTTAAAAAATGATAAACATAAACCAATCTGATAATTTATAAAATTTTAAAAATAATAAATTATCATCTACTGAAATTCATAGATTTTTTTTAAATAAAATGAAATACTTTTCATCTATCTTAATCATCTAATATATAAAAGAATTTCATTTAAAATATGACATAATATTTTTTTAATAAACGTTATATGAAATTGATTAAATTTAGAATATTTTGCTAAGAATGATTTTATTTTCAATATGCAGTGAATTTTACCATAAATAAATTATACCAATTTAATTTTCTAAATGACTGGTATGATTAAATCATACCAACATTTCTGTTAAATGTATTTGTTAAAATCAATTAATTCACTTAAAACAAAACGTTTCATTTAATCAATTAAATATGTTTTATTCTATTCTACTTTATATAACAGCTACTTTATAATTTACTTATATAAAAGTACTGTTATTTTTGTACATATTAAAAATATTTTTTATTCCTACAAAAAAAAACATTTAAAAAGGCATCCTACGTAAACTTCGCATATGATTGACTTATTCTCTAGCACGATACAAACGTCAAATTAAAAGATAAATCAATTGATTGCATGTCTTTCATTGTATCCAAATTGAATAGAAGTGCGTTGAAAAAAAATAGACGGTTATTTTTCTACCATCTGTGTTGGACAGACATTAGATAAACCACCTTTGAAACTGGCTTGTCGTTACACATTAGATTCTTCCAAAATATAGATAACACATTCTATTTTCAAGGGCTAATAAATAAAGACGTAAATTGGTTTCAGTGGGTCTCATAAACGGTTGTCTCATTTTCAGAATAATTTACTTTTCTTTGATTTGCGATCAAGCTGTTTCACTGGGATAACAAATGGTTTCGAAATTCTAGATTCTTAAAATCATACATTTGTATTCAGACACACATACAGTTTTATACACACAATATAATATATATATATATATATATATATATATATATATATATATATATATATGTGTGTGTGTATATATATATATATATATATATATATATATATATATATATATATATATAAACCCATAATTAAATTTTTCAAAAAACTATAATTAAGCAGTTTCACATAATAGCTTCTAAACCATTAAATATAAAAGATTATAGCAAAATAATAACAAGAAATATAAATTCCAATTTTTTCATAGATTCAAACATTTTTCTAAACAATTTCATAAGCACATTCAACAATTTTAGTAATAAATTTTAAGAAAAAAAAATTAATTTTAATTAATTCAACATATTTTCTATATGGAATATTTTAATAATCTATATTGATTGTAATTATATAAATTTATTTAAATCAATCATCACAAATACATTATCATTTTATGACAAAGAATAAGATCAAATTTCACCCATAAGTAGATAAACACAACATATACATATATATATATATATATATATATATATATATATATATATATATATATATATATATATATATATATATATATATATATATATATATATATATATATATATATATACTCACAAATATTTAACATAAAATATAGAGCAACTAAAAGTATTTTCATCCTCTTTCCTGAAAAACATATTTTATCACATATTTATGTAGTAATTATATGGAAAAAAGGTTTCCATGAAATAAATATATTTAAATACTATAAATATTACATTTGATGTAGTTTATATAAACAAAGATAACTGAATTCAAAGTTAAATATTGAATTCTTTAAAAGTTTCAATTATTTAAAAATATTAGTGGAAGTTGATATAAATTATTTTTTATATATTTGTGAAATTTAAATTTAAATGCATAAATAATAATAGTAAGCTAGGGGTTATAAAAAATATTTTATCTAGTCCTCCTGTATATCTGTAGGTTGAAACACATGTAAATATATATATATATATATATATATATATATATATATATATATATATATATATATATATAATCATACATATATACATTCACTTACACAAACCTATATTGTATATATATATATATATATATATATATATATATATCTATCTGTGTGTGTGTGTGTGTGTGTGTGTGTATGTATATATAAATATACACATATACACATGAATCATTCTATTTAAACTTACATACATATCCTTTTTTCTTGTAATAATAGACCTTGTGAAGTTCTTGGATATTTTGATGTGTTTCTGTTTTATCTTTCAGGTAGTAAATAAAACTATGTGTTAAATCATCACATGGCATTGTGCTCGAAAACGCTTTTGGATAAATAACATTGTACAGAGCCTGACTGAAACATTTTATTTTAAATACAGACATATATATATATATATACACATAACCTTATCAGACTTATATCCACACATGTGAACAAATGATTCATTATGCCTCATGCTACCAGAATAATCCTGGATCTGATAGGATAATATATATATATATATATATATATATATATATATATATATATATATATATATATATATATATATATATATATATGATCATCCAAATGTGGCGCCTTGATTTGTGTTTTATTATAAAGAAACATGTGTATATTTTCTTTTGTTTTTTTTCAATAAAACACAAATCTAGGCGTCACATTTGGATGACCGTATATATTTATGTATATATGTATATTTTAAAGAATCGTATATTTTATTATAATTATTGAGAAATTACCCTTCTCTGCATTTTTCTGAACTGACTATAATATATGAAAAATTAATTAATTAATTTAGATTAATTCCAAATTTAATTCTTATATTCACTGTGGAGGTTTCAACTGTCATGGACCAAAAAACAATTCGATAATATCTATTTCTATGTATTCATTTGTTAATCTGTCTATACATATATTCACACAAATGCACAGATATATATATATATATATATATATATATATATATATATATATATATATATATATATATATATAAAACAACGACAATATTTAATACTAATTGTTTTTATTTGAAATTGTAATTTTATATAAAATATAATTTTTATATTATTTACATTTGACTAATTATCTTTATGAAACTAACAAATTAATTTTTTTTATAAAATATTCGATAATTTAATACAACTAATTTATTATCATGTAAAGTTTAAATTTTTGTATAAGTTTCTTATAAGTGTTGATTTTTTTATATTAATGGTATTTATATATATATATATATATATATATATATATATATATATATATATATATTGGATGTATGTATGTATGTATGTTTGTGTTTATGAAAATATACACTGTAATTGTCCATAAATGTTCACATTTGTATGGATTGCATGTATACAGAGATATCCTTACATTCTTAGTACATGTGTATGGACTTATGTGCTGGATGTTTGGACATATGTATCTATTGATGTGTGCGTACGCATCTGCAGTAGTAAATATTTGAATAGTATAACGTAGCTGAAAGTACAAGATTCATATCTAGATATTTTATTTTATATCGAGTAAGGATAAATTTGTGTTTTTAATTTTTATATATATTTTTTATTAATATGCTTATCTATGTATACAATGATAATTATATATATATATATATATATATATATATATATATATATATATATATATATATATATATATATATGTGTGTGTGTGTATAATAATTTAAATGTAGACATGTAGTAAAAGTACTAGTGAATTTATTGACTATTGTTTTTAAAAGAATGAAATTGTGTTGCTATAGTAATCGTTTTTTATTTTATTTTTTATTAAATTGGCCTTAAATTTTTTTCCATGTACTTTATATATATATATATATATATATATATATATATATATATATATATATATATATATATATATATGTAGATGGTCTAAATGAGACTGAAGAATTTAGACATACATGCATTTAAACTTGCTTAATTTCATTTACTATTCTTTACTATCCTCCAGTTTTATTTGGACCATTCTATATATATATATATATATATATATATATATATATATATATATATATATGTATATGTATATATATATATATATATATATATATATATATATAATCTGTAATTGTTTATACTGCAGTGTGATTATATGTTGGATGATTAATATTTAATTTCATAGTTCAGTAGTAAGTGTATAGTCAGAAGATATGATTTATATTGATTGATCTTGATCTATAATGTGATAGAAAGTTATTATCTTGTCAATATGTGTTGTTTGGCAACAGATTTATGATCAGATGGTTCGATTTATGTTGAATTTGTCGTCATTTGTTAAAATGTTAATAATAAATTCATATATCATACAACGTCAGTGATTTTTCACTCGATCCCGTTCCGAAAGTTTCAAAAATCCAGTAGTGCGCTCGTACGTGCTCGGCGTGCGAAAAACGTCCGCAGTAAGTGGTCAGTGTTACTTTGAATGATACTTTGGCATATTTAAATCTATTAAAATAGTACTTTCAATCACATCCACCCTCATGTTTGATTATTTTGCATTTATATCAGAAGCCAATCAGCGCTAGAGGTGGGCGAATATAGTCACGTGGCGCATTCACAGCCAACCCAATGCTACTTATGTTTTTCAATCTTCCCGGTGCGCCTTGTTCATTATGCGCATGTTGCCATGCCTGTGAATGTTGTGTTGTGAGCCGTACGCCTGACCGGCTGCTGTTGTGAAGTAAAATTACTTTTTTTTGTTATTTAGTGGTTTATTAATTAGTGTCTATGAATACAGCGACGGTAAAAAGTCCACCTATCACTATGAGCAAGTTATATATTGGCAATTTGCCAAACGACATAAACGAAACGGGTCTGAGACAGTTATTCCTTGATCAAAATTTATCGTGTACAAATATATTAGTGAAGCGTGGGGGATATGCATTCGTGGATTGTCCGGACCAGTCGTCGGCTGATAAGGCTATAGATAAACTGAATGGTGAGTTTCAATCAATATTTTACACATTTTTCATGGACCGGCATGCGTATTTCACGCCGAAAATACGTACGAAACAACTGCCATGGTTGGCCTAGGTTGTGATGCGCCATGCTGTGATCATGCTATGATAATTTTTGAGTAGGGTCATAGCAAATATGGCTGACAAAAAATTCTAATCGCAAGGTCATTAACATATAAAACATACACGATTAGACGATCGTTCGATGTGTATCATCCATTTCGTATGAATCTGTCAAAAGTACGACGTTCGTAACGTGAAATACGATTGACTGTAGGTTAGGTTCATTGATATGTTTAGGGGCTTAGTGTTGGCGGCAGCCCAGCTAGCTTGTCAGACCGGCTAACTTGCAGCTGATCTCCGAGCCGTTAGAACCCCTCCTATCTTGTTTAGATGGTACCAACTTTTTGGTAATAATATTTGAAAACCGGCGTGAATATTTGACAGCTTACTATTAGGCGTGAAATCTACATGCAGACACACATGCGCGTTCACTATGTAAATAAATATGTGTACATATATACAGCCAACAAACATACATTCACATTTGTATCTATCTCTAGATATAAATATATATATATGCATACATACACACACATATATACATTATATACATTCATAACATACTTATACATAAGATACATATACTACATATTGCACACAGAACTCTAGTTACTAATACACTATAAAATTAATTATACACCTAAACACACATAGTATCAAATTTAGATACAAACTATACTCCAAGCTGTGAAATATAAATGTCATTTATATTCTACACCTATGGCATTATTTACATAAGAAATCTTGCTAAATTTATACATAGAAATCTGATAATATTAAATTATTTAATTAGTGATATTTTAATCCTATCTAAAAAATATTTACCAAAATGCATGTTAAACATATTTACACATACACCCTTTAATATATATATAATTTTATGCACATAGTGGTAAAATAATTAAAGTCTTCATAGGAAATTACTGGAAATCATACTTCAGCGAATAGAAATTGAATAGGTTTTAGGTATATCTATTTGTCTATGTGTTAAATAGTAGCTATATATATGATTAATGAAAAAAATGTTGTTGATATAGATACACTTATATATTTTTTTTATTTCCAGGTTTCAATTATCAGGGAAATTCCTTAATTGTAGAACCTTCTGTAGCATCGGGGAAAAAAGGGTAAGTGAACTCTTCGCTACTGCAACAGATTACTACGGATATCACTATTTTCAAATATATTCACAGTTATCGGATAGATTCTATATTATTAAAAGTATAATAAAACATACATGCATGTGTGTGTGTATGTGTAAACTTTTTTTACATTAATTATAATATTCTATTTTTTATACTATGTCTATTTGAAAATATATATTTTTTTAATCATAAAGTGAATATATTTGAAATAATAATAGTACATTTTGCTTATGTGTGTTGTGAATATGATTGTTACAATCAATTAATGTCTGATATAAAATAAAAAAAATAGTTCTGGTTCACAGTGACATATTGTGTGAAGAATGAACAATAAAAATTTTTCTTATATATTTTTATTAAATGCTGTCAATGCATTGTTTGTGTTTAAGTAACTACTACTATAGTTTATTCCATGATTAATTGGAAGTTATAATTGATGCTATTAGCATAACTAATAATGCAAAAAATAGCAAATTTCCATTAAACGGTTTGGAAATTAATTTTTACAATATATATATTTTTTTTAAAAAAAGTACATATGATACAAATTTGTGAATATTAAGTTGTGTGGAACTTGAATATCAAGAATTCTTCACCAAAAAAGTTACAATTGTATTAAATATATAGTTATATTCTTACAATGTGTAATTCTTCAAAAATATGTGTTTCATAGAGGACATGAATGACACTATATGTTCTCTTGTTTTTAAAAAAAACTGTTAGCTGTGTATTAATTGCATATTACAATTTTAAAAATTGACAATTTCACTGAAAATATGATTGTAAAAAATATTAGTTATAATAAATATTTAAAAATGACTTTTTCATATATTTTTTATTAGTAAATATTTTAATACCTTATTTATTAATTTGTTATTATATAGAAAATAAATTAATTATGAATTTATATTCAGATATTGAAAAAAATTGTTTATTATTTTTATTATTATCTATTTCTAAGAGGGCATATTTTTATAATAAAAAATATGCTAATTTTTTGTTCGATAAAAAATATGTATAATTTTAATATTACAAAAAATACAATACCATAACTGAGATATGCTTAACAGGAAATGTAATTATTCATTTTTTGATAAGTTTCTCTCTTCAATAAATCTATTTTTAATGTATTGTATTTTGTTCCAAAATTAATTCATTAATTTATATATATATATATATATATATATATATATATATATATATATATATATATATAAAGTACTTCACTATTTTAGTCATAACTTATACTGTAAAGATAGTTTTTATATCTAACATAAATTAAGTTATTCTTATATACATCAGGTTGTTTTCATTTGCAAAAGAACATGCAATTTTTTTACTCGACCAATATTGAAAGATGGTACACTACATACCTTTGCATAAAAAATGTGTTTGTTGGTAATTGCAGCAAAAACAAATCCGCAAATTTTGTTTTCATTACGGTAATTCTGATATAATTCGTAACTCTGTATGTTTTGATATTAAAATATCTAATTCCGAGAAATCGTAATATTTAATTTATTAAAATAAAAAAATAATTGGTACGGTTTATTTATTCTGTACAAAATAAAATTACTAATCCACAATTATTTTTTTATCTCAATGCTTTGAAATGTATGTTATTTATTTTATGAAAAGTGATTGAAAAACAGATTTTATATCTGATATTGTATTAAATTAATTCATATGGCGGAATGTAGTGTTTCTGTAATTGTACTTTAAAAAAATCATTTAGTTTTTAATTATTTGTAATTAAAAAAAATAGTATTTAGTTTTTATACGATCGGAATATGTTTACATACATTATATTTGAACAGCATTATACGAAGTTTTGAAAAGATATTTCCAGAGAAACAATTCGGAAGGAAATTTATTTAGAGAAGATACATTATTTGTAATATCAGTTATTATAGTTTCAGATTATTGTCGGAGTACTTAAATGTATTTTGTATACGATGTATTTTTTTCACGAAAAATTATAAAAATTACATCTCGGAAATAGTGTTTTATTTTACTTCCTTTTTTAAAAACATACAGTTAAGAATCCGATTAGATTTTCAAGGCAACGATTAAGTCTTTTAAAAAAATCAGTAAAAGTTACAATATTCATTTGTAATTAAAAATTAATAATTTTTATATTTCTTTTTAATTCTCAGAAATCAATACTTTTGAGTTCTTATTAAATCCCGAGAAAAGTACTCTTAAACCCATACATTTCACAGCTCTTAAATCAATAAAAAATGTAGAATTTAATTAGATGGAATAGAAAAATAAAAAGTTAATGGATAATAATTGTCCGACTGAAAATATATATAGAAATATTGCATTTTATCCGAATAATAGAATATTTTCATAATACTGATTTTCTGTATGTCTATTTTTGCTGTTTGTTTCAGTTTCCTAGTCACCTCCATAAGATTTATTTTTGACCCAATTTCATCAATTGTTGAATTTTAGCAAAAACCAGATAAACATTCAAAATAGGCTATTGAATATGATTGGAAAGTAAAAACCGGTTAGTTAGTAGGTAGTATGAACAGTGGTTCGAAGGAACGCGTATGAAGAACAAAAAAAAAAAAATGAAATATTTAATAAGGGAAATAAAAAAAAATATTTTACTTGTTTCCTTCTTATCGAATATTTTTCTTAGTTACTCTTCTATAATTATTAGGTCTGTTTTTAATACGAAAATAAACATGTACTAGATTGTTTATAAAAATGTAAGCCTCATGCAACCCATTCTTTACAATTTCACCCACTAGACATGCGCACTAATATGCATGCAGTTTGCACATGCTGCCCATTAAATTCTGCAGTTGCATTCGCTGACAGCCGGCACGCGCTGATTGCATGAATACGATTATTATTACTCCATCTTTTATCCGCTTACACTGTACACATGTTCACGTCATTATTCGACGCCTAAAGAAGTTCGGTTTATTAGTTTAAAAGTCAGACGACTATTTTTAAATATTCTAAAATTTACTCGTACCGTCTACAGTCGTGCATATTTAAAACGTTGTTTACGAAAATAAATTTATCCTTTAATACAAATTCATTTCGTTGGACGGGGTTTTATGCCAATTATATATATTTATACCGGCTATGTTTATTGATTTTCATAGATGAAACAATTGTGTTTTAGTCGAGAGAATCATCGGTTTTAATTAATAGACATTCAATGTCAAATTAATGCTGTTATCTTGTAATAAATCCGTTTTTATAAAGATACTCTTACAAGAGTATTAAAATATTAATTACTCTTTAAAAAAATATTGTATTACTTTCATTGAAATTTTTAGTCTTTTTAAAAGAGAACATCTCTGATTTGCTTGATTTTCAATTAACCAAATTTTGTAACTCAAAATTTGCGAAAATTTAAGTTGATTGAATTTCCATATCTGATTTTAATTCAATTCTATAATACGAGGCTTTAAATATTTAACTCTTTCATAACCGTATAGCTATTCAATGTTTTATTTTGTTGAAACTAGTTTCGGCATTTGTGTCATCCTCAGATTAAAAGAAATTTGACGATAGAAAAAGTGTTCAAAGAAGTTGTAACAAATTAAACTATGAATAACTGTAAGCAGTAATAAAAAGAGAAAATTAACAAGAAACGATAATCAGTGGACAACAGAAATTATGAATTAGAAATCAAGAAATGTACAGAGAACAAGATCGATAAATAGTTAACATGAAAAGAATAAGGATTTTGTTGTATTTTTTTGAAAAATGGAAGCAATAGATTATCTGAACTGGAAGAATTTGAAACAGGCGTTTACCCGGAACTGAATTAGTAAACATCGAAAATAATAATTCAAATATGTATATAAATTAACATAATAGTCTAATAAAGCCTAAAATAATTAATGTACAAAGTTTATATTTATTTATTTAGATTATATTTGTATTCTTCATAGACGAATCATTCCACAACACCAATACATTTTATAAAAATAGTTGATATTTTTTTATTGGTTAATTTTATTGCTTATACGCATTAAAATTATCGTACCGTTATTTTTCAGAGCCTGGAATTATAAAACTTCATTAATTTTATAATGCAGCACTCTGAAAATGATAGCATATCCATAAGAAGCAAAAATGTGAACAATAAGGGATTATTGAAACCGTGTTAAGAAATGGTTAATTTTTTTAAAAAATAATTGTGAAATTAAGTTATTTTCTATTCTTTAGAAAGAACAATGACAATAATCAAAAATACTCCTGTAAATTTTCATTTAATTAGGATTATTACTTGTTGCAAATTAAAAAATGTAAATAAATGTGTAATAACATTATTTATTTATAGCATATATTCTGTCTCTCTCATATAATAGCTTCTACCACTATATCTCTCTTTGAGTAAATAAATATTACAACTTCATTATTTTCTATAACGTGTTGTATTTTTGATTAAAAAATAGATTTAATGTGTTGTTATACATAATTTAATTTTTAAAATTTAACAAATATCTGCAGTGTGTTAATTAAAAAAAAATGTTTAAGAATTGTGAATAAAATATATAATTTATGTAGAATTAAAAACATATAAATATCTTTAATTAAACAGTTTTATTACTATGTTATTTAGAGTTTTATTTTCAGATTATAGGTACGTGTATATTTTTTTAAAAAAAAGATTTATATTTAATAAATATATTGATTCTGTACGAACGTTTGTAATAAAAAAAAATGTTTAAATATGTTTTTAATCATACAAGATATATGAAGTAGAAACTTTAAATATTTTAAATGTGTCAGGCGCCGTGTTTGAAAAACGTTAAGGAATAAATTAAATTCAAATTTGCACGTACAATAAATATCAAATATTACTGAATGTTACCTAAATCGTCAGTCGGTTAACGGCGAAACTTGATACATACAGAATATTAGAAGCTATATTTGTTTTTTATAACACATCTCTATTAATAATAATAACAACAAAAAAAAATTGCGACATACGGTTTGCGCTTTATTATAAATTCGAATCATTAGACAAAAGATATATAGAAAAATAAATAAAAAATACACCAGAATGGTTTAACGGTTTTAGTGCTTTTGGATTATTTTTAATCTGATCGTATACCACATTTTATTTTTTATATTGTGTCGTTTTTTCACAGGTAGCGAACATCCTAGCCAACGGCAAATAAATTTTACATTCATAACACAAGGTTAAAAAAGTTTCTATACAATGTTCTGTAGAACACACGTCCTTAAAACTTACAAAATATTGTTTTGTATGAATTCGAAAATACATTTTCGTACGATTGGAAGTCACATTTTTGATGTTTTTTTTTTCATACTAGTCTTTTATTTTTTAAAAAATACCATACATTTAGAAGTAGACATGAAAAAATATAATTAATAACTCGAATATATATATGAAAAAATGTGTTGATTAATTTCTGTAAATAACCTGCATTTTCTGCCACCCTGAAATGAAAAAAAATAATCAAGTATTAATTTTTCAAAATATAAAAGTATGTTATATTTCAGCTTATACGCTCGTCATATTATTTTTAGAATTTTTTACATGTAGCTATAAGTGAGTTAATTATAAATAATATTCATATGAAAGAATACTTGGAATTAAATTATTTTCCTAGTAATAGTCACAAAGTAATATAATTAAATAGATTTTTCGTCTTTCTCTTATCACATACCAAAAATATATCTGTTTTTTTCAACTGACTGTTTATTAAATCATACAATTTGCAGTATGACAAATATATGTTAATTTTTACATTATTTTTCATCTCTGTATATATATATATATATATATATATATATATATATATATATATATATATATATATATATATATATATATATATATATTTACACATACATGAATAAAAGTAAATGCATTTCTGTTTATTTAGATAAGTATCGTAAACATGTTCTATATTTAGATATCCACGAAGATGCGTTCTGTAAAAATATTACGGACAGTGATCCATCTAATTATAATAATGGATGCGATTAAGACTTCCAAAGATTGCGCAAAATGCTTCTCGCTAAATGTGACTATTTTTAAACGTATTCGTGTTAAAAGGCATTTTAATATTTTACGATGTGTATTTGTTGTGGTGTGACTCAACGGATGTGGTTTTTGTATTCGTAACAAAAAATATTGTATGTTTCAGCCAAAAAATGTTGATTGATAGAAAATTTCAATTAGAGCATTTATAATTCATTGTATTATGTGAATTTTTGCAGTAAAGCATTTTCTTGTAATTTCATTCCAAATATATATATATATATATATATATATATATATATATATATATATATATATATATATATATATATAGCGTTATATTTTTTCATCGTTTGATATTTTTATATATAGTCAAAGAAAATTTAATAACTTTTATTAAATTCAAGTAGTAAAATTTTACAAATTCTCTGAAAAATGTTTTTGCTATGTTACAAAAAATGAATAAAAGAAATATTCTTCCTTTATCAAATTTGAAAATATTCAATTTCTAATCAAATAAATATTTTGCTATTGACGAAAATATTTGTCAATAGACTATTGTGATTTTTTTTTAAATTTAATATACTTTTGTTTGGTAACTAGAAATTCACTTATATCATTTAAATTAAAAAAAAAATGTTTCAAATTAGAAAATAATAGCAAAATATTTAGTTATAACTTCCAACAAATTATATGTATATATATATATATATATATATATATATATATATATATATATATTATATATAGGGTAATCCAAATGTACCGCCTTTATTTGTATTTTATTAAAAAAAAAGAAAACTAAAACTATACACATGTTTCTTTTTAATAAAACACAAATCTAGGTGTCACATTTGGATGACCTTATATATATATATATATATATATATATATATATATATATATATATATATATATATATATATATATATATATATATATATATATATGTATATAAATAAATGGTGTCTTATCAGGAGTGCACAATTAAATTTTTAAATAAAATCTATCTTTTTGAGTGAGTGATGATGTTTTTATTTCATTGCAAAGTAATTCGCTTCTGATGTAGCATCCTATATATATATATATATATATATATATATATATATATATATATATATATATATATATATATATATATATCAGTATTTGTAAATCTAATAATTTTTTAGTTTCAATTTGTTTTTGAAAAATTAGTATATGCATTATTTCATTGTTAAAAATAAATAAATGGATTTTTTAACAACTCAAACTTAATTATTTAATTGCTATGTAAATATATTTATAATAGTTTGTACATTGTAAGAAAATTATATTAAAAACTGTATATAATTTTTTAAAAAAATAAATACATATACTACAATATAGTACTTTTTAATTCCATTACAATCCCTATTTAATAATATTATCATAAATAATGCAAGAAATGAAACAATAACGATTTTAAGAAATATTTCTTAAAGATATTTTCACTAGTACTGTTAAGAAACAGTGAATTTTAAGAGGTTTAATAACAATATTCAATTTTGATCGATAGATTGAATACATGTAAGATTTTATAATTGAATTTTATTAAAAAAATATTATTCTTAAATAACAGAAATGCATTTTTTTTAAAATATCTATTATTCAATATATATATATATATATATATATATATATATATATATATATATATATATATATATATATATATATATTGTACAAATGAAATATTTTGTGTGTGATGAAATTTAAGCGCATATTAAATAGAGAAATTTATATAAAGTATTTTTTTTATTAAAATACATACGTGTTTTGCGTAGACGATTTTCATAAATCACAAAAGTATAGCCGTTTTTCATCGTTCCAAAAACACGTTACATGGGTAATAGATGTTAATCACTGTATGTACACACATTCAATTAAAAGTGCAACGAAATCTTACTACCTTTTATGTACGTTATACCTACACTAGGACACACAGCATCAGATTCGCACAAAGTACTCTCGCGACAAAACCATGACGATTTTTCTTCTTCGTTTTCTTTGTTACTAACCTCGACTCATTCCACAGTAATGTTGGCCAACCGCCACCTTTGACCCCGTTTTGCTTCACCACACAAGTATTTAAACATGTCGCGCCCTTATGACTTATTGGATGTAAGGGTGTCATTTGCATGGCTTGGTCCACCGGCATAGGCAACGTGTCACTGGTTGTAAAGAATGGGTAGAGGTTAAGGTGAACCAGTGCTATATTGCTTGTATTTGTTTGACCGGAATGTGCGATTGTCGATCTTACAATGATAGGGGTTAAGGCCTCGTAGGGTTGTGATATACTTAGTTTTTGTCTTATTACAGGGGATCCACGTCCGCGCTTCCGGAATCGACTGGAGTTCATCAAGTGGGCAATGGCACATCGTAAGCTCTTTTGTTTCTATTTATTATTAATTTATTATATATATATATATATATATATATATATATATATATATATATACATATAATTCTATATTTTGCTATAACATTTTTTTACATAAAAATCGTTTATAAAATACACTTCTTTAACTTTAATTTCAATTCGTTAAAAAATTCAACGAATTTTTTAACATTTAATGTACATTTGACTCAGAAATAATTGCTTTTCAAATAGTCCCTGAATTAATATTGCATACATACACAAAATATATGTATAAATACATACATATACATTCAGTTAGCTTATTTAAAAAAATATTCGTCAATTTGTACTAATATAATGTCTTATCTTTATATCAATAGTATTTTTTTTTGTTATATATAGGGGTATTTTTTAAACGTGATAGAATTTTAAATTGAATCTCTATTAAAAGTTCTATCTAACCTAAAAATATCTTTATATATATATATATATATATATATATATATATATATATATATATATATATATGGGGGGGGGGGTATGCATGTATATATAAAGGTGTGATAAATAATTTTATTCTTAAAATCTTTTTATTTTGTACAGAATTTAATTTAAACAATAAAATAATCGAGAATGGAAATAATAATTTTGAAAGAAATGTTAAGTTTGAAAATCTTCCAAATCAGATTTTTATATTTATTTGAAATTGTTTCATATGAAAGGGCTTTAATCAGAAAATATTTCATATTTTTTAGTAATAATGTACATGTATTGGAAGTATTTTTATGGAAACTAAGGATTAAATTATATTATTTTAAAAAAATCAGTTAGTGAATATTCAAAATCAAATAAAACTGTTTGTATTTGAAATAATTTTCATTCTAGTTTATTTGTTCTGTGTAAGTTTTTCAAGATAACTTGAATAATTTAGCTGTATTTTTGTTTAATTTCTCACTATAACTACTATTGAAATTTATTGATCCTAATAAAGTTTTTGCAGTTCTTATTATTTTCAATTCGTACTAAATTTGTCTGAATAGATTTTTTTATTCAAAAATTATAACTACAAATATATTATTGATGTTTAAAGGTACATAAAAACGTGATTGTACAATTCATGATTTATTATTAATTTAATTTCAAGAATTATCGAAATAAATATCTTCTAAATTTTCAAACTGTAATTATAATGACTTACTGTTAAATTTGAATGTATTATATAGCAATATATTTATTCATAGTTTTCGATAGCGAATATATTGCATGTCCGGATATTAATTGTACACAAAGATTGACAATCAACGTATGTCATTTATATAGGACGTCCTATTGCGTCAACTGGTGCTATTCTTTGTCCTCATTTTGCCACATGTTATTTTTTCGGTTCTATGTAGATAGCAATTTTTGACCGGAACTAAATAGTTGTATACCATAGTATTTTTACCTGTTGTAAAATGAAATTCTAGTTTATATGCACAGATTTTTTGTGTATCCAAAAATCGTAATCATCTCTAAATTGATTTTATATTACTTTCGTTTTTTATTTAACTTACAAAATAATATGTTTGTAATCAAAAATGATAGTCTACAAGCTGTTATCAATGATTACTTTAAGAAACCATATGTTAGATAAACAGAAACTACAAGGACCCTTTCATATTAGTTATCATTATATAAATCAAAATAATATAAAAATTTAAAATAGGCCATTTAAAGATTTTTTATTAAAATATTTCAAATTTAAAAAATCTCAGAATAGAAAAGTATTGAAATATAGTAGAAATACATAACAGTTAATTTAAATGATCTTGTAATTGTTGAACAAAAGAAAATTATAATTTTAGTTTCGGTATATAAATAAAAAAAAAATATTTTGGATCATTCAGTTTTTTTAAAAAAATTCATTATTGTTTCTCTAGCTCTTAAAATGAATTTATAATAATTCTAGAGCTAATATATGAATAATCAGTGTCATTTTTTACTCTTTTTTCAGTTACTTGATTCTTCATATCGAATTCGTAAAATGTTAGTATTTTTTTGATTGATATTTTTATCAAACTATATGTATCTTGTTTCTAAATTTTATTTTTGTTTCAAATTTGAAAAAAATATTTTCCCTGCAAAAGAAAAATGGAAATTAATTTAATATTAGATTAGATTATGTTAGAAATTACATTCGATTGTACTTAAAAATATTTTTGATACTCAAAAATAAACATAATCATAGAAAATTGTTTACATATTTATAATATCTGGATAATCTATAACAGAATATAAAATGAATAAGTGCAATTTTATTATATATGAAATTTAATATTTTTTGAAAGTCTACAATATATATAAGTAAATACGCACATGCGTAGGTAAATCGTCCATGTTCAAAATTTAATGTGACATCACCAAAAAAAATTCGTGATCATGTATATTGCGAGGTTTTTCTTTATGTAAAATGTTTAATAAAATTTCTGTTCCACTGTTGTTGTCTTAAAAGTAAACGTGAAATATGTTTAAGGTAATAATAGTGATATAGTACAATTGTTTTCATCTTTTGTAAAAGAATATCACATGAACGTAATTGGGTTACACACGTGCTGTCGTTTTTACGATACGCAGGGTCACTCACACGCTTGTTTGCGAAGTGTCTAAATAACCGACATATACAACGAAGGAAGTAAACAGAATCGGGAAGAATTGTAGACTTTTAAAAAAATAAAAAATAAATAAAGATTAAAACACGAACACGGTTCAACGTTATGGACGTTTGTGTACCGTTTGATATTTTATTTGATACAGAATAAAAGTGGACAAAAAAAATAATAAAATATATTAAATATTTTTTTATAGCAGGTTTTTAAATATGTTATTTATCCTAATATTGATTTCAATTTAAATTTATTTATATTGTTTTCTTTCAAATTTTTTAAATAGTAAGTTTATATTTTTTTAAAAATAACTAAATTATCATTCTTCATTGGATTAAATTCACATAATATTGATATATAAAATTATATCCACATGTATATTTTTAAAAAATAATTTTTAACTTGAATAATTGCTCACAATCGATTTGATACAAATGTCTTTTCATTTTAAAACATATGTTTTTGATATTTTACCTGATATAAAATAAACAGAACATTTAAAAACATTTAAACATTAAACTATATAACATATAATTATTTATGTCACATTTAAATACCCTTCAATTTTCTTCTTTTCCTTTTAACAATTAATACTTAAAGCTTTTGAAAAATAAAACTAACACAAGTCAGATTTCAATCAATTATGTGTATTATTTTTTTTAAAAAAAACGACCCTTACCTTTTTCATTTTTTATTTACAAGATTAAATCATTGGACCGTATTTTCTCAGTTAAATGTATTCAAATCTTTTGTAATTTCACAACATTTTAACATAATTGTTTTTATAATCGATCTTGACTGATTTTGTATCTGTAATTTAAATCAAGTAAGAAGTACACTATTTTCTTAAATCGTTCAAAACCAAACATCTGTTAATAAACATTTAATATTAAAAGAAAAATAATATTTTATAACCGAATAAATTTTTAGAAAATCGATTTTACTTTGATTTTCCAGAACCACGTGTTAGAAATATTAATTCAAATTACTCTTTGTTAATGTTACATTTAAAGACATAAAACTCTTGTATTTTTATCAGATGGTTTAAGTTTTAATTTATTTTCTGTTTTTATCGTTTGATCTGGTTTGTAATCTGTAATTAATAAATTATTGTTTTTTATATCCCACAATTATAATCTACAATCTTTCATATTACAATTAGGATAGAAAAAAATAACGATTCTGATCTCATGTATTTTTATTTTTCTTAATTATAACGTTATAAATTAAAACCTCAATAAGTTGAGGTAGGTAGATTGTGTCGGCGGATTTAATGAAAAGTATTTTAAATACATCGAACAATTTATTTTACATGAATTGTTTAATTGTGATCTTTTTATTTTTCGCAATACCAAACTCTATTTTTAAATATTTGTCATATAAGTTTGTATTTTTTATTTAATCGAGTTTTCAGTTAGTTTTCATAGCAGCAAGTTTGTCATTGTTCTAATGAAATATTTAAAATCTCGAAGTCATTAATCTTATATTGGAATTTTGAATATTGTTAATGTAAATTTAGTTAAAAAAATTACACAAATGATAGGTAGGCCACAGGTTCGTTACATCCTGTTATTTTCAAAGGTGATTAAACGTCTCATGACGAACATTTCTACCGCCTTTAGCGTTCGGTCAAATTGGAGTGCTGGCTCTAATAATGGATTGCATGGTCCTATTATGTCGGTAATAATGGCGCGTGCTGTTGCCGCGAACACCTGCCGAATTAGATAGTTGGATACGCTAACCAGCCTCCTGTACGTTTACCCTACTTCACAACAAAATGCGTAGCAAAAGCGCTGCGTAAGATTGTATTTAGATTTCTTATCATGTTATGTACGCTACGCATGTGTTGTATGTGTGTGTGTGTGTGTGTGTATCCATATATATATATATATATATATATATATATATATATATATATATATATCTATCTGTATCTGTATAACGGTCTTATCAAAAATATGAAAGTTTTTCAGCTTGAGATATTTTATTTGAATTGAATACCTATTTTACGCGTTTCCTGTTTGTATGTGCAATATGTTTGCATGATTAAAGGAAAACATTTGATTATATTCGTTCTTTTACTAAATTGTGTATGTATATATACACATATATGAGTATTATTATATAATTGGGATATTAAAAAAATTCAATACATTTAATTAGTGATAATATTTTTACTTACATTACTTCCATTTTTAAAAGTATATCCTAATATTGGGGTAGTAATAAATATATATAATGAAAATAGTTTCTGTTTAATTTCAGTAATTGAAATTGTCAACTTTTGACTTTTTAGTGTTCAAATTTACCTGGAAAAATGTAAAATAGAATTTTTATATGTACAAAATTTTGTTGACATTTTCTAATAAAATATGCAATGATATATTTTAACTGATAGATACATCCATACAAAAAACACAAATCTAGGCGTCACATTTGGATGACCCTATATTTTTTGAAACATTAAAAAAAATGTACGTTAACAACAACTTACAAAACTCAGGTAAAATACTAAGATCATTTCAGACACATCTGCTTTTTTATAGAACAGTTTTTATATACGCTTGCTTCAATATATTTATTGATAAACAACACAACTAGCTAATTCACATTGATCGTAAAGATTTCGAAATAAATCTATTTGAATAATTTTTACAATAATAAAATATTTCCATATTATTTATTTAATCAATTTAACAAACTGTGATTCATTCGACATGAAGTAAAATCATATTTTATGACTAATATTTCTCATAAATGTCTATTTGAGATGCGTGTATAATGCCAATTTTTTGTTTTGTTTAATGAACACAGTCCTAATAAATGGATTTTTTTAAACCCGAAATAAAAATGTAGTAACGTTTAATGCTGCAATTTAATTTGCAAACTTATTATTTCAGTTTATTTATATAGTTTTGAATGAATGATGTAATATTTTAGCATATACTTTATTTTATAATACTTTTTTTATATTACTAATAATATGTTGGTATTTCCTTCTGTATTAATTCGTTAGGGTTATTAAGCGCAGGTATATTTTGTTATTTAAAAATAGTACAGCCATAGAGTTTTATTTTAACCATTTCTTTACCGACTTTAAATTTTTAAAATTGACACTTCCTATTGGTACTTTTTAATATACAATAAAATTTGGTTCGCAATTATATATATATATATATATATATATATATATATATATATATATATATATATATTTAAAATAAACACATTGATTACAATTATGAATGTAAATGTTGCATTGAACTAATATATAAATATTCCATTGTCATTAATTACAATTTAATAATATTTTACTTTAATAATCTTTGAAAATAACTTCAGTAGTATTTGACACATATTTTTTTTGTATTATGAATTCAATCAGTGTTTATATTTATTAGAAATAATTTGTTGTATTTTCTATTTATTAATCTTTATTGTTCAATTATTTTTATGCTACAATATTTTATATACATTCGATATTTTTTATTTAGATATTCTTAGAATTGATTTAAAAATAATTCCTTTGCATGAAAAATAACTGTATTGTTTGGTTTAATAAATAAAAACATAAATAGTGCATGATTGTATTGAAAAAATACCAAGACTTTATTGTACTTTTATATCACTAAATATTTACAAAAATTTCTTACAAAACAATAAGCATTGTTGTTGAACAATTTGATAACGATATATAATAATCGTTAGATTGTAATTCATTTATAGAAATAAAAGTTAATCTTTCTTTCTCTAAATATCACACAGTGACATTTTAATCATAATTTAATTATAGCAAATTTTTTTTCACATAAATATATACGACTTGATTACTTTTATAAAAATATACTAAGTAAAATATTCTTAAAAATTGGTTTTCTTTAAAAAAATTATAAAACAATAATTAATTATCAATCAGTTTAATATAAAAAACGTAATATTTACCTTATAATTTGTTTCGAAGAACAAGTATTAACTGTTTGTAATGTTTTTGTAAATATTATGTGGTGAAATTTTATTTATAATACGTTTTTAGTAAATATAAAATATTATTGTTATTTTTTTTGTCAATGAATGAAAATATTTTTGTTACAAAGTAAATGTTATGTTAGAAATTACTTCATTTTATGTATTTAATAAAATAAAACATATAAATATTTTTTTCTTCTAATTGATTTGTAGAAATAAAGTAAATCGTTTCTTTTTTCCCAAACATATTTCATTGCATATAAATCATGATTATTATAATTTTATAATAATACAAATACAATAATTTTAATTAGGATATTCCACAAAATATTTAATGTAGTTTAAAGTTGAAAAGAAATTGGTTTAATAATCAATAGTAATATAAAATATGAATTACAATTTTTATTTGATAATACATTTTTGTAATTACAAAATATCGACGTTTTTAAATTTATTTGAAGTCTTTTAATTTATTTCGTGAATACACTTGATTAATAAAAATAAATAATTATCTGCGTAAAGAATGAAAATCGTCTATAATTAAATTCAAAGGGGAATGCGTAAATATTTGCATATTAATATACTCAATATTAACTTTGTCCATATGTGACCAATGTGGCCATAAACAAAATCGACATCTGAAATTTGTTTTTAATGTTATCTTAGATATGTTATCCAACTATCTGCTCTTTGAAAGCACCGAAACTAATCAAGTATACACCCTGCAGTGTTAGTTACTGACAAAACTGGAGTGATATTTATTATGTGGCTTCAATAGCAATCAAGAAAAATTTCTTGTCTTGTGCCAAGAAAGTTTCACTGTTACGGCCATATAGTAATAACTAAATTAAATTATGAAGCTTAAGATTATAAAGTACGAAATATCAGTACTCGTGTCAAAGAAATGTCTATGAAATTAATGTGATTTATATTTGAAAATTGAATATTCTATTTATTCATGTTTATTAGTTATTTTCTTTATTTGAGTATATTTTCAATTTTATCTGCAATGTGACATTTAATTTTTTTTTTTTAAATAATAATATGTTTAGTAATATTTCTTTAATAAAAATATATTATAATTTTATCTATTTTTTAATGTTTTTTTAAAAAGAAAATTAATTTATTAACATTTTTTATCAATTTTTTGTAAATATCGTATTATATAAACTTTTATTTTTAGAAGATTTTCTTCTAAGTGTTTTTAAATTCAATTCTGTTTTTTAATCACTATATTGATTAATATACACGTTTTTTAAATATCATATGAAGTTTATTTTCAAATAAAAATAATTATATATAAACTATATATTATTATTCATACTTAAACTACATATTTGTTTAAAAAAACTTTTATTTATATATATTTTTTGTATTAGAAATTATACAATTCGAATTAGTTCTTATAAAATGTTTGTGTTACTGACAGAATAGTTATTTTTCTCTCTGAGGCTGATATATATATATATATGTACTCTTTGAGTTGCTGTACGCTACTAGTTTCAACGTTTGTGTTATCCTCAGGTAGACTTAAATGAATTTATCTATGCCTACCTGAGAATAACCCAAAGTTTTGAAATTGGTTGTAGTGTATTACAACACAGAATGACTATAAAATCTTAATCAAATAAATATTAAATTCAACACTAATATAAATATAAATATTTTTTTTATAATAGTAATATTTTAATGTAAATAAAAACATCACTTTTTATGTAATTTGAAAAGTAGATATAATTTAAAAATATGTTTCAATATTAAATATAATGTAATTGATTCTTTGAAAAAAGATTTCTAGCCACTATTTATCTACTTTAATATGTAATTACAAATTGTAATTTACTAGTAATATCAATAGCAAAGTTCAAAATCAATTTTATAATTTTAATTGTATTAATATAAATTCTTTTTATCTACATAATAAAATATTTTTTAATCGTGTTATGTATTTTTTGGAATTTTATCTTGTTTTGAAAATTATACGAGTTTTGTGACCGAATTTCCATCATTAATTTCAAGGGGTAGCATCAAATACGTTGTATATCATTTCAGTATCAAAAAAGTCAATCAAACACTTCAGTTTTATGTGACATTAAACTTGCAATTCATTGATTAAACGATGAATTAATTGTTACAGTTTTAATTTCACTTTTTTATATTTTAGAATACACTTCTATTATTTATCGGTGTTAATCATTTATCATTACAGTTGGATTTTTTTTTTCGTTTTTTAATTGCAATTTTCATTTTCTCTTGATCGAAATGTTAATAAATATAAAAAGTAAAGGTAATGTTTATGATTGTAATATAATTTTCACTGTCAATTTATGTAATATTGAGTCATTAATTCTTATCTTATTTGTGATTTAAATAATTGAAATATTTATTTCTTAATGTAGTGGATGGATTATTATAGCGTTGAATTAATATATTTTCATTAATTGTTTACTTCCATTTGATTAATGTTTTAATTAATTTAATTTTTCATAAAATATTATATACAAAATTTATCAATTCACATATTTAACTGTACATAGAATATATATCCAAAAATCCGAGTTTTAATACAACAAAATATTCTTAAAATGGCGTCATTGCGTATTTTTTTTTTCTTTTTGTATAACGTCGTACACAACTTCAATAAATTGAAAAATCCATAGAAGAAAGTTGGCTGTTGTAGTCATATGCTACAATGTCAGTTTTATATGAAGTGTTGAAATAAATTTCACTATTTTATTTCAAAAACTGTTCTCCAACTTCGAACATATCAGAGTTTACTCCTCGAGGCTTTGCAAAGTGTTCGAAACGAAACATTGATTGAGAAATCTGATCAACCATTATTGATAAAGTATTGAGTTACATTTAGTGACCTTTAATCAAATCGAGACAAAACTAAACTGGAATGTAATAAAGAATAGATGATAAATAACATTAAGAAAAACATTTAATTTTATATTAGAATGAAGCAATTTTTATTATTTTCAAATGTAATTAAGCTAATGTCACTGTAAACTGTTAAGACTTGATTAGAACGTATTTAAGTAGTAAAAGTTTTTGTGAAAGAAATTAACAAATTATAATTGGGTCAGTGTGTAATAAATTTCATTTACAGTTGTAAAATCGGTACGCATTGTACAAGAAAAAGATAATTATTTTTCACAGTAAATCTTCTTTAATTGCTTTCAGCGTTGCCCAAATAGATACTTCAAACTGGAGAGTACTTACAATAAAAGAAGGAGTATTTCTTCTCTTAATACTGTTTTTTTTTTTTTGATATTTGCGATTTTCATCTTTTTATAGTACACTTTTCTGATTATATCGCTTTTAATTTTACTCAGAACACTTTCGTTGCCATCTTTATTCACCGTTCTGCTACTTAATTATGTACATTTTTAATTATCGTCAGTTTATCAGATTTATTGTTTTATTCAAATTTATCTTTTTTATTTCATTTCATCAAATGTTTAAATTCTTTTTTTTTTTGATTCATTAAATAAACGGTTTTATTTTTCAATCAATATTTATTTGTTTCAAACGAAATACAATTTATTTTCACCATTTTTCCAACCTACCAAGTATTATTTATATCTTAAGATATTTTTAACATAATCTTATGATATTTTCATTATCTTTTTTATGTTTATATTTATTATATATTAATGATTTATTTATTTTTTATTTATATTTATCAATATCTGAATCATTACTTGTAAATTCTATTATTCCAGTATTTTTTTTTAATCTTTGTTTATTTTTGATCCTCAATCTTATCAAGTGTTTTTATTCTGACATATTTTTTAATTTAATTTTTGTTTACATATATACAAATACATAAACTATAAGTGATAGATCTTGATAAATCATAGAAATTAATCAATGATTTTTTACTCAAATCTTAAAAATATCAATTGTTGACGATTTAAATAATGTTTATTTATTATTTTCTTATTGATATGAAGAGGTTTTGAATTTTTCTTATCTGTATTTAATCTCCAATTAATGTTTCTCTCCCTCTCTCTCTTATACACATACACACACTTACAAATGCCATAATAACTTAATAAAATATGGAAGTTTGAATTAGCTAATGATTTTGTATAATTTTCATAATTTGAGAAATCGTTTATTATTTTCCCATCTAAATAAAGTACATATTCAATATTATATTTCTTTTTTTTATATAAATATATATAGGGTGTCCCATCAGGAGCGCACAACTTAATTTTTAAATAAAACACATCTTTTTTGATTGAGCAGTAATGAGAGCGCTCCTAATGAGACACATATGTTTCTTTTACTGATTAACATTATTATATTCTGAAATCAGGTAAATTTCCTTTTTAAGTTTGTCAATTTTTTAACTATACATTGATCTTTGACTAACTGTGTTTGCATTTTAATTTTTTACCTCAAATAAATTAATACTCAAACATTTCTAAAAAAAATCTTTCCTATGCTGAATACATAATTGAATATTATGGTATTTTGTAATTTATTTGATTTGATGTTAAATTATTAGAATATCACTAACCACTCTTCGAATATTTTAGTAAAGAAAATGTTATCTCACTTAATGATTTTTAAAATGTATATAAGATTTATTATGTATTGCAATAGAACTAAAAAAAATAAATTTGTGGTTTTCTATCAATATTTTTTATATTTCTCAGTTAGTGAATATAGATCACATTTATCTAATATTTTCATTGAAATTTCCCCACTAATGTTTGTTGTAATTTAATTTTGATCAATTAAATGAATGCCTATGTGCATGTTTGTTTTTTGGTATATCAGTTGTATATAAATTTCATTTAATTAATCAAAATTGAAATAAGTGCATTTTTAAAATGTCGGCATTATTTTATTCCACCATTTTGTTTTATTGATTCTTTAGTAAAATGTAATGTCGATTTTCGATTCGTACAATAGTAGGTGTTCGGTTTTTCTTTTGTAGGGTTTTCAGTGAAATTAAATATAAATGTGTAGTTGAAAAGGAATAAATGTGAATGTATAATTTTAAATAAAATATTTAAAATGTTGTGGTTGTATTAATTTAATATATACATACATCTGCGTTATATATATATATATATATATATATATATGTATATATGTATGTATATATATATATATATATTTATATATATGTATATATATGTATATATGTATGTATATATGTATGCATATATTATATATATATATATTTGTGTATATATGCTTGATATATGTGTATAGTAGATACACTATATATGTAAGTTGTTTATAGTAAATTTATAATTCATGTCTTTGAAGAATATGGCTTTAAAGTTTGGTTTTAAAAAATTATTGTACAAGTTATCTGTATTCTAATTCGAAGAAGCTGGCAATGTGTGGTGGGGTCGTATGGAGGGGCACAATGATTTCTTTGGGGCGTGCGTATCTATACTTCGTTTTACGAGGAGGGATGGGCGTGTCTTCTTCTCCCCCCTATAAGCAATACTCGGCACGTCATGCTTTCGTCTTGTTACGTCTCACCCCGTAAAACCTTGATATCCCCGAGAAGGTACAGCGCGCCGAAACCAGGGACTAAATACACAAAACTGCGGTAGAATAGAGCCCAGTACGAATCGAGCTATCGTATTTGGAGTGTATAGCGGTAGTGTTGGGCTGTTTTAGTGCCGTGTGCGTGTGGAATTATATACTTTCCATAATTTTCGCTACGACAATTCCTCGACAATCCTAAGACACGTCTGTTTTCGATACATTAACAGTTTGCGTCTTTTTGTTTCGTTCTTTTTGGTTTTCGCCAAATTATCTTCACTTTCGCAAACTAAAGACCGGTATCGGATCGCATATCGCTAGAAGTGCAGTGTGTATCTCTGTCTTCTCGTAGCATCGTCTTTGTCGTAGACTTTCTATCTCGTGTTCGGTCGTCTCCGTTGGGTGCGTATATGGATGAAATAAGCAACGGAAGAGTAACGGAAACGTCCCGCGATACTTTTCATTTCACCGGATTTTGTGTTTGTGATTGCCATGCAAAAATAGAAATGATTTATTTTATTTGACATTAAATTCCATACGCACTTATGTGTCGTGCGTTCCGTAATGAACAAAATTTATTATTTATTTGGAAAAATTCGACGTTCAAAGAATCGTTTGTTACGTTATAGTGAGATTTATTGCTTATTTTTAATTTCGTATTGACCCTTTTCGGCAAATAAAATCGAAATATTTGTGTTTGCGTGTTTCCATTTTATAATTAGTTTTATTTGAGTTTTATTTGCTATATATTTTATAATTGTACATTCTCGAAATATACTTTTTTTTTAATTAATAAGACTGACTACAGTGAGTGTGTTAAGATAAGAAAGCATTTATAAATTATTGTTTCCAGTTTTTAAAACATAGTGTGGTGTATAATTGTGAAATTCGTCGTTCTGTCTGTGTTCTGTGTAATTGTCGTTAATTAAACATAATAAATTAACATGGATCAGTTTGCGGATGCAGGACATTCTCAGGATGATAAAGATCAAGTCTTTGAGGCCGAAGAACCTCAAGATTCTAGGTAATTAAACGCGCTTCAGTGATGTGTTGTTCGCATTTGTACACCGGCCTGATTCCTTACAATACTTTATGACTTGTACTAAGATTTATGTAATTCTTCCAAACTTCAACATTTAAATGGAACGCGGAATTACGTTAATAACTCCATGATATTTGAAATTCGATTTTTTTTTTTGAAAATAGTTTTTTTTTTATATATATACAAATATATATTCATTATTTAAAATTTATTATTTATCAATAGAATATTTAATCTTTGAAAAAATATTTAATTTAATGTCAATAGCAGATTTTCAACATTTCAAATAGGAAATTGAGATTAAATTTGAAAATGTATTTGTACCCATATGCGGTACCGAGAAGAAATGTTTTGGCGGTAACGTTTAAAATACTTAAGTCTGTTGTAGGATATTACACATTATTTTTTGTAACATATTGAAGTTTAGTAGATATTTTATATAAATATATATATATATATATATATATATATATATATATATATATATATATATATATATGTTTTAAAATGTATTTTACTTTTATAAAAAGTTTAAAAGTGTTATTACAATATTTTAAAAAAATATGGCATCCCGCCCAAATATTAATTGCTTGTCCATTTGATACAATGATTGTATCGATAAACTGGCTTTTCGCTTGATAATATTATAATTATTTGCAACATACGTAATTAACTTTGAATAAAGTCGTAAATTCTGCAATATAGTCATTCATGCACATACACGTACGCGTATCAATAATTGAACTGATGATTGTTTAATTGTATCGTTCTTTACCGACTTTTGCTTCAAATTAATTTGCATATTTTTACAATGGTGTATGTATGGATATATATATATATATATATATATATATATATATATATATTTGATATGAAGATACATAAATGGATATTAAAATTAAATTGTCTGTTTTTATCGTCAATTTATTATATTAAAAATTAGCAATTGATTCATAATTCAGCCATTCCTTAAATTAATGTAACTATAATAATTAAAATATTCGCGACAAGATAATATTAGAAAAACGTTCAATTATGACCCGAAAATTGCGCTGGGGATTTAAAATTCGTGCGAGTTTTTTTGTAAAAAATTGATTTTTTTCTTATTTAACTATGACTTTTTTAGGTAATCATTTTCAATTAATAAATCATTTGAAAAAATATAGTTAAAATTGAATTATAGGGATGATAAAAAATTAAATATTTTTTATATTATTCTTTACATACAAAAATAATTTATTTTATTATTTGCTGTTTGTTATCCGAAATATAGATATAAACTGAGTTTTTTCGTGAACTGATTACAAAAAGGGGCGTTTGAACAAATTATAATTTTATTATATATATTATATACAATCCAATATTGATGCAAAATTTTTATTCGTATTTTTTGATTTGTCAAATCCAAAAATGTATCTACGCTTAAAAAATGATTTTTTTGTTAAATCAATAAAAATCAGTTAATATTAATTTACTAGTGTCGTAATGAATTTTTAAGTAGAATATATTTTGAAATTAGGGGTAGTATTTTAAATAAAATACACGTTTTATCGTTGTAAATAATAATATTGTGAATCGTCGAAAGATGTAATGATTTATAGGTTTTTTTTGTATCATAAAATGTTTATAATAAATATAATTGAAGATTTAGTTACAATTAATTTAATTAATCATGGTACTACTACTATACATGGAATCAAGAGATTGAGAAAATACATTGCGTTCTCTAAAATATTTTTCTCTCTGTAAATTAATAAAATATAAGAAGAATATTCTTTTGTGTATTCAAGTATATAATTAGAATGTGTTTTTTCCTTACATTCTGGTTTGTGACAAATTGAAAACATATCGAATAGGTTTTGTGTGAAAAAACTGTTTTTGATAATTATGCAAATTCGTAATTTCATACCTTATCATAAACATAATTATTTAGCGTCCTAAATACATACTCGATTTAATTTTTAAAATTATAGTCTAAAATTGAGATGTCAAGGCTGAGAGGCCCTATATAAGGAAAACTAAATCCTATTGACTCATATCATAAAATTGCACTGATTATTACTTATTTTTATAACCAGCATTTTATACAATTTTAACAAAAATTATTTATTTTCTAATTATTTTAATTAATATCTTATACATGTTTTAAATTTTTTAAAAATAGATATCGAGTTGAAATTTTCATAAGTATATATAATTTGTAAAGGTTTTTAAAAACATGAAATTGCCTTATTACTTTTTAAACATGATATTAACCTGAATGTATATTTAAAATTCATCCATTTTAAATTCTAATCTTTTGGAAGTAATGGAACTTTGCTCTCGTGTATTGAAAATATCAGAATTTTTAATATAAGCTGTTAGGATAAACAAAATAATTATTTAGTTTTGACTATTACAAGTAATATGATGACATTTTTTTAACATTTTTTTCAGAAAACAACTAGTTTTTATGTTATAAATATTTTGAAATATTGTTTACCGAAAAATATGATTTCATTAAAATATTTACTTTTATCTTCTGATAGCCTATTGACATAAAATCGTATTTATTATAAAAATTCATTCATAAATAATATTATTTTTTAGTTTTCTTTACAAGTTTCTATGTATAATTTATATACACATATTTTCCAGATTTACAATACCAAAATATCAAAGTTTTGATATTCTCATACAAATTTCATATAAATAATACGATAAAACCACCACATACATTGATATAATTAAGATAAAATTTGTTCACCATTGAAAATATTTCCATTCAGCATTAGGATTTATACATTAATATTATTTTAATTCGCAATATTTTAATATTTTTATTAAAGAAATAATTGTGTTTAATTTTATATATTTTTTTATTCTGATTATGAAATTTATTTGTAGTTTTTATTTTTTTCTATTTAATTTATTAATTTGGAAATTGATAAAGAACTATTTTTATATTGTTGTATTAATATATATATATATATATATATATATATATATCGTAATATTTTATTTACAATGATTATTTAAAAAGAAATGTTAAATAATAAAATTATATTCGGTGCAAAACTTAAAAAAAGGCCTTTCGATAAACTTTTGTATAATTTATTTATATATAAATATTTCAATTTCAGATAAGAAATGATAAATAATTAGAGATTCGAGCGACGATCTATGACATTTAATTACAAATTATTTGAAATCTACTTGTATTATTTTATTTGATCTATGATTCTAGTAGAGAGTGAACTATGGCGTTACTATTAACAACGCGCCCAAACTTGCGCCCCTGATATCTCGTGATATGTAATGCTACCTAGTGGCAAACGCGCGAATCGCATTCCACAGTATCGTCTACTCACTCGTTAAATTTGTGTATAGACTGTTAGTAGTAACTGATTTTTTTTATGATGATTTTTATATAAAATAATTCTAATGAAAACATAATATATTGAATATTCATTTCTTTCTCTAAAACCAATATTAATATATTTTTTCTATTTATACATATATACATCCATACATACTTTATATATATATATATATATATATATATATATATATATATATATATAAATAATATACAAATTGTATAAATAATAATACCTAGCGTAATGTAATATATTTTTTGTTTAACTATATAATCTAATACAAGGAATAAAATAAAAAAGTTAATGTACTCGTTTTTTTCTATTCGAATATTTTTGGATGTGTTATTGAATTTTAAAAAGTTTTGTCGATAAATCGTATATATAAACGGTTGGCTCTAAAAACAATTAAATATGTTTCTGTAAAAAGGTTTAAATTTCATTTTTTAATAGTTGTATGCCAAAATAAATATCTATTATATATTAGAAATCAATTTGTTACAATCGACTAACATTTTATGAAAAAAATCAAAGTTGAAAATATTTAAAAATTATTGTCAGGTTACTCAAAAACTCTGAATATTCAACGATATAAATAATTATAAAATAATTTAATTATCGATATAAACAATTATCCATTTTGTATTACTTTATGAAGTCTAGAGCATTTATTTTTTAATTTATTTTCTTGTAAAAAATGAGTTATTAATTCAAGTAGTGTTGTATTAAAATTATCAGAAATAATATATTTGTATTTTAAATATTCGGATTATGAAATTCAATTTTATATAAATTTTTATATTCTAAAATTAAATTTTATAGGAGTAAGTTTTTTAACTATGTTTTTTTCATAAACATATTTTATTATAAATGTAAAAAATATGCACAAAATACACATTAAATATTTACTATGTAAATTAAGTACGAAAAATTATTTTTTTTAAAAAAAATATAAAGTATAATTTAAAAAATACATTAAATATAAATAGCAAATATAATGGTGATTTTTTTTAAAAAAAATGGACATATTTCGAATCTAATGTAATAAGAAAAAATTTAACGTTTAAAAATTGCAGGTAAATGGTACGAATAAACTCTTCAAATATATGTTTCGTTTTTACAAAGAAAACATGTTGAAAGAGATTAAATATTCATTACACTTAAGAACATTTAGCTATATTCTACATCTCAGTTTTTAAACAAAGTCCGGCACATTCCATGTCTTAAATCCATCGTTGTTTAGTTACGATTTGTTCTTTTACGAATTCCTGAACCAGTACTGTAATTCATAACGGACTAATCTCAATTTTAAACCGATTCAATAGGTTATACGAAAAAAAAACACGTGAACATTCTTTTTTTATGTACATTGATATTAGAGGCCCTTTTGTGATTTCGATAAGTATTCAACAAATGTAGTGGTATGTATCCTAACCAGTCGAAGCTTCTTTCATCTCTTGCTCGTATTGTCCCCTCTCATTGCAGGCCACTGACCACTGCCAGTTTATGTTGTAGTGACCTCACGCTACACGTGTGTACGTGTGAAAGGTATTTACCGACAGGTTAAGATTCCTTAATGATTAGACTGAAATATTTGATGTTCAATCATTCATCGCGGCGGTATTTTGATTCGATCGATATTCGGCAGTTCAAGGTAGGTCGCTTCTTGGAATTAACGTGGAAATTTTATTAAAGAAATCGAACTGTACAAAATCAAATTCGACGAAATATTAAAATTAATATGTACCTTTTATTATTTGAATATTTAAAATTTGTGTGTGGTATGAAGTGTGAATGAACTTGTACTTAATTCAATACACTTTATATATATATATATATATATATATATATATATATATATATATATATATATATAAAAAACATGAAATAAACTATTATCAAACCGCCGATCATTCTGTATTTAAAATATATACTTTTCTTAATATTTACTTTTTCAAGGATACAAAACCTTTTGAAATTAACGTTATACCTGTATAATTTAATCTATTTTGATTGCCTTTTGTATTTAAAAGTACCGGATTTTCATATCCAAAAATAACATGAGAGAAAATTTTTCACATACATATATATATGTGATACACATAAAATTATAATTTATCAAATAATCACTTATAAATAAAGTAAGTGTTTTTCTTTCAAATACATTAATTTCAAAAAAATGTTCATTTGCTAATCTGTTTAAAGAATATTATTTTAGATTTTTGCATATTATTTCTTATTTACACATATAATCAAATATGTATGCATAAATGTATATTAAAGTGTGTTTTATTTATGACTTACTCATATTTAAAATAATGAAATTATTAAATAATTTATAAAAATTGATATTTTATAAATATGTAATTTCTGTATATATGTCACGTTGGATTTTTACAATTGTGTCAAATTCAAAATCCAGCTTATGGCATACGTCATTTTTCATTAAACTGTAATTGTCTCGGACTTTTAACTCATTAAATCCTATAATGTTATAATCAATAATATTAAAAGATGCAGTTATTTGCGATTGTGATTCTCTGTAATATTTTTTCATGCCAATAATTCTAAAAATAAATTGTTTAACAAATAAAATAAAAAATCTTATAAATATTATTAATAAAAGGTTCTGTTGTATTATAAACATGTCTCTGCCTGTTCTTATATTTCATTCTTCATTTTATTAGATGTGCTTTATATTCATTGATAAATGTCTTTGATTGTGAAATAAGAAAACAGTTTTAAAATACATATACATATTGCTAGTATTTTTATCTTTTAATTAGATTTGCTTTTTTAAGACAGTTTTTAGAAATAATAACGAAATTAAAATTCAACATTTTTCATTATTAAATAATACAGATTTATTTAATATTTTTAGATAATATTTAAAGAAAATTTTGTTACGAAAATATTATGTTATAGAAATAATTTTTTTATTTACTAAATGTAAAATGTATTTACATTTTAAAGGAATATAGTATACCTCTTATGCATAATTGAATAATATTTCACATTAATTTGTTAGAAAATATATTTTATAGTTTTATACATACATTCATATATATATATATATATATATATATATATATATATATATACTCATAGACCAGTACATTATTTTATTATATTTTTTATACATTATATAACTTATCTGTTCAATCTAAATTTGAAATTAATTATGAATGAAATGTATATTATAATGAATGATCATTATGATAATTTTGCTCAACTATTTTTTCGATTAAATTATGTTAATGTTATAATTATTTACATTAAACATAATAGCGCTTAAAATATTTTTTACAGTTTACAAAAAAGTATATACGTATTTATTTTTAAAACTAAATGTTTTTATTTCTACAAAAAACATCGTAATGGAGGAAGTTGACAAATTCTTAATTTTTTATCAAATTATTATGACCGTTAAAAGTCACAAGGAGGTCGTTTTGAAGTAAATATATGTGATAAGACATACACCAGTAAAGAATAAATGTCCAAATCTATAAATTCGAATCTTGTAATTTGGTAGTTATTTACAATTTTCCTGAATTTTGTTTATGAATTGTGTATAAATCGAATAAGAATGAATATTGACATCGTTAATACTGATATTCATATCTATTTAAGACAGTAAAGTAAGATATATTTTCATCCTTCTTTAGATCTCCATCGAACACGTTTTCAATATTTAGTCACGTGTGTTGTACACTGAATTGAAATTGTTTAAATAGTGATTAATGATCGTTAATAAAAATAAATCAGAACTCTAAACGTTTATTTATTTTGCAATTATTGCAATATTAAAATGTAAGTAGAGAAAACAAACCGTATTAGAGATTTCAGAGTGCGTGCATATATGTGTGTGCTGAAAAAATCAGTTTATTGATAATTATCTCAACCGCCACAACCTAAACGTGTACACGTCGTGATTTATATCGTGACAGTACGCCGTAATACTTCCAACCATGTTCAATTATTAAAATTTATCGAAAAGTATTAAATTCTTTACGACTAACCGAAATGCTGCAAACGGAACCGGTCTTTTGGCTATCGCGGCGGATGTTTGAAAAAAAAACAGGACCCTCGTTCTAATTCTTTACTAATGTTCGACAGGGTTCAGTTTTAGAGGATTTGAATTGAGGTCCATGTAACTTTTAGAAACCGTAAACGTACTTCGTTGATATTAGTTCCAACGAAATTTTATCTATTCATATAATAATATATTCCGATTTAATAAAAGAAATATTTATGTTTTTATTATTATATTCAACTTTTATATTATGTTTAATTTTTATTATTATTTACGTAGAAAGTTATCTTAACATATAATCCTTTTTAATGTACAGTTATATATATATATATATATATATATATATATATATATATATATATATATATATATATATAATAATGCTCTCATATGAAAATTGAATGTTAATTACTTTTTTGTAATATGGATCACGTATTTTATTTACATACTCATATCTGATATTTTTTATCACTGCAATATATCGTTGTAGAATACTTTACAGATAAGAGAATTATTATGACGGAATGTTTGTGTAGAATATTATATTTTTTCATATAATTAGCTATTGTAAATTGCAAATTATGACGTTATAAATACGTGTACATATGTATTAAGTATGAATATATATATATATATATATATATATATATATATACTTTGTATGAAAAATTCAAGGCAAAGATCTAATCCATAAAGTGAGGTTGCGATTATCCTTTTTTATTCATTTACTATATCAGAGGGACATACATGCATCATCTATACCAAGAAAGTTCCTCAATCCGATCCTTAAAAATCCTAAATGCTGCTTTTATTGGACATCACATCATTGTCTTATTGATACATTTTTTTATATATATAAAAGAGAGTGCAATATTTATTTATGTAGGATCATCCAAATGTGACGCCTGGATTTGTGTCAGAGAAACAAAAAAAAAAAAACTATACACGTGTCCCTCTATACTCTTTTTTCTTTTTAATAAAACACAAATCTAAGCGTCACATTTGGATGACCCTATATATAAGATATATTTGTAAGATTCAAATTAACAACATAAAAAAATGTCAAAATGTTAAATTTTTTAGACATTTATTTATAAAAAATAATCTTTTGCACTTAAAAATATATTCTAACATTTTTTAATTCATCTTGAGTGAAATTTTTCAAAAATATCTTATCATTTGAATTAAGAATATATTTCCAGTCGATTTTTTTATGAATATACATCTTTGTGCATTTTTTAAATAACAATTCTAAATTCTAACCTATTAATTAAATCAATTATATTATTTTTTTTTAAAAAAAATCAGTTTTTCACTTAATTTTTTGAACAAAACTGTTTATTGGAATATTATACGTGCAATTTCTTTAAACATTAGACTTATAGAAAAATAATTAAAATATATATTAATTATAGAAAGAAAAATTCTTAGTATAAAATTCAAATATTCATTTAAAATGTATGTGCACGTTGTGTTTCGTTTGGTTTATACAAGGTCTGTAGACCGCGTTGTATTGATGAAACCACGTTACAGAAATGCTGTTTTGAGCAGGAATTATAGTAATTTATAAAAAGCGTTATACAGAAATCACATTATGCTAAGGTTTTATGTGTGTATGTGTATGTAATTTTAATATACATATAAATTCAGACAGTTAAATAAAATATAGTAGTACTTTTCTATATTATTATTTCAGAAATCAAGAAATATTTATCTAAATATTTACTCAAAATATAAAAAAATATCCTTGCAAATAAGTTTCTGTTCAAGAAAAATTACACACGAAATAGTATTTATTTACTTATACTAATTGTATTAAATTTTTATCTAAAAATTCAAAGATGTATGCTTGGAATGTTAATTCGTTTTTTTTTTTACTGTTAAAAAATTATATTCAACTCTATGTTTATTATTTGATACTAGTTTAACATACAAACATGTTTGAATACTTTATGTAAATACATTCTAAAATGATCATTTATTTCTAAATTGTTGATCGTAACAAATTCCTGTAATTTAAAAATTCACAAGTACAAATTTAATATAAATGTTCAGAAGTATTTAAATTTGAAGATGAAAATATATATTGATAACATTCATTCGTTTGTTGTAAATATACTTAAATTATTATCTAATTATTAATAAGATTTTATTTGGTAATATCAGAAATCTTAAACAAATATTTTAATCGAAACATTTCAAGAATTTTAATAAATGTAATACAAGACATTTTATATAACATAGTTTTAATATACAAGTAAATAATTCTCTATTTTTTTTTTGCTAGGCAAAATTGATACAGCTTTGAGTTGAGGTAGTTTTCAGGTAGTATCGTCCCTAGTATAAAAATAATAAACATAAGGTTACTTGGTTCGTAGTTTTTTTTCCTTCGACGAAAAATAAAAACCGGTTCAATAAGTTTATTTAATAATTGCTAATCTATTTTAAAATCATAATAGTAAGATTTAATTATTTACATATTACACTTGTACATTTTTTCAAGAATTTTTTGTGATTTATTTTCTTCATTTTATAATCAAATTTAAATATACGTTATATTGTCATTCTTAAGTATATTTTTTCATGAAGTGAGGTATTTTATAAAATTTGCTAAATGCTTTTAATATATAATTGAAACAGTATGATTTTTTAAAATACAAAATAATGTTTCAATTTTTTATATGCTGAAATCAACAAATTTAATTACTACCAAATGTCTAATAATAAGTTATTCGATTTATTATTATTTCTCTTGAGATATTATCATTTTTAGAGGAGTGACACATAATAATCTTTCCAATATGATGACATGTCGAAGTAAACAATAAACAATTATTTAATAATGTGGTATTTACGATTATGATTCATTTGTAAAAGTGAATTAACTACAGTGCCAACTTACATATTTTTCGCGAACAGGTGCGTACTTTAATAGTATTTTTGACTAATATTTCCAAATTTTAAAATGTAAACATTTTCTCTTCAAGTTCTGCAAATCAAAACTCACAAAAACAACGAATTGGAATTCTACTTTTTCATTATCAATTTCGGTATTATTCTTCTCGTTTTTTGTATTGAAATTCTTAATGTAACATAAGATTTCAAATATTTCTTATTTGAAAGTGTATTAGAGTAAAACCATATATTTATATACATTATTAAGTAACGCTTTAATCTCAGACTTTTTTAATATTATAGTTTACTTTTTGTACTTAATTAAAAAAACTTATAAAAATATTAATTGATGTAAGATTTTTTTTTTAAATATTCAATCTTAAAATTCTCGTATTAATAATTTGTTATATTTTAAAATTGTTTTAAGTTATTAATTGAAACTTTATAATGACAAATTTAATTATTGAATATCATATAAAAAACGAGAAGAATAATACCGACATTGATAATGAAAAAGTAGAATTCCAATTCTTTGTTTTTGTGAGTTTTGATTTGCACAACTTGAAGAGAAAATGTTTACATTTTAAAACTTGGAAATATTAGTCAAAAATACTATTAAAAGTCCAAAAGTGTTGAAATATTCGAAATTTTATAACTAATCATCGATTGATTATATTTTTCAGTCAGTTAATTTAAAGTGAATACATAAATAAAAATATTTATTCTTTAAGTTTAATACTTTTTAATGCAGTATAAATAATATTTTTAAAATTATCATTTTATAAATCGGATAAATATTGAAATAAGTAAAATATAACTTTTCAGTAGAGAAATTTCAAGAATAAATCCAGTTAAGTAAATCAAATCATGCCAGTGATTGTATATCTAAATCAGTCGATTAATTTGAATGGCCAAAGCTCTTGAAAATAATATAAAATGATTTTTTAAAACAAAATCTTAAAAATTAAAAAAATTCACAAAATATTTTTAATTTAATGTATATTTCATTAAAATAAAACTGTTTAACTATTTTTTATATAAATATCTCTTCTATTTATTGCCTCATTTAAATATTTTTTTATTATTAAATAACATCAAATACTAAAAAAAAAATCTATATTTATTTGCAGGCAGTAATTATTTTTAATGACTAATAATAACTTTATAAAGTCGTAAAATACGAATATGCATTAATTTCAGTATTATTATCTGTCATTCTGTATTTCAACATTCGATATATATTATTTATTTACATTCATAGAAAGAATACTAATATATCAATTTATTCAAATGCGAAACATAAATATGTAGATCAGTTAAAATATAATACACATCTAATAAAAATATTATCTAATAACATAATTCGCGAAAATAGATAATAAAATTATACATTTTCTATAATTTTTGTTTTATGAACTGTGTATACAAATAAATGAATATTGAATTACCAACCACAGGATTATAACCCTTCATTCTACGAAATGGATGGTATGTTCATAAAAAGAACCTGTCCTATCAACGTTTCTTGACCATATCTACATTGCCTCCATAGCTGACGTACGAATGGCCACCGTAAGCATATCTAGTGTCATTGTGTATCAAATTCTTGAAATTTATTTTACCCTTTTTATGGCGACGCGTATTTGTAGAATTTTCTGATCTTGCCTTATGATATCATTTTGAAAAAGTCGTTGTGTAGCGAGACTTCATTTTATTTCGTAGTCGATTATTAATAAATATTTTTAGTTGGTACAATATAAAATTAATAACGTCATTTCAAATCAATAATTATTTGAAATATTTTAGAAATAGGCGAGGTTTTATATGTGAGTTTATTTGAAAAAAATTTTTTTTTCAAAGTAACTCTATTATTGATGCCAGTAATACCCTACATAATGTAAAAGTTCGTTTCTTTTTTCCTTTCAAACTTGAAATCGAATATGTCAAGGTTGATTGTCATTCAGTATCTATATTATATATATATATATATATATATATATATATATATATATATATATATATATATATATATATATAATAGTACAAAATGATTTTAAATATACTTTCCTTCCTTTCAAAGTTCTGTCAATATTTTTGAATTGTTAAATTCCCAGAAAAGAATATTATTTTAAAAGATCTTTGAAAATAAATACAAAGAACAAAATTTATTAAAAAATAAATAAATGGTTATTATGGATAGAATTGTGTATCCATTGAACTGATGTTTTAGGAAATACAGAGAATTTATTTATATAACACACAATCACTTTGAAATAAATATTAATATATAATGTCATCCAAATGTGACGCCTAGATTTGTGTTTTATTAAAAAGAAACTATACACATGTTTCTTTTTAATAGAATACATTTCTGTGTGTCACATTTGGATGACCATATATTATTATTTTTTTTAATTAATACTTTGACTATATTTATATTTACAAAATCAGTAATATTTCATATTCTTTTTTACATAAACTTTTTAATTATTTGCATCATTTTTTTCGATTGGTTTTATTGAATTTTTCAAACATTTGTTAACAAATATTTTTTATTCAATGCAGTATTTTTTTTAACAAGATTATTCCGCTCTACTGTTACATTTTTTTGATATTTATAACCATATAAAATTCAAGTACAATGTATATTCATTAAAATTAGTAATTATCAGTTAAACTAATATATTTATTTGTCTGGAAATTATAATGGTTTATTATGGTTGAGACAGACTAACTAAAGAACTCAGTTCTTTAACCTCGTGACCCTTCCTAATAAAAGTAATTGAATGGAATTTGAAATTAATTTGTAACACTGTATATTATTTATTGAAATATATTTATTTGATTTTTGAAAATAATCTGATATTTTCTTAATTGATAATTGCAAATATTTCAAAAAAAAAATGTTTTACGAGGATAATATAATTGTATGTTTGGTTGCATACTTCCTCATTACATAAATGCATCTAATTTTAGAAAAATGGCTGCATTATTTTTAAATATATATATATATATATATATATATATATATATATATATATATATATTAAAAAAAATATAATTAATTTATATATTTTGAATAATATTGATCGTTGTTCAGTATTTTTCTTTTTAATACTTTTTTGAAAAGTTGTCCAACTTTTTTGATATAAACTTTTATGAAATTTATTAGACATTCTGTTTAACTAACATATTATTGATATTTAAATTAACTATAATTAAGGACGTTGTTTTGGTAGATACAAAATATTAGATAGTTCTTACCATATTGACAAAATTCGAAATACTGGAGAAAGTTTTAAAAAATAGCATAATTTGTATAATGGCCATGCTTATTTTAGACGTTTAGCAAATACGTGTTGTCAATTTTTACAATTAAATTTTCAATATAATTCTTCTATTGTGGTTAGAAAAAAATATCTATAAATTATTACATGTTTGTATAAATTAAAATATTAATAATATTAAATCTATAAAAATATTTCGTTTATAAGTATGATTAGAAAAATATATCTAATTAATATATTCTTTTATAAATTAAAATATTTATAATGACAAATCTATAAAAATATAGATAGAACGTATTTTTATAGTGTATACCAAAACTCTGTGCCGATTACAAAATAATTTAGAAAATTATATTTTAATTATTACTATAATTTTTAATCAGATAACATATAAATGTGATATTTATTTTAATTCCATTTAAATCATCTACTCTTATACTAACTTTAAATATTATTCTAAAATTTTCTTTAATTTATATAATAAGAGTTAATTGCTATATTTTTCAGATCGTCAAATGAAAAAAGTAATAAATATATAATTTAAAATTTGCCAGCGTATATTTAAAATAAATATTTTTAATCGCAAAGTCGAAGAAAAATTCAGTGTGAAAATTAATTAGTAAATAGTTATCGGGAAAAAAATGTTAAAGTATTTCGATTTATTTTTAAACTTGATTGCTTCGTGCAAATTTTCAATTTCTCTTTATTATTTATTTAACAAAAAAAATGTGTACTTGTATTTAATTTCAAAGTAGGATTCGAAGTATATGTATTAAATAAATTTGACGTTGTCAGATTCAATTTAAAGTTTAATTTGTTAAAAAGTTAACGAGGATATAGGAAATATAATAATACTTGTTATATTTCATTAAAAATAAGTCAATTATTTTTGAACGAATATGAAAACGAAGTCCGATATATGTGTGTCTGTATTTCCAAAATTTATTCGTGTATCGTTATTTGAAATTCTGGTAATATTTATCGATTTATTTATAGGAAAAAAATATTGTATATTTTTAATTACTGAAATGTTTTTAAGAATAAATAATTATTTCAATTGCTAAAAAAAATTTAACATTCGATAAATAAAAACATTTATATTTTCTTCTTCTGACTAAGCTCTTTGAATAAATGAATAATTAAAACATTTTTCATTTATTATTGTAAAAAATATTTTTATTGTTTATCCCAATAATTTTAAGTAACTAAAAGAGTATAAAATTAATTAAATTATTTTAGAATAAATTCAGTACGAAGAATACAAATCTATTGCAAAAAGTAATGTCTATTTTAGTCCAGTACAAAAAAGTATTAATTTAATATTTGTTTAATGAAACTCATTTATATATTTTTATTTAAATGGGTTTTTGCTTATGTAATGTACTCTTAATTAAAAGTATGTGTTCGTCTTGAAGATAGTAATTAATTAAGCAGTAAATAAACGCAAGTGTCGGGTTTTTATAAAAAGGTTTTTGCTAACCAAAATGATTAATTACTAATTCTTTCTTTTTGTTAAATTTTTTATTCGTAAAATGTGTTCGATTAATATATATATATATATGAACCCTTTAGATTATTCAACAAAATAAACAGGATATGAAATTATTTAAAATATTTTCATTAAGTTCATAAACTATTTATGGTCCATGAATCAATTTTTTCCCGCATATAATACATGTATGCTTCTATATTTTTCTTTCTCGTTTGATTTATAACAGCTAAGCATAGTAAAAAGTTGAATTATTACAGATAGATGCTAATTTTACTATTCACCCCAAGCTGTATTGCTTTCAGTCTAGATGCACCGCCCCAACAAATAACTATTACACCCCATCGACTTTTCGTTATATACATCTCATTTTTGTTGGCTCCACGAATCTGAACTTGCGTATTGAAATAATACAATACCAGATTTAATGGGGATAGACAATACAGGACCGGGTTAAAATTGTAATATAGTACACATCTAGTTTAAATATTTGAAAACAATCTCAAATGAAATTATATTCATATGCACGAATAAAATATCTCTTTTAGTTGTTTATTATAAAAAAAATAGAGAATTATTCTATAACTATTATGTGTATTGTACAATTCATAACAGAAATAATGAATAAAATAATAATTATGATATTGTGTATATAGACAAATAATATTAGACGTTAATGCAGTATTACAAGTAAAATTACACAATAATTTCAATTCATATTTACATATTATCAGTGTTTAATAAATAGAGAACATAGTGTTTACGAATATATTTTACCCTAAAAATACAGCTAATAAACTGACAATAGATTTAATCAATAGATATGTTCACGTACTTCCCAATTGATGGTAATAAATCGTATCTATTTGACAGCCTAAATACTGTTTTCTATATATTGACCAAATCGTGTACTGAAAACATATTTGTTCAGTGTATTGTCTATTGCTCTTCATACCAATATTCTATACTAAATTTTCAACAATATTCTAATACTTCTGAAACCATTATCAAGTAAGTAAATTTTGCGTTTTCATTGAATGGTTCTAAGTTTTGCATTCGAATTCAGTCCGTATTTCAGTTTTGACTATCAAACAATACATTCAAACAAGTAGAAAACAATACATTTTTGCAGAAGTTTGTCGATCGTTAGTTGTGTTTGTTATAAAAGACATTTTTTTAAACCTGATTTCAGGTTTATTTTTATTAAAACTCATTTTCACTGGAAAAAATATTCTTGTTATTTAAAAAAAATATTTAAAATAATTCCAGTTTTAATCAATAGAATTGACTTTGATAAATTTGGTTATTCAATTTTATACTAATATATATATATATATATATATATATATATATATATATATATATATATATATATATATAGGGTGTCCTATTAGGAGCACACACTCATCATCATTTAAAAATCATCGCTCACTCAAAAAAGATGTATTCTATTTAAAAATTAAATTGTGTTCTTGATGGGACACCTATATATATATATATATATATATATATATATATATATATATATATATATATATATATATATATATATATATATTCAAATAAGTGGACTTTGAGAGTTATGATGATGATGATGATGATTCCTCTTTCTATCCATTGCTGGATGAAAATATCTCTTAAAACTTTCCACTTACATTTCAATGTTTTTTCTTCCATTTTATACCAACGAATTTTTTCATGTCTCTATCCCTGCTACTCACAGGTATCTTCTTGTTTCTTCTTTTTTATATTTCTAGGTTCTATATATATATATATATATATATATATATATATATATATATATATATATATATATATATATAATATTTGAGTTTATCCTAAGAATAGAACGATTATAATTATTAATATAATAAATTGAATATAGTATAGTTAAGTAAACGTATTTTTTACATTATATCTTATTTTGAAATTAATTATTTTTTAATATATTTATTACTAGAAAACTTGGTCTTTTAGAAAATGACAAAACTATCGCTTTTATTTTTCGTAGCCTCTATTACAATATTCGTTATACAAAATAAACTATTATTGTTTTTTAAAAAATCTAAGGAAATACAATTGTTAAAAATATTAAAAAGAAACTATACATATGTTTCTCTACACACCACCCTATACACATGTTTTTTTTAAATAAAACACAAATCTAGGCGTGACATATGGATGACACTATATATATAATTTTGTCATAAATTTACCCGTAAGAGCTTTTGAAAAAGTTATTATTCTCTTAGAGTTCAATTTATATAATTTTTAAAATGAATTGTAATTAATAACTGGAAAAATATGATACTGAATTAAGCAACTACAACATCTGTAAAAATATATTGCCAATTTTGATCTATGTTTATTATTTTATTTTTTATTTAATCTACTTTACGTGACTGATTTTTAAATTGTAATTTAATTTTTTTATAATTTTTTTTATGGTTTTCTAATGTAAGTGAGCGATTTTCACTTTTTGTATTTTTAATGTACATTTTATATAAAAGTTCAATTAATGTTCTTCCATTCTATGCAACTTAATTTTCTTCCTATTGAAGAATTTGTTATTCACATTTCGTTCTTATATCAATATTTATACTATAATTATCAAGAATATTATTTTTCGTAATTTGATACTCATTGGCGTAGTAATTATCATATTGCTGAATTTAAAAACATTAATTGTTCGATATTTTAGTTATTGTATTATTTGCTTTATGCCTATTTCTGCTTTATTCTCTTCTTCATTCGTATTGATCATTCTTTGTTTAATTACAAATGCTATAAATTTTATTGAATATTGTTTATGTAATAGAGAATGGTTAATGGGTTCTGAGCACTTATAATCCGAAAGCATTAATTTGCAAATATAATCTCGTGTGAATAATGCCCTGCGACATCTCCAGGTCGTTACAGTAAATATTTATTATTGTTTATAATACATTTCATGTGTGGGTTATGTGTATTTACCATCTCGTGCGTGTGTGTGTAAAGAAGCTCTGCTAGATATGCGTTCGGCTCTGGGCACTGACGACGTCATAGCTAGGTGATGGCGGGAACAGAATCGGAGGCGGAGGCAAGTTCTTTTGCGCTTACGCACTGACTGCCATCTCTCACCACCGCCAACAACCACCACCACAAAACCAAAGCTAGCGCCGCCGTTTGTTCTCTATCCACCTAACGTACGCGTACGAACGGTATTGATTTTTTCACATCGACCCTGTACTTTCTTTGCTCCTCACCCCGCGACACCCTTCTTACAACGGGCTCTCGTACCCACCCTTCATTCGTTCAACTAACGTACGAAACGCCGAAATAGCATCTGAATAAACGTAAACTGAAATAGTATAAAAGCATGCATATAGGTGTACGTACATATGCGCATGTATTGTGCTATGTGCCTGTACATCCATTTATATAAATGTGTGTGTGTATGTATGTATGTGTATATTTGGTCATATATCTCGTATTTGTATATATTTATATATATAAGAGTGTATGTATGTATGAGTGCCAGTGCATTTTATGATGTATACTATTAAATCTTGTTTTGCAACTCGATATTTTATTATGTACTTAACAGTGATAATAAAAACCTGATAAGATATGAGAATGCGATAGAAACGTTGAAAATCTGTATTTTTTAAAATTAAAGTAATCGATGAGTAATGAGTAATCAGATTTTTTTTAAAAAAACTAATTGTAATTAATATATAGGTTTCCCAAATAAGACTAAAGATGATACGAATAGTAAGCGATAATAAGTAAATAAATACATGTCTAAACTCTTCAATCACATTTAAACCACTTATATACATGTATGTATGTAAAATGCATACAAGCATTGTACACAAATTGAAAGATTGCATTTTGAGGTGCCACTATAACGTATGTATGTGTTTAAATATAAATCAGCATTGAATTTCGGTGGTATGTTAAATCTTGCTTTGCAAGCATCTTGGTCTCTTAGTCTTGTTATTTCAATTTAACAAAAATAATATTAATTGGAATGCGTATAACTGAAAAAATATCGAAATGGTCATCATAGTTCACAAATATCTTTTTTTTTCTAAAAAAATATAAAACATTCGATTATAACGCTTGAAATATAGTAGTTTCTTTTTAAGTAACCTCGCATAAAATTTAGTCATATCGTTAGATTTCAATACCTGAAGCTAATTTATTTATTACTGATTTTTGAAAAAAAAATAAAATTAAAATTAAATCACTTTCAAACACAATATTTATTAATATGTTTGATTGCTGTTCATTTTACTCGACCTGTTTAAATGTAAAAATAATATCAGTTCTTATAAATATTAATTACGTCTATGATATGAAACAAATATTCGTATAAAAAATCGTTAAAAAATTGTATTAAGATATTTCTTAAATATCAAAAAAATATCATCAATTTTGTTAAATAACTTAATTCTATTTTCTATCATTTTTATTTTGATATTGTTTACGTTTTACTATTTTTTCTAAACCTTTTTTGACTTCAAAATTTATACACATACATTAAAATAAAATTCATTTTGAAAATCGAGAAATCATTTGTCGTTATCTCTTGGTGTGGCGAATTCATTTAAATTCAATGACTATCTCACACGTATACTAATATCTATAATTTTCTTTTCGATAGAGAATAAATATTTAAGTTAATTATAAAAATTTTATTTATACAATTTTAGAATGAAAAATATTAAAAAATAATTTTATTAAAGGAAACTATTTTTTTACAATTTATATATAAATTTAAAAATACGAGTAAATAATTTACATTCCATTTTCATACTCTTTGTATACAAGTATTTATCATTCAGGAAATAACGGTACACTTTATAATTATTAAAATGGAAATTAAAAACGAATACAGATGTTTAATTTTAATACTGGAATGAAATATAATTTTATTATAATGAATATTGTACTTATTGTTGATTTTATAAAATTTTATATTAAAATGGGCGTATATTATAATACCTGAATTTACTCATCCATGACAAATTAATTAAATTATGCATATCATTTATTATTTAAATACAATCATGTACCTTGAATTAAACAGCAAATAATTTCAACATTCACCTAATATCCAAACGAAATTCGTTGGTGTAAAATGACGTTACAGCATTGATATATGAATTACATTGTATCTTGTAAATCTTACCTTCTGTCTAAACCCACTGCGAAGCAATCGGGTTTCGATAGTTTCGGCATTCTTTCTTTTTCGTAGAAGGTAGTTCAAAGCTGAACAATGTGTGTTACCTATACTGTATTTGTGAATCCATCGAGGGATGCATATTTTTTTGGCCCGGCTGTTTTGTTTACCTACCCATAACTGGATAGATCACTATTCACACGCTGTTTTTGTGTTCGAACGAATGATTCAGGATCGATTTCTAGATTTATACAGAAAAATCAAATACAAAAGTTTGTTATTATTTTGTATATTTTTGTTAAAGAAAAAACATTGATTACAATTATTGTTATTAATTACAGATTGTGTACTATAAATAAGTTGTATTTATTCTTTGCAATATAAGAAAATAAACTATATAGGTTCATTTCTTCTATTTCAAGTTTTGGGAAATAAATATTAAAATAAAAAACTATTGTTATATATATATATAATTATTAGAATAAATGAAAAAATATTTTTAAAAAACTAAATATTCAAACAATTTTTTTTTCTTTTAATAATATACATGTAATTTTATAACTATTTTTTTTTTATACTATTATAAATTTCTGCACGTGAAATAATATTATGATTTTTTTTTCTTTTTATACACAAATAACATCTGTTTTCGATTAAGTTCCATTTACAGTCGAAAAAATATTTTTTTTTCACTCATAAAAAGTACAAAATTAACAAAATCAAAAATATTTTACTTTGTAAAATTTTCAAAATAATTATTTATAAAAATCAGTTAGTGTGTAAAAATGTTCCTGTAGCAAATATTCATTATTAGTGTTAATTATGAGAATTCTCCTATATATCGTCAATATTTATTTACAATATATATTATAAATTATTACATTTTTTTTATTCTTAATTCTTTATTCGAAATTGTTGAATAGTTTTGAATCTTGAATAGTTTTTTGTAAATATACATTTTTTCCATTTTACTTTAACAATTAGTAAAATTATTTTTCGATATCTTGATGTTTAAAAAATACGAGATTCGTAAATACAGTTTAAAAAATATTTTCTAACACTAAAATTCTGTAAAAAATATTTTAATATAACTGTTTAAAATATTTCATGATTCTATAGAAATAAAATATGAAGTAATTCTCTAGTGATATACATAAATGATATCTAGATTTTATAGATTTTGAATTTAAAAATATAGTTAAATAATTGCAATTATTAGGGAAAAACTATGGGATAAGCAATTCTTATAGATCTCTATTTTCTAATATATTTTTTAACTAGTTTCAATTGATTTAAAGGAATTGAGTATAATTTATTGATAATTATTTATCATTTATTTGATACAATATCATTTATTAACATTTGTATAAATCAAAAGCCGATAAAATAAATAAGTATTAATATAAATTGTTATAAACTAGATTATGTTTATTATCGATAAATGTTATCATTGAAATTAATTGTCGGATTTATAAACATGTTATTCTTCTAATTACACAAGATAAATATATACGTGTGATGTTAGAAACACTTACATTTGTATTTCGACTTGTTAGCATCTGCTGACGGATGTAAAACAATTCTAATTATTTATATATTCTGTCTTGTCTATTTATAGTATTTTTTTTTATATCAGTGACATTAATTGACAACTAGAGTTACAAAGGTGTAATTATACATTGTAACATTTTTTTTTTATTTAATAACTATATTATTGATTCGTCAAAATAAACATGAGATTTTATATGTTAATCTTGAATTTTTCAATATATACACATATAATACAGTATTATCACTAATAATGTATAATTTGAGTTTTTTTATCAAGATTTTGATAAGATATTCTAAATTAAATACTTTAAAATATCTATCCATTTATAAAATTAACGTAGCGTTTTTAATATTGATATTTCATAGATTTTATGAAATCATTAAATGAAAATATTCGTTAGTTCAAATCAAAAAATATAAACGAAAGATTATTTTAAAATATTTTTAGCATTTAATTGCAAGTATAGAAAATCCGAGAAAATCGAATAGTTTCTATATTTGTAGTTTATTGATTAAAGTGAATTAACTCCACTGTAATAGACTACAATTGTAGAATTAGGTATTTTCAATCATTTTGTAATATTTATGAACTCTTTTAAGCGTTTTTGTACTACGTAGATATTTATCAAAAATAAATTTATAAATACTTAAATAAATTGGTATATATTTTTTAAAAAAATCATAAATTATATATGCAAATAATAGCTATACATTTATCAGAAAAAATACATGTTTTTAAAAATATACCTCCAGTATAAGAAAGGAAAAAAATAAATAGTGTAAAAGAAACATATTTTTTCCTACAATCATAGTTCATATATTTTATTTGAAAACGTATTTAAGCAATGAAATTAGAATCTCAATAATGAAAAGACACCTTTAACTCGATAATTATTTAAATGTTCAGCTTACTTTGTATATTATTTTTTTTCCTGTTATACTAGGTCTAACGTCTAATAAAACGTTATCGCAAATGGCAATAGATACGCAAATATGTAACGATTATGCATTTACTCTTTTATTATTTAATGCATTTACAAATATATATATATATATATATATATATATATATATATATATATATATATATATATATATATAATCAATTATAAGATGTATTTTATTCAAATTCTAGTCCAAATATATTTATTCGTCCATCTATCAAAATGTTGATTTTATGTGCACACGTCTAGATTGTTTTAATTTTTAAAAAATATAATTCCTTCGGAAAATTTTTTTGTTATGTCTATATATGTATATTTTTTATGTCACTGTATATACGTACATATTTCAATTCAAACATTTACAACATTCACATACATACGTATGAACGCAGTTCAATGGCACACACAATGTGATAAGATTAGACATGTATCACCATTTTGAAAAGTGATGAAATTGTTCAAACGTATGCGTGCGTACGTACGAACAATCATTTTATGAATTACATTAATTTGTTTGTACGAAAATGATGATGAGAGTCGTCTATTGCTGTTAATTACCAGTAGCTTTTTTGCTTCAGACAAAACTTAATGTACATTTTTATTTATACCGTTTAGATATCTATCTTTGCAGAACGATATTTGTTTTAGTAAAAATCAAGACATGTAATTTAAAGTGAAGATCAAAAATATATAATAAATACTGCAAATGTGAAAGATCGATAAAATTTTAACTAAATATTATACATATATGTTGTATATAACAAAAAATTATAATAATGAATGTTATAAATCATTTCTCAAGAATTTATTTATATTTTTTGCGATATAAATGTAACGGACTCCGTTATATACTTATCAAAATAGTGATTCATATTTTTTTGCATTTAGCAGGTGCATGTTTTAAATTACATTTTAAAAAATGTATCGAAAATAATTTGAATAACATGAGTAGGTTTTTTACCAGTAGCATTCTTGTAAGTTTATTCATTCATTATGTAAAGCGATTACTAATCTTTTTCTATATATCAAAACTATATACGTTTTCCTTACATCATACACTAATATTCAAAAAAATTCAAATTACTAATTAAAAAAACTGTTTCTCTATAATTATTTGAAAAAAATACAGGTTTTTTTGTATTATTTTCTTTATGGAAAATTAGTTAGTTTCGTTATAAATAATAAAAATATTTTTAAATATCAATGTTATTTGGATTTTTGCTATTATTGGTTCATTTATATCAGTGTTATTTTAATATCCATTTAATTTCTCAGTAAATAAACATTAAGTTCTCATATCAAAATATTTTCATAGTAATTGAACAATAAAAAATTGATAGAAACTTAGATATTTTTTTAAGATTCATCCAATTGAAAATAGTAATGAAAGAAATAAAAACATCATTTAACAATTATTTATTTCTAAATTCAATTTCGTTATTACTGGTAAATTTTTAACATATGAGAATTATTCTTAAAAAATAATTTTAATAGATTATATTTTAAGAATAATTCTAAGAAACAAAATTAATAAAATAAATATTGTTTGGTGGTATAACTCGAGTTCTTTAAAATTAACATAAATCATTAAGATTAATATATACATATATAATTTGTTTTATTAAATCACGTATTTAAGAAAATTAACCGGTAAAATGGCGCTTATGTTTACGGTTTTAATTAACGTTAATGTAGAAAAAGTCTATCATATCAAATGATAATAACGTCAGCAAAAATGTTCTTCAAATGAAGATATTATGTGCAACAGCAATTAATTTAGAATTGTGTCTGCACTCACTGAAATAGAAAATTTCCATTTTGTCATTGCTTCGTTCCGTGTTATTGAAGTAACTCATTTGTGATTCCTTCCAACTCTATTATTGTCACTCATTGTCACAAATAAATTAATCAATTTACTACATAAATAATAAATCGATGCTTTTGCGAAATGAAATTCTGTTATTTAGTCGTGTAAACATTTACTGGGTAAATAAAGAATTTCTTATTAATTGAGGAGATATTTTTAAATTTATTTTATTATTAGATATATTTTTATGACATTGCATGCAACAAACGATTTGAAATTAATTTTCATGGTTATATTTAACATTTGTAAGTTATTTGAAAATTAATAACGATCTAATTAAATGATTAGCATCTCAACATCTAATACTGTTGATTGTGTATAAAAATTTGTTCTGTAATAACGAAAAAAAAATCATTAAAGATATTTTCATAAAATCGTTTTAAAAAACACAACAATAAAAATTATATATTTATAAAAAATAGAGTAACCCATCCACTATTTTGGTTTTGCATGAAAAGACATTTTGCCGCTTTTCAATTTTGTTTATATATATTTATTTTTTAACAAAATTCGTAATTTGTTGGTTACTGTAGATAATTGAATTATTTGTCAGTAATACAGAATTATATAAAAGTTTAATGAGGATTTTATTTGTTAGGCCATTGAATTTTTCTCGTAAAAATCGTATACAGTTTAAGGAGAAATTAAAAAAGTAAAGTATATTTTTTTTAGGTTTGATAGAAATTTCGATAAAAATTCAATTTAAAGTTCTATCATGCTTAAAAAATATCTACATAATTATTTAAGTATATTATTGAATAACGTATTTTTTAAAAATTATATTTAAATGAAATTAATAATTTTTCCACGCATGCATTTTGATTAAAATTCGTAATTGTGTGATTTTTCTAGTAGTTTAAGTTTATAAAAAAAAAATTATTAAACAATAAAAATACATGTATACATGTTTTCATATTTCTATATTTTTTTTAGTTATAAAAGAAATTTATAATTGTTAATTCTACAAAATAAAAAACAATTAGACACCTCAGTGTTTTTGCACAATTGTATTTATATATATTTTTTTGTAAAATTTGCCTATTTTCTTCATACATTTATTATTATATTATTATATATATATATATATATATATATATATATATATATATATATATTATATAAAAAATCATTTTAATTATATTTAATCAAATCAAAGTGATAAAAAATGAAATTTTGAACAGCGAAGAAAAGTAATTAAATCTAATTATAAACTTTTACTCATTTAATTTTATTGTTTTATATTTATTTTGGTTTCTGATGAGAAATAATAATAAAATGTTTAATTATGCCTCCAGTAATATATATATATATATATATATATATATATATATATATATATATATATATATATATAAATAATTAAAAAAATGAAATTTTATACATTTAATAAATTATGTTTTTAATTCTTGGTAATTAAAAACAATTTAGTTTACTTGTCTATATAATACAAAATATATTTAATTATATTTGAATATTTTTTTTAATTAAATATTTTGATTTTTTCGTTAATATATTCATATTTTTATTAACACCTTCACATAAATATAGAATGAATCAATTCTCTAACCATGAATCATTGTATAGTAATTTTAATTTTCAGTTTAACTCAATCGTTTGTACTTAAAAATAAATTACAAGAAAATTTGCTATTCAGTTACTAATAGTTCACCGCCGCTGCTAATATATTTATATATATATATATACTCACACACACACCCACAGTAGTTTGTATGCTTTCGTACCTTTTTGTATGTTTGTATGATTTTGTATTGTGTGTACGATTGTATATACATTTGTATGTAAATATGCGTATTTATATATATATATATATATATATATATATATATATATATATATATATATATATATATATAAATGCACACGCATGTATTCACATACGAACGAACATTCATACATATATTATTAAACTGCCTGTATTGTTTTACATATTTGAATATAAAATGTAAAAAAAATCATTAATGATTTCCAGTGTGTTTCTGAGAAATATAGCGTGTGCAAAACACTATCTGTTAGAATGCGCTTTTTTTCTTTCATGATTGTTGATTTGGAAAATTATGAAGTCAGTCAAACAGTTTAATGTCATCGATGCACTCTTGAAAATATTTGCCAGTGCATAAAATGTTTACTGATCAACTAGACATCTTCGTGAATGTGCGAATAATTGCGAATGGCTTATTGCGTCAACAGTGACACGTGTACTGTTTGTTTTCTGAAAAATGTATTCGACTCGTACTGAAAATATGGTTTCGATCGAAATTTATGTCTAAGAAATGTCATTGAAAGTGAATTGAACTTTTAAATATGCACATTGAAGTTTTTTTTCACGATATGAAAATATCGATTATGTAATAAGATAAACATTAATAATATATTTAATACATCTTAATTAGAATGAGTCAGTTTTATCTTGCATTGATATGATATAAATATTTTAATATACACATATGCATATGATAAAATTATTAATAACTTTTAAAACTAATTCCATGCCTTATCAATTATTATATATATATATAATTTTATATGAATCAGGTGTAAATACAAATTCTCGTCAAATTAGTCCATATTGTGCTAACGTGGACAATATATATTTTTTCATCTAAATGCCAATTTTTTTTTATTAAAATGTTATTTAATTTAAACAAATATTTATAATACTGAGTGTTCAGACATTAAAAAAATCTCAGTGTTAATCGAGTTATTAGTATTTTACTAGTAATTTTTATTGTTATTAAAAAAATGTTTTCAATCGCAAACTAAGTACGATAAAAGTGATGAAATTGTTAAATATGTAAGTACGTTTTAATGTACGAAAATTAAATATGAAATAAAGTAAGACATTGAAATTAAATTGTATTGAATTCCACAAAAAAAAATGAATATCCAAATGGCGATAGAAAAGTTTACGACTACAAAAAATACAAATAGTTTCACTCATTAATAAATCTTAATTTTTTTATTTAGTAGATATGTGTATTTATTTCATTTTTTATTTATTACATTGCTACTTCAAGCGATTTAAAAATTAAAAAAGTCTGTAAATAAAATGGCGTCAAACAAATAGTTAATTTGCTTTTATTTTTTTGAAATATTGATTTTTTAATGTATATCTTTTTATGAAAATGTTCAAAATTCGTATTAATCAAAGTATCTCTTTCTAGATAAATAAATATTTAGAAACTTATTAAAAATCCAGAATACTTAAATATTCAATCTTAAAACTGTTTATTAATATTAAAAATGTATCTTATGTTTTATTGATAAATTATTTAATATAATTGTTGTTATTAAAATAAAAATATAAAAAAAATATAAACGAGCAACAAATTTTATTAATGTCGTTTTGCAGTTATTTCTATACTATAATTAACAAAATAATTTTAATAACTATTTTACTTTTAAACACAATTTTTAGTTTTACTTTATTATATAACGCTTTAGAAAAGAATATTTTTGCACCTGTTTTATATATTCATATATTTTTTATGAATACATGTGTGCTGCTTCTGCATTTTTATTTATGCTAATTTTTCCAAGAAAAAATAATAATAAATCAAGTGAAATTCGGCATATAGAAGAATTTTTATAAATCGTTTTAATTTATATATATATATATATATATATATATATATATATATATATATATATATATATATATATATATATTGCAAAAATTATAAATTTACTGCAAATTTTAGACGAAAAATATTTTGATAAATATTGAATATATAGGGTCATCCAAATGTGATACTTAGATTTGTGTTTTATTAAAAATAAACAAGTGTATAGGGTGGTGAATAGGGAAACATTTGTATAATTTCTTTTCAATAAAACACAAATCTAGACATCACATTTGGATGACACTATATTTCTTCTTAAAAATGAGATATGATATAATACTATTTTATTATAGTTAAATATTTCGTATATTATACCAATTGTATTTTTTTTAGTCATTTGAATAAATTAAGTCTCTAGCGGACAAATTTCTTAATACATCTGTAAATATAATTAACTCAATTCGATTAGAGAATTGAATTTTCATTTTGGAATTTGTATTTTTTATTCATTTATACATATTTTCTGTTTGAAAAAAAAACTTTATATAAATCCACATCTATTTTATTTATTTTTTTTAAAAAGGGATAAAACAAGAGTTGAAAAGGAACGGAGTAAATTTTAAATGTATTTTAAATAAAAATTACTAAGCACGTGTGAAATATCGATTATATTTAATGGATTTAGGGTGTATGATTAATACTCGTGGAATTTATTTTTTTTAAAAAAGAATGTAAGAGTTTTGCGTATGTTGTTTTTTGTGCATCGCCTGTACGTTTTTTCCATCCTTGAATATTTGTTTAACCATTTAAATAGTACAACTATCGTGTAGTGCTACTTATTAGTGCAGTACATCCTCTCTCTAAACAAACATACCGAAACAACAGAAAAAAAATTGTGGAGTATTATTGAAGCAACTAAGAAGACTGGTCGAGTGCTTATTATATGTAGTGATCACGGCCGTATTCGCTTTTTCAACGGCGACATTTTCCAGTGTTAAAACGTGGTGGTACCAAGGTTCATTAGACACAGTATAGAGACGTGCGATGGGCTCAACATATAAAAAACACGTATGAGACGTCGCTATATTCGCAATGCATTGCCTCATCGTCGCCGCGCTGCTCCCCTGCCTGTTTCATGCACAGTACATTTCACACAGTTGGCGGTACTCGTACTCCGCATAATCACAATAGTGAATAGTCGTTCAGTTCGCGGTCGTTTTTTGACATAGTTGCACTAGTCTCTTAGTGCACTGCTTGCTCTACATCGTGCTACGTGTTGCTTGTGATTTCGTTCATTGTTGAAGCACATACGAAATGTTTATTATAGAGATGGGAAACAATATCCTGAACTGGTTGTTATTATTAAAAACATTATGACGTTCGTTATTATGTGTACACATCGTTCGGTTTGATTTAATGCACCTATATCATGAATTCACGGTATTATGCGTCCGATTTACAAGTGTATACGATACTACATGTTCGTTCATTATAAAACTGTTCCGAACAAATACCATAATTGTGATTCTAAAACACCACGAAAATGTGTTCCAGTTTTGAATATCTAACGAATTTATAATTATCATTATCATTATTATTATTGTACTTAACAACAATATTTCTTCACTTGAAAGACCAACACGTATCTGTTGCGAATATTATTCTCTAGTTTCATTTTCTTTTATTCGATAGACCGTTCGAACACACGCAAGCAATGCAAGAAATACAATATCTATTTAGTTGTTTATTGTGTACTCTGTGTTCATAAGTGAATTATTATTATTATTTACACATACGTGGCGAGCAGTGCTATTCGTTTCCCATCTCTAGTTACGCAAATAGTTCCATGTTTAGTGCCAAAACTTATCAGAAACTTTGAATCAATGACATGACTAAAACAAACGTAAATAAACGTTTTTATTGGCTTTACATTAACCGCTGCAGTTACACTGATAACAAGGTACTGATAAATGAATAAAATTACATACATATTTTTTTTACAAGTCATATATGTAATTATATACATATACACATACATATATATAATTATATACATATACACATACATATATATATATATATATATATATATATATACCATAATTAGCAAAATCACATTGATTTAAATATAAATTTTTTATACGCTTAATACCAGTCAAATTTTTCTCTCTGCCTTTGATATCGATCTCTTTTTTAAATACACAGTTCATTCATTTGAAATCGTAGTACGTGAACTGTATATCCTCGTTTGTGAATATTATTTTTAAATTTTAGTAATGTAAGCACAATTATTCAAAGAAAATTGTATGCATTCCATGTACACATGCATACATATTTTATGCACATACTTAAGTGGACGTATGTACTTACGAACATATATATATATATATATATATATATATATATATATATATATATATATATTATATATGTATGTATGTATATGTGTATATGTGTGTGTGTGTATAGTTTAAAATAGATTACACTGAATATTTCATTATGTTATGTCAATTAAATTAAAAGTTACATCCGTTTATAAATCAGAACATCATTAATCAATTAAAAAAGTATTTGTGTTTAGCAAAAAATATGTAATTAAATAATAATAATTTTATTTACTTTTAATTTTCATAATATGATAGGTCGTTTTCCATCTTTTCATATTTGTGATATTTTTCTCAATAATTAAAAAAACAAAAAAAACAACAAAAATAATATTATATATATTTCAGAAATAGTGTTAATTTTTTTATTATCAAAAATGTATGTATGTATATATATTTTATACACACACAAATATACATACATACATGTACAAACAAGTAAATTAACACTAATATACTATTTAAAAAAATTGTATATAATTTTTTACTGTGCAACTATGTTAAAATAGAAATAGTCCAAGTATTGAAAAATTCATTCATATTGTTAAGTAAACGATGTGTAAATATTTTCTAAAAATCGTGTATTTGCAAAAAATATATTAAAAATTTTTCTATATGTTTTATACTGTGTTTATGTATGTGTATATATGTATATTTTATTATATGTATATATATATATATATATATATATATATATATATATATATATATATATATATATATATTCATACATCCTTTTTTTTAAAAAATCCATTTATATTTTATTCACAAAAATATTAACAAATATTAAAAACATGAAAAATATTTTTTTATAAATAAACAATTTACTTATTTCATTATTTACATCGAACTATTTTTTTTAAAAAAATATTTTTTGTATGTGTGTGTGCATGTTTCCAAGTATACACGTGTCTATATATATATATATATATATATATATATATATATGTATGTATGTATGTATGTATGTATGTATGTATGAACTTATATTTTGTCCACACCAAGTTCACACATATTGGAATGTTTCACATCTTACAATTTGAATAATTAAGAGCATCGAATGGTTAAAAAAATGATGGCAGGGAAGTTCATTATGAGAACGATCCCAAGCTTTTTACATTTTTTTTTTATTAATGATAAAACATTACCCATACTCGATCCACAAACTTATTTTCCTGATCTGCATTGCGGTAATACCCAGCATTATTTGAGACAATGTGTGTATTCATATATAAACACATTTATTATATACACACATATGTGTATGTGTGTGTGAATATTATATATATATATATATATATATATATATATATATATATATATATAAATTACTAAAACTAATTGCAATAGATCGTAGTTTAAATTTTCAAATAATTCACTAGATTTGTTTTTTTTTAAAAAAAAATAACCTTATATTTCTATATCAATTTTTATGCATAGACCTAACTCTTTTATCAGCTAACTGCTGTATCAGAAAATTAAGATTCATTATGTAGTTTGTTGTCGAATTTGGATGTTCACTGTTTGTATATTTACCTTTATATCAGTTCAACTCATTTATTAAAACATAATTTAACAAACTTAGTAGAATAATTCATTATATATAAAAATCAATAGTTAAATCATTATCAATTAATCTTAACTATATTGTTCTCTAACTTATTTAATTTTATTTAAAAATCAATTCACTGATTTATTTGAATGTAAATAATTCATATTTATTTAAATGTACATTACGGAATAAATGGTAAAATTTGAATTGGAATTAATGTTAAATTGATAAAAAAATCATGTCATAAAGTTCATAAAATAATATCGAATATACTGAATTCAAATTGATAAATTTGTGAAATCTCTTTAAAAAGTATCTGTTTAACATCAATCGAGTATAACTTCACAGTTAATCAAATATGTGAAGTAATATTAACATTTCAGTAAAGTAAAATGCTGCCCTCTATTACCCATATTTTTTTATTAAGAAAACAGAAATTTAATGAGATGACATTCAAAAAAAGTTCATATAAAATTCAATACAACTTCTTAAAATGGAAATATATTCTGTAGAGTAGTAAACAATAATTTAATATGAAAATGTCTAGTTTATAAAACAACTTTATTAATCAATAAATTTCTATTTATGAAATGTATATGATTGAAATATTGCTTATCAGTACTTCTGTATACACAATTGTTTATAACAAATTGCAAAACCTAGCATTAAATTTAGAGATGTAATTAACTTAAAACAATAAAATGACCACTACAGATATTTTTATCTACAATTACATTCAATTCATTTAAGGAATGAATAGTTGTACCCAAAAGAAAACTATTCCTCATTTAATTTCTGTTCGGCTGAAATAACATTAAATGTCACTTCAGTTACTATTTAATAATTCAATAAACACATATCTAAATTCATATTCAAGTAATAATTTATACATCAATGCAGTATTGTGAATAGTAATGTAAATAAGTAAATAAATTTAATACTATTATTCATGTGCTAGTGTTTATAAAGGAATATTAATTAGCTGAATTTTAAGTAAAACGTTTTTCCAGTATTGAAATTGAGGAAAAATTAAGCAAAATTCAATTAACTACTAGTTAATAAAATAATAATTTCACATTTGGTGGAAAATAATAAACTGTGTTGCATGTAAACGTTTTGTTTATAAATATTTAATCAATGCTTATTTTTCGAAGAAATTTATTATCTCAAATAGTATATATTTTTATCGATATTCAATAATTGCTTATTGTTCACTGTAATTCTTTTATACATATTTCGAGATGGTTTCATTATTTCAAAATACAATCACAGCAAATCTGATATGCATAATTTTCGTTATTTATTTTTTTATAAATCAATGAAACACTAAATTTTCTGATTAAGAAAATCTTTCACTATTTAAAGTACTAATTTATTTATAAAATTGTCTATAAACAATCTTCCCTATGTAATATTTAATAATACGTTTATAATTCTAATTGTTTTCAAAAATAGTAAAATTGTGCAAAAAAATCTAGAGTAATCTCTCGAGTTTAATTTTAAATCAAATAAAAACATAAACAAATTATGAGAATCGATTGACTGTAGCATTACAAATCTTGTAGGCAGTAAACAAATTATTAAAACGTCATAGAGATATGTCAGTAATAAAAAAAATAAATTGTATTAAAAATATAAAAATTTGAAGAGTTTTCGATGTAGGTTGTTTTTTGAATTAGTATTGAAAATAATAATTTACACTACCTGAAAATTGAAACGTTCTCTTTTATTATTACTTGTGAAATTATATATATTTAATATTTATTGTATTACTGATTTTTTTTTAAAAAAAAAACTCATAAAAATTAAAAAATAGCCAAGTGAAATTAAAATTTCTGTTAAAATTGTTTTCAGAATTATTTTTTAGTTCCCAAGCTTATTTTATGTAAATATTTTTTTATTGAATTCTAAAAATAGAAAAATTACAAAAAAGTTAAGCGAACCATTAAAGTTCACATTAAAATATTTACAGTTATTTTCAAAGTCCCTTAAAATGATTCTATATAAATCATATCACAAAATGTTATTAAAATTATTTTATTATTATTTAAATCATACCAAAATAGGCAAATGAAATTATTTTTAAAAAATATTTGTGTTGTAACTATTTTTTTATTTTTTCTTCATTGTTTTCTTAAAATAAAATGAAATTAACATTTTTGTTTATAATGTATTAAACCATTTTTAAACAATTTACTAATACAGTATTAAAAAAATTATCATTTTATATATTTTTATTATTTTTTTTTTCTAAAAACTGATCCTTAAAATAAAAACATGGAAAAATGAAAGTAAAATTTCTATTTAAATTGATATTTTAAAAAATGGTATAAAAACATCATTCTGTTTAAAAATGAAATATTCGTATGGAACTCCAAATGGTTTTTTTATTTAATTTTTAACAAATTTAAAATCTTATATTATTTTTTTTAATTATCATACAATTATTGCTTTGATATTTTTCTGAGTTTGTATTTTTGTACCAAAATTTTATTTTATTCAAATATTATCTTGTGAAAACTAAATATACTTAGTCTTTTTTTAAAAAAATATGTTTTACGATGCATTTAAGTTAATTTCATCTTTAATTATTCTATGTTAATTGATGGATTGATTTATGCTTATACTTAAAAATATTATGTGTTTTTTTCAAATAATAAACATTCTTTAGTTTTTATAGAGCTATTTGTGATTGCATTCTTTAAAGAAAAGCTTTAAAATATATTTTATTATTTAATATTAATTTCAATAATCTAAAACTGTGTTTGATATACAAGAATTATTCAGTGTGAAATTTTAATTATTAAGTTTCAAATTTTCTTACTATTATTCATTGATAAATTTTATTTGGAACTGTTGTTAAATCTGCATAAGAAACTATTTTCATTATTAATTGTTCGGTTTTCACAATCGCAGACGGAACATTCTTGTCTGGGTTAGTATAAATAATTTATCGACCATAGGCATACGATTTGAGCGTAGTTTGTGTATATTCTTCTGAATAATTAACTCAGAACGTCTATAGAAAAGACACATGTTGTTTGCATGTGATAATTAATGTCTTACGATACTATTTCCGTTAACAAGAATGAATTTGAACATCTATGGGTTGACGTGGGTCAACGAACTTTTCAAGCTCTTGATTCCGTGCATCACAGACATGCACAGGCGAGACATGTCGTCACAAATATTGCACTACGTGATGAATGCACATTGTTAACTATTCGTGCATTTATTTTAATATACACCGCCAAGTACATAAAAGCCCTTATGCCACAACACAAAATAAATATACGTTTCTAAATAACAAACTTCATTCTCGGGCTGTGTACAGTGTCTGGATTTTATTTCATGTCTTGCGGATAACAGCACGTCTTCATGTTTGTAAAACTTATAAGAAAATGTTGAAATTGTTGTCTGTCAGTTCGTTTTTCAATTTATATACTATTTGGAAATATATAGATTTTTTACTAATTAACTTTATTTCATACATTCCGAGAATTAAGAAACATTTCATTCTTATTCTTAGTGTTATTCAATTAGTGTCTAAATTCGACCTTGTCATATATTAACACGTTCAATAATTGTCTACAGCAGAAAATACGATAAAGATTTATCAAGTGTTAGCATTTAAATTTGCGATAAACTATTTATAACTATTACTCTTAAAATAATAAAGTAGTAATAATTGCAATAAAAGATTTACTATCATTTATATAATTTTTAATTATTTACTTGTATGCACATACATACATGTGTGTATATATATATAACTCGAGGGATAAATTTACAAATTAATTGTATAATACATGTCAATAAATATTTTTAATTTAAAAAACATGTTTGTATATTTAATTTACTTTAATAGTAACGTGTTTAACAACCATTGTTAATCAATAGTAACAACAATAATTCTATTTATAAACAAAAATGGCTCATTAGACTGAATTCGAACTTATAATCTATCATACTAAATTAATACTTTATATATATATAACATTTTTAATATATTCAAATGTTAATATTTATTTATTCAAAATTAAATTACAAAAAAGGTATGCACAAAATTATACTATAAAAAGTGTAATGTATAAATAATGATTCGATATGTTGCTATTAATAAATTTATCGATTGCGTATTTTTATAAGAACATTTTTCATATATTTAGACATATAGATTAACTTGGCGCTAATACAACTCTACAAACTATCAAAACTGTCCGTGTTTAATTTCTTTTTTAATTGTTTAATCCTTTTTAATACCACATAATTTATTTCTTGCCGAATTAGTTCATATTAAGGTAACGTTAAGTTGAATAAAAACTATGTATTCAAATCGGTAAATGATATTTTTTTCATAATTTTAACAGTATGTTTGGAATAGACTGCTCATTAATACATATACATCTTGATAAATAGTGTTAACAAGATTGCAAGTTTTGAAATATAATTTAGAACAGAATTTTCTCATAAGCAAATAGCTCCTCGTCCACCATCAAAAAAGTGAAAAATGATTTTAGAGTAATAAAATGAATAGAAGAAAATTCTCTTATAAGAAAAAAAATATGAATAAGTTTTATTAATGTTATTTACCAAAATTTAAAAATATATAAGGTTAAAAAATGTTTGCAACTTGAAATTTACTTGTAAATTTAACAATTTGAGTAACATTTCTGAAAAATAACAATTTATACACTATTCAAGGTATATTTTAGATTTTAAAAATAATTTAATATTTTGTATCATATATTCTTTTATGAAATATTCAGTAATTCTAATATTTATACTGTTATAATTTTTTTTTCACTGATAAATTATTTTTATATAAAATCAATATCCATCGTACTATAATTTTTGTTGTATATAAATCAATTATAAATGTCAATTATAAATTGTACATTGATACTAAGAATGAAAAATATTTTTAAAGATTAAATTTATTGTTGAATAAATTAATTTTGTCAATTAAACAAAACCAGTTTCAGTAAGTTATGGAATATTATTTTACAGATTATTTTTTAATTCATTGTGAATGTTTATATAATTTTGTAAGTCAATTTGATGAAGCATTTTTTTAAAAAAAAAATTAAATCTTGAACAAAATCTGACATTATATCATATTATTTTATATTTTTAACTATATTATACTATAGTATTTTGAAAATATCAACCAATTTTCTTTTCACAAAAGAATTAGTTTCTAACACCAAGATTTCAAATAACAAAAATGTACTAAAAATATATATTTGTTTGTTTAATGTATATTTTTATAAACACATACAAATTATACATAAATAAACGTATATATAGAACAATTTGAAAACAATTTATATATTTAATTGTTATATAAAATAGCCTTGCTTACGTCTTACTGCCTTTTCTCATGTATTTGTCGCGAATGTTCGGAATGAACAACAGTTGTTCGCAAAACCTTGGCATACATACCAAATTTGCTACAGGAAATTATTATCTTTCACTTCTAAATATTTGACTTGCTCGTCGACGTAAATCAAACATTTGTATTTTGTTTGTGAATGTTTTATAAATGAATACATTAATTCCGTACCATATGTGAAAGTTTAGACCGTATTTTTTGCATACCACTCCAGCAAATCCCTTTTTTATTTTTTTCCCTCGCACAGTAAACCTACTTTTGGAGAATTTTATAATTGAACGCTACATTCCTTAACTGTTCACTTGTATCTTATATTTATTAAAAATTATATTAGTTTTGTTAATTATTTTGGACTCATATTTTATATTTTGATTTTTTGAATAATAATTTAAAATTTAACTATGTATATATATATATATATATATATATATATATATATATATATATATATATATATATATAATGTGTTTTGAAACACTCGGAAATGTGTGTGTATAGAAAAGAAAAAGAAGTTTATGTCGCATTGTTTAATTACCATCAATATATGAGTTCAAAAAATGACTGTAACTGATTTGTCTGATCATGAAAACATGAATGGAGGTGAAAGCATGTTTGTATAAAAAAATGTGAATGGATAAACCACATTCCAACAACTAATGAGATAGTGGTCAATGTAGTATCGTATCATTTCATTTCTAGAATTTCATCTAAACTTCATTATCATAAAAGTTGTTTATCATAAAACGTTATATTTATCATAATTGTCACATTTACATACACATAAGATGTCTTAAGACTTTTGCCGTTTTTTGTTCTTTTTCGTAATGAAAATATTTGATTTTTATTCTTGAGCAAAATATATATATATATATATATATATATATATATATATATATATATATATATATATATAAAAAAATGATAGTAATGAAAAAAAATTACATTTTTAAATTTATATTGTTTAATATTTTATATTATTTTTGTATTCTCTTCATGCAATCTTCTGGTAGAATAAAAATAAATCTTTTATTAATTAAAAATTGAATGTAAAAGTGTATAGAAATAACATTTTTTAATTAAAATTTTACTCATAGTAAATATTTATTTGTATATTAAACGTAAATTAAAACTTTATTAAAATTCTGATGAATATAAGTAGATTTATTATAAATATTTGTTGTCAAAATAAAAAGGAGGTATTTTTTTATTAACAAAAGTATCAGCAATTTTCAAATAGTATTTTTTAGAATTTTCAGGAAAATCCATTAATGAATATATTCCTTCTTTTTTAATTTTATTAATAAAAATATTATTCACATTTACTATTTCAAGGTTATCAAAGTGCATATGAATGCATTAGGTTAAATAATAGTTCATTATTATATATTGTATTGAAATAAAGTATTGTTGTAGTGCGTGGATTTTTCGTTCTTCTTAGCTGTAAAATAAATTAATTAAATAATAGGGAATTGTAACTCGTTTGTATTTACATTTTTAAACAATATATAAGGATAATTTTTTTTTAATTTCAAATATAAACACATTTCAATAATATATTTAGATTTAATACATACATACATATTTTTACATATTTTTTTTACATAATTGTAATAATATGTGTGTATATATATATATATATATATATATATATATATATATATATATATATATACATATACACACACATATACATGAACAAAAATATTTTAGACGTTATCAGCATATTTTCAAAATAAAAAAATCATATTTGTCAATTATTTTATAAATTTGTTACTATTCAGCCGAAAATACAAGGGTTCCACAGGCAATTTTTGATATTAATTGATTTTAAATTTTAACAAAGAAGTTCCTCAACACTGCAGAATTTTATATAAAAGTGTTTAACAACCATTCATTGTTATTTTTTTCTTACCAATACCCATTTCGATGGAAGTATCTTGTAAAATGTGATATAGTGACGAACAGTTCTGTATAAAATTTTATAATGTTAGAAAGTGATTCGATTACCAAAAAGAGCATAGTCCTGTATAATATATTTCTTATTAAATACGATTTTATTTTTGATTAAAATGTCATTTGCTATATCAAATAATTCTAACAATGATAATACTTGTATTAATTTACATAAACTGAAATTTAAAAGGATAATGTTTATATTTTTCATCTTTATCGTCTACATTATTGATGAAATGTTCATCTAATTTCTTTCAATTTTTTTTATACACATTTTTAGTTGTTTTTTTTATATTATTATGCAAACCATTCAGTAATTTTACAGGTCTTATTACGTTCATTGATTAAGATGATCGAGAACAATTTTTTTATTCGTTACATCACTTAAAATATCCTCTTTCATTTCTATTTTTAACCTTTTCCTATATATGTGATTCCTGTTTATTTCTTCATATTTATCTTTTTTTGTGCGTGCGCGCGTATATATACCTGTATGCGCGTGTAGTGCAAATAATTTGTAATGCATTTTATTAAATAATGGCTTTCTCTTTTTTAGTACAACAGGAAAAATTATTGTTTCTGGACTACCTCCACACGTTAGGTTTGAAGATCTTGAACCATTACTGACGTCGCATGGCACGGTACAAGCATGTGAAAAGTTGACATCACGCGATCCCAACTCGCAAACTGTACAAATCACATTTGAGAATAATGAACAAGCTCAACAGTATGTGTTTTGAAATTTTTTATTTTATATTTATATATATATATATATATATATATATATATATATATATATCTGTGTGTATGTATGTTTATATTGATTCCATATGTATTATGGTCACCATTTGGAAAATATAATTTTAAGAAAATTGCGTTTAAACTTGCATTAATTTACACTTTTACGCTGTTTTATTTGCATGGCTATACCAACTATATGATCATATTTTTTAAATTTTAATATAAAATTTAGGAACATTTTCTTGACATTATAAATTTTCAAAACATATTAAGAAAAAAGATCGATATATTCGATATATCAAAATAGAATATCTTCTTAATTTAATATCAAAATATTGTCGTCTGTTTGATCTTGTTTGTATATGATAAATAGAAATTAATTAGTATACATATAGTAATAAAATACATTTAAACATTATATCTAAATATTGAAATATTAATCATAATAATATGAGTATCGATTATAAAAAATAAATATTCGCGATTCGTACATTTATATCCGGTTCGCAACTAAATCGTCACTGTATATTTTTCTCGATTATTTTTGCAAAATTATATGTTATGTACATTTTGCATAATTCTCTTAGTTTCGTTTCTATAGAAATGGCGATTTTATTTGTTCACCAATTTTTTTTTTTTTTTGACATCAGTAAAAATTCATTCATTCTGTAAATATAATAATTTCTTGAAAATAATTTTGTTTAGACAAACCATAGTTCAAGATATGCATTTTAAATATTTGTGTTGAAAAAAATCATTTCAATTTCCAAAATCTATTCGCAAATTCTAAAAGTATTATAATATTGACCAATTGTATACGTGCGTGTATAAATGTGTTAAACATATTGTAAAATGAAATTAATCATTAGTTTGTATTATCTACGATTCTTATTTATTAGTCATTGTTGAATATTCTTTCAGTGTTTGTTTTGTGAATCTTAAGAGAACATTTAATTTACTTTCTTTTTATCTAAGGTATAAATGATTCAATACGCTGAAAAAAACATTTCTTTCCAGAGCAGTATCCGCATTAAATGGAGTAGAATTTGAAGGGTCGACGTTAAAAGTAGAATTAGCTATGGAAAGACGAAGTGGACGAAAGGGACCTCGTGGCCCTGGTAGTGGACCTTTTGGTGGCTTACCAGGACAGGGGCGACAAACAGATTTTCCTTTAAGAATTCTTGTACAGAGTGATATGGTAGGATGTCCAATTTCAATAATAATCGATTAGGATTCTCTATTTATTTATATAAACTATAAAATGATTCAATTAAACATATTTATATTCTTATCTTTAATTTCGAGTGGATCACTGCTTTTATTATAATTCAAAAACAACATAAATCGAAAATAATATCACCTGTTTGTTAGAAATACAACAGTAGTATTGTTATAATTTAAAATAATTTCGATTTCAAGGTGGGAGCTATAATTGGAAGACAAGGTTCGACAATCAGGCAAATAACGCAGGCAACACGAGCTCGTGTAGATGTGCATAGAAAAGACAATGTAGGATCTCTGGAAAAAGCAATCACTATTTATGGAAATCCAGAGAATTGTAGTAATGCATGCAAACGTATTTTAGATGTTATGCAACAAGAAGCAAATAATACAAATAAAGGGTAATAGCTAGTTTTAATAATCGATTTTATAAAATAATGATAACCAAATGTATTTTTCTTAGAATAGGATTTGTTTTGTTCATTCTTTTAAAATACGTTTGGAGATAAAAGACCATTATTTGCCCTGCACTATAGTCATTTATGTATAGCGCAGTTTCCAAATTTGGAACATTTTTTTAATATATATATATATATACATTGATCTTAACATTTCATACAATGCATGAATCAAATAAAATAGATTATATAAAATTTACAGTGAAATCAGTTTAAAAATTCTTGCACACAATAATTTAATTGGACGTATTATTGGGAAAGGTGGTAATACAATCAAACGCATAATGCAAGAAACCGACACAAAAATAACGGTTTCAAGTATTAATGACATTAATTCATTCAATTTGGAACGTATTATTACTGTTAAAGGATCCATCGAAAACATGAGCAAGTGAGTATCTCCAAGTTTGATTTTTATTACATTATAGGCAATCTTTAGTAAAACTGATGTTGTTTCAAATGTTGTACGGCGCCGTAATATATTTTATCAATTTGGTTATTCTATTAAAAATTAAAATGTAATCAATACTATTTCAGGGCGGAAATTCAAATTAGTGCTAAATTACGGCAAAGTTACGAAAATGATCTCCAAGCTATGGCTCCACAAAGTATGATGTTCCCTGGACTCCATCCTATGGCAATGATGTCAACTGCAGGTTAATGTAGTTTATTATTATTATTTATTTTTTTAATAACAGGGGTAGTGATGAACATTTGATTCGAAAGTATTGACATATAATGCATATAGTTGAACTTACAGTTCTAAACTATTGATGGCATTCAATTGAAAACTTATGTACTAATCGGCGATCATATAATACTTTTAATTGCTAAAAGTTTTTATTCAATAACCAATAATATATTAATATTTATATAAACGGTTAATCTAATTCTGATACTAAAAAAACTATTTTGTTTATATATAATGTGTCCATTGTTAGCTGCATACGTGCGTGTGTGTAATATCTATATGTTTATAACTCAATAATGTTTCAATGTTTGTTACGTTTTGTTTACAGTTTTAATATTTAAATTTTCTTCCCTCTGCAATAAATGCTTATTTGTCTTGGCTTTTAGAAATTTCACTGTTTATTTCAATTTAATGAATATTATTCTACTATATATATTTATTCTGTAACCTAACAGTTGTCTAAAATATCAGATGATACAGTTTTGAATTTTCATAATTCAGTTCTGTATTTTATTGCAATGTGTATACATTATGTTAATTGAATTTGAAATAAGTATGTTAAGTTACACTTGACATTTATATAGAGTACATACCATTCACAGCCGGCTTAAGTTTACCTCTAAATACTTTTCATGGATAATATAATAGATATTCATGAGGGAAGAATATTTTCCTTGGTTTTATCTTCTATATTTGAAACAATACTTTACCTTTTACAATTCAGATCGACTTATACGTAGATACATAAACATACATACATTCATACAAACGTACATTTGTATATTTTATTGCTTCTTTATTATTACATGGAATATAATTCCATAAACTGCTTACTCCATTTCCTTTATATTTATCAATATGAAAATCTGATATATATATTAGGAATGGGTTATGCCGGTCGTGGTGGTATATACTCAGGTCAAGTGCCTTATCCAGGCATGTATCAAGTGGGTGGTGGTCCAGGCAGTGGCCCTGGTCAGGGAGGTGCAGGTGGTGATGCTCAAGAGACAACATTCCTGTATATTCCTAATAATGCAGTCGGAGCTATAATCGGAACCAAAGGCTCGCATATTAGAAATATTATACGGTTCTCGGGGGCGTCTGTTAAAATCGCACCGTTAGATCAAGATAAGCCCCAAGATACGCAAGCGGAAAGAAAAGTTACTATTGTCGGTTCGCCAGAATCACAGTGGAAGGTAAATTAGAACTAATTTGAAACTGTTATCGATATATTAAAAATGAAGTTTGTATATATATTTTTTACTAGTATATGATTTTTTTAATAAAATTGTAATTTTATAGGCACAGTACCTGATATTTGAAAAAATGCGCGAAGAAGGTTTTGTAGCAGGTTCAGACGATGTACGGTTAACTGTTGAAATTATGGTACCGTCTGCACAAGTGGGCCGTATAATAGGTAAAGGTGGGCAGAATGTACGTGAATTGCAACGTGTAACAGGCTCTGTAATCAAATTACCCGAACAAGCAGCAGCACAACCTCAACCAGAAGATGAAACTACCGTTCATATTATTGGACCGTTCTTCAGTGTACAGGTATGAATTAAAAAAATAGCGATATTGTGAATAATATTAAAAATAAAATACAGACGATTCAAAAATTTCGTCATTAAATAAAAAGTTATTTATTTTTTAAAATCGACTTTTTATAAATTTTTATATTCGGTATATAAAAAATAAATGTATTTTTGTTTTCAGTCGGCACAAAGACGTATTCGTTCAATGGTAATTCAGTCGGTGGGCCCACAGCAGAGTGGAAGAAGTCAACGTCAACAAAGACGTGATCCTAGCCAGCAACCTCAAACACAGCAGCAGCAATAAACAACGTGTGTTTCGTTACGCTCGATGTTTATTGAAACACTTACCCGCCCCATATCTTCAGCATTTTACATAATACACCTAATGTTGTCCATAAGCTCCTCCACAGTGGTGTAAGCAACGAGTGAAAATTTATAAATAATTTATCTAATTGAAAGTGATTACAATATACTGCCGTTTTTATCTTCCGTCGATGATCTGTCTGTTGATACGTTTGGGATCTAATATTTAGATTAGTGTGTCTTGTGTGCTCTGCTGTGATTGTTAATAATTAAATGATAATCTCTTTAGCTCGAATGCAGAATCGACTTGAACTGCTGTAGCTATTATAAAAGTCGTATTGGTTACGACATTAGTGTCAAAAACTCATCATCGCAGCCAAATGTACAAACAGAATGATTTGTTAACATTTAAATTTTATCATTTATCAAATGAAATAATTACCTCAGAAGTCTAATATGCTTGCAGCAGTTATTGTTTTCCAGTTGCATTAATATTGAATAGAAATGACTTACCACATAACACTACCTCATAGTATTAGATTAATACTGAAAATTTAAAAAAATAATAATAATATGGAGCAGATTAAGTAACCTGTTCTTCAGAACCATTGAAATATTTGATTACCTCATTGTACCATACTACAATACCTCATTTAAGTGCATTGGAACTGATGTTTTATTGTTTTGATACAGATAACATTTTTCAATGGAGCATATGCCCTGTGCTAATTCATTCAATTTTTGCACAGTAAATAGAACAATGTGTATTTTTATTTCTGTCATTATTAACTGCACTAAATATCTACAAATAGAATCATTCATTGTTAATTTTCTTACCGATTTTATATATATATATATATATATATATATATATATATATATATATATATATATATATTTATATTACATTATTACAGATACACATTTATTTTATTTATAAACTTTTCACTGCTTCATCACACCGCTTCAACAATTTACTACCTCAAATAATCAAAATCATCCGTTATTCTATAATTAAAAAGTAAAAAATAAATAAAAATATTTCTATTTACATATACATATTTAAATGTCACTGCTATAATACATTATCTTCACATTAATCTGTCTATTTAAATAATGTTAATAATATAATGAAAATTAAATTCTGCTGTGTTCTGAAATCCTCACAGACAGATTGTACCAAAGATACGTCATGATAATTACATTTGACGTTAGTGTGCAGAGTCATCGTTTTACATTTACACATGAATAAATGTGTATATAACAACCGAAATCACATACTTATAGATAGACTCTCCAGTTCACCATCCAACACAATTTTTATGTGTGCTATATATTTTTCACACACTCAAACGTATATATGTGTATATAAGTGTTGTATTTTGTGAATATACACATATGTGTACTTTCAGTACTGTATATAAGTACCTGTATACAAGTATGTGTAATTGAATATATGTAAATGCGTGTTTGTGTTTTGTAATTGACTTTTTAGTATTTATACTGGAATATATATCTGTAAGTACATATATGACTGTAATACGTACATATGTGAGTGTGTTTCTGTGCGTATGTGTGTGTATATAGAAAATATATGTATACAAAGATGTGTTAGATGGTATAATAAATTTTCTGGTGTTGAAACAATTACTCTCAAATTACTGATTTTATGAAGTTGAACATTTTGGCAAAGAGAAAAAAGTCCTCAATCTGCTTCAATCTCTCACAAAATATAGCCTTTATTCAATTAGCAGTTCTACCATCACAGCCTCATACTGTTTTCAAAAAAATTGAATTTTTCTAAATATCATAAAAAAAATGTTTACATTATAATAATAAGGCGAAAAAGTTCCTTTTAAAATCAAACTTCGTCGAAAGTAAAAAATAAAAAATATAAATTTTAAAAAAATGACATTTTCCTTAACACTTCAAAACGTAATTAACATGAAAAATGCCACAAAACTATTGTATTATTATAGAATGAGGGGAGTGGTATTTTTCATTATTTTTATAATAAAAGTGTTTTACCAAAAGAAGGGAAAATTAATACAGTGACTAACTTAATAACAAGTGACTGTTAATATTATCAACAAACATTATAATTAAAGAATTTTTTTATAAAACGTATAATGAACTATTGATAAAAATTCCACTGCAGAATAATACAGTGTGTGAATATACTGTTATTTATAAATTTGAAGAAATGCCTTTTATTAATGTGTGACAGATAGAGAAAATGTCGAGTAGCTGGTATTATGTTTTCAGCTCACAATTAAATATTATTTGATATGTCTACAGTGGCAGCATCTGGAAATATTAAACACATAAAAGGAAAAAAATCATGTTGGCTTCGGTCACATACTGATCAGTGAAGATCATATTTTATTATATACAATGGACTGAACAAGGGTGTACGTCTACGATTGAGTGAGCGTTTTTTTTTTTTTTTTTTAATCTATTACATTGTAATTATTGTTAGGAGATTGTTAAAAAAATGTTTGAATACAGTTGCTTATGAATTGGAATCGTACTGATAATTTTTATTTTTAGAAAACCTTTTATGATTCGTTATTATATTATTGAAGTTATTTCATACTTTGTTTTCTAAAAATATAAATTATTTTGAATATATGTAAAGTGAAAGAGTCTGTCCTGATATTTTACTCATTTTGAATCATTCTCATCATTTACATTTATCATTTAGATGCATTGAATATAGTGTACATCGTGTAATGTTCTTGATGTTGTCAATATGAGTTGACAAATATCATGACAGACTCTTTTCATTTAGGAATAAACCTGGAATGAACATACTGGTAGATGATTTGCAGAACTAGTGTACTCTGCAATGAATCTAAAATTGTTTTTGTCTTTGTTATATAAAGACTGTTAGCATTATGGAGGTTCTAGTAATCAGGACTGTTCGTCACTCTAAATAAATGCAGAGAACGAACCAATAAAATAATCATAGTCCTGGATTGGTCAAACTGATAAGTACAAACTTGGATGTATCGATATAATTTCAACTCTGTGGAGTTGAAGTGAGTTTGTGAGCTTTAATGCTGCTGGTATTAAGTCTGAAACATTTGTTGGCAGCATGGCTCTTGACTATTTACGATTACTGCCTATAGCATTAAATCTTACAAACTTTGTTGTAAAAACTATTTTTGATAAACTTGTTTGTTGGGGAGGATATTTTTTGTTAGATTTTTAAAGAAATTATGAATTAAATTAAAAAAAAATAATGAATACCAATATAGCAAAATAGCAATATAGCTGCTGCTATTTTTTTAAATCGTGAAAAAAATGGATAATGTATAGATGATATATATAAATAATTGATAAATATCGAAATACAAAGAAAAATATGTATAAAATGAAAAAAATTAAATTATTTGTACAAATTTTTTATTATAAAAAGTGTGCCAAAGTGATGTGAAGCAGATATATTAAATATCTGAAAAAATAGCTGCACATATTTATAAAAAAAGTTATAAGGTTAAATAAGGGTACATGTATTTATTATACAGCCGGCTACTATTCAACAGCCCTGCCCGTGTGCGAGCCTTCAGCCCGATCAATACTGCTCTCTAGCCACCTGCTGCAGTCATCTTTCAAAATATTGTACAAATATTAGCAAGTACAAATGTTGATTAGTTCAAAATTGTATTTGTGGCTAGAAAATAGAATAATCCATTTTATTCACTCGACAAAATACTTCACCAAAAAAATTATGATCAACAAAATTTTATCGAATTTTATCTAGAAAGTAACTGTTTGAATGCTTTTTAAAACCGCTTTCGGAAGTATTTTAAAACTATTTTGGCAGACCATTGAAAAGAACCATAAAACAACATCCATTGTTCCCCACCAAAACAACACTAAAAATTTTTCAAACTAACATCCTGATATCTCTGTAGCATTGCAATTCAGCAATGAAAAAAAAATTACTTTATAAATGAATAAATTAATATATATGTATATATAAATATATATATATATATATATATATATATATATATATATAAATAAATCTGGTTAGAGAAAACATGAATTTGTTCAATCAGCTTGTGCACATAATTTTACAACCCTCCATAATTTTATCATTTTTACCATCTCATATATGTAAATTATGTTCTAGTGTGCCCTAAAATTAAAACTGAAATATGCAGAATGATATCATTTTGCTATTAAAAATAATACATTATTTATCCTTAATTACAGGTTATGTGTGTCTTCTAGTCGGAACCAAATTAATGTATTTCATTTGGAATTAACTTGAGTATCAATTCTGACTTAATTTTATATAAATATATATATAAAAAGGGAAATGTTCAGTAGCAAACACCAGTCAACACACATAACCAACTTGCCAGCATTAATTTTGACCGATCTATAACGTAAGCCTACTTTTTTTAAATCAAAGAATTGATGTAAATCTACTATTTGGTCAATATTTCACTTTGATATTTTACATAAAAACTCAATGAACTAACAGCTCTATTTTTTTATATATACACATCTTTTGTGCTTACACTGTTTATTGTCATGGATTCTTTGAACATTATATTTAAAAGCATGATAATTTGTATCAGTGAATGTCAGAATATTTTTTCTTTGTTTTTAAGTTCAAACAAACTGAAAATAGTGCCTAAGTGGACCTACTATCATTTCGAGAGACTGGTAATTGTTTTGTTATAAAATGTATATAAAAGTCTATAGAAAGTTGAACGAAGTATCTCTAGAATTTTCAAAGGATGAGTTTATAATTGTTATAGATTTTGGTTAAATCAAATTTCTACACAATGGGCATTACATATAATATAGGTGTAGATATTTATTATGAATGTTATTATTTTGAAACTTTATTTTCAGAGATATTTCCTTTAACCGTTGGAGTTAAAACATCAAAAGTATTAAGTAAAATATACTTTGAAGGAACGTTAAAAATGAAACATACCTTAGAAACATTTTATAATAAATCATTGCCACAAAAATAACTGATTATATCTGGTGTATTTAATAAATAGTGCTTATCTTTTAAAAGAAAAAAAATACAAAAAAACAAAAAAAAACAAAATAGAGTTTGCTATATAATTGTTTTCATACCTATGTAAGTTCATTATTATGTTTGTATTATTACTCTTTTGATCATTTTGTGTGCATATCATCTGTGCAGCATCGAAAATTTTTACATAATAATCGTATGTATATCATAAATTGAATTCATTCGTGAATTCAACTTTCCGAATGAACGAGGGTGAAATTACTGGCGAACCGTTATGATTGACATATATGATACGTATGCGTAACATAAATGTTATTCAATGCTACACTGAAATTTTAAATTAATAAAAATGAATTAGCACATTAAAATGTTCAAAGTTGCTTTTCAATATTATAATTGCTATTAATTATTAACAATAATTAGTTTTTCATTACTCAGTGTTTTTGTTCATCATAGCTCTTTTTAAGTTTTATATGAAATACAAATATCATGTTGAATACGGTGCCTGTGACATGTTTTGCTGTTTTGTTTTTTCATATTTATATGTATATATCTATATATACATTTTTTTTTTTTTTTTTTTTAATCAAGAACTAAAATTTTTGTTCTTTTGTTTTTGAATATATTCACTTATATTAAATTGATAGCTTCTAGTAAGTACATGTTACACGATGCTGGACGGAGACTGACTATGCATACCAGCTGTTGTAGAACTTAGAATCTTAGCATCGGGTGAGACTAAACACAATAGTTAACTAGTGTAAAACAATTTATTGACTTAAGACAATTTGTATGTATTGTATTTGTATATTTTTACATGATATTTTTTTTTTTAAATCTTTGCACTATTCAAGACAAGGTAATTCGAAATGTCAGGTAGAATGGTAAAAATCCTACCCGAGCTAAGAATGAACTACCTCAATAATTAATATAATATTTCTATTATCATAATTTGTTGTTCATGTTTTTTTGGGATACAAAATAAGAATAATAATAAGAATTTAAAATAGGAGAAACATAATAAAAAAATATTTGAGAATACTATTATTTACAATGTACTTCATACTCAAGAAATCAATTGAATAATGCTTTTTCACACATATAAAAATGTATGTATACTTGAGTTTTTTTATGTAAGTGTGCCATTTCTGCAAAATGGAAGAACAACATCCATTATTTTTTTTCGTTTATATATAGTATAGTGGGTTTTCATACACATTTAATTTTTTTTGTATGCATATTATCAACTGAGAAGACCACCAATGTAAAGCGTGCAGTCAAGTCCTCTAGCGTTTCAATTATTAATCGTTATCAACGGAAACATACTTGAATATGAAAGTATTCGCTCGTGTCTGACGTGAAGATTTAACTGCACGTAATATATATTTATATATATATATATGTATGTGAACGGGCTGAAATCAATCATTATAATATTTTTAGTGAATTGATTCAATGAAAATGTTATAATAATTATAACTCTGTTCAATAATTGTAAGTTTCATTAAAAATGATAAAAAAAAAATAAATAAAAATATCTAGAAGGTTTTTTCTCAGGAATTATAGCTCAGGTTTTTGAACTATTAATAAGTGTTATAATAAATATTATCCAGATTTTTCTTTTTTTTTTCTTTTAAATTTCCATTGTAAAAATTATTCTTAAGATTAGTCATACACAAATGCCTTAATTTAATAAAATTAAAGGCTGATCTTAAGGGTAATTACCGTAATATATGTTTCGTATAATTTTGTAATTTTGTGGCTTAGACGTTATGTCCACTTGCTAGGAAATCTTCCGATTAGTTCTTAGTAAACGTAGATGTAAGGAATATCGATAGATTTCTCTAGTAAGGAGTAACATTGCGTAATCTAAAAATTATGAGTTATTAATATTGTAAAGTACATATTCAGATTGGCATACATATACATCAAAAAAACTGTATTTGTGCAGATTATTGTCAGCAATCAATGTTCATTTTGAAAATAAATAGTGTTCCCTTAAATCGGAGTTTTAACTTTCATTAAAGTCACATTACATTCTTAATAGTTTTACAAATATTGTTCTGGCTTATACAATGGTCATTAATCAATCAAGTTGTCAATCTGGAATCATAACTAATTTTTGTTCTTATTAAATAAATATATAAATAATGTTTTCAGTTTTATATCAACTATAAAATTAATGTGTTACCTATCACAGTTAGTAAATATATTTCATCTATATTTAGATTTTTTTTTAAAAAAAGGTGCAAATGATTTAAATATGATTCCAAAGTAATGTGTGTACCTAACATACATATATATATATATATATATATATATATATATATATATATATATATATGTATATGTGTGTGTGTGTGTGTGTGTATATATATGTATGTATATACGAGTATATATATATATATATATATATATATATATATATATATATATATATGTATATATACATACACAATGGAGCAACAGAAATTATCCAAATTGAAATTTTAGAAAAATGTGTAGTACATTAGATTCTCATAGAGAATATTGTGAAAATTCAGATAAAAAATATAAATCTTTAAGTAATTCATACAACCAAACTATATTTTCTTTTCATTATAATTAATAAAGATATGCACGAGTCAACAAAATTGTAATTATGTTCCAAAATATTCACAAATCATGCATATACGCTCTCTAATGGTTTTAATCACATTTTTTGTAGTTTTCGCGGAATTTACAAATAGCACAATTATCATTATTTAGATCAACTTATATTTAAAAAACTTAACTACGACTAAAACAATGCCTAATTGTAGATTTGATTGGTGTTTTACTTATAAATCTTACTCGTTTTCGAAATGAAGAATTTTGTATCTTGAATAGGTTCTCGTAATTCCATACAAACTGATTGATTGTCTGATCTGTTTCATGTTTCGTTTTTAACCGAATAATTTCGCATTGTTTAAACGCGTTTAAAACACCAATTCCGGTTTGTAACATTTAAAGAGTTAATGATGGCAAATGTTATAGTAGTAAAGTAAAATATTTCTTAGTATTTCTCACATAATTTTACAATCATATAGTATTATTTGTTAAAAACATTCATTTTGGATTATTTTCTACGACCTAATTAATTTGTAAATCCAATTGATAACTTATAATGATCAATTTTTCTCTATCGAATAGTACAAAGCCACATTTTATATTTCCAGCATATTTTGCCACAATTTTATAAAAAACATGAATGTATAGAATTACTTATGTTGAAATTAGTAGTTATTTGAAAAATTGTTTCCATTCATTTATGAGTGATTTTTTAGCAGCGTTACTTTGCTGAGAGATCATCATAGGTACAGGTGAAACAAAACTGTGCGTCGGTTTGTAGGTGTGGAAGTACCGCCACAGGGACTCATTATTGTAATTTATTTTTATTATTTAATTAGTATTAATTATATATTATTTATCTATCTATCTGCTTTTTTATATATATATATATATATATATATATATATATATATATATATATATATATATATATATTAATAAACGATTGTACAGGTACGTGATAATCCATATCAATCATGAAGTTCATATACTTGGACAGAGTTGAAAAATTTTTCATTAATAATAAATTTTGAATTTATCATTATTGTGAGTAATATTTTTAATTGAATATATTGACAGTAAGGTACATATTTACTGTATTAAAACATTGCCATGTGAACAATGCCAATATATTTGTGGTGGAATCAAAAGTAGGATTTTATTAAATTAACATTAAATAGATTAGTGATGTAGGATTCAAATAGGACTCTATCAAACCAACATCAAATGATGTATAATTAATGAGATAGAATAGGTATAAAAGATTTCTGTAACGGACATCACGACATTTCACCACCACCATCGTCAATTTTATGACTAGGCAGATCGATCCTCTACTATCGGCCGCAAAAACGAAGGGTATTTTGTAATTGTTGAGGACCTTCTTGCAAATATTAAAACGTTAACACTTGATTTGTGTACTAAGGACTAGAACGCATCGATTGGTGCCAAATAAACTGCAAAAAAGATCATTTTTTTTCGTGTCTTCATTACTACACACACAAATGTATGAAATGTAAAATGTGTCATTAATGTACATATACCTTTATATAATATATATATATATATATATATATATATATATATATATATATATATATATATATATATATATATATACATACATATTGTATGAGTATATGAAAGGGTAAAAAACAATTTAATCTTCCATACGCATATGCATTTATTCTTTCATGCATGTTTACATACATGTCTGTATTTAAGAATTGCATATGTAATTATATTCTCAATTTTCAATAAAATTTTTAATATCGTAAGACGAAGAATAACATTGCACATCGATAAGGGATTAATGCATTTTCTACGCAAAATATGATAAAAATTACCATTAAAAAATAATATAGGAGCTATAATGATAAACTGTCTAAAACGACTTAGTTAATTTTTCATAATGGACTACATGTTAACCGATTGTTAAATGACTTTATAATTAAAATCTAACTCGTGTTGCCTAAAATTTACTATCACAATCGATTTATTTCAATTCTTAAATATCATTAGTACGACTCTGATAACTTTTCCAAATTGACTTCATTATAATAATGATGCTTATGCAGATGATCATTTTTTGCAACGTTGCGAATAAACTAAAGTTTATTTCTAACGTTATTGATTTTAGATGATATCAATGTTGGTATATTTTCGCGAAAATCATCAGATATAACATTTTGCTTATAATATAATATATATAAAGTACAATTTATTATAAAAATCGTAAATATCGTCTAAAAATAAACTTTTCAAAAACAGGTTATAAAATAGCCAAGTGGAGAAAGTTGTTAATTTGACGCAACTTGATTTTCTCTGACCGGAGTCGTCTTGTCCTTTCTTTAACAGTTTATTCGATTCTACACAATATTATTTACATGTCACATTGTAACAATATTATCGAAAAATAATTATAGACACTGGTTTATAAAATTAAAAAGAAGGTGAAATTTACTATTTTAAAAATGACAAAAAAAAATAATTCTGGGTGATTTTTGACGCTTTAGACTTTAAAGACAATAGTGCTTTGTTACTTTTTTATATTTGTGTGTAAAGAAAAATGTATTTATTTATATGTTTACAATTTATGTACACATACGTCACTCAAGTTTTAAATGTTCTCTAGAGTTGTATGAAAGCCCTTTTTGTAATTGAAAAGTATCATTAAATCACGACTGCGCCTTCGAATCTCAATAATCGTTTTTATTCTTTTTTTAGAGTCTCTAATACTATTAAAATTTATAAACAATAATATCGTCGAAACTTCAGATAATCATTAATTCATAAAATTCAATTATCTAGACACATTTTTTTAATCGAAAATAATCTCCATGTTAACATCTACGTCATGTATAACGTTTATTAATTTTTATTTTCTTAAATAGAGTTATTAAATCAAACATTTCTATACAAGTGTTTCTAAGATTAATATCAATGATGGGGTCATAAATGATATCAAGCGTTGAAATGTAATTAACTAATAATAAAAAAATAGAATTCTTTATTACTCACTTTTTTATATGTGAATAAAAATAATATCATCATTACTGAGAGTGATTATAAACACATAGATAAAATTATTACATCTGTATGAATAATTACAGTTGCTGTGATAGATAAAATAATGTAGCTACAATATTTTAATATATATATATATATATAATAATTGTTACTTTGTAATAAATAATTGTATGTTATAATAAGAAGCGTAAATACTTTCATTCTAAATATTTTTTTTATATTTATTTAAAATAATTTGAATATTTATTTAAGTCTATATTGTCTAAGAATGAATTAATCGATGCACTAATTTCAATTCTTGACAATACCTTCCTAAATTATTAAAAATCCAATTTGTAAAAAAATTTAGTACACATACACATTTAATGTTTTTATTAAATAAAAAAGTGCTCATATGTTAAAATAATTAATGATGAACATGTTTTAAATTCTTAAAGGAAGAAACGAATTAAGAGACCAAATTCAGATCAGATTCTTGATGTGTTTAAAGCCGAGTCTCTAAACTGTTTGATATAGTCATTGGTATATTTATAGATATGTACTTCGTACTATAATGCGAAAACTAAACGGTTTCGATACCGCGTACAGTTGATAATCATTATTAAATAAGGTTAGCGAATGGACTTTGAACCGATGGGACCACTCTGGTCTTATGTGATGAAATAGTAAACACGACCTTCAAAATTCTTAAGGTTTCTCTAGTTGTTTGTTAAAAGTTGACTTAAACATTCAATGTTTACTTAAAAATATTTGTACACTTTTTTATTTTGCATACACACATACAAACATATATATATATATATATATATATATATATATATATATATATATATATATATATATATAATTTAATCAAATATTTTTTAATGGAAATATTATATTGAATTACAATATTATCATTTTTATAAAATAACCTGAAAAGTTATCGTGATAATCTCTACATGATGATAGTTAATAAACAATGCATTATTTTATACACGAGACTAAGTGTATATTTATTTATAATGATTAATGCATATGTGTTATTTTCCACATTTAATTAATATAACTTAATTAAGAATGATAATGAAAATATTATTTCTTAACATGACAGCATTTCTAATTGAATAACAATTTCTTTTCTACCATAGTCACGTTTATTAAAATTTTTGAATCATTGTATCTTATAGAATTTTCCGAATATATGTATATAACATATTTTTAGGAAACTAAAATAAATGATATTATATTATAAAAAGTGAAAATGGAGATAGGACATAAAATCTTTAAAATTTTATTTTATTTTTTCTCGATATTGTAATAGTGGTTTAATATTTTTTTTAGATTTATATATATGTATATATATGAGTATGATGTCAGTTTTAAAATTATTTTGAATTCATATGTGTTTATAATTAAATAAAAAAGTGATAAAGTCCATTTCAACAATAAAGTTAATTTCTTACAAAAATAAATACTTAACATTTATTTTATTAATGAAAATATGTAAATACTTAACACTTATTTTGTTAATGAAAAAATCTTTTATGCTTTAATTCTAAAAGTGTTTTATACAAATTATTATTATGTCTTAAAAAAACATTCAACATAATCCATTTAAAAACATTGAAAAAAGCAAAGTACGACATTGAATAATATAAGGTAATAATAAAAACCATTTAATGTAAGTTGTTATTAATTAAATATTATTTTAATATTAAAAATAACAAATATACATTGAGAATTTGCAAATACATTAAATACCATTTGTTATTAATTTTTGTTTAACATTATTATTTAATAAATTTTATTTAAAAAAAATTAAACATATTATATATATACATGATACTGTGAAATTATAATAGAAAAAAAATATAATCTTTTATCTATATTTTATTACTAATTCAATACCATGTATACATATATCTTGATAAGAACAAGTTTTCATAAAATATTTTTCACCATTACAGAACTTTTATAAAACTCAATTAATAAAAAATATTTTCAATTAAAAATATAAAAAACTTTTAAACTATTAAAGATTGTAAAATCGTTTTAAGCTTAAATTAAATAATGCTTTCATCTAATATATCATTATTTGTTTAAATAAGTAATTAATATTGTCTCTTTGTCAATTTTAAATTCGTATTGATTTTATAATTAAACGCCATTTTTCAACGAAACGATAAATGTAGTTTTCTTCGGGAAATTACTCCATGTAAACTTGCATTGATGTTTTAAGTACACGTATCGAATTTGTATTCGATAACGTCTAATCTTCTACATTTAAGTCTGAATGCTTGTATATTTATGACAAATTACCTTGATACACGTATATTTATTTCATTATTTGTCTGTCATTGTATTTTTAATGATATATATGTATATAATTTGACATCATGGTATTATCGTTAAAAAATTGAAATAAACTTAAAAATTATAGTATTTCAATTTATTAATCATTATACGAAATTAAAATGCATCAGTTAAATGGAATGAAGTTTATAATTTATTAGTCATGTTTCCGTAAAAAATGTTCAAAACAGATATATCATTTAATTATTCCGGTAATAACATATTATGTAAATATCTATTGAAACACTAAAACATACACACAAATATATATACAAATAAGAAATTAAAAAAACATAATTTTAAAAAAATAAATAACAATGAGTTTAATTATTTTGTAAGCTATAATAAATATAAAAATAACACTTTTAATTTAGGATAATTTTAGATTATTATAAACATTTATTAAAAATATATATAAAGGCATTGCAGTAATAATCATTTTATATCTACATAGAAACCTAATAAACTGCAGATTATTGGGCCATTACCTGAATTTATTATACGTGATTTGTCTTTAAAAATTTTGAATTTACTGTTGAATAAACTCTTTCTAATCTAACAATGGGCGATTCGGTAAACTCACTAATCTAACATCCCACATGTCCCAATGATACCAAATTTGCAGTAGTATTTATTTATGTACATTAAAAAAAATGTACACGTTGGCTATGAACAATACATAAACTTAAATATTAATAAATAAATAACAACACGTATTAAATTATTTATTGTTAAACAATGTAATAATAATTACTTTTTGACTCCATAAAAAAATAATATTAATAGATTTATTTTACTGATCAATTGATAATTGAATAATATTATTTATTACTACCATAGAAATGATTGTTGAATATGAAAAGTATGTATTAATTATATTATAAATGTATAAATTACAATCTTTTGTTTCTATTAATTAGTTGTGAAGATTATTTGTGATTTTCTGTAGCTGTCTGAAGGTAAATGTTATTAAGTATACTTAATTTTCTTTATTCATATAGTACAAATATTGAATTATAATACAATGGCATTCATTAATATTCTTAATCTGAAAAAGTACTGTTTAAATATAACTATATGTTTCAGATATAATTGACATAAGTGTATAACAATTAAATATATATATTTTAAAAAAATAAAGTGTCAATTAAAATTGACATCCAATTAGAAATTATATTTCTGATTTACATATTTATTAAGAAATTAATATTTGGAATTTATTGCAGTTATTCCAAGGTAATTATTATTAACTATATTTATTTTTATTTAATGAAATCTTTATTTACCTACTGTGGTGTATGATATACATACACATCCACACGTATATATATATATATATATATATATATATATATATATATATATATATATATATATATATATATATATATATATATATATATGTTTTGAGAAATTTAATAGGAAGAGATTTTGTATTCATAATGAGTGTTTAAATGTGATTATATGAATTGATTTAGGTCAAGGAGATAAAATTTCAATATCAATGTTTTTGAGTGCATATGATGGTCTATGAACAATTATTATTAGTTACATTAATTTAGCAAGATATATTTAAAACCTATTATTTACAATCTATCATAATTGTATTATCTGTATCGAATAGGCATTCGAATTAACAAAATTGTTTAAATTGTAATGAGCAATAGAAAGTTATAAAAACAATTTTAATTATTTATTCTTTCTGGTTATGTTCTGTTAATTATCGATAGTTAAATACGTTTACAGTTTTATTTATATGTATGCAATATGATTTATTAGAATATTTTATGAATGAATATCTTAAAATTGATATTGGATGTGAACATTTTACAAGAAATTATAGCATATGGATTTAATAGTAAATGATTATATTTGTTAAAAATATTGAATGTTCTTATTTACTTTTACATAAAATTAATTAGAAACGGATATATAAAAGATTTTTTTAAAATCCTTCATTTTATGCATAATTTTAAAAGAAATAATACTCTTATATATGTGCATATTTATTATGTTGAATTGTAATAATAAATTATAGTTGTTATGAAAAAAAAAATAAAAATGAGTAATTTGTTTATATTGAAATTATAAACATATTTATTATATGTAATATAACTTTGTATATAAAATCAATACGACTATTTGCTTATAAAACATATTGTCAATATTTAGTCTATACTATTTTAGCATCTTCTTTTCCTGTACAACAATATTAATCTGCGAGTAAATTTAGCACTTATGCGAACGTTTTATCTGTTCTGTTGCCAAAAGTAAGTTCGTATATATGTTCGAATGCATTACACACTTGCACATTACAAAATGTGTGTTCGGGTAAAGATTTGACGGCATAAAATTGACGCACGTTGACGTGGTCTTTCCGTATTCTAGAGGTGAAGGGCGAGCGCGGTGCACTGAAGGGATCACGCCACGAGTTTCGAACAACTCACCGGCAATTGTATGGCGTGATGTGCACAGCACAGGGTCGTATTAATATTTTTTAACTCTCTTTATTTGCAATCATCTGATAAATTGATACCGACAATGAAATAAAACACATAGACATATATATATATATATATATATATATATATATATATATATATATAGTGTCTTTCTCTTCCAGTCCATTCCTTATAAGAATTCCCTTATAAATTCTACCCCATCTATCCATGAGTCTCTTCCTGGACCTTCTTATATATCTAGGTTACATACATGGTTTATTGCTGCATATAAAACTGTTATACGTGATATTTATTATTAAATTATTCTTTGAATAAATATTTACATTTTCCTTTTATAAAAATCTCAATATTTATTTCTAAGACTAATAGAAAAATGTCAATTGAAAATTTAAATTATCATTATTATTTAAATTACAATAAGTTTTGTAATCAAAATTGGTTTATGCTGTTTTGTATTTAAACTAATTTAATGCATATTCATATTTTTTTATTAAATTAAATTCAGTTATGTAAATGTTAGTTATTTTAATATTTTATTTCTGTTTTCTAATTTAAACAATGTTAAAAATGTAAAGTGCAATTTTAAATTTCATATTGTATATAGTACAATACTGAATTGTATAAAAATTAATTGCTGTATTAAATTAATATGAAAATCTTATCAATTTTCACTCTTCAACTAACACATAGAATTTTTTATTTGTATATATGTAATATATTTGATTTTTAATAATACACAAAACAGTCGTATGTTTTAAGTTTGTTAGACTCTATGTTTTTAAAATCTGGATAAAATTATTCTGAAATTAAATATAAACAAGTAAAAAAATAAACTAGCGTATTTTTGATTATCATACTTTTTAATTTGAACGAATTTAGAAACTGTAATTATATTTATTATTAGAATAGAAATGAAGCGTTCATTTTATTTAAATTTTATCTTATTTCTTTAGTATGTTATTGTAACCAGATATTTATTAAAATTATGATAAAAATTAATAGCAATATATTCAACCAAAAAGTTTACATTAATTTTATATGAAACTATAAAAATATATCAACGCTTATTTTATAATTCATTCTAATCAGTTGTATATTTTTCTAAAATTTGACATGATTCACACGCTCTTATTTGACCTAAGTCGCACTGTTTAATAACCATACATACTCAATATTAGAATATTTTCCTGGCTAGTTTAACAAAGAAATAATTATTTACATTCATAAATAGTTTGTTTCGAATGTAAATAGATTAAATTAAAAAAAATATGTTAGAAGTATATTACAATCAATTATAATATGTTTTACACGATATAAATAATGTTTTAAAAATCTCAAAATATATAATTTAATGGGACAGAATTGTTGATTATTTATAAATTTAATTTAGTTAGGATACATGAGAATAAAACTATGAATATATAAGCAAAAATGTAAAATTATTTTACCTACAATTAAATGATAGTTCTTTCGTATTGATATTCTTTACCAATTCTGATTTTTTCAAAAAAATGTTATTGAAACTAGTTAATGAATTGAAAATTCTACAATAAAAAAATAGGCGGTTTTTTTAGGCAATTCTGATATTTTAAAGAAATATTTACTATTTGATATGAAGTCGACTATCTTAGAATTTAAATCTTTATTAATAGAATAAATTTTATATGAAATTCTAAGAAAAGTCATATAAAAAGTTGTAAATTATAATAATTATATAACACATAACATTTGAATGAAATATATTTAGATTCCCATCACTATTATAATAATTAATATTCATATTTATTTTTTTTCGAAAAAAGAAAAATAGCTCTTTATAATAATTTTAAATATTTTTTCTGTTGCCAATGAGTACTAACCTGCCCTTGAACGATATACAATGAAATATACTAGCCATGCCGTCAAGCACGTTTTCATTCTCCTGTTCAAATGGTGACTGTGATGGAGCTCTTCCACTAACTAAACTTCTACACGTAATAAACGCATGTTATTTTTTCAAATAAATAAAATGTTTAATACGATAATCCAATTTATAATCAGTTATCATTATTAATAAGTGGTATTTATTGTCTTTTTTTTCAATAAATACAAAAGGATATTTGACTTTATAATTACGGTTGATATTCGTATCAAAGTTCAATTAAATTACATATTTTTTCGCGCAAAGCAAAGCTATATAACACAACATCTTGTTATTATTTTATTACTATCGTCAGTTATCTGAAAGCTGCTCTGTGTCATTGAGGAAGTTAAACATATTTTTTTAGTTTTTCTTAAACGAAACGAAAGTACTCATTAATAGTAATCGGCGCGTATTACAAGTGACAAGTAGTGAATATTCCAATTTTAATTATAATTAGTAATCTAATTTTTTTATTGTTTTGGTGAGTAATATTTTATTATTTGATTTGTTTATGTGATCATCTAAAAGTTCAACAGTGACATTTCTTCTTCAAAATGTTTAATATATATACAATTTTAATTATGTTGAAATATTCAACATTATTTAAGGAGATTTTATTATATTTTCTTTAATATTATATAACAGTATTACATTAAATTACAACATTGTAGAGAATTTATTGATAAATTATTTGCATTATCAAATACTTATTATTTGATAATTTCCTGAAATAGTTCTGATATTCATATATAATGTATAATATATTTATTTAATACTTATATAGTATACTAGAATAATAAATTAAAATTCAAATTACAAAATGTCATATACTAGTTACCAATTTTTTTCATAATTAAAGTAAAAATTAATATTAATTATATTATTGTAAATATTTTGAGTTTCAAATTGTTATAAAATATTTATTATATCTTAGAATTTTGTAATGTCTATTTTAATTTAAAATATATAATAATTTCTACTAATAAGAAGGAACGTGTTTTTTCTATTGATTTTTTTCTCAAGTTAAATGACCTAAAAATAATTTATGTAGATGAAAAACAGTGGTCTTATTTTTTTCTAAAGTAAATTCATTATGTGGAGTAATGCGAATTTATATAATTTTATTATATTATTTATAAATATATATGTATGTATGTGTATGTGTGTGTAATATGAATTCATTATTGTACGTATAATAGCATAAATATTAAATTACAATTTTATTCTTTTATAAATTTCATTTATCTATATTACACGATTTTATGATATAAAATCAATTATATATTTAGTTGTTTTTTTTTAAAAAAAATATTAATGTGTAAATATAATAGAAAAAATGACATTTCATTAGAAAATACTATAATTGCTTTGAAAAATATTAGTTGCTTAAATTCATATTGCGAAAATGAATTTTCCATTCCAACCCTCCAATATTTTATAATGTCAATATACTAACTATAAAATTTTAACAAGAAATAATTGATTTTTGAACAATTATAAATTCTTTTAATTTTTATGATTAATTAATTTATGAAAACGTAAACTTTCTATAAAATCAAATCATTTAATATATTGATTTAAGAATTTCATATTTTGTGGAATTTTATGTTGATAAAATATGTTTAATCCCACAACTATAAATCAATATTTAAAATATTTTTTTTAAGAAAAATTAAAGAACATTAAAAATTATTTTAGATGTTCTTCGTCTTTATTATAATTTTATTTAAAAAAATGTTTTCTATTATATTTTTCAAAATAGAAAAATCACAAAATTATTACCGGATTAAATTTTAAATCCTCTTTTATTTACACCTTTTTAATGGAATTTAATATTTGTTTATCTTTATATGATAGTTTATTATTATTATATCATTATTTTTATTCGTAATAAGTATCGAGTTTAAAAATTTTAATTGCATAATTAAATTAAAAAAAATGCTATAAATTTAAAATAGTTTAATACTAAATATACTTTTTAATATTTTTATGTTTACTTGTTAATTTTACACATTTAACGACTTAACCATAAATGATTGGACTTTTATCTGATTTAGAGATTAGATAGTTTAAATATAATATCTAAGGTATTCTTTAAAATTATATTTAAGTAATTACATTTTTGAAATCAAATATATTTAACTGTATTTTTATAAATTGAATATTTCTCGTAAATAGAAAGTTTGATTTATAATATTTAATTCTTTATATCATATTTTTAGATTGTTTCGAAAAATATTTGATTTTTAATTTTATTACATTTTTGGATTCTGTTTTATAAGTTTCAATAAGATTTATTATACAAAATAAATTATAAAAATAATCTTACATTTTCAAATCAGAATTATTTAAATTATATTAAAATCTATAAAGAAATAAAGAATTGCAAATTATATACAATATAGTACAATTTTAGTTTCTGACACAAAGAAGAATGTTTTATGAGCAATTACGATTGTTTATGAATACTTTATTAAATGATGATTAGTTTGTGCGCGGGTGAATTTATGATACATTTTTTTAGATTAAAAATGAGTGCAGTTCGCAGAACAACAACGTTTATTCACTTTTAAATGTCCATTTTATATTAGTGTAGGGAGTGCATGTGATTCAGCATTCATTATTGCATATTTCTATAAAACGAATCACGTGTTTCTAAATTGATTAAACTAATTTGCTTGATAAGTACTTAATTATCTTAGAAATTTTTCGTTGACTTTACTTTTTCAATCTAATTGATAAATAATACTAATTAAACATTTAGTGTGTGATATTATTTTATAAAATATTTATTAACAAATAATATATAAATTTTATATATCAGGGTTTTTTTAAAAAAAAATATTTTATTTGAAATAATAAATTGAACGTTTATTCGTATTTATAAAATCTTTTACTATTTTTTTTGTATTGTGAATTGTATTTAAAATCATTTATTTTATATTTAAGTCAGTTTTAAACATATGCCAAAATCAAATTAAGTTTATTTATATTCTCTAAACGTTTAAACCTTGTAATAGTTTAATATGGAATATTTTAATACAATAACTTATTAATAATTTAAATATATTACTGCGTATGTTACGTGTATAAATGAATATGAGACAAAAAAAATCGTTAGAAAAAGATACTTCGGACGATTTTTTATCGTAAAATCTTTTAAAATCAGTCTTTTTAACTAATTTCAAAAAGTAGAAATAATAATGATTCAATTCATTGTAATAAATAAAAATGTGCGTATGTACCGGTGAAAAACTTTATGAAATATTTTTAATGTATTGTTTGTTTTGAGTGTGGCAAAAAAACATAACTAGTATCTATATTGTGCAGCCAATATTTCGTGATTCATTAATTTTACATACAATGAATTGCATATAAAATTTATTCATGTTTCCTATTTGTTAGCATACGTATTTTTTCAAATAGCTTTTATAAGTCGTGTTAAATTTAAGCAATAGATCTATTTAAATACATAACATTCTTAAATTGAATTTCTACGTGGCCCTTTTACCGATATTAGATGACACACCTAGTAGTACCTTTAAATTTAATCTTTGTTCGAGATCGTATGTAACTGTATTATACTTTCTCTATATAATAATAGTACATTGATTTAGTACTGTAATCATTTTTTGTCTTAATAATCTTATATAATTTTTTTTTAAAAAAATATAGTTATTTTATTACTAAAGTATTTTTTTTTAATGATGTTTATTCAATGAAAATTTAATGTTACTAAAAATATTTTATCGATTTAATTACAAACACAATTAGAAAAATTGACATTTTTTGAGTATTTATATTTCTTTCCGTGAAAAAATAAGATAATTGATTCAGTTTCAGTGTAAAAGTATCATTGTAATTCACTTTTGAAATTGTTTATTGTACATATTTCTATGAATTAGTTTATTTTTGCAAATTTTTTCAAAAGTACAGTTTTAAAAACTAGTAAATGATAAAGTATATGTTTTTAAAAACACAGATGCTTTATTAGGAGTTAATAACGGTCGTTGACTTTGTCGTTGGGTGTTTATTTTTAAACTTAATTAGAGATGCAAAGCATAAAATCATTTTTTATTGTTCGTAAATTATATAATTATGTTAATGTAGAACATTTACATGCCTTCTGTATGTATGTATATACATGTGTATATGTATATTTTTTTTAAAAAAAACTTTCATATTGAAGCAATTGAAAATGATGATGAAAAATCATATCATGGAAAAATATACCACTAGCTCATCTTAAATGTTTTTTCAAAATTTTTTTTTTATTATTTCTTGTCTATTGCTAATCTTACCCAACCCTTATTTCAACTATGCTTTACAATTTCATCCCTCCATATCTGATAGGTTTTTTCTTTCGTTTCTTTCTTCCTCTTGTCATTTTATAATGATTTTTGTCCATTTATTGTCTTCGTATAATTTTTACTAGATATTTTTTTTCATTCACTTGGTCCAAATACATGGCTTTCCAAATGTATATTTTCTAATTTTCTATAGATCGATTAAACATGATTTTAGTTTTGGTTATATTTATGGGTGTATATGTATATAATATCGATTTTGATAAAATTAAAATTGAATAATTAACGAACTTTGAATACATTCTGTTTTATGATGATAACACAGGAAGTTATGTTGTAATGGCAAGCATGTGCAAAACAGAAAGTTTAGTATTTCAACTATTGGACTTTGCACTTTGTTCATTGTTTTATTTCGAAACTAATATGAAATGTAAATGATTTATTTAAATTTTTTGTCTTTTATACATACATACATATATATATATATATATATATATATATATATATATATAATTAGTGTATTATACATAATATAAATTTATAAATATTCATAAAAATGGCTAGTTTTCAAATGGTGATAATTAAAATAACGTATAAAACTGTTCCGCGATTTACCTATAATTAACTTTCTCTCTTGCAATTGCCATATAATAACATGTTTTCTTCGATAATTCTATCTTTTATTGAATTGTTATAGTGTTCATCAACAGTGACAAATGTTACGGTATTTAACTGTTAGATATTCATTAGTGTATTCAGTCATAATTATTATTGCGCATATGTATGCTAGATAGACAATCATTATTATTTTTTATATCAGTTTGTTTTTTATATGATTCTAATTTCTGTTTTTCACTTTAATTGTTATTTTTTATCACCTGTCATGTGTCTTCAGTGAACTTCTTGTAAGAATATTATCTATCTTGTTTTTATCTAGTTTTTATATGTGAATATCATAATTAGTGTCATATATTGTTTATCACCGTTTCTATTTTTAATTTTTTTTTTTTTTGTTAAAAAATATAAACGTTTGTTTATACGTAACGTATTCGTATAAAAATGTTCAGTCAAAAGTCATTTACGTCAACAAGCATTATTTAATTTTCTTGCTAAAGTAGGTATATAAATTAATTTTATTAATTTATTCGATCTTTATTTATGCTATTATTTTTATGTAATAACATTTTATATAGCGATTAAATATTTCGAATAATAATATTTTTGATAATATACGATTTCTATATTTTTATTCTGTTTATTAAACAATAGTATATATTTCTATGAGATTGTAAAAAGATACATACATAGGTACATATTGTATATACATATATATAAAACATGTCGTGTAGATAATTGATAAAAAATATTAATATACTCGTACATATCCAAAAAAAAAAAATTAAATTAGTTTGCTTATAAAATGCAATATTTTAAAAATAGACTTTAATTATATATATGTATATATATATATATATATATATATATATATATATAAAGAAATAGTTTTCTGATTCGTGACTATTTTTATCGACCAAAACTGTGTTAATAACTTGACATCAGGTCTATGGTTTGAAAAATATGAGGTTATTTAAAAGAAACTGTTAGTCAATTTATTTTTAATTAAACAAGTATTCGTTTTTTTACTCAGACACACATACATACATACATACATACATACATACATATATATATATATATATATATATATATATATATATATATATATATATATATATATATTACTCTTAATTGTACTTTGATTTTATTGAAGAACAGTCAGATTTTATTTAAGTGTATGAGTATGTTTTTTTGATAAATCACGTTGGCCAATTTTTTACTGTGCACAAAGATAAAATTTAGGTAAACTATGATTATGCTTATATTTATGTAATTCTAATTGTGATGTTTTTTTAATGAAATATAATGCATGTATGATCATATATAATTTAGTATTGTAAATATTTCATTTTATTACATGTACTTTATACATGCATTCACACATACAAACATATATATATATATATATATATATATATATATATATATATATATATATATATATAATGTATTTATGTTTAGGGTTGCAAATTTTCATAGGTAATAACAAATAGGTAATTGATATTATTCTGGTTATACAGTTGATGAATTTTTTAAAACGATTAATATATTTATAAGATCTTCTAAATAAACATTACTTGAGTACCACTGAATATCTGTAGAATCGCCCTTTACAAAGCTCTCTTAGACGCATGCGTTTTAAAAATGCAGCTGCGTAGATAGTACATATTTCCTACCCCCTGTGAAACCCCCATATTTCGGCTGTAGACTTTCAAACGTCTGTCATGTATTAAAATTCTATCTAGAAATTATTGAAGTAAGACTATTGTAAATGAACGCACGTACCGACTATACAATTTTATTTAATATACAAGCACATCTTAAGACTTCCAATACCTTGTTATGTGTCACGGATATATATTTAAATTACATTTGTCCGATAGGACCCGAAGGCTCACTAGACTTTGAGACAGGTAGGTGTGGTGAGAAGTGCGTTTAGACGGTTATAAAAACTCGAAATTAATGCCATTTGCGAAGTGTCTTCTCCAGTGGTGATTTGTGATTAAAATACTGTGCATTAATTTCACGTGTATTTGTATGCTGTATCTTAAACGATTTTTTTTTATTTTTCGGTAAGACTATTTTGCTAAGATTTTTGGTTTATCTAAATCATTTATTTATTTTATCCATTTATATATATATATATATATATAAAACTCCATTGTGTGTATTGTATATTTTATAAAAGTCGAAAAAAAAATACAGAATAAATTGATATTCATATTTAAAGATAAAATTGCCTCGAAAAATTATTTATATGATAAACGATTTAATTTAAAAAATAAATTCATTGAAGAATTTAATAAGCTGCGTCTGTAAAATTTAACGATTTTGAGTAAGAGTAATTATAATGAATTATAAATATGGTGGTAAGAGTTCTTTGTGTCATTTTTATTTTTTTAATATCTATCTATTCATATATATTTATTAAAACATCTTAATCAAAATTTTATTTATATTTGATAATAATAATTGTTTGTTGTTTATTGAAATAAATTGAATTCGTAACATTTATCCATATCAGTATTAGCAGAGAAATACAAATTAAATTATAACACCGTGTCATTTTATTTGTTAATTTAATTAGTAGATAAATAATAATCTTTATATATTTGTTTTTATAATAAATATCATGTATTTATGTAATCGATTTTGTAGTACCCTTTTTATTTTTTATGTGTGTAAAAATACAAATCAAGTTTAAGATTAGATAATACATATTTAATTATAATTATGCATTATTTTTATATAGGTGTTTATTATATATTAATTCAGAATGATTATTTTTTTTCTTAATAAAAAATCTATTTTGTTATTAAATATCTAATAATGTTGTACTAATCGAGGCCATTTTTGATACAATGTATCGATAAACGTGTACGAATTCTATACATGTATGACGAGTGTCCGTATGTAGTTTATCTTGTTAGTGAAGATCAACGTACAGAATTAAAAACATATCCTATGAATGAAACTCATTTATGAAACCTCTATTTTTCACGGTCACGAACATGATCATTGCACGATTAAAATACAGCATCTGTGTGATGCAATTATGAACATGAATTGACATTCTTTTAAGTGGTTGATAAAAAAACTATTCAGTTTTAATATAAGTCATTTAATTATATTGATTTGAATATGAGTATAAAGTCGTACAATTGCACGACTTTTATATTCAAATCTATGCTCTTTGAAGTACCATCGAATATTCGAGATTACAGTCATTAACCGTTAGAGATTAACAAAAAGATAGAATGGTGTCGAGTTGTTTTGTAAACTGTTTTTTACACGTGAAAGATTCGAAACTTGGCAAATTAACAGTTTTGACATAAAAAAATTCGCTTGTAAAACTCATTGTAGTTATCGACATAAAAATCTTTGCATTTTTATGAATAATTAAAAATATATTACATAAATTCAAGATGACTTTTTTGTAAAGTATTTTTTATATTTGATTTTGATTTTTTTTTATAATTATATACAATTAAATAGAATAAAATATATTTTTTTGCATAAAAGATATTTATTATACAAATGACTAATCATTATGACAAATAATTTTTATTATTGTTCCAAAGGTTAATAGAACTACGTAATATTGTCTCATTTTACATTTTCCTCATATCATAAACGGATGTAATGCGTATACATGTTATTAGTCAAGATTTGATAAATATATATATTATAATGTTTTTATATAAAAACATTAAAATATTTTGCGATTGTTTGCATTTTTCTTTTATGAAGATGAGCGATCAAAGATCATTCTATAATTGAACATAGATACAAATTTGAATAGCACATTGAACTTTGCCAAAAAAAAAAAATATGTTAATACCAATTGGTTTAAGGAATCTTATAAAGTGAACTTTGTACCTGAAACGTATTTTGTAAAACACGCTAAATAGACATTAGAGTTTAATGCTAATACTTTTTGTATACAACATTTGAATTTATGATATAATGGCTAATTTAAGTATTGATAATTCGTATGTAGAGGGGCATAAGTTATTTAATAAGTATTGGCATGAAAATGGGATTTTTTATTACTTTAATGTCAACATTAGGTGTATATAAGCGTTAACAATTATTTTTCGTGTTTGTTAAATGTCATATTGATATTCGTGTTTTAAAATGCTACATTAAATGAGCTTAAAATATGTCAGTGGTCTCATTTATAGAAAAATCAATTTTTTCAAGTTGAATTTTCCTGCTTACTATGTATATTATTTTCTCATGTCTTTATTCACGGGAGAATATCTTGTGTATGTAATATATTTTTATGTTTAATTCGTACTGCTAAATATCTATATATTCAATATTTTTTTATTAAATTGATTACTTATTTAATATGTATATTGAAATTCGTTTCATTTTAACTCCAGAGCGAAGTAAAGTAAATTGTAATTAGTGACATTTTTTTCTAAGACCGTGAAATATTAAAACTGCAATAATAATATTGAAATTTAAATTAGTATAATAAGTGAACTGTCAGCATTAAATATTATTTTGTTTATAATTATAAAAAGTTTATATTTTTAATAACTTCAATTTATTTATATATATAGGGTCATCCAAATATGGCGCCTAGAATTATGTTTTATAAAAAGAAACATGTGTATAGTTTTTTTTTTTTTGTTTCTTTTTAATAAAACACAAATCTAGGTGTCACGTTTGGATGACCCTATACTTCATAAATATTTATAAGTTCTTTACATATTTTCCTATTTCGAATATTATTTAAAAATGACTAGTTCGCATGTCTACATTTTTTACTTATATTTTTTATTAAATAATTATCAAATCATCATCATTATCAGCCTTTCTTTTCAACCAATTCAATGCATTTCTCTTCTAATCCATTCCGATGAATTTACTTATATATCTGTTCCATTTATCTATAGGTCTCTTCATGAGTATTCTTATATATAAAACTATTTGGCTTTTATAAACTCAAAATATTTTTAGGTCATTTATTTTTATTTTAAGTGCAGATAAGAGTGTTTTTATTTTTATTTTTTTATACTTTGTTGAGAAAAACATACTGTGGAATTTTTTGGCAGAAGATTACGTGTGAAAATATATGTGTTGTGTTGCAATCTTAAATATGTTAGGTAATCTTGATGTTGCGACCTTTGTCTTCAGTTTAAATTTGTATGCTTTGTTGTGTAATAGGAATTATTTTTTTAATTGTATACATTTACATGTGTATGCATATATATATATATATATATATATATATATATATATATATATATATATATATATATTTATGGATATTGAATGTATGACAATAGTTATCAATAATTTATCTTTATTTTTTTCAGTTAGTATAATATTTTTTTTATATTCTTGTATCGATTAAAAATGACTCATTATTTAATTGAAGTTTATTTTTATAATGTATTAATCAAATAATAATATTTATATAATTGTTATATAACATTTATTTTAGACTGTTTTTTTTTTAATTAGATTGAATTAAACTTTTTTGTAATTAAATTGAACTTTCCACTGGTTTTGTTATTTGTATTATATTCAGGTATCTTGTAACTTTAAATTTTTAATTCTAATGATAAACAAATATTATATAAACATGCCATTTAAAAAATTCATTTTTTCACAGTACTTTTTTACTAAAGTAGTAAGTGTGCGAATTTATTTGTTAGTGAATATAGGGAAATGACTTTCACTATTCTCGGTAACATTTTTATATATTATTAATTTATAAATCTGAGTGATGCATTCCTTCCGCTTTATTCAATAATGATATAAACGTTATGAAAACTTGTAATGTTGTTATGGTCAATGTGAAAGTGGTTATACAAGTCCAATTCTTATTGACTTTGTTGTAGATCAAATATTTGAGAAAAGTATTCACTGCTCGTTTTAAGATTTATTCATTTTGTTCTATTTTTATGGTATACTTTGATTAGACTATATATTAAACATCATTTTTTTAAAAATATTTCTTTATAATTGTTTATGTGTACTGTTTATTACATTTAGTTAGTAATTTATTTTTATATATTTTTAAATTTTGTTAATTATTTTGATAATACATTATTTTGTGTATAATTGTTAAATATTTAATTTATATACATATACAGATAAATAGCTAACAAGAGAAATTCTTCTTATGTGTAATCAGAATTGTAATTAAATTTTTGTATTGAAGATTATATTTTAATATGAACTAGTTTTTTTAATAATTGTGAATAAAATATATCTTAATGTTTATTTTTTATAATACCATACTAAAGTATGCTTTTATATATCAGTTATTTAAATTACTGAATGTGAGAATATTAATCTATAAATTGATTTAAATTTTGGTATCAAATATTTATTTTTATAAAATGATAAATGTATACTTGATTTCGTAAATTATATATTTGTTATTAATTACAGATCAATAAACTAAAATGGCTCCTAATATAACGAGTGCTCCGACGGGCGTTCTCTCAGAAGACGATACTGAGATAATTGCCGATAATAAAAATGCATCATCCACTTCTGTTCAGAAAGATACTACAGAAATTACAAATGTTCCTCAAAGTAGTCCTCCTGTTAAATTAGTATGGCGGAATATAATTTTATTTGCCTACCTTCATATTGCTGCACTGTACGGATTTTATCTTATGTTTACATCAGCAAAACTAGCAACAACAGCTTGGGGTAAAATTAATATTGAATACAATTATGAAATTCTTCCAAGTCTGAAAATATTTATATAAACGCGAACGTTATTTTTATTACAGCTATTCTTTTATATAAATGCGGTGGATTGGGAATAACTGCCGGTGCTCACAGATTGTGGGCTCATAGGTCATATAAAGCAAAATTACCTCTTAGAATACTTCTTACATTCTTCAACACTCTCGCATTTCAGGTACTTATTAGTCCAGACATATAATTCTGTTGAGTGAGTACGTTATGATGTTGATTTATTATGTTTTTAAGGATGCTGTTATAGACTGGGCTCGCGATCACAGAGTTCATCATAAGTATAGTGAAACAGACGCCGATCCACATAATGCAAAGAGAGGTTTTTTCTTTTCGCATGTAGGTTGGTTATTGTGTCGTAAACATCCAGAAGTAAGCGTAAAAGGAAAAGGAATCGATTTAAGCGATCTTCAGAATGAACCTGTACTTGCTTGGCAAAAACGGCATTATTTAAAAATAATGCCTATAGCATGTTTCATTTTGCCTACCATTGTTCCAGTATATTTTTGGGGAGAATCATGGCAAAATGCTTGGTTTGTTGCGACAATGTTCCGTTATACTTTCACTTTAAATGCTACTTGGCTTGTAAATAGTGCTGCACATTTGTTTGGTAATCGTCCATATGACCGGTAAGATTTATAATTTTATTATCATTATAATATTATTTAGAGAGTAACAGTAGTAACATTAATCATTAAATTTTATATGTATAATTGATTTTATGCAGAAAAGCCAATGAAATATTTGATTTCAGATTTATAAATCCGGCGGAGAATCTAGCTGTTTCGATTATAGCTATAGGAGAAGGTTGGCACAATTATCATCATACTTTCCCTTGGGATTACAAAACTGCTGAACTAGGAAAATACAGTGTCAATTTTACGACGGGATTCATTGATTTTTGTGCATGGATCGGTTGGGCGTACGATTTAAAAACTGTATCTCAGGAAATGATTCGGAAACGAGTGGAACGTACTGGCGATGGGACGCATGAACTTTGGGGTTGGGGAGATCGTGATCAGAGCGAAGAGGAACGACAAGAAGCCACTATTTTGAGGCATGCTAAATCGAGTTAGATATTATGACTTGATGACTTCTCTAACATTAATAATTAAATAGACTATATTTATTGTATCTTTAATAGTTATTGGCATAAAGGTTACTATTTTTTTCAATGATAGAATTGATTATTGAATACCCCTTCACTCAAATATATAATGCTTTTTTTAATTTATGATGGATACACTGAAATATTTGAAATTTAAGTGCTTCCTGCTTATACAGTAACATAATAAGAATTTATATATTTTGATATTAAACTTAATTTGAGTGAAGAGAGGAATGGTTTTTTATGATTATTTAATTATTGTTGGTCCTTTTTATAGAAAAAGTGTCAAGTAAATTTATGTATATAAATTTTGACTATATCCTCAAAACTGATTTTTTTATGTACTTCAATAAACAATATTGAAATGCTAATCACAAAGACTGAATGATCGATGAATTAATTGTCTAATTGTTATAAAACATCTGATATTTTTAGTGCGTATCTTTTACTTATTGAAAATTTTCTTGCAATATACTAATAAATAAGCTTTGATATTAATTTATAGTCTGCTTTGCGTTTTATATCTGATTCATATTTATTTCGAATAGCACTGTATGCTTTTTGTAGTGTTTATAGCTATCTTAATTAAAAAAACATGTTTTTTATTTACAAATTAATTTATTTAGCGTAAATTATGTATTTAATTTGTTATTAAGTTGGACTTCTAAATTAGTGTTCAATAAAAATTTAATCTCTTGCAATCAGTTTAACATCAAACCAAATTTGTTATACATTCCTTTTAATACTGCTTTAATATTACACATTTAAGTTATTTCACATTAATATTATTTATTTATTGTTATATTTTTTCTTCGTAATTCATATAAAGTAATACCAAATATTATTCTCGAATTTTATTTGATTTGGTATGTTAATTTAATTTTGAAAAAATAATAATTATCAAATTAATTAACGTGCATTTTTAAAGAAACGTTAAATTTAGAACAAATATGAAATTGAAAATGGTTATTTTTTTTTAATTAAATATACATATGCAGAGATGAATAAAATATGTGGCATAGAGTTATCAAATTTGGCACAAACTTAATTTGTCTACATTTGAAATTAATACTGATTACCTTTTCCTTTTTGATTTAAACAATAGGAAGTGTGGTTTTATTCATTATCAGTATTTGCAAGAATAAAAACAAATTTTCCTTGAAGTAGCTGTTTTTAAATGAACTATTTTCGTATCAGCTTTACTTCACAAAGTAAAACAAATATATATATGTAGGAAATTGAGATTATTACGAATTATTTATTAAGGATAGGTTATTTCAAATTCTGCAATTATTACTCTATTTGTTTTTTGAAAAATTAATGATATTTTGTGGCTTACATTAATAGGAGCAAAAAAACAAACAATATAAACATTTTTATTTAAAATTTGTGATGGCCCTTTCTGTATTGTGTTTGAACAATTAATAATAGTTTGTTAAAATTTAATCATATTTTACAAATGATAATGTAAATATCATTTGAAAATAGTGTAGTAATATGTATTTAAATTATATTATCAAATTAAAGAATGAATTGAAGTCTATGTAATGCAGATTGTAGTGTTTATATTTGAATTTCTTAAGTGTTAATATATTGATGTATGAACTTACACTTTTGTTTTAAAATTTAAATTAATATGGAAAATGAACTAAATATTGAAAAGTCTGATAAGTAAGGTTAATTTTTTGAGCTACTGAATGATAACTAAATGAGAACTGATGTAATAATAAATATATTTATTTTGTAGAGTTATGTGAATTAATAATTAATACCACACTCATTTTTTAATATATATTAGAAAGCATGTGTTGGTGATTTTTGTATACTTAAATTATGTTAATATATATTTTTTTAATGTTAAAATGAAACTTGAAATTGAACATTATAAAAGTATAAATTTATAACTTTTTTTTAAAAAAATAAAAAGTACTTGTTATTGTGATCATCCTCTCATATTTAGTTTCAATTATATTGGAAAATTGAATTGAGAAACGTTGAGTAAGAATAGTGTAAAGTATTAAGTATTGAAAAATGAATAAAAATAATTTATCTGTTAATTAAATATGTTTAATTGTCGTCAGTGTAGAAATTTCAAAATACTTTTATAATATATTAAAAGAAAGAAATAAGCCTTAATCTAAAAAGCACATTAAAAATGTTATTTACGTTTTTAATGTTATTGAAAAAGCAGACAAATTGAATTTTAAAATTAGAGTATCGAATTTCTTAAATTGATACTATTTGAAAATTACATAATTTCTTATTAATTAATATAACTATCAGTATTTTTTAGTGTCCATATTTGTTATTATTGAACAGAAGAATATATGTATAGAATATTAAAAAAATTTAATATAGGATTGAAGAATTGAAAAATAAATAGTGCAGTTTAGTTATTGCACAAAAATATTTCGTACAAAATGTGACTATGAATAGATTTTTACTATTATTTCTGTTTTGAAATTGTGGCGAATTTATTTGTACACAATTGAATTATCATACCAACACCATAGTATGTTAAAAAAAGATCAATAATTACTTATTGGTTTTGTTTATTACAATAGAAAGTTAATATAGATTTCAACAGCAATGTTATCGTCATCAGAACGCCTAGATTATATAACATGACGTTCTGATAATAGTATATTGCCATCGAAGTACGTATTAGCTTACTGTTATGAGCAAATAAAGTGAACAATAAGTAATTATCAAATACTTTAATATTTTGTAGTGTTAGGGTGATAATAAATTTGTGTACATTTTTACTGTTACTTTTGAAATAGAATTGTTTAAGTTAAGTACCAGTGTTAATAAATAAAACCAAAACGTCTCTAAAGGCAAAATTTTAGATTTACAAATATTGTATAGTTTACAGTTAGAAATATTTAAATTACCTAAGTACTGTTTATGTTGTTACTGGATAACATGTTTGCCCAAAATTATCTATTTGGAATATTGCAGGTAAGATTTAGAATTTATTTAACAGTAAATAAAATATAGGTTGTATAAATTATATTCAAATATACGTTCTTTTATTTACTAATAAATTCGTGGTGCAAAAAACAAACTGTTTACGAATGAAAGAAAAAAAATAAGATATGGTAAAGTAAGATTCTTAAACAAATCCTGTTAAATAAAATATCTAAATATAAAATTTGTGTAATAGTTCGTTTTGGAAATTTGCAGATTATTTATATAAAACATATCATATCCTAAACTAGAAACATTTTAAATATAAACATGTTTAACGATAAAGTTTTTGCACCGTTTATTATAGAGATGTAACACATTTATATTTTCATCTCAATACATTTTTAAACGAAAGGAGAGTGTAAATTCATATATTTATGTAATGAATATATACATGTATTTGAAATCAACCAGACTTTTTATTACCTGTTTTTAAATTTTCTTGAAAAAAATGTTTTATTTTAATATTGTTTTTTTTAAATACTAGGTTATTAATTCATAAAAGCAATAAAATATTTTCGAAAAAGTGTATTATCAGTGATAAGAGGGATTAATTTGAAAAATATTTACAAACTTTTTTTGTAATTCTCGTTAAGTTTATAGGTGTTTAATAAATATTATAGTTGTGACTTGTTTAATCCAATGGCTGAAAGTCAAGGTTATTTAAACAATATTTTTTTATATATTATACAAATATATTGAATACAAATAACGAGTCTTATTATTTATAATCATTAAATAAATTTAAAGAAATAGTACTAACTTACATCACGTAACCGACAAAAAACTTCAATTACATACTATTTATATTTTTCATAATCTAAATAATGATTTTCTGGTAATCTATTATCTTCAGAAAATGCTGCATTATTCAAACAAACTTCAATTGGTAAACCGGTTTCGACTACTGTGCCAATTGCTTTTTTAACGGTTTCACTATCGATGGTCCGTAGTTCAGATGCCCAACCGATGGCAGCCCATACACGAATAAATGTTGTAGAACAACCATTTCCGTACGATCCATATTCACCACTTTGATAATCCCATGATAATAGGTAATGGTACAGTGGCCAGTGAGTCTTGTTAATCAAGAAGACTAAATTTGAATCGGACGGGTTTCTGAAATCATTTGTTCAATAATATATATCATTTGATAAATAAATATAATGTTGGAAATTTAAAGATATTTTAAGTCACTGCATTTCTGTACATAAACGTTAGTATGTATTTGACTAAATAAGTTTTAAAGAAAACAATTTGTTTATTCTTTGTTAATTATCGGTAAGATATAAATATACATTATCAGAAATCAACAGATGTTATAATAAATTAAATTAAATAACAAATTAATTAATTAATATAATTTGGAGAGTACAAAAAATAAATGCATATTGAATTGCAGTTAAAAATATTATAAATATTAATTTAGTTTATTTTTTTCATGGTTAATTATTATTAATTTAAAAAAGTAAGTAAATGTTTATTAAACTAATAAGATGTTATTTAATAAAAATATATTTACTTGTCTTCTGGTCTTATACCCCATACGAGTGTTGCGCTGTTAACTAGCCATGATGCATGATGTGTGATTAAAAGTCTTAAAATTCCAGTTACTAGAAAACTATTTAAAATAGTTTCACCCCAATACTCAGCAGGAGCGTTAATTGGTAGTAAAAGAGTAATAATTATGTACAATAACCAGTAATAACTGAAAAATATTAAAATAATTATACTGTCAAGAAAGTTAAAAAATAAATTATGGTATTTGGTATGCATTATAAACATATATTTGGATAAAAATAATACATAAAATTTATTATTCAATCTACGTTTTAATTTGGTTCAAATATTTGATTGTGTTAATTCATATTTTAAATATTAATATTTTTAATTATAGATAATTATTTTGCTATTCAAATAAATTTCAGATATAAATAAAATATAGAAATGTTTATTTTCAATATATATATGAATTTTATATAAAAATAAAACAATACTTACTTTTTTTGAAACATAACAATTTTATCTTTTTCAATATCTGTCATATCGATTTGTTTTAAAAGTTCTTCATCTTTGGGAGTCGATGCTTCTAAATTACTTAAGAAATGTGCGTAGAGAAATCCTTTTTTTGGATTAAAAGGATCATTTTCAGTTTCAAAATGCTGATGATGTAAACGATGTTTTCGAACCCACGTATAAATTGAACCCTGAGAAAATGTGTATATTAATTGATTTTTATAAAAAGTTATATTTTAATAATTTATATACAATATTTTATTTGAAGGTTTTGTTTTAAAGTACTATGTATTTTTTTTTGGATTTTCAACTATGTTAATAAAATATGAAGTTTCCAGTTAAAAGGGTATTGTTTGATAGAAATCTATTATTTTTGATGTAAATAGTCGATTTTTAATGGATAACATCAATGTTTGGGACTTTCGATTTTTTGTTCAAAATTTACCACGACCTATAGTATGGAAAATTTGATGAAAAATCACAATTTCTTAAAATCCATTTTTATGAGTTTATATATATTGTTTTATATAAAATATGATATATCATTAATAGAAATACTAATTTTATGTTATATTTTTAAGAAAAAATCGAAATCGTGGTATTTTTAAAAATTTTTTTTTTCAGGAGCATAAATTCTTCTTTGCATTTATGCTTTTATTAAAATAATTCTATACTGTTTACTGATTAATTTCATTTTTATATATAAATAAAATAAAAAAATAAACATATGCTTTAAAATATAATTATGTGCAAGTTTTAACATCCTATGGTTTTTTACAATTTAATTTTTTTTCAACAAACATCATAGAGTAAAAATTAAACGAAGGATTCGACAATATATTTTATTAAATGCATGGATACTATTTGTGCTATGAGATATTAAAGCGTTTCATTGATTTTTTAAATTTCGAATCAGCAAATTTGTTCTTAATGCATTTTATTTTTCGATGACACTATCGTTCAAGGATTATCTCTTCAAGACCTATTCTAATTACTATATCAATTTCACATTTTCATTATGGCTGAACTATTCGAATAATATTCTACATATATACGGTTTAATATGCATAAGTACACTGTCGGACTCTTATGAATATTCATTGAAGACCAATGTATATATTTAGAAAAATGAATAATGCGAATATGCCTTTACGAAGAATTTTACATAAAAGAATGTTTTTATTGTTTGGTAATTTTTGATTTAATTTCTTTTTATCAGTACGACGTGTTTTAAATAATCGGTATTTTAGACATTTTTTTAAAAATAATAAATAGACTTCTTAAAAATTGTTATTATTATTTGTAGATTATATCATAAAAAATATTGTTTAATATTTATTATTGTCTAATAAAAATCTTAATTCGCAAAGAAATCTCAGCCTAGTTCATTTCTATTTAGTTTTTTAAATAATTTTCATTAATTATCAGAAATATTGATATTCATTTCTTATATAAATAAATAAATATATAAGTACATCAAAGTACATGAATATTGTAATTTATACATAGAGTAATACGTTAAGCAATGTCATCATGACTTTTAACATTGTATTGTATAATAAAACTGAATTATTCAAAGTAGCAAATATTACATTTACGAACAGTTCAAAAATTCTCATTACAATTCATTGTCAACTGATTTTACTATGTTTAAGAATGATAGGTGAGAATTTGACTTTATTTATTTGGCAATTATTTTGTCATATAAAAAATGGATATGTAGTTCAATTTTTATACAAATTTATATGTGAGAATTAAAAGTTATTTATTTATTATATGTGACAAATTTAAACACAATCCAAACATAACTTGTATTAAACAAGTATTTAATAATATACTAAATGTTTTTTTTCCAAAAAATATAAATGTTTAATGAATTTTATTTCTTTGAATGTAAATTCAAATATGAGGTTATAAGTTAATAGCTGATTTGCTAATAAAATTATATATATATATATATATAAATATATATATATATATATATATATATATATATATATATATATGTGGTTTTGTAAATTCTCTGAAGTACATAAAAAGCCCATATAATAAAACAAAAAGATATTTTGTTATGAGTATTAAAAACGTATTTTTTTATAGTTTTGTACTTTGAATAGATATGGCGATTAAAAGATAATAAATTAAAATATACTTACAGTTCCTGCTAAAGTATGTCCTATCATTAATAACATTCTTAGTTTTGAATTTGCTGTATATGTTTTGTGTGCCCATAATCTGTGTGCTCCAGTGGTTATTGATAAAATCGACCATAAGCAAATAAGTAGAGCTAAAAATCATCAAATAATTTTGTATATGATATACAAGAAATGAATTTTTTTATAAAAAATGTACAAGTTTTATGATTTACCAAATATTAATTACAATTTTTAAACGATAAATACCAACAATAAACAATAAGTCTTTATAAGAAATGTAAATATTTATAATATATATAAATATAAATAAATTTATAAAATTTTCAACTAATATGTAATTTCATAATTTCTACATACTAAAAAATAAAGTAGACCAATAAGCTTCAGTGAATGCGACATATATTGCCCATGGGGATATTAAATGTAGATATATGCTAAACAAAATCGTTGGCCAGTTTTTTTCTGGTTTTTGAGACTCTGACTGAAGTTCATCCTTGGCTTTTTCTTCGTTTTCGATTACGTTGCTTGAAGGTGCTGGTTTTACGCCGATTCCAGTCATCTAGACATGCAAAATCATACTTCAATCTGAATTGTAATAATTATATTTATTTATTAATTTTATTTGATTTTTTGTACAGTTTTGTTATATAATAATATAATATGATCTCCATCTTCAAATAAATAATATAATCGAGTTTTAATTAATGCAATTTATATACAGCATAATTAAAAGTGTTTCAATTTGATACCAGATAATAATAAGTTTTTGTAACCTGCTTTAACAAAACCATAATTATATTGCTTTTTTAAAATTAAATTATATTTGTAGATAAAAACTTGTTTTTAAGAACATATTAATCATTCTCCGTCGTAAACTTTTGTCAAGGTTTTAATAAATTTAATAGGTTAAATATATATTAATTATGCCCTAAATAGATGAAAATATTAAAATATTGTGACATAAAAACATTTTATTATCATTTATATAGGGCTATCCAAATTAAATTTTTGTTTTATTAAAAAGAACCAAAAGGAACTATACACATGTTTCCTTAAACACTACCTTAAATACATGTTTCTTTTTAATAAAACACAAATCTAGGCGTCACATTTGGATGATTTTATATTTCCATTCTTTTCATCAATTGAAAAATCAGTAGTTGTAAAATATAAGAAGTATATTTCAAAGGTTTATAATCAAATCAATGTTAATGATAAATAAATTATTTACAACGAATTTGAATAACCGTGAAATATTTAAATCGTTTTTTGCACGTTAATCAAAATATTATAAAAATAACATAATATTTTAAATAGAAAATTGTTGTATACAAATGTATTTAACTGGTTTGATGATATTTAAAGTCTAGTCAAGTAATTGAACACTAATATTTATTAATGGAAAAATCGACGAAGTTAAATAATTAATTATTAGAATTAATATAATTAGAATTTAAAATTGTAAAAGTATTTTTGTAAGAATTAATTTCTTGTAACAAATTAAATAGTAATTCTATTCAAAATGTATATATATTTATGTGTGTGTGTAGATATCTACATTTTATTAATAAAATATATAAAAATCTCTTAAAATCCAAAAATAAATAATTTACACCCACATTAATACGGATCATGAACATATATGCTAAACTTCTATATTAATAAAATATTTATTACATTCTGAGAAGAATATTAAACGTAATATTCAATTTCAACAACACTTTCTGCAACTTTGTTAGTGTATTCTTCGCCTTTAGCGAAAATAATACTTGACACTATTTCATAAAATATTCTTATGTAATAGTAAAATTTTGATTGGAGGTGAAATTGTATTATTAAGTGTTCATTAAAGAGATACATTTTTCGCAAGAATTTCTTTAATAATATCACTCATATTAATTGATATCTAAACAAATTATTTTCGTATGAAATACTTGAATCTCAAATATGAATTTCTGTTGTAATTAGTAAAAATAATACTTTCTTCCTTTCGTGTATTTGGAAATAGAAAATGCTTAGTATCTCGAATTAGATCTTGTAATTAGATTATGAAATAAGTCAGCGTTTTTATTTTACTTAGAAAAATATTTAGGTAGTGGCCTTTAATATACAAGTCCATTTATTACTTATTAACTAAATATATTTTATATGAAAATATACGAATTTTTCATAAATAATTAAACATAGAATTCCTTGGAAAGTTTAGTTAATTTCAGTAACAAATATCGTTGAAAGGAAAAAGAGAGATTATTTATTATTCAATAATTTGTTAGTTTGGATGTTGGATTGTATAATGTTTGAGTTTTTTAATAGTTTCGACAAATATTAATTAAATTTTATGTCTCTAATATTTACATATACAGTTATTATTTATCAATAGAAAAAAGTATTATAAATTTAAGAATAATTAATGGTTGATTATTTTCTTTCTATTTTTGTATGTTATAAGTGTCATCTGAATTTAAAATCTTGTAGTTTATGATATTTTATAAAATATGTTCTATTTATAATATTAACAACTTTAGGTAGTAGTTTTATTTAATTAATTGTGTTTAGATTTGGTTTCTTGTCATTAATTGTATATTTATTTTTATTTTAATTCTACTTTTTTACCTGCATAAAAAATAAAACATTAAAATACGTTGTTACTCCATAACTATAAAAGAATAGAAATAATAAATTCATTTTTATTACTGGTTTGTATAAAGTTCTCTTTTTTAATCATACAATTGTTAGTTAATTAGTTGTTTGTTAATAGTTATAAAATAAAATGAAGGTTAGTACAAATATACTAGTATATAGAGTATAAATAGTAATTAGTGTTTATAACAAACATATTTGATTTAGTTTTATAGTTTTTCAAACATCTAAATATATTTTTATCTATTAAAATTATAATAAATAAAAATTTGAAAGTTTATCTAAGCATGAAATCAAATATCAGCTAATCAACTTATTAAAAATGTAAGAAATATCAAATTAATTACATATTTCGTAATTGGTAATATGCGTTATGACTATTAAATAATAAGCATTTTGAATATTTAATTTTAAATTCAACAAATGTTGTTGTAATATATATATATAATGTTAACGAATTTATACAGTATTATAAATTATATTTATCAGATATTATTCAATGACAAATTAAAATAAAAAACGACGAAAATATTTTAATAAATAATTTTTTTTTAGTTAATAAAGGTCAACGTTAAGAAATTTAAATTTTTTTAAAAATTGAAGAAATGTTTCTAAAGATTATATTATATATTTAACATATTGTTGTCAATGAATTGCATTAAATTATTCCAACTTTTAAATATATTTTGTGTTATTGGATGAATTCAAAATGACTAATTATATCTGTAAAATCACTTATTTCTGATAACGATTTACTACTAGTCTCTAATGGTGAAACTTTCGCGAAAGTAAATTTTTGTATAATATGGATTTAATATTTTAGTATTAAGGTAATTTATGTAGTTCTTTGAAACTATTGTTCATTTATAATTATATTATTTGAATTTCTAGTGTAGAAAGTCTTAAATTATCATTGTAATTATAGAGTTTGTGGTACTGATATGAATTTATTATTTGGAATGTACGGGTTATTAAATTTGAATATTCAAATCTTTTTAAACACATACATACATACATACATATATATATATATATATATATATATATATATATATATATATATATATATATATATATAGTTAATTATTTTTTAAAAAGAAATTAATGATAAAATAATATTTTAATTTCTAGCGATTATTAAATAAGAACTTTAATTTAATTTCAATTTATTTACAATATCGTTTAAGTAAAAACATAAATTATAAATATGAATTACTTTTATTTCTAAATATTTATCTTATTATCAAAAATAATTATTTAATATTAATATTCATTTATATTATTTAATAATAATATTCTTTTAGGAATTTATTCATATATATATATATATATATATATATATATATATATATATATATATATATATTATTTTTGAAAAATATAATTATTTAATTTTTTTATGAAATCAATAAAAATGAGCTTTAATATTTGAAATAATTAAATTATCGTTTTCAAGAATAATATAAAAGATACTACAATTTTTCACATATTAGTAAAGTAATTAATATAATAATTAAATTCCAAAAAAAATAATAGTTTATCCAATTATAAAGTAATCAAATAAGTGTTAAAAAAAACTCAAAGCTCACCTTTTTTAAAAAAATATTTATTCACTTAACACTATGTATAATAAAAGCACTAGCACTTAAAGCCAACGATTAAATCGACATTCAAACTGTGGCCGATTAATTACAATTGTTAAGTGTAAATGTAATGTTACTGTTTTCACCATATGAAGAAAAAGATGTGTCCCCACTATTTTGTCGTAATAAATACGTTGTAATGAATTTACAATGGACGATGGTTTACCATGCTCGAAAGATGTATTGGCCTTTAAATATATTTCACTTGTAATCAGTGGAAAAATAGATTTTTATAATTCAAATTTCAATAGATTCAAATATTTAGAGTATCATTAAAAAGAGGAAATTAATTTGTGAATTGCAGTTCAGGACAGGTTTTTTTTATTAATTCGATTTAATGATTTTTTGGTTCTTTATGTTTATTAGTTTTTAATTAATATATTGAAATAAATTCATAGAATTTTTTAAGATATTTTCAGATTATTATTAAAATTATATTTTTTACAAATGACTATATATATATATATATATATATATATATATATATATATATATATATATATATATATATATAAATGTTCTATATACAAATTCTAAAAATAATTAGTAATTAAATATTAAAAAACTATTGTTTTCATTCGTCATTGTCCAAGATGAATACCTTTTTTTTAAAAAAAACAATATCAAATATATTAACATTGAAAGTATTTTTTTTGTTTGATTGTATCAATTAATTTCAAGTGTCAACAATGTATTTAAATAATAGCTTATTAGAATTATTTTGAATATTGAGTCAATGCCGTTTGGAATAAATTACGATTTTTATACATGGAACATATTTAAGTATGAAAACTTTAATTATTTTTTATTGAAATTATGAAAACATTCAAAGGGAATAATTTATATTAACCATAATTTTTGGACGCGTCCCCAGTTGGTGGATAGGAAAATGTCTTCCAGATATGGATGGAAGCAGGGAAATAAAATACTTCTTGTGGATCAACAGGAACTTGAATGGCTATAAATAGTATCATTTTTTAAATTATTTTAATTTTATATTCGTTGCAATTAAAAATATAACCTCACTCTTGTTAAATTTATTTTCTGGATATTTATTTGTATAAATTCAAAAAGTTCTTTTGCGAATTTGATTGAAAATTTCAGGATTAATAAACTAGAATTAAAAAAAGTAAGGAAATCCATGAATTAAAAAGAAAACAATAGTCAATTATTTTATTAATTATCAAATTAAATAGTATTGGTGCATTTCTTATATTGTAATGCCAGTTTAAACATAAAATTCTCTTGGCAGGGACATTGTGATTGGGTCAATTATTTGGAAAAATATAGAATTATTAAACACAACTATTTTATATATATATATATATATATATATATATATATATATATATATATATATATATATATATATATATATAATGAAAATCCAAGATCACATTAGTCCCTTAGTGACATATTTTTAATAATTTAAAAATGCATATATTTATTACAGAATTAAAAAAAATTATATTATATTGAAATAATTTAAGATTATGGAAAATAAAAAAAAATGTGTACAATGCGTTTGCTTCCTTTGCAGTATTACGATAGCTTGGCATTATTTTATATTTTAAATAGTTTTACATTATTTTGCGTTACATTCATATTACAAAACCTGTATGCCAGAAATAATTTCTACCAATGACATTTCAATATCCAGTTCTACATATTAGTTCACATCATCGAAATTATTCTCAGAAAATGAAGAATTGATATTTTTTCCTCGAATTTCCATACAAATATATAAGCGTAGTATTGTATTACACATAAATCTGGAATTGGATCATTCGATTTTCATAATATTACAGCTATTATTTCTATGAAATTTGATTATTTTATATACGAGATTATCTCGATTTATAAAACTGGATTATCTTCTAATTAATATCTTTTTATTTGTTTATAATATACGTTGATATTTTGCAAATAAGTTTGATATATTATACAATAATGCTCAGGCAGTCCTTGATTAAATATTTTTTGTTTGATTAAATGATCTGCAGACATTTCTTTTACTAACATTAAAATATTTTAATTGGTCCATTAGTGAAATGTACACAATTTTCAAGCAAGAGTAATTAAGAAATACAACTGGATGAGAGGAAAAAGTTACAGTGAACCAATGGTAGCTTTTTTTTTTTTTAAAAAAAGATAATATTTTAGAATTTTTATATGTAATTATAACAGTACTTTGGATTTGTTTTCTACATTTATAGTATTTATTAAGTCATATTCAGATAACATGTCAGATATATTTATGTATTTATTTTAAATGTTAAAATGTCATATTCTCTATGCTAGCAAAAATAATATTTTCATTTTCATTATCTTATTTATTTTATTACATATTTAGTTTCAATGTGATCTTTGCAAAATAGTTTGCATAAAAGCCATACGAATATCTAATTTCATACAAAAATACGTTTTATTATAGGATTTATTTACTAGTTAGATAATTGGTTCAGGTATGTGAAATTTTATCAATTAAATATATATTTAAATTCAGAAACAATTTAATACTGTTTAACAAAATATATATATATATATAAGTTTATTAGATAAATTATTTTAAAATTGTAATAAAATTAAATTTGAACATATTAATAATGGAACTTTAAATTAATGATAACATATATATATATATATATATATATATATATATATATATATATATATAATGTAAATATTTTTTTTATCATATTTTTGAGTTGTATAAAACTACTAATTTTTAGACAGTAAATCTTAAATTTAATTCCAATACTTTTTTTGAGTGCCGTTTTTGAAAATCTTAAAACACATACAACATTTTCATTCATAAATTTAAACATTCAATTGCGGCAGGAAGTCAATAAGCTTGTATATATTATTTTTTTATAGATTAGATTTGATGAATATTTTTTCCTTCATTTTTTTTTTAAATTAAATATGTACATTGATTTTATATTTCTTTCAATTACTATATCAATTCTTATAATTTTATAATAAAATAGTTTAACCCTTTGAATTGCTGGAAAACTGATTTGTTTATATAAAAAAATACATTTAAACATAAATATTCTAAAACTGTTGGATGTTTAAAGAGTTAAGATAAAAATCATTTCTATTTATATTAATTTAAGAATAATGATTTATATGATATAATTTTCAGTAATTTTTTTTTTTTTGTAATAAGTTTTTTTTAAGAATATGTAAACTTTTGGCCAGATAAGTTTATTGTAATGAGTTAGTTAAATTCTTAATAATTTTTGTCTTTCATTTCTTTTTAATTATCATAAAGGATAGAGTTTAATATGCATTGAAAATGTTATATTTTTTGTAAAAAGGAAATAAAATTCTATTTTTTAATTTATGAATATTCAGGATTAAATTCATACTTAATTTCCTTATATTATTATATAATTTATAAAAACATATACAACGAATAATATATTTATTTTTTAGTTGATCTGTAATTTTAAATACATATACTTAAATATACATATAATTTTCTTTTGTATCTACTATAACAAATAAAGAATAGTTTTCATCTTTTGTTCTATGACTAAAAGGAAAACAGATTAAATGCCTAACTTAAATACTTAAGTGATACAGAAATAATAAAGGAAATTTTTGTACAAATATTTAATGATAACGATTCTCTTTATAAATTTGTTATAAATATGAAACGAAACAAATACATTTAATTTATGTATGGAAAAAGATCAACGTTTATTTAACTTTATCTGTCATATTTTCTAATTCAGCTAGATCGTGTTTTTCGATATCGGCGTCGCCGTATCCCCACACGTTCATGTGACTACCGTCGCCTGAACGGGCGGCTCTCCGTGCTACCATCGATGGCGAGACGCTTTTCCGATCGTACGCCCATCCGATTTTCGCGAAAAAATCGATAAACGCCGTCGATGGATTAAATGTGTAGAAACCGAGTTCGGAAGTTTTGTAGTCCCATGGGAAAACGTGATGGTAGTTGTGCCAACCCTCACCGAGGGCGGCTATTGCGACGGCTAAATTTTCGACAGGGCTTATATATCTAAAATAGAAACATTTCTAATATTATTTCATATGTCCGGATACATTTTTATTCCTAACTGTATTTATGTTGGTTCGTTTAAAGTTTTTTTTTTTGATAAGGGTTTCAAACTGTCTCAATATATATTTTATTTTATATTCGAAGTACTGTGAATTTCGAAAAAAACTTGTTTTGATTTCTAAAATATTAAATGACAAATATTAAATAAAATTATAATAACTCAGACCAAAGTCACTTTATTCTGTTATTAATAATGAAAGTTCATAATCAATTGCGTTTGAAAATCGATAATTGTTTATACTTACCTATCATACGGACGGTTTCCCCACATATGTGCTACACTATTCACGAAGAATGCAATATTTAACGTGATGCAAAATCGACAATTGAAATTAACAAAGAACGAATTCCATAACGTTTCGTCCCAGAAATAAATTGGTACAAATACTGGCAATCCTATTACGAGTAAGGCGAACAATGGAATGTAGATTCTAAAAAAAAAAAACGTTCAGTATAAAAACTAAATGTATATAACATATAATAAATAATTTGTAGCAAAAATCTTTTTAATACCTTTTCTGCCACATAACAATTGGATCTGCTTCGAGATCACTCATATCGACTGCAGCTCGTTTCGCTACAACATCTGGATGGGGTGTTAGGAAAAGCCATCCTACGTGCGCGAAAAAAAATCCACGTTTCGCATTATGTGGATCTGCATCTGTTTCACTATATTTATGATGTACTCTGTGGTCTAATGCCCACGTGTATACGTCTCTCTGAAATTAAATATCACTCAGTATACATACATGTGTGTATGTTGTAACTTAAATGTAGATTTAAAATTTATTTTCTAAACATTGTTCAGTCAGGCTCTGTTCAAATTTTATAATTAAATACTAGTTTAGGTAATAAGAAAATTTTCAATTTATGCAAGTTTATTCTTATGTATAAAACTTACTTGCCCGGTTATAGTGAAAAGAAAAATTAATAGGAGTCGCAGAGGCCATTTCGCTTTGTATGCTCGATGGGACCAAAGTCGATGTGCTCCTGCTGTAATTCCGAAACCAGATGTGTATACCGTGATGAAGGCTAAAAAATATAAAATAGTAAGTACATTGTTTTTATTATATAATTATGATACTATATATAAATACCTTTTAAATAAATTAATTTTTCATAACTAATTATCTGTACTTTTTTATATTATAGAATTAATTATTAACTTATTCTATATTTAAAAATGATAAATTCAGTTCGACTTGTTATATATAACACTGTATCACGAAATATGTCATACCTAATATGATATTTTCATTCGATTAAAAAGTATTTATAATTGTTAGACACTCTATTCAACATGAATTAATTCATTAAAAAGCTTGAAATTGTTTTTGAATAATGAAACGAATTTCGAACGATCTTTTATAAATAATAAAATATAACAATAGACATTTTTCGTCAATCGTTATCGATTTCGTTTGATTAATAAATACTTAAGGACAGGAAACATCGCGTGTGATATTTTTCCCTAAATGCCATTTCTTGTTCACGGATCACGGTTTCAATCTACGTGACAGTTCCATTATTATTCAATGTTTTTAATTAAAATTTGTAATAAGACTAGCGTGTGTTTTTTCTTGACGTAAGTGTCTGTAATTTCGTTACATATTTGATAAAAGTAGATTGAAGTGTATTAAAAAAAACTTTTAGCGAAAATGTTATGAATGTAGATATAGTCTAATAGATTTGCTAGAAAGTTAGTGAGTGAAAAAGTCTAGATATAAAATATTAATGGACGAACTTTCATACCATTTTAATATTTTATTTCGTCCATAAATTGTTCTTTAGTAATTGTTTGATTTTTCTCGTAAAACTGGTTTTGATATATATTATTTCTTATAAATTTTTGCAATTAAGTTTAAAAATGATTTTAGAAAAAATATTTTTGTCAAGAGATATAAATATTACGTTTCTTAAGCAAATTAAAAAATGTATGAATGAAATAATAACATCTAGAGTCCAATTAAAACTATTTTCAATAAACAGATTTATATAGTTATCATAAAGGAATAGAATGATTTCAAAATTTAGTTTTAACAAAATTAAAGGTTTAAATATATACTACTTAAATTATTCAAAAGAGAAGTGTTTTAGATTTAAAATATTGAGGTTTCAGAAAATGTTTTTCGTTTAGTAGATAATAACTACTGTTTATTTTTTTTATATTATCAAAACTTTTCGTACGATGTACTGATTTAAAAATAATCAACACTAAATCAGTGTAATATAATTAATCATGTTTCAAAATTGCTCGTAATATTTTTTGTGATAAACTTTAGATTTTCACACAGGGGATTACTTCACAAGATTTTATAAAAAAATTCTACAATTATTTAATTTCTCCGTTTTTATATATTTTGTAATTAGAACATAAATATAGGATCATCCAAATGTGACGCCTAGATTTGTATTTTACTAAAAAGAAACATGTGTATAATTTATTTATTTATTTATTTTTAATAAAACACATCCAGGCGTTACATTTGGATGACCCTACACATAAAAAAAACGTTTCAAAGGACTATGATAATAAATATTAATCAAAAATGAACAATAGTTTAAAATAAAACATAGTTATTGAACTCATAAAATATTATGATATCAAGAGAGTGATTCTCTTTATAACATTTATTTTATTGTTATATTTTCGTTATTTGATATCTGTTTGAATAACAATGATTAAAATTAATATCAAATAATAATGAGGTGTGCATGGATCAGTCAAACAAGGTAATAATTTTCTACATTTCTGTAATTGATTTATTCTACATGAACTAATGTTTACATACTACTATTGCACAGGATGGGTACGAGAATGTATGTTTACCCACACACACACACATGTATTTATTCAATATTGATTCTCGTTGTCATTAGTGTCAAGTTCTACTGACATAAATTGTATGTCATGTTTTATATATATACATATATATATATATATATATATATATATATATATATATATATATATATATATATATATAAATGTGTGTATGTACGAAGGGGAATAGTTACTAATATAAAGAGCAAGAGAAAATTTTTCATTATAATGAAAATACCACTGTTGCCTTTAAGTAAAGAACGGAGTTTTTCTTTGTTTATGGTATGGAGTCACGCACTTTTGTCAAAACTTGCATAATAGAACATTTGCAATACGTACGTATGTTCTCTCCTCTTTGATTTATGTATACCAATAACGGAACATATTCATTATGTGTGACTTTTTAAAACAATGTATATATATTAATTGTTAAAGATATTTATTGCAGTTCATTTATTATGCTTACTATGTACTCATTATTCTTCTACACTTATTTAAAAATAAAATATGAATTGCTGGAACGTTAACGAAACTAAAACGTGCATATTAATAGTGTATTATTAACGGCGATCTTAACACAAACACTTACTTCATGTTCCAAAAAGTTACGTTACTGATTATAGAATATTTTTAGATATGTGTTATACTATGCTTGCGTGATTTTTACTAACAACTTACGTTCCAGTATTAAGTTTCGTGATTTTGAAATGAAGATTTTGAGTACGGTTGGTGAGAGGAAACATTTGCTTATTTTTCAGATTGATAAACATCAAAACCAGTAGTCTTATATGTGTATTTCTTTTTGTTTGTTTTTTTTACGTGGTAGATATATATATATATATAATATTAAGATGATGTTATATAGCAAATTTCTAAAAAAAATTTTTAATGTTTAAAAGAAATTCCTCGTTTTTTTAACCCTTTAACTGTTTATGTCGAGTATACTCGTCAGAGCGAAACGAAAATTTTTCGCATAATGTCGAGTATACTCGTCGTGAAGATAAAAAAAATCGCATTCGTATTATTATTAAACGAATCAACTGTAATTTTTTTCCCCTGAAAAAGGGCAAATAAAGATCTTTTAAAAAATGTACATTTTAGAATATTCGTTAGTCTGGCAACCTTATTTATTTTAATACACAATAGCTTGTATATTTTCTAAAAAAATATATTTATAAAATATATATTTATAAATAAAAAATATATATTTTCTAAAAATCCAACACGCAACTTTTGATTTTTAATCATAATTGCCTACTTTTAAAGGCAGAAACATTTTACTCTGTTTATGTCGAGTATACTCGTCTTCGTTGGAAAATAATTAAGCAGACAGAAAAAGTTTTTCGAAACAAAATTAAACAGTTAAAGGGTTAAAAGTAATTTCAAAGTTTTGATTTTTTAAAATTATTTGAAGTTTAAGAAAAATGTGTATAAGTTATTGTAGTCTTAATATAATAAAATAATTATTTTAATTTGGACAATGTATTTTAAATATGGTATGAAAATGTAATGAAATAGAATAAACTGATTTAGTTATAAAAAAAATATTTTTAAAAAATGTTTGTTGTTTATATATATATAAATATTTGCAATAAATAATCTTTTTTATTAAATAAATGATTTTACACTGAATTTTAAATATTTTATAAAAATATTGTTTTTTTGCAGTGAATTGCATGACAAGTTGAAAATGAGATTTGTAAAAATTAAAATCTTATTGTGATTTTCGTTATTGGATTTCTAATATTAGGTAAATTTATTTAAAATTACTATTTTTTTTAAAAATGAATCATCCACCCCCAACACCACCAAAGTTTTGTGAAATTGAGGGCGAGTGATTCAGTTAAGTGAACTTGCTACAGTACCAAAACAAATAATGGTATTTTTATATTATTGAAGAACTGACTGTATTCGAAAACGAATTATATATTTTATTCATAAATAATTTCATTATCGAACTCACAAATGAATTATTTATAATTACTAATACTTCGAATTTTCAATTTGATCTCAAGAACTATTTCAAGATCTATAGTACAATATATACATTTTCAATGTGTGTGTATTATGCAAGTATATGAATTATGTAGCATGAAAACGTTCTACTGTTAAGTAAGATTTCCTCGAACCAATGGTTGTTGTCAATTACTCAGAGACTAATTTGTATTCGAGTACAGTGAACATAGAGATTTTGCACTGATAAGTCTCTTTGTGCATGTAACAAAGTGCGTGTAAATAACTATCGATCTGTTACAATACATATACACTTTTATGTGTGAAAGTTTCATTGAAGCAAGTTCTGCGTCGTTGAAATGTTTCTATGCAGTAAATACTTGTACAAGAATTTTTGTTGATATACAATACGAGAAAATATTAATAAAATATACATTAGGTGACACGATATATATATATATATATATATTTATATATGTATATGTGTGTGTGTGTTTACATTATTTATAAATATTATTTTGTAATAATAAAAAAATGTTTATTAAAATCAATATTTAAGGGAAGTTTATATCATTTTAGTATATATTATTGATAAAATATATACAAAACACACACACACTTATGTATAGATATTTAAATAACTAATTAATATTATAATTGAATATCGGTCATTATCAGAATTACCATGAAATATTTAATTATTTTCTTATCGAAATAATAACATTATATTAAAATATAATAGAATGTTGGAAATGAAATTGATTATTTTAAATGTCAAAATTCATTTTGAAATACGTCATACATGTATATGTTTTGTAAAGTTTAAAAGGTATACATTTTCAAGTCGAATGATTATATGTAAAATGGTATGTTTTATTCTAACATTTTTAAAAGTTACTACTGTATATATATTATATATATATATATATATATATATATATATATATATATAAAATTTATAAAAGTATTGCATCGTTAGTAAAGTTATAAAAAAAATTAAAATTGGAAAAGTGTGAGGTAGTCAAATAAAACATTTTCATTAAAATCGATTACATTTTTTTAAAAAAATATTGAAAATTTAAATAAAAAATAAATCGATTTTAATATGACATATTATGTTGTTGAAGACGATGCACAATTTTAATGATATAAATTTGAAATGCGAACAGTGTTGACGTAAATCGATTATTGTTATTCAATAAAATTTCAAAGAACGTATTTTATCACAAAATTACTAATACGTCACATCAGCCGAGAAGAACGAAAAAAATAGAGAATAGTTATTCGATATCGAATTCATTCAATACTTTTTTAGTAAATTGTATTTTGATGTTGTTTTAGAAAAGATATCGAACTTAAAACACGTTTAAGATGTTATAGTCAGGTTAATTAATTTAGTTAATTACTTTTATGTAAATGTCAAATTATTAATATAACAAAATTGGATATCCGGCTTTTTCGTTTGTAAAATGTCAGCAGATTAAACAAAAATCATTGAAAACGAAGTACAGAAATAAGAAGAAATAAAGATATAGATGAATAATAATATATTTAATTGATTTGTACTGATTATTTTATGTTATTATTTATTTTTCTAAAAATATCCAATTTTGTATACTTTTTTTATTATATATTTTATTTTTTTTTGTTTATGTATTTAGGTTTTTGTCGAATTGGATTTTTTATGAAAAGAAAATATGGAGTATTTTGCTAAATCCATTTATATTCAAATGGTTAAGAAAAATAATTTTGTAGATAAAATAAAAACAGAGGAATATAGATTTTATATTTAAATAAATAATCTGCGCGAGATTAAAAAGCAATGGTTAAAAAATACTACCTAATAATGTATTTATATAAGTCGACGTTTAATTAAACTTACCCCAAAGAGTTGTTAACAACTTCGCCGATGTTAATATGAGAAAAAGACCATAAATACAACCACCGTGAACAAACAGTTGTGCCATAAGATCAGGCCAACGGATTTTTGACTTGAAAGTTACATTACTACTTTGATAAGACGAATCTATCAAGTTAATAGCGTCGCTCTGTTTGCTCTCGTCACTCGCAACACTAGTTTTTTCACTAGAAACTCGCGAACGTAAACTATTTGTGTTATTACTGATCTGCTCTAAACTCACATCCGATTCAATTGGCTTCGAATCGTATGCCGAACACATATTATTATTAGTAACTATTGATCGTTTCTGATTTCCATTTTTTAAATGATTATCGTCAGTACATTCACACGTATGCATTTCAGTTACTGGTTCGATGTCAGTGTGTGGTACTGTTGTACACGCATCCTCGTTACATTCCGTGCTACCGTTTATTCTTACACTTTCGTTCGTCGCGTTCATATCCAATGCGTCTTCTGATTCCGTCGACTGTTCTCTCACGTACACGTTTTCTTCGTGTGTATTTGTCGATAGAGTTTCTGTTTCAGTTGATGTAGTATCTCGAGCGTTGTGTTTTTCTACGTCAAACACGTGTTCTTCATTCAAGACGCGTGGTGGTAGTGTTACAGAGGTAGTAGATTCGTGTTGTGAGGATGGCGTCGCGACAGACGACGGCGCCTCTATGGCGACGCATTCACAGTCAGGGGTTGAGGATACGACGACGCCACTCTCGCCAGCATCTTCAGATGTATGCTCGGTCATTTCTATGATTCACGCGAGAACTTAATTGTTTCGATGCTGAATGACGTGGCAGCAACGTCGTTTCGCGTAACGGAATCTATAATCTGGAAAATAATTATTCGTTAATATTTTTAAAAGTGTATTTTAATTATGGAAATGTCTGTAAAACTCAATTGATTCTTTTCTTATATATTCATCTATTAAAATAATATATATATCTTTATAGATAATTACTTATTGCTTCAGAAATTTAAATAAATTTTAATCGGTGATTATATGACATCCTATTACTTTTTATAATCATCTGAATATTTTTTTATTCTCTCTTACCACGTTTAAATTCAACTATCTATTTTTTATGATCTAATATGTTTGTGATTATATTAATTTATTAAATTTCTTTTGTCGATAATCCCTTATTATCAAGGTATTTAACTATAAGACCATACATATTTTTTTCAATTTTTATAAAATTTTGTGAACTATCCATTTATTCAACAGATCGATTTGAAATTTTACATATATTTATATTAAAAGTCGAATATTATAAAAATTTCAAGAATCTAGCATTAATTCTATACAATGACATATTTTTTAAAAAATAAAACAAATCTCTTGTATATATTTTTAAATTTACCTCAACTAAAGCTTATTATATTTTTTTTTAACTTTTTTGTAACATAATATCATTTGATGAAAAAATAACACGAGTGAAAAGTTTCATGAAAATACAAACAGATTCGATTTCTTATTACTTGGAAACGAAATAAAAATAAAATACTCTTTATCTACGTACAGATTATGTTTTGACGTCAATCAATGTGTATGTACATTTTATTCAAGTAAATTGTTTATGTCTACTGATTTTTTTGAAAAAAGAAAATGAAATTTAGATTTAAATTTAGATTTCCACTGAAAATAAAATATTTATACAAGAATATGATTCGAACCAACGATAAAATACTGTAGACGTTTCAGTTCATCGACCTTTTTATAATCCCTGAAGATATCGATTGGACATTTTAGAAGATGTTGAAATAACTAAAAGAATTTAAAGATAACAATGTCTGGAGTGAATATTTGTACATACATTCATACATACATACATACATACATACATACATACATACATATATATATATATATATATATATATATAATTTGAGGTTGAAGTACATTTATTATTTAATATATGGTATATTTGCGTTGGTATGCAATGTGACTTTTCTTTAACAGTTTCATATAAAACTAGCACGCTTTCATTTAGGATTCTTCGTCTAGAACCTTATCAAAAATGTACACAATAATTTATTCTAAACCATAACTATCATATGTATTGTATGAGAGAGGTAATGCAGTATTAATATTGATTAATCATGTGTTTATTATGACAAATGCGTGAAGTCGAGTTCTACTTTTATCTAGTTAAAAGTGGATTTATGTTGATACTTAGTATATATGCTTAGAAATAGTTTGGAAAATTTAATAAATGTTCATTATTCTCATTTGATTCAAAAATGTGGCTGAAATACGTCATGCTAAGTAATTTAATACGTTGGAATTGGTTGGATTATTATATATATTAAAGATAATTTGTTTAAATGAATTAAAACAGTATTATTTATAATACATTTTCATATTTGAATTTAAATGATTTTCAATAAATGATTAATATTTTTTAAAGAACAAAGTACATTTTATTTTCATTAAATTATAATTTTTTTTTTTGATATATAAAAAAATATTCACACACAATTTTGATTTTTGTCGATTTCCTACTAAATTAAAGCCTATTTGAAATTCTGTTAGTTGAATATAATTCAAGGTTTAACACATTTAAATAATAGTAAATAAAATCATGTTTTATGAATAAAAGCGACATTACTGTACAGAGCATAGTAATATATATCGTTGTGTGCTAATAAACGTAATAAATATGTTTGTTACGATTTGAAATTGTAATTGAAACACGTGCCAATGTTACTGGACCATTGTATATGTAACAAAATAAATTGAGTTTAGTATTCCTCGTGTCTCATTGATCGAAATTCATATTCAATCAGTATAGTTCGTCAGTTCATGGCTTAAATCATTTTAATGTTATACAATTGCATTTGATACTATAATAAAAGATGCAGAGAATGTTATCAGTCTACCAAAATTTGTTTGTTTTGAGATAATTTCATTCATTGTCGTTATGTACAGTTGGTATATAAAATATTTTTGAAACCGTCTTATAAAATTAGTTTCAAAAATAATTCAATGTTTTAAGAACAGTAAAAGAAAATCTCTTTGTTCTAAAACATGTTATTGTTTTTTAAGTAGTTTTTATATTATTTTACAATACTCAAAAAAAAGTTTTAGAAATGAAGCTATTATTTATATTTCCTTTTACTTTTCCATAAAGAACAATGACAAAATATGTATACAAATATTATAAACCAAAACTGTCATAATAATAATTATGTTTAATTATAGTCAGTAAAAATAACGTCTATATATTTTATATTTTTACCTACATGCAAATAAGATAATGAATATTGCATTGTCATAAAAAATGTGCTTACACAGAGTAGTACCATTATAAGATATTCTCACGTTATTTCCTTTTATACATTTTTTTTTGTTGCAAAATGTTGATAATTGTAAGTGGAAGACTACGAATTAGAGCTACTATAACTAGGGAAAATAACAGGTATTATTTCTATATAGTAGTAATTATATGTGAAATGTATTACGTTTAAATATCCATTAAGTAAATTTATAGAAATGTTTCTCGATTTCAACACGTTTTACTACTAATGAGAAATTGTCTTTCGATTTGTTTATTCCGAATGTATTAGACATTTTATTACTTTTTTAAAATTATATATATATAAATATTATAAAATGATTAATGAATATTTGCTATACAAAAGTTTTTATATATTGATCAATAATTTACGAAAAATCTATTATTCAATCAACTTTTGATACATTTCAAACATGCTATCGTTAAATTACTATTTCACATTTTAATATAATTTGATATAAAAGGACTGAATTATTTGATATAAAATGAATATATTTTGATATAAAATGCAGCGAAACATGAAAATGTATAGAATTTATATCTCATTCCTATTTCATAGAATCATGGATTTGAAATAAGAAATAGGTTAGAAATAAATCCAGATAGAGGCGAATAAAATGATATATTCTCCCCTATATTCTTTTCATTGATTAAAATATCAAATTGAACCAATATAATCGACTTTTAAGATTTTCTAAACATTTTTTTTGAGTTATTTATTTTTGTAAATACATTTGTGTGTTTAAAATTGAATATTTGTAATATTTTTAGTATTTTCAAATATGAAATATTGTATTGAATTTTATAAACAGTATTTAATATATTAAATTCTTACATGAAGATCGAAAGCAAACAACAATTGTATAAACTTTTTTTTTCAAAAACCTAGAATCACTTAATTATGAATTTTAAAGTACAATTCAATGTTACAAATTATGATTAACTGTCACACGTTTAATGAATTCTTTGTAACCTTGACAATAAAATTGTTGACAGAGAGTAGCAATTACATTAAGTGGCAATCAATATTTTTCCCATTTTTAATGTTACAGTCAATATTTGCTTATTTATGGCTGGGTGTATTTCGTAATAGTAAATTATAGGATATATATATATATATATATATATATATATATATATATATATATAACAAATACAAAGATTTTTTAATATAATTATGGTTAATATATATTTCAATAGTAACATCTGGCCAAAAATGTACAAGGAATTTCAAAAATTAGAAATAAATCATTGGATGTTATTCGTATAAATTGTTAAAAATTATAGACATTTTTAATAAAATTAAAAATAAATAATTTATTTTTTTATAATGATTTATAATAAAATTAAAATGAAATAATTTTAAATAAAGAAAAATGTTATATATTGTTTAAAAAATAACAAATGTGACAATTTCTCAATTTCAATTTGTATGTAATTATTTATGGAAATTTGATTTGTTTGAATTTCTCATTGTGTTAAAAGAAATTATCATGAATAAATAAAGATTCTTGTAGACACTTCTACCTTCAAACAACTTAATACTTCTAGTAATGGCATACACACACCTGTATCAATAATATTATCAAAGGTGTTATTATACTGTTGATAATGTAATTGTCTGATAAGAGAATTATGCAATAGGAATGGAAACTAAATAATTTTCTCAGAACATTTTTAACGAAAACTATTTTTAATATTTTTAAACTCAGATAGTAATTATATGAACAATGTTAAAACTAGTCACGTATTTGTTAATTTAGTTTGTAAATACTTGTTTAAGAATATTAAAAGATTTTAGAATTGTTATTATTAGACTGAAATTGCTTAACTAATATTTTTTTATTTATTATTTGTTAGTATTTTTTACACACGTGAATGAGAGAATTCGTTAAACATTTTAATAGAAAAATATCTTGTTTGAAATACAGTTAAATCAGTAGTTCATAAGAATATTTACTAAAATATAATGATATTTATTATTAAATCGATACATGTATGTCTGTTAATATTTTTTTATATTAAGATAAATCCGACCGCACAATATACCTGTTTTAATATTATTATCAGCGTTCGTACTGCATTGTTATTATCGCAAATGTTAACCACATGACCCAGATAACAGACTAATCAGAAACTAATACAATAAGGTTAGAAGACCGTGGGCATAACTGCCCACACTGAAATTGGTAAACGTTAATGGTCGTTTCTCAGGCTCATCGGCGTCTGTAAGTCGCGACGTCGTTCGTCGCGGGCGTCGAACTTGTGCAGAATGATTTTTTTCCACTGTAAGCCGGGTTGTTCGGATTGATAAGTGGTATGAGTTTATAAAACACTTTTGTTAGAGGAGATATTGTTATAGAGTATGTTTGTAGCTGACATTTCGAGTAAATGCGAACATACGGATTTTTGTCCTTAAAGTTTACGTGATGTACGAGAATAAAATGCAAAATTATAGGATGATATACTTTTCGAAATGTTTCTGATAAAAAATACTATAAAATGTTTAGATTGGGTATTATTTATAACTCCTATAGAAATGTTGGTCGTAATAAAATGTCATTCCTGATAAAATCATTTTACATCCTTCATATAATCTTTTGATTTTTCAGTAATATTATTATTATTCTGTTTAAATTATTTTGCAAAATTCGAGGCAAATAGTAATCTTAAAATGAAATACATATATAGAATTTAAAAATATACCATTCAATGGATAGAGTTTCGTATTTAAATTTAAGAATATTTTTTATTTTATTTTATATCGCACTTAAAATATATGAACATTTTTTGACTTTCTATGTATGAAACGATAATAAATTTAAATTTTTCAATCTAACATTAAATGCTTCATGTATGACCTATTAATGTATTTATACTGTTAATCATTTAACGGATTGTATTTTTCGAATATACAGTTTTTGAATAAAAATTCTCATTAAATTATAGTTAACATACATATGAATATATATTAATGATTAAATTAATTAATACTTGAATTATGAATTAATTACGTTTCTCTATGCAAAAGAATAATTTGTAATCTAGAATAAAAATATTTTGTAAGTCAAAACTCTTTCTTATTAATTCGAACAAATTAAAATAAAATTTGAAAACACATTATTTATCAGTTTTAATGATTTCATAGTCTTATCTAGTACTATATTAATGACTATTTAATGTACTTCCATTATTTTTAAACTGTACTGTTTATTTCATGTAATAAATAATCATGTACAGTAAAGTTGCAGGAAATAAAAAGACTTAAAATGTACAAATGATATAACATTAGTGTCGTCATACAAATGACCAAGAATACTAATTAAATATGGTTATAAGTGTCAGTGAGTAACAATAAAATAAACATTAAACGTCTAGTACAGCTGTAGCGTGTCTTCTTGGAAATAAATAGATCTTAGATTTTAAGTTCCACTTTTAACTGCAATTATTTATTTTATGTCAATATTTTTTGCAACAGTAAAAGAATTAATAAAAATGATAATAGTGATTTTTTTCTTTGAAATATTCCTATATTTTTTACTCAAATTTTTTTTTGGAAATTACATTTTTAATTCAATATCGTTATTTTTTTGGAAATGACATATTAATGAAATATTAATTTTTTCTATTAATATTTATTATTCTTGATAAGTTTAATATTAAAAATGTAATTGTTTGAAAATGTATATATTTTGAAATTAATTCAGAAAAAGAAGATTAAAAAATTGTCTCAATAACAAAAATAGAAAATTGAATAAAAGCTTACAATTTTTTATTTAACAAAAATTTTTATCGTACAGATTATATATATAAATATATATACTAAAATTACATGCTATTGATTTAATTATGAAATTTAATTATATTATTTTGTATCAATTTCACAGTTAAAACTTGTATTGCTATAATAATATAGTTATCAGTACAAATTAATTAGTGGTCATGCATAGTTAAACATTTATTTGATTATAAATCGATGTTTATATTGTTTTTGATTATTACTTATACAGATCAGTAAGTTATTGATAACTTGTTTGAATTTACCATATATATAATTAATTAAAAAAAAATATTTGTTATTTATTCTAAAATTGCAATACCACGTTATAATTAATTATTCATAAAATTAATCAATTAAGTATATTATGTGATATCTGATTTTTCTAAAATAAATTTCAACTAAACAATTCTATAGTATTTAAATATGTATCTTAATATTGACTTAAGATACATACATTTTTATATATTTTTATCGAATTAAATATAAATTTACAGTACTTGTTTCCAAATACATCTGACAATTAAAATTACATTTAAAACATTTGTTATTATTACGCGATCTTAACTTTTATCCTAAAAAATATTTAACTGAGTCATTATTTGTACTTAAAGTGGATGTCACGTGCATTCATTTCATATGCAACATAAGTCATACGATGTAAATTATATTAGTCTTTAGTAAATGGAAAATGTTGTAATGTATATATTTAGTACAAAAGACAATTTAATTTTCATTTTTCATTTCATATAGTTGAGTGATTTAAGTGTTTTATCTTTTACAAGTAACTCACTTCTTAATTTTTTATTTTAATTTAATAACTGGAGGAGATTAGTATTTTTTGTTATAATTAAATATATTACTTTGTTGATAATAAATCTTGCGTGAAATGCTATGTAAAAATGGATCTATAAAACAATTTAACTAATGGAAGTATTATTGTTCAATTTGTAAAGACATTTGAACCAATTCAGTTAAAACTACTGAAGATTGTATTATATATATATATATATATATATATATATATATATATATATATATATATATATATATATATATATATAAATTAGTAATTTATACTTGCTAATTGTATACATATTTGTTGTAGAAAGAAAAATGTATTTTTAATATGCAAAGATTTGCATAATTGTTCATCTATTAACAATCCATTCATTTCTTCGTAACCTTGAAAATGGCGATGCACTGTATAGTAATACAGCATCATCATTAGCGCACGTGTTGTACCTTAACAGGTGAAAACTAGGCTAACACCCAATCACTGTTAACAACATTTCTTGCTTGCTTAAGATGTCAGACAGAAACGTGCGAATTGTGTAATCCGATGTTAAAGAAATAGTAGTACGAAACAGTGTATCTATCGATCGATAGTTTAATACTTTCACTTTATGTCTTTCGAATGGGATTTATTAGTCTTTATAATTCCTTAGGCAGTCATAAAAATCTATGCCAACTGCTTATTATTATTTTTTATTTAATTGAAAAAACTACTCTAGATTATTGAATACTAACTTCGTAGAAAATGTTTATCAAATAACTTTTTCATAACTTTTTTTGTTACTTAATCTGTGAAACATCGTTTGAAGGAGTACTGAGAATACGATTTAATAAAATATTTATTTAATAAGATAAGTAATTCAATCAATATTTTGTTATGTAATATTGATTTTTCAAACTAATTGTTTTAAAAAATTATAATCATACAATGTTAAAGATAAAGTTTAATTTTTTTGAAAATAATCTCTATAGCTGATTATTTTCTCACGTATCAAATATTAAAATGATTTTTTTAAAAATAATGAACATGTTCAACATTTATCATATTTGAAACTAATCAGTTTTAGCAAATTCATGGAAGTGAATAAAATTGATTTTTATAATTTTACATTTTCCAATAAAATCCTTATAAGTAATTTCAGTGGAAATGATTCAGATAATCAATTAAGTTATTAAAAGTGTTTGACACATTTGAAGTTATTAAATTTTAAAATGTTAACCTTATTTGGTATTTAAAATTAATATCTTTGTATCTGATGTTGCAACAACTAGAAGTAATTATATTGTTTAGAGAATATTTTTTATATAAAATAATACCAAATATGGATTCAATACTAACAACCATTATATTTGTTATAGAACAGTATAATTCGATTTTAATATCATTTTATTAAACATCTGTTAAATTAATTTCAATATACACCTTTTTTCTTATTTATAATTTTATGTTAATATAATTAATGAAACGTTTCAACATTTAAAGTACTGAAAATAATTTATCAAATTTCACAAAATGTTTCTAATATAAAATATTAAAATTACAGTTAAACTAGATTTAGTGATTGTAACACTAATTGTATTCTCTTAGTGGAAATAATATTTTCAATATCGTTTAATCTGATCTGTGAGAAATGTAAATTCAGCAAAAAAATATTTAACAAGTTTGAAATTAATATTTCAAGTATCGATAGAAAATGTTTGATAACAGTAATTTGCAGCTTAAAAGCTGTTATGAATATTAATGTGGATATGATTCTATAATATATTCATAATGGCAACAATATTCAGTTACAAATGATGTAAATAGGGGAAAAAATATAAAAAAAATTATTTCGATACCAATTCTTATTTCAATAAGAATAGATAATTATATTAAATAATTGGAATTGTATAATTATCTACTTTTTATATATCGGAATGAGTCATGTAATTAGACATATTTTTTCACAATTTTGTTAATGATTTTTTTTTATAATAATTGTATTTGTTATAAAATGTATATACATATGCATATATACACATTATTTTTTTTAATATATATTTATGTTTGACAGGCACGTTATTTAGATTAATATTTAATTTGAATACTTCCATGCGATATTTCAGCATCGGTTCATCGACATTGTCATACTATTACAAGAGTAAAATTATATTGTCATAATTGATGACATTTTGTTGGGTATAGATAATGGAAATTACTTTTTATTACTTATTTTGTCGTGTAATTTTATTTCATAATTATTATAGATTGTAATAAGTTATTAATAACTTCGATTACAACCATATTTAACAAAGTAATCGTTATACTTAAGTACATATATACACATATTAATGAATAATAATATGCATGTAAGAAAAAATCAAATCTTTTATATTAAAATACATATAAATTGGAAATCATTAAGATTTTAACAATACGTACTTAGTTTCATATTGTTTTTGAAAAAGTAATATATAAATAATATTGAAATTATGAACAAGTAAAATAGAAATTGAAATTAATAAATTATATATCATTATGTATTTAAATGGTTCATTGAATATAAAGGAGTGTCATTGTGACTACATTTAGTCTTAGTAGCATGTTTGTTTTTTTAATATTCTAAGTGAAATAAAATGATATATAATTATTTGAACAAAATTAAAGAGTGCGAAATTGATTATTAAATGTTTGATACCCACACGCATTTTATATGCATAAATACACTTTTTTATATTGTTTATCAATGAAATATGATTACAAAGTATGACGGTAGCACCCAGGTATACAATGATCCGTAGTTCCAGGATGTTTGTCATAGGTGTGCTCACATACCAACCCATCGTTTTAAATTCATTCTGTGAGAATGTATAACGTTTAATAATGAAATGATGTACGAGGTGTTTTCGTAAATATATTTTGTTTAACATATTTTTTTATTATAATTAGATTACTTGGTTCGTTATTTATTAATAAAATGATTTATAATATGAACTTGTATACAGTTTTATTTTCTTTGAACTTTTTTTATATACACATTGGTTTATATACAACCACAAATATCTTTCATTTAATAATCTCTAGATGGGTTTTATTTTATTATATTTTTAACAATTTTTATTTCTATATAGAAGATAAATGTTTATGTTAAAAAAAATTAATTCAAGACAATATAACTTTTTTATAAAAAAATATTTACGAAATTTATTTAGTGACTTGGAAATGTTTTTACTTGATATATACACATATATTATAGTTGTATGTATAGATATTTAAATCGATATCAATATTTTATCAAAAATAATTTATATCCTAACTTCATGAAAATCGTATTTGACATTAATGTCACCAAGAAATACATTTTGAACGAAACACAACCCTTGCAGAGGTTGTTTATGTGTTGTACATTCATTTTATTTACCTATAACGTAGATACCTGTCACCCTTTTTCATAATGGGTAAGCAATAACTGTAAACATATTATTGATCGGAGAACGTTTCAATGACGTCCATTAATAGAGCGCTAATAGTCTTGCAACAGAAGGACGATTTTTATAGTAAATATGATTGTTTTTATGACATTTATATGAAAGTAGTCATCAATCACCATAACTATATTAAATATATATATATATATATATATATATAAATTACATCGTTAAATAAAGTGTATAGTTTAATGGTAAATAATAATTATATTATAAACGATGCATTAGAGCTATTCATTGGATATAAATTATCAGATTAGATAAAAGATAAATAATTTGTTAAATATAATTGATAAACATAATTTTTAATGGGTACTAAGTAAAAATATATTTGAAAACTATTTCTTCATAGTAAATTTTTTTCTTTCAAATAAAGAGTATAAAAATATAAAATTATATAATAAAATATTAAAATGTATTTCAAAAAATATTTAGATTAGATTTAATGTATGTACAGTATTTAATGAACTTGTAAATACAAAAATGACATTTATTGTATGACTATTGTGCACTTAATCTGTAAGTTTATTTGTTCTTTATACGTTTTATTATACTAAAATATACTTTTATCTGCAATGACTACTTAGTTTTCCAATAAATATTTCCATGAAATGTGTGTCAATATTTAAATATTAATAACGTGATCTTTTTATCGTAGTTTATCTGCATGCAATATTTTAAAAAAAACTAGTACGTTATGCATGATTTTCTCTGTAGTTAAAATAAGGAATGAACTGATAGGAAAATATATACTTGTAAATATCTTTCAATATTTGATAATAAACAGAGCTTACATTGTAAAAGTAAAACATTTTTTTTTAAAAAAACCTATGTTTTGAATTCTTACACAGTTCTTTCAGTAAATGTTGATAAAATTATCAGTTTCTGTATAGAAAATAATAATTTATAAACACTATCTTTTTATGCTCATTTTTTCATAATAAAATATGATTTTTTTTATAATTTATGATAATTATAAAAAAGTATTAATAAATTATATGAAAACACTTTATTTAAATTCAAATGATAGGAATAACAGTTTGATAATAACTTTTAAATGATAATTACATTTTTGTAATCATATTATAAAACTTTCTTAATGTAGTTCGGGAATTATAAAAAATATATTTTTTTTTAAAAAATAATATTTTTACTGGAAAATCGATTTTTTTCTAAGTATCTATTATAATTATTTTAAAAACTTATAGAAATTAAGAATACAATTTACAAAATATTTATATATTATATATATATATATAATATTTTATTAATATTCTTTATGGAAATGAAAATTTATAGCTCAGAAATGATGTTAAGGCATTTATTCTATAGAACTGTTTCATAATTCATAGACCTACAATACGCATTCAATAATATTTACATTTTTATTTATTAGTCTTCGACTACGTTACCATAAGTTGACATATATTTTGATTTATACAATTTATTCAAGAAAAATGTACGTATGTTCTTAACACATGAATAGTCATTTCGTTTCGTAGAAAATAGAAAAGACTGTAAAAGACCAACACTAAAATTAAACTTACACGTCACGAAACTTTTAAGAATTGCTGTCGATTGCGTGACATTACTTACATTAGAGTCCCTGTTTTTGTTTATCAGTCCACGTTTTTGTTTTCTTCATGTCTGGCAAATTCTCATGTGTATATTCTGGATAATGAACCGATCGTATCAGATATTTCGAGGCACTATAGGTTATATGCTCTGATTATTTTTATTTCACATAATTAAGTTTTACACGATAGCCAGAGGTCGGGGACATTTAATTCTAATGTTATTGATTATAAATATGTTCTCATGTATCGTTATTCACACGTAAAGTAAATATATAGAATAATTGAATTATTCAGTAAAATAAATAATAATATATTGGTAAATATCATGACGAATTTTGTATCGAATATAACATTTAATATAATTTATACACATGCTCAGAATATAATATAAATTACATTTTAAAGTCGAATAAATCGAGAAATTAATTAAATAAAATACAATCATTGAACGAATAATCAAATGAAATATATTACAGTCACATCGTTTTGGAATTATCTATATTTCAGATTAATTAATCACCCTTAAAGCTACTCTGAAAGCATGCATTGTTATTTCAACAACCAAATCTAGTCTGTGCACGAATGGATCAGAGTATTTTTTAAAAATTAATTTAATTTTATTTTTATACTTTCTTTGTATGTTCAAATCGACATTTAATTGTTCCATTTAAAATAATTGAACATTAAACCAAATACTGTATCGATTTCTTTAAAATATTCTAACAATTTTCAGTTAAAATTAATTTGAATTCATTTTCTCTTTCTTGTTTCATCGACTATTGAAAAACGATCCAGACAAATTATTCAAATATATTGTCATTCAATGTAAAATGAAACTCAATCATGCAAATCGAAGGAAATAACAGTCATAGGTAATTTGTTTCTTTTGTATAAACTCAGTACGAAAATTATTTTATTCTTATTTCGTTTCATACACATGAAATGTATCTATTTGAGTAATAAAAATTTGATATTGAATATTAGATGAATAATTTATAATATTGGAAATGTATAAGTATAATTTAAAAAAAACCATTTTGAGAAATAAAAAAGTTAAAAATGGGTTTAAAATGGAAGAAAAATATGATAGTATAATAAATAAATATTATTTATAATACAAGAGCTTTTTAAATAATTATTTTTTGTGAAAATATTATATATTTGATTTTTTTTTAAAAAATGTAATTTAGATAAAAAAATATAGAGGTTAAAAATGTTACAATAAATATTAACTTCATAAATATTAAATTCTTTTAATTGTTCGTTTTGTTTTTTTTGTTAGACTGAATTTTTGAATTTTAAAATTATTTTTATTTAACAGTGCTGTTTATTGATTTAGTTACAAATTTCAATGCAAATATTTAAGAGAAATCTTAAAGAACAAATGACCTATATTTTAGAGTTTTTATATAATTAATGTATCGTTTAAAATGTTTTAGATATATGCAAATTAAATGATAGTTGAAAATCTTGTTTAGACCATTAATAAAGAATTTTATTAGTGAATATCTCTGTATAAATGATATGAATAAATTGTAGGTCATTGACAAATACTTTTGTTTGCTTCATTGATTTTTAATTTCATTAACCCAGCAAAACAACCATAAATACAAATGTGAAATAAACATACAACACGTACATTTTGTGTTACCAGACTGGAATATAAGTAAAAATAATGCTATGCAATTATATATTTAATTGTCATTCAATGTATCATTTAAAAATAGTGTATGAAATCATGAATTAAGTATGAAATTGTATAGGAAGAGTACATTATGAGTATATGCTCCAGTGCACAATGCCCTCGTCACTATCATCATAGAAGTGATGTAACCTGTTTGGATAATGTGCTGCCACGCGTCGACCTTGGTATTTTTTAACTGCTTCACCTGCCTCTACATTCTGTAGGTGTGGTTGTTATTCACATGACAATCAGCCATTTTACTATATATAGTTTGTTTGTAAATATATGCATTTTTAAATCCCCGTTGCATTACCAAAAACGAATTGGAATAAACTACTTGTGTATTAAAAAAATTCATTTGACTAACGCAGGACTTGGTTCATTTATTCCAATTTGAATTGAAATATTTGAATAAAAACTAGTCTCTTTTTTTATAGACTTCGCGGCTGAAATGGAAATTTACGCTGCGGTATTCAAAAATATGTATTACGCAATCGTTTCGTTTTGTCCGTTCAACAATTTTTTACAGTACTTTTTTGATATCCCCGATTAATCATTTCCATATAAGCTGTTAATAATCTATAAACGTGTTTCTTAAATTAATCTTCTTGTAATAGTTTTCTGTAGATTTATATTATGTAATTTTTAATGTGAGAAATAATTTGATTTTTTTTATTTTAAAACATAGGATTTATAAACAATAATATTTGATATTGTTGCATAGCATTAAAATATTTCTCTTTCAAATAATACTGTAGTATAAAAGAAATATTGGGAAAAGAAATCGAACAAAATAAATAAGTGTATAACAAAAATCATTTACTCGATTGTATTTTTTAAAGTTCAAAAATGTGTGGAAATTTACAAGACTAATATAAAATTTACACCCACGAAACTGGTCGCCTACATAACAATGACAGAAGCGAATTAAATAGTTGTTCGATTTATAAAATAAGCCAAGATCTTAGAAACTACTCTGTACCACATATAAAAAGTTTATTCTTTTCTCTAGATCCTATTTTGAGGTTTAAATTGTTTCTTTAAATTAAAGAAATAATAATTGTTTATTCGAATATCTTTTTAGATCAATTTGTTAGAAATATTAAATTTTTATTGTTAGACACATTTATATTATATATTTTAAATGTTTTGATGCTATTTTTTGGATCTTGCTAGTTACTTCTGAGAATAATTTTATAATATAAGAATATTATTACATGGTGTCCTATAATGCAGTTACATTAAAAAAAATATTTTTTTTACTTGTTACTGTTTTATCTATTAAGAAAAAATATTTATTAATATCCACATTATTTATTTGAATTTATTTCATATAATTGCAACATTTGTATTTTTTTTTTAGTTCTTCCAGTACAGTTCTCTCTATTTACTATTTTTATTCAATTATAGTTTGTATAATTTATTTATTTTTATTATCAAGTTCAAAACAGTACTTTTCATTAACATATGTTTGATATTTTTTTAGAAAATAAATTTATCCGAAAAAATACAAATCGCTTATCTCGTTATTAATAAGTTGTAGAATGAAATTTAATTTTCAGAGTTTAGTAATTAAGTTTAACAATGGAATTTATTTTTAAAATTAAGTATATTATTAAGAATACATACACTTTTGGTTTATGTAAAAATATTAAATAACAAAAAATAAAAATTCTGTAATAAATTCCGTAGGTCATATGAATTTTTTATGTGTTTTTTGATTTATTAGCTGATAATAATATGAATAAAAATTAACAATTATTTCAATTTATATATATATATATATATATATATATATATATATATATATATAATATACATATATGCGTGTGTGTGTGTAAAAACCGTATCATTGATCTCACTTCTATAGCTGAACTTGTGAACATCTAGTTACGCTATTGCGTTAAACGACTGCGGTCTACTATACTAGGTCACATACAAGTTAGATAAATGTTTTGGTAACTTGGTTCAAGGCATTTTTAAAACTAGACCAAGTTGAACATTTCCCTGTTATGTTTTCTCTTAGATGCGAATAACTTAAAACTGAACAAACCATTTTTATATTTATCAGTCAATTTGAATGTATTGTACTGAAAAAATACACTTTATCAATTATGTAGAACTTTTTAATTTTATAAATTATTATATATTGTATTTGTATCTTTATGTAAAACATATGTGTCTATTTTCGAATCATTTAATTGAAAATCATTTTTTAGTATGAAAAATATTAAATTGTTAAATAATAGTAAGTTTATTTTTATTTATTATGAATATATATTTGAGCTATTTTTTTTACTCAATTATATTTATAACGCTTTTTTTGGTTGACATTTGTATCAAAAAATAATTTTACTTCAATCAAATTAATTCCAATTAAACACATATATTCGTAGGGTATAGAAATATGGTCAAATATAAATATTTATCATACCTTTACATATACATATATAGAGATGTTTTTTTAGGTTAGATAAAACTTTTGATAGGGATTTAATTTAAAATTCTGTCACGCTTAAAAAAATATTCTCTACATCTCTGTATGCATTAAACAATTAAATAACCACGGTCAATGTCTTATATATTATATACATTTTCACTAATTTGAAGGTAAATTAATTTTATTTTTTTTTTGTACAAGATTTCACATGTAAGCATAAAATTATATATTTACACACGATTTAATAGTCTTTTTTTAAAAAACAGTAATGTGTAAAAATAGAAATCATAAAATATTTCATATACACTATAATTATCAAGTTATACAATGGAAAGTTGTATTTTTTAGAATAATCGTGATTTGCAAATACAATACTTTTGATTGTATCTTCAGAATTTCAATAAATCATAGATTATTTTTTATATAAAACGATTAGTAGATAATATTTGATTTAGTATATATTAAATATTTGTGTTGAGTTTAAAAGGGGATTTTTAGATAATTATTTATTCTAAGTTTTGTAATAATTACATAAAAAATATAAGTTTTTATTCAATTATTTGTGTGTATGTGTGTGTATATTAAATATGATTAATGGTTATTTAATTTCTATTGTTGTAAACAGAGAACACATGATTTGTTGAGTGCAAATAGTGTAATTAACAAACATTGACCATATACTATGCTATATACCCGAATTATAAAAATTCAAGTTATCAGATGCAAAGTACCATTCTGAAATTTGTTGAAATTTGCACGCAATCTTTTTATTTTTAAATTTGTGTTCGAAGAGATTCATTGGTAATTTCTGTATTTCGTGTGTGTCGACCCATGACGCAGGTTGTGATTATTACATATTTTTTCATTCATTATTCATTTAGTATATATATATATATATATATATATATATAAATTAAAAAAATATCAATTTTTAATTCATTTAAGTTTATAGAATATTTGGGTTCATTTTATTAAAAACATTTTTTTCATCGATCAATTCGAAAAAAATGATATTATTTTCGAATAAAGACAAGTCTTATAAATTCAAAGACATATTCCACTTATTGGATATCGAATAATGTTCACTGTTTTGAAAATAATACATATGTGTAACATGAACTATATTCAGAGAATATATGATAATGGCGTATGTAACCAATTGACGTACTGTAACCTTGTGTTGATTTATTTGAGTAGTTTATTATTGAGAGTATTTTAGGTAGATCTGAATTAAAAATGAATAAGATTGATCTTATTTGTATGATAAATAGTTGTATGAATGGTATGATCTATTTCAAATAAGTCAAAAAATAAATGATATTGTCAAGTATTTATATCTGCTATTGAACTGTAAGATTTATTTTTAGAAATATATCCATAGCTGAGAGAATGAATAAATCATTTTTACAGCTATTTGTCGCTTTTTGTACTTGCTGTCAGTATTTTATCAAGTTTCGATATAAAAAAATTGTTACAACTGTTTTTAGATTTCGTATTATGTATTTGTACATCAGTTTTTTTAAATTTCAAGAAATCTAAATATATAAAAACAAATATATTAAATCGGTTGCCCGTTTAAGTATTCTAGAAAAGTAACGGTAATAATTCATTCGTTTTGTATTCATATAGTGATGGAAAAATCTGTGGCGAGTTGTAGAAAAAAATTCAGAAACCAGTAATAAAAATGAATATTTGCTGCGTTATGTTACATATTCATAAATAACTAGTGGTAAGGGTGTGTTTTCAAATTTCAGATTAGCATTTATGATGAAATTGTATTTTTGGTATATATTATGTACAAAATATATTTCTTTGCTATAAATATATTTAAATAAATATTTACAGTCGTATCTTATGTACCAATGTTTTTTTCTTAGTAAATTATTTGAAATTTTTTAAAAATTATTCAAATATGTTTAATGATATTATTCAACGAATTGTTCTTATTTATTTACCTATATAAATCTGACAACTATTTTTTTATATACTCTTCCAATATGACTACTTTAAATAAATTGAAATAGTTTCTTTTAATAATTTCGAATTAACAATAAGTATTTTAAATAGTAAAAAATATATGCTTTTATTTGATATAATATTATTGTAAATAAATCTGTCCGATTTGTATCGATTTATTCTTGGCTAAAAATAATGATCATAATTTAATTAAATTGAGCAATTATTAAAAATCTTAAAAAATATTGGATCAAGAATTAATTATTTTACTCTATCTCCAATTCTCATTAAAAATTTTAAGCATTATATTGTAAAAACATGTTTACACATAATTTGTAATATTTTCGTATTTGCTAATGAATGTTTTTTTTAAATTTAAAAAATAAAAAAGATATTAAGTCAAATCTAAAAACTGAAATGAGAAATGAACACTGTAGAATGTTATTTTTTTAATAAACATAAACAACAAAATGAATATTGTATTTTAAGCAATAAAAAATATATATAATATTTTACATGAGTGTTTATAGCATATATTAATTTATATAAAAGTATTTTGTCGTTTTATAAAAAAATAAACAAAAAATTATATAACTACATTGTAAAAAAATATGATAAATTTCTAGGTCAACTTAGTGTCATTTAAAATGACAGAATTAAAAATAATAGCTGACGTTTTTTTCCTTATTCTGTCTATAGATGTAATAGAAGCATTTAACCTTTTGATACTATAGATAAGTACTATTTTAAATTTAATTTAATTAACACTAGAACAATCCAATATGACATAGATGGTATTTATTGAATTTTATACTTAAGTATTTTTAGACTGTTTTATCGTCGAATTTGATTTTATATTACTCAACAGTTTCAACGAAATGTTCGTTTTATTTGTCGAACGGATTATATTTCGACAATGATTAATTGTAAGCTTGATGAAATAATTTTATATATTTGTTTAATTTTATTTCCCGAAAAAAACATTTTGTACAAGTTTGGTTATCTGCTTGATTAAATTGATGAAAATAAACAAACATTACCAATGTGTGTTTAAACATTTAAAATTTCTACACGCAGTAATATGTAATTACAAAAAATTCGAACAAATAATTTAAGAGTTCGATTCAATTCATTATTATAAACGTTCGTATAAAAATTATTGGATTATACTTGGAAACATACAATAAACAGAGAATAATTTATAGGAATATAACGTGCGGTTTTACTACAAGACCACACCTTAACGACGCCCAGGACTTTCACATTCAAATTTATAAATTAGTTCAGTTAACACTAGTTCTATATGAGAGTTATTTTTTCCTGGAAAACATTTATATATATATATTCGTGTGTCTGATAATAATAAATAAATGGTACTGTTGAATTAATTACAATTTATTAAATCGAGGTAAAAAAGAACCATGCCTATTTCTAGTTCAAATAACAGAATATAAATATAGCTCACATGAATATTGAAGGTCAAGGACCTTCTCTATTACTTATCCCACTTGAGTGATTAATGAATCTTGAAACAATTACTAAATGTGTACTGTTGAAGAAGATATATTAATAGCATTTATATACATATATAATTTTTAATATTCGTTAAAACATATTTGATTAAGACATAACAGCATAGTTTATTTAAAATTATGATCATTTAATTAAGATGGTACACGAGTAAAGTTGTATATAAATCGATCGAGCTATTTGTACAAACGAGTTGAAATTGAGGAGTGTTCTACTTAATAAATCAAATGTGTTTATTAGAATATAGTGCTATGATTGTTAGATATCAGTGTTTCTAAATTGGTGGTTGATGTATATACACAAATTAGAAATGTATTAGTCCTTTTGATATATAATTTTTTTTATGAAAACACGAAATTCTTAAATAAACGTAATATTTGGAATAACTAAATTTAAAAATATTTAAAAAAAAATATTTATATATACTAATAGTAATGTAATAATGAATGATCTTATAAAATTTTTAATCAATAAATATTAATATGTTTTTTTAGTTAAAAACTGTTTTGATTTGAAATCTTTGTTTATTAAAATATTCAACCACTTAATATGCACTGAATATACAAAATCAGACAATGTTTAAAAATTAAAAGTACAATTGAAATATATATATATATATATATATATATATATATATATATATATATATATATATATATATATAGAGAGAGAAAGAGAGAGAGAATCAAAATACAATATTATTTTTGGATAAGTTTATTTATTAACTATCAGACTGATAATAATACCAAGATAAGATATTGAATTTTGGAGAATATTTTATATACTTGACAATTTTATCATTATTTTTTAAGGAAGTGTACACACAATCAAATTTGTACAGAAATGTATTTTTATCAATTGTACAGTTTATAAAAAATAATCGAATTTCGTTTATTTACAAACATATTTAATATGAAAAAAATATCGAATTATAATTTATTTCAATACTAATAATTTCGTATCAATTGAAAAACTAATAATCAGTTATTTAATAAAATAATGACTATTTTAACAAACAGCATACATGCTTCTATATGACCACAAAATCGTATATAAATTTATATTTTTGATCATACACTCTTCAAGAATTCAATAAATTCGAGACTTCTCCAAAAGTTTAGACCTTGAATTCAAACACAGTCGACGTGAATCCATATATATAAAAAACTCGTATGTATAGCGGTATACTTAACATCAAAAGAGCGCGATTCGAATGCTGGATATTCGCAATACTAAATCAAATTTTAAAAATTTAATACCAGAAAAAGTGTTCAGAACTTTGAATTGCTTCTAGAATGTGTGATATGAAAAATATCTGTATTTCGATCGATCGTGTTAAATGTATTGAAAAAATTTATTTTTCTTAATCTCTCTCTCTCTCTCAATACACACACACACACATACACACACACATATTATATATATATATATATATATATATATATATAAATAAATATATATGTGTGTGTATGTACATGTCTGTTTGTTTTCATTATGGTTTCAATCATTATTAGTATTTAAATATTTGGATTTGTTTCTTTCTTTTAAAAAATTGTACAAGTGAACTTTGTTCTTTTTTGCATTTTTTAAAAAATATTTTAATTTTTGGAAAGAATATTCTATTATACATTTATACATGTATATGTTTACATATAAATCTTTTAATAATTGTTATTAATGATTTAGTGATTGTTTTTTAATTAATATCATAATTATAACATTTAGAATAAATAATAATTTAATTTATTATATATATATATATATATATATATATATATATATATATTTGTGCGTGTGTACATATGTATACATGTATAATTTTTGTAAGTAATTAAAACGATACACAATTTTTTAACCAATTTGTATTAATGAGTATTTTTAAATAATTGTAAATTTATGTGCATTCAGAATTAGAAAAAAATGTTATGAACATTGATTTAAACATATAAATAAGTATAGGATCATCCAAATGTGATGCCTAGATTTGTGTTTTATTAAAAAGAAACATGTGTATAGTTTTTTTTAATAAAACACAGATTTTGTTGTCACATTTGGATGACCCTATATGTATATATATATATATATATATATATATATATATATATATATATATATATATATGTATGTATTTATATAAAAATTTGAAATTAAATTTAAGTAAAATTGGAATAAAATTAAAAAATAGATAGTGTGATTAATGTTTCTTTGATTATTTTTTTTTATGGTCGTTTTTCAAAATGAACTCAGATTAAATAATTGTTAATAGTTTAAAATAAAAAATATTATATATATATATATATATATATATATATATATATATATATATATATATATTTGTGTGTATGTACAAATAATTATGTTCACACAAAATTTATGAATACATTAAATGCGTACAAGTTTTTTCTTTATGGACAGTTTTTCGCTAATCTATTGATGAAAAAAACCCGTTATACTTGATTCAATAATTTCGTTTAAAAATAAACATTGATTCAATTTTCGTTTCAATCTATTTGTTTACATTAGAAAATTAACTAGATATAACAGTAAATGGTTTTAATTTTAATATCATATAGTTTAAATTCTAGTCTAATCAATAAATGTTGAAAATCGTCTATTTGTTTGAAATATGAATTTCTTCACATACTTAAAAATGCATTATATTCAATTTGTAAATTGTATAAATTTTATCAATCGTTTCGAATCTTACTTATATAAATGTACATATTTTGATATATTGAAAACGAAAAATCAAACAATTCTCAACTGTGTTATTTGCTGTTAATATACTCTTAATGAAATATACTTATATGAATTCAAGTATTTGCATGTAAAATTTATGAAGAAAAAAAATGTTAAGTTGAATGTAGTTTATAAAACGAATATTTGATTCTTTTTAAAATCTAGATTTTAATATCTTCGTTTTTGTTAAATACTTATATAGATAATTATTTACATAAAATTATTTGTATAAAATAATTATTTAGTATAAAAAAAGTTAACTTACTTCGAAATTTGAAAAAATCACATATATCACACACACATGCAGATGCCGATACAAACAAATGTACGAAAGGCACTCAAGCACCGTTAAATGTGGCTGAAGGTAATGCCCGGCAGTGTCATTAGATTTTTCTGTTAAAAAATTAAACGAATCACTAATATAGGCACGAAATTTCTTTACTTCAACATTATGTTTACTCACAGCTACGATGGAATAGAATATAAGACGAAGAGAATGTACGCACACACAACTAGTGTTCATGTATTTTTTTTCTTTCGGGATGGTTCGTCTATTTTCGTTAGACGACGCTTTTGCTGCATCGAGCAAGATGAACAATTAAAATTTATTGAACATTCCATCGTTCGTCCTGGTCTAGCAGATGCATTGATAATAACTATATTAGGGGATGTGATTTGCTCGTTGATTTGTGGTGTATTTTTAAAGAAATATGTTCTTAGGCGGTTGTGTTGAAAAGGTTCAACAATGAAGAACTTGTCCAACTATGTAGATTACAAACACCACGTGTGCATTTATAATGAATGTACGAGCTGCGATGAACTTGTGTAATATTATTAATATGAACTTAGGAATCATTTTTGTCTTGTTGCTCGATTAAGGAATGCCTCTTATGAGGTTAGATCACTTAAATAGTCATAGTACGATGTCATCTTAATTATTATTAATAGAAATATCGTTTTCATTTGAATCATTTGAATAACAGATAACTTGTATAAAATCATAACTGTTTTTAGTCAATGAAACATTTTTTTTAAAAAAAAAGTGATAAGTAATTATTAATAATTTTATATAATTGTGACTGTTAGTTTCTTCGATAACAAATTAATTATCTACATTGAAAACTGACTCTAAAATAGTTTATTTATATCCAAAAATGTTCTTAATAAACCCGTTTATTGCAAGAGTCAAATATAATAGAAATTTTATTAAATGTAGAGTATTATTTTAAAAAAATATTATATATATATATATATATATATATATATATATATATATATATGCATATGAACACGTATTAAAGATAATAAAAATATTTTCTAAAAATAGTGATGAAGTATATTAACTGAAGTTGTGATTTGCATAGGAAATATCGATAAGTTCTTTTTATTATTATTACATAGTTAGTATCTTATTACTTTAAATCGTTTTGTATGAGATTTTATTGCACATTGTAAATTAATATTAATTATACATCTGCAAATATGCTATTAAGAAAACCATTTATGTTTATAAAACGATTTAAATATTCGTTATATGTATGCTGGTGTACGTTTAAACTATTAAATAATGTGGTGTTCATATTTGTATGGAATTTTTTAAACGACTGAAAAATGTTTTGAATGTAAATTGACATGAATAAATCTTATTATTTAACAAAAATAAAAAGATCAATGTTTGTTTTGAGATGAACATAGAAATAATTTTTTTTAAATGTCATTTTATAATAATATATGTATTTTTTGAATAAGTTATTTATCTTTTAAAATAAATAGCTTTATTAGGAAAATAGTTGAAATTTATATTTTTTTTATTCCTTGTAAAGAAAATATTTAACATTTTGGTTTATATTATTGTCAAATTGTGTATAATTTGTATTAAAAACAAACGTGTTATAGATATTAAAATATTATAATATATTGTACAAACTAATATTTGTTATACTGATGAACATATCATATCAATATTTTTGTTAAAAATTATTATTTTTGCTGTCTAACAGATGTATAAAAAATAATATTGATTTATTATATTAAAAATATTATTTATGTACAGATTGTTAGCAATGAGTAGATATTGATTTTTTTAATCTTTCAAAGAAAACTGACCTTTTGTGATTTTATTATAAAATATTATATTATTTTTGTTAGCTATAAATTATTTTCGTCAATTATTGATCTATAATAAAAAAGAGAAGTTTTAAAATTCAATTTTTGATTTTTCAAAAAAATGTGAGCTTTAAACTATAAATGTGTAAATATTTGATTAAAATCGTATTTTTTTGCGAATATATATATATATATATATATATATATATATATATATATATATATATATATATATATATATATATATATATACAATTTGTATTTAAGTTTAAAAATAAATTAAACATGAAATTTATGTTATTGAAATTCAACTGGAAAAGACATAAAAAATAATGTTTAAGTATGTAATAAATTATTATAATGATATTTCATACTTAAAAATAAGTAAAGATTTATTAAAAATATATTTCTACAAATTCATTGTGCCATCTTTTCAATGATATTTCAATGTACAATTTGTACTCAAGTTCGAAACCATAATAAAACGAACGTGAATTCAGTTTCATTTTGTAAGAAATTATATTAGGATAGATGGCGATAGTTGCACATTATATTTTGTGTGTGTACACACATCATACATATGTATATATTTGAACGTGAGAATTAAGTTATCAAATTAGTAAAATCAATATATGTATAGAATCCACTCAAGTTTAAATTATGAAAACAAATAGTTCAAATTAAGTAACGTTATTTGATTTGATATTGACATATAATCGTGCTATGTTTGTTATCTTCAATTAGATTAAGATTAACTGAGAATTGTTCTTGACATTATGTATCAGTAACTTCACTGTTCTTTAAAAAATGAAAAATCACATGAGTTTCTCGTTTAACATGACACACACTCATACAACATATGTACACATACACACACACTCATACAACATATGTACACATACACACACACTATATATATATATATATATATATATATATATATATCCGTAAATACTAAATTTCGAAATTCAAATTTACATTTTGTTCAAACTGGATTTCTTTATTTATATTAACATCTACTATTTTTAGAATTTTTTTTTTTACTTAAGGTATAATATAGAAATTAAATATTAATACCGTTTAAGTAATAACTGAGAAAAGTAAGTAATATGTAGAGTCATCCAAATGTACGTCTAGATTTGTGATTTATTAAAAAGAAACTATACACATGTTTCCCTATACACACGTTTCTTTTTAATAAAACACAAATCTAGGCGTCACGTTTCAATGACTCTACATAATTAAGTAAACATCTTTTAAAAAATGTATTTAGTATCTTTATTCCTCGAGAACCTGTTTCTAAAAATAGATTTGTTTCTTGAAAAATCCTTTGATAGTATTTGAGAGCTTTCAAAGGTTTCAACGTCTGTTTCTATAGAAACGATGTAATATTATACTGAATTCGTATGGAATGTCGTGTTTGAAAATGAATAGTCACTTTGGTCTCATAAGACATTGAACTAATATATATATATATATATATATATATATATATATATATATATATATTCATGTTTCATATTTAAATTGGTTTATAATTTTGTACGCAAGTATTATATTTGTATATCATTAAAAATTAATAAACGAAATGAATTGGACCTTATTTCTAATAAATGTACTAAAATGAAAGGAAACTAGTTTATATTATTGTTATGATTTTATAAATGAAAAAATATCAATTATTTTATTAGTTATTTATTATTATATTTGATTCTGGTTATTTTTGAAAATTATATATGTAATACTAGATTTGTTATCTATGTACATACATAAAAAAATTCGTAAGGTTAATTGAAAAAGCGAATATTATTTAAAATTAATATTTTGTTAAGAAATTTATAGAACGTATCGAAAAATATATCTTTTAAATATTATTTTTTTTAAAAAAAAGTAATATCAATGTTTACTTTCTAAATTATTTAGTATTTATTGTTATAAAAATCAGAAATTTTATCTCTACTGTTTTAATTACTTTTTATGTATTGTCCTTTTTATTTTCAAAGCTATGTTTTGCCGCAAGGAAATTGTTATATATATATATATATATATATATACACTTAATTAAAAAAAATGTATCTTATATATCTTGTGTGATTCTTAGAAATAAAGAAATAATAATTGGAATAACCTTATATAATGATATTTTTATATAATTTCTTAAAAAGAAAATATGATCCTGCTATAGTAATTTTTATTTATAATCTATATTTTATATTAAGATACGTTTTTAAATTGATTTTTGTTAACTAGAGAAAGTATGTACGTTATTTATATTCAAATATAGTCTATAGTGTAACTGACTATTTTTTGTAAAATATGTACACAATTCATTTATAAAAATAGTTCTCGTTGTTTGTTTCTTTCAATTTTCTTTATTTTAACATTTTTTAAAAAAATATTTAGTTCTATATATTTATAGAATACAAACTTACACGTTTTAATCAATAAATCCTTTAATATAAAATAGAGTTCAATAATCTTTCCATTCTATTTAGTAAATAAATAAACTACAAAACGAATTGTTTCACTAAAAATAAAATAGCAATATTTTTTAAAAAAATTGTGGACTTTCGCTTCTCGATCAGAATGTAGAACGTATATAGATTGACATTGAACCAGTCGGGACATTTACCAATTTTAGTCGACTACCCGCAGGTTATATATATTGCCAGTCAAAATTAAAATAATATTTCGAGGCGATCGATGCATTTGGGTAGAAATCGGTTTTGATGTGCGTATTAATGATTGATAATTGTTTCCTTTCTATTTTTGAATCTGTTACGATTGATAGTTGTTTCTAATTTTATAATGTAATAAATTAGTAGACAGATTTTGAATAAAATTAAAATAAATTTGCATCCAATATATATATATATATATATATATATATATATATATATTAAAAATATTAAAAGTTTCTTGATTTAATTGATTATTAATTAAAAACATTAGGGTATAAGATTGATTATTAATAAATCAAAAACATTAATGTGTGGATTTATTTTTAAAAAAGACAAATCGAAAAAATGTGTAATACTAGTAATTTTTTTAATTTAGTAACGAATTATGAAAATGTTTTTAATAACATAAAAGGTAAAAATATCTACTATTTCAGACTTGAAAAATACTTATGAATTATATATATATATAGTCATTTATTTATGTATTTTTTATGTGTTAATGGATAAAGCTTACTCATTAAATAATAAAATGTTTTATGTTTCATTTTGATAATTTTGTTGAATATTTTGCCAGGAGGAATAAATTTCCAACCAGATAATATTTAATAAAAAAATAACTTTTTGTTATTTTTTAGAAAAAATAATTAAGATAGATGACACATTATTTTAAATAAGTTAATATATTTATCAGATATTCATTACTATGTTATATTATTAAGTATATTTATTATATATGTGAATAGGATTCGATAAATTTATATATCTGCAAATATATAAATAGTCATTAAAAAAACTATTAAATTTCATCAAAAGAGGATCATTTGGAAATTTTAAAAAACGAATGGTTAATTATTGATCAAGTTTTTATAACCAGGTGTATATAAAAATTTATAACAATCATATTTTATATTATCAATTGATAATAAAAATAATGATGATATTTAGGCGCCCATAGCAGTACCAGTTTTGAATAGAGAGGATCCAAATATCAACTGACATTGACCACGGTTACTCTACACATAAACTACGTTAGAAAGTGAATTAAATTTGATCTAGTTCAATCAAAACAGATTGTCTAATGTAACATTCTCTACAAAGAAAGTTATGAAAAAAAAGTTTTTTACCTATTTTTGATTAGTCGTACGAAAATAATAATTATTTTCGAATGCGAATTAAATTAAAAAAAATTGATCACTTTCTTTTTCGATGAAAGTGTTTTGCATATATCAAAAAAGATTCGAATTGAATCCAAAATATTCAAATGTACGAATAGAAAATTTCACTAGTTTATGCAGATGCATTTCGAACTTTGTAATAATCTTTTTGTAAATTTGTGTTCTTTTATTTGTATGCATTATCAAGGATTTCACTTTCGTATATTTATATTTGTAAAAAAAAAATATTTACAATTTCTCGTTTTCGAATGACGTATTAAAATTGTTTATAATATTTTGATGTATAATTACGAATTTATGAATAGATTTTGTTATAAAATTATAAAATATTTTTGACATTTATGTCTGTATAAAATAAATTTTCTATTGAATAAATTATAAAATATTTTGTTGTATTTATATTAAAATGTTCAATTTTATTTCGAAAAATTTTGTATTCTAAATAATTCTCAATGTTTTATATTTCAATTAACTGTTAGTTTTTTTTTATAATTTATATATTATATATATATATATATATATATATATATATATATATATATATATATAATGTTAACAGTAAACATGTTTATATTTCTAATAATATGATATGGAATATTAATATGGCTTCTAGAGGTACAATTCAATATTACATACAAAAATAATTTTTATTGTACGAGTATACGAGTATAATTAATTTTGAATTCATATTAAATTCATGTTATTAATAAAATCAGTTAGTTTATAAAATCGTTCTAGTGTGGGATTTATTGAATGATTTTCTGATTAATTTATTGCAAGGAAGGAATTTTTTAAAGTATTTAAAGAAAGTAGTTTGTATGCAATATCGTGTAATATTTTGATGGAAATTCAATACTATTATTTAATAACTAATGATAATGAGCTTATTATTAAAATATTTTTTGAACAAGAAAAAATAACTTTATTAAGATTGTCATTTAGTATTTTATACAAGATAAATTTTATATATTAAATGCATGTGAAATAAATTCGAAGTGTTAGGAAATACATTTTTAAAGAAGTAAATATAATCTCTCTTTTTATTTTTTTTTGCACTGCTACACATACAAACATATATATATATATATATATATATATATATATATATATATATATATAAATATATGTACATAGTTGGTTAAAAAATAATTGAAAATTTTCAAATATTTACCTCATAGAAATTCATATAAACGAATAATACGCTGCAAGGCGTCGAGTTATCCTTACATTTTTGAATACTTTAACATTGACATATTTCTATACATTTGTTTACATGAAATTTCTTTTACTTAAATATGATATTTTTTCTAATAAATTTGGAGTAATAAAGTTTTTCTTCAATTAACAAATTTCAAAAGAAATTTTCTAAAAAAAATATTTTTATATTATATTTTCAAGACTTGAGAGTAATTTTTAGAATTTTTTAAAAAATGTGTTCACAAAAAGTTTGTGTGAAGTTTTATCTCACATTATATAAATGAACGTTTTTGAATACATATAAATAATGATATTGAGAAAAATAACGGATGTACATTTATAATAATGAATTCTAATTGATTTAAAAGAATCTTTGATGTTACTAAATATTTGATTTTATCAAAAATAGATAAATAGGAGTTTTGAGATAAATTACATTGATCTTTAAATATACACGAAAATACAGAATATAATGGAGATATGAACAATAAATATTTCTTGACTTGTTTACAAATAATTAGTTTTTAAAGTATACTTCAAACGGAATTGTTTTTTATGATAAGATTTCAAGTTCGTTTCATATTTCTTTCATTGAAACTTTATTGAATTATTACTCATATATACTCGTATTATATATATATATAGCTATGTACAAAAAAATATATACTTATATATATATATATATATATATATATATATATATATATATATATATATATATATATATATATATATATATATATATAGATATAGATAGATAGATAGATAGCTTAATTTAATTAATTATTAATGAAACTTAATGAATTTTTTCATTTGAATTTTTTTTTAAAAATGTTTTTTCAATATTACTGAAAATACATCAATTTTTTAAGTGTTTTTTTCATTTCGCTTGTTAACTGTACCATTATTTCATACAAAAGTTATATTCATCGAAGTCAGTCTTATTATTCAATCTTAATTGAGAACATAAGATGTTAATTAACATCGTTTACCTTTGAACAAAAAATGTTAATAAGTCTTAAAATGAAATATGCACCATTTTGTTTGTTTAAACATATATATATATATATATATATATATATATATATATGATATTTTTAGAAGATTTCTAAATTATCTCGAATATTTTCTTATTCATATTGGAATCTTCTGTTTAATGATGGAGTCTTTAAGTATACACCTATTAGTAAAGTAAATAGTTTGTTTCATGTAAAAGTCAATTGCACTTATAGTTCACTTTTATGTATTTGTGATATAATTACATATGAATATATTTACATAACTGTAATTTTTCGTACTTTTTTTGAGGTTAATAGTACAAGCGTTTCCATTAATAAATATGTTTAGACATGTAGATACAGCAGATTGATGCGACAATCTGCAATTAATGAGTTAATTTTATAATATTATAATTTATTTTTTATGAATGATTTTTTTTTTGATGCATAAAAATGATGTTTTTATAAGATCTTTGAATATTTATTATAATATATACAATATATATGTGTGAATTATTGTCTTCTATATTATAAACGATTTTTTTTATAAATTTGCCACAAATTTTTGTTTATGCACTCAACAACAAAATGACATTTTATTATATAATTTGTTTTGATAAATTCTTTTTGCTATCCAAAAATACAATATACTTACATGATTCAAAATTTTATACAGGAATTTAATATTCCAATGTTTAAAAATATACTTTAAAATTTGTATTTAGTTAATTTGTTATAATAAAAATTAAGTTGGAATTATAATAAACTTAATTTTTCAATATAATAGTTTATAACTTTATAATATCAGATAAAATCATTAAATAAAATCAAAATTACCAGTTATAATTATTTTTGAAATTATATTTTACAAATATCTCATATATTCTTTTAAATTCTATCACTAGTCGATTACTAATTTTGAATTTTCTACGAATGATTTTAGTTCGAAATTGGCATATAAATTAATACTGATTCTTTGAAAATATTTTATAGTTTAATAGTCATTAAATTTTATAGTTTATACATCTGTGTGTTTAAATTTAATCTTATGGTTACAACATATGTTAGGTTTATATATATATATTCTGTTAAGAAACGACAGTTGAGAAAAACGGCCTACAATATCGATTGTTTATTGTATGAACTACTTAAACGACTATTTTTTAAATATTTAAATTCAAACACTTGTGCTAAATTAACTACCATGCCTATCCATTCTTTGCTCGATGAGTATTTCATTTTACATGTTTGTCTATATATTGAGGTAGTGTACAGATTATCCGATGTATTATTGATAAACCGGAAGAAATTGTGAAAGTTGTTTTTTTTCTAGTATTAGTGCTAAATTCTAATCAGTCGACGAGTTTAGTTGCTAGCGAAAATGGTTATTGCAGATAATTTTATTGAACATAAAAACGATTATTATTATATGTGTTTTGTGTTCAACGAGGAGTATGATTTCTTATTTAATATTTCAATTAAAATTGTTATTATAGTTGATAGTAATATTTTTTTGTTGAAAAAATAATTAATATATATTTTATAATAATAAAATTAATTAATTAAATAATCTGTTATTTTATTTCAATTTTTAATTATGCGACAGACGAAATGAAATTCTATAAATTATCGAGAATAGATGATGTACATTTTGTGTTTTTTATAAAAAGGAAAATAAATTAATTATATTATGGTATAATTAAATATATTTGTTACAGGAGTAAATATGCTAGAAAATTTCAAATTAAATTGTGCAGGTATTTCTGTAATTAAATTCTTGTTCAATTAATTTATTTTATAAAAATCATCATGTTTAAATGTCAGTATTTTATGAAATCATATGCACCTAATTTTATTATAGTTAATGAAATTTCTATATTATTTATTCATATATTTGTTTTTTACTTATTTTCTTTATATTTTTATTAAAATGGTTTACTCGTCTTCTTATTTATGAAAAATTATTTAATATCCATTATTTACTTTATATAAATTTAAAAATGTAATCTTTTTTTGATTATCTCTTTATTAGATTTTCGATGAAATTCATTTCTGAAAACAAACTGGTATATAAAAAATAATGGTATATATAAAAAGTAATTCTAAGAAGAATTACTGTTAATGTAATTATTTTTATATTTTATAAAATCAAGATTTAATTGAGTTGAGCTTTGAACCAACAAACAATTCCTGTTTAAAGAATTAAAGTCAGTCAACAAATTTACTATGACGTTTTTATATTGTTATATATAAAAATCAGTAGACCGATAAATCAACGTTTGTTTAAATTGTAAAAAATAAAATGGATATTTTTTTATTCCTTTGTTTTTTATAAATATTAAATATTTATGTAGTAATTTTTTCTTATATAGAAACTATTTACTATTTTTTCAAATGTTGTATATATACATATTTGTAAATAAGAATTAGAAAGTAAATAAAAAATATTGTAAGTTAATCGATTAATGTCAAATGAGTTCAAGTTAAATGAAATAGTTTTAATTTTTTGAAACATTTTCAGAAAATAACAGAAATTTTGTTAGAGAATTTATATGTAATTATAATCATTAATTAAGAAAAATTTGAACTATTTTACTAAAAAATGTACAGTTATAATTTTAAAAAATCGAATACATTTGTTGTGAAATCTGGAATTTTCCAAAGCAGCTCTAAGATATTTGACAAATATTTCAATTATTTCTTGTTCTAGATAGAATTGTTATTAATGATTAGATATAAAAAAAATTTTACAAGTTATAATTTTACTTTTTAGAGATATTAAAGTTATATTTATTTCTGTATAAATCTTTTATTTAACAAAAATTTTTTATTAAATTAAATTTTTTTCATATTTATACAGATTGTATAAATAAATTGATATCTCTAAATTAGATTCTGAAGTGGATTTTATTTTATATTTTAGCATTTTATTCATTGTATGTAAAATTGTGAATAAGTATGTTTCATGTTAAGAAATATTTTTTATATTATACTCGTATATATTAAAATTAAAAGGCACTGTGCATATTTGTACAGTATTAATTTAGCATTGATTCAATTGTAGCATCAGAATTTATTTTACATTTTTTTAATCGTGTGGAAAAAATCTGGAACACTGAAACCCTTTTTCATATCAGTTTTGTAAATTTCGTGTTTTAACAGTATAAAATATATAAATTCGACTCTAGGTATTCGGTTAGCAATAAATTAGTTGTTTGAATTGAAGTTTGTAATTTTACTGACATTATATTTTGGTATTTAATATTTAAAAAATATTGTAATTTAAACAAAACACATTTTTATTTTATATAATTAAATATTTCAGCAAACGAAAATTTATTTATATTTTTTATTTTAATTTGTAAGCGTAATTTATTTTATTTTTTTATCTCCGTTTTTGAATATTTTGCATGTATAGAACAAATGTTATTTATTGTGTCTCCTAATATAAAAAAATAACATACTAACTTTGTGAAAGTATAAGAAATTATTTCTATATTTGTTTATGAATTTATTATACAAGATTTATTATTATAAATATGCATACAAGAACCTGTATTAACTTTTTTATATGTAAAAATTAAATTTAGAACATTTACAAAAATATTTATATGTGAAAATAATTAATTACAGGTATTTACCCGTAAGCATTGAAGTGTTGTTTGTAATATATCTATTTTTTCTGTACAGACATTCGTGTAGACATCATAAAAAAATATGAAGTTTCAAATGCTTTCTTAATTACTTTCTATCGCCTCTATTTTTTATTCGATATTGATAAGAATTTGAATGGGAGATATGAAGAGATAAACTTATGTAAATTAAACCAGAACAGTTTTTTATATATTACATTTATCAGTTATAATAGAAGATTTCAATATTTAATTATGGTAAAGAAAAATTAGATTCATTTTGATCTAGTCTCTAAGATATTTTATGTAAATAAATATTTGATATTTTTTTATAAAAAAATGTTGCTGTTTAAAACTATTAATTTGAAATTGCGAAAGTATAGAATTTCAGTCAATTTGTACTACATACACACACACACACACACACACACACATATATATATATATATATATATATATATATATAATAGTAATTTAATTATTTCTAAAATTTCACATGGTTATAAAAGTTCCTGAAGTAATAAAGAGTACAAAATACATTTTTAGAATTTTTTAAAATTATAATATATATATATAAATTGATTGAATATGGTACAGTTAATTTAAAATTTATTTTGAATTTAATGTCCGAAAAATATTTTCGTTTATAACATAACATTTGTGTATATATATGCAAATGTTAAATATCATATTTTTTTCTTAGAAAAATATTTAAGACTTTCATGGTAAATAATTATTAATATACCGTGTATTTAATATTGGTAATAAATAGTATTGATTTTAAAAATGTATATAAGAAAGTGTGCATATATATACATATTACATATGTATTGTATATAAATTTGACTCGGCGATTTTATAACGTTGAAGTCATATTTGTATTTCACACTTTCGATATTATTAATCGATGTTAAAATAAATATTAATCTCTGGTAAATATTACTTTGTCTAGAGAGAAATACGACCATTAAAAACGTTTACATAAAATATAATTAAATATTTTTCTAATTTCAATGTTAAAAATGTATTCGTTAGAGTGTGAACAGAATTTTTAATTTAGCAGGTTTTCGTCTACGTGCAATTCATTTTAAAAATGTTACATCTGTTTTTCTTTAGAAATTATATTATTAATATTTCCGTAATAACTTTTTAATGATATATATATTGTATTGTTCTCATAGTAAATAATAAAAAATTACTATATTTTGAAAACTTTCTTATCGCTTTCAAAATTAAATATCGTTCTAAATTTAATTTATACAAGCTTATCTTTTTGTATTTCCTGTTCAAATTTATATCAATATGAATTATTTATTTGTTATTTAATTTTTATTCGATATTAATGGAATATATAAAAAAATGCATCCGAGATTAATAGAATTGTTTGTAAAAACGAAATTGTTATATTAATATTTTTTTACAAAAACTTTCATTTTACTTTAATCGATATGTATTTTTAAAAACATTGTTGATACGTGTAATCATTTTGTACTGTAGACTATAAATAATTTAATCAAGCATTTTATTTCAATTTATATTTGTATTTATTGTCTGTAATTATATACTATTAAAGTATGATATAGTTGACAGCAATGATTAATAAGAATTTTAGACTGTATTGATTGTGTACAAGTAATTCATTTGCTTTTTATTTTGAGGCCAATTACTTATTGAACTACTTTTTGTCACCAAAACATTATACACGAATTGAGGTCTATTTATTTAATGTATGTAAATAAATAATGTTAGAAGGTACAAAGTGTTATACTAATTTTTTAAGTAAAAGAATTGTTCTCATATGTCAATATAAATTCAATAAACAAAATAACAATAAATTCGTTCTTTATATTAGGAAAAAAATTGGTATTGAATGAACGTAAATGAAAATATTTTTCCAAGTGAAATCAATTGTAAAGGAAGAATGTTGATAATTTTTTTATAAATTTAACAACTGTTTATTTTAATGTTAAATTTATTTTTCATTAATACTAAAGTATACGTTGAGTATTGTTTTTTTATTTGAACGATCATGCTGAAACATAGTAAAAATCTTGCAAATTCGCATTTTTTTCATATTTATGATTTCTCTTTTCATAAAGGCTAAAATATACATTTGCTTATATTGTCAATGTTTGATAAAAGAATTTACTTTTATTTTTGCTTAAACCACCATTTCATTCGAGTAATTAAAATATCTTCAATTATTTGTTTAAGTCATCATTTCTCATCAGTTCCTGTGCCTACGGTTGATTACCTTTAATATATATATATATATATATATATATATATATATATATATATATATATATATAAAATAAATGTTTGTTACATTTTCATTCTTTTCTGATTTAAAAATCAGCACTCTTTCTATTCAATACATGTGTACATCTACTCATTTAATGTTAAATTAATTTGTAATTACATTCTGTGTGTTGCATATTTAATATGATGTAAAATATATTGAATAACTATTAGATTATATTGAAAGAATAGCAGAAAACTATTTAGGAAATAAATTGAATTCAAAGTATTTTCATAATATTGTTGTCATATACAATGTTGTATATGATATTCATGTGACCTATTTAATTTGTAATTAAATTCTTTATATAGAGACTAATTTCCTTTATTACTTATCTATATCAGTTCTGATACGTTTTATACTTCTAATAATATTTTTTTATTTAATGTTTTATATACTCTACTCGACTTTCATTTTGTTAATTTATCTTGAATAATTATTTTTAATTACAAAGAGGACTGTTCTAGTTATTTCAAAAGACATGTTTATTTAAAGAGATTTTTTTGAACAATAATTACAATATTTTAATTATTATAATTATAAATTTTATTAATTTAAAAAAATATCATATTTATTAATTATTAATATTCAATATGTTGATATGTTTTGTCAAAACTTCACTCGATATGGCTTTAATAAGTTAATAATAATACCGACTAGACTTGTTAATTAATAAATTCTATTTTTAAGTCAAATATAACTTTTGTTGTTATGAAAACATTTTTCTCATGTTATATTTTTTATGTTTAAAGATTATATTTGGATTTAATTACATTTGATTTCTTCAAAATTTACTAATAAGATAAAAAAATCTTGATTAATATTTTTTTAAAAAAGTGAAACCTCTCCTCTCACACACATTATTCTACTCTAAGTGATGACATTTTTCTCATGTTGTTTTACGAGTGTAATTTTTTTAAAAAATATCTCCGAACTGACTATTTTTTTATTAATAAAATATTACATTAATAAAACAGTCAAGTATTTGAAACGAATAAAAAATGGTATTATTTCTGGATGATAATATTATTTTTCTTTTTCTTTAAAAAAATATTATTTTATAAATAAGAAGTGTATTTCATTTTTTATTTTAAAGATTAAGAAAAATGCTGATATGTTGGTCTTAATTATCAATTTTTTCCACTGGCTTTAAAATATTCATTGGGATATGTATATAGAATTTAATAGGTTGATGATTGGGGTTATGTTGAGTGCTTTTCTTTACATAATATAAAAATTTTGAATAGGACCTTCAGTTTATTTTTGAAAAATCATCAATAAATCTTGCTTCCATATCCAAGAAGACATAATTTTTTTTCTGTTTGTATAAAAATTAGTGTTATATATATATATATGTGTGTGTGTGTGTGTGTGTGTGTATATGTGTGTGTACATTTTTAATTATTCAAATTACATACCTTAAATTATATAAATGTAGAAAATTATCATTTCGATTTCTTCGTTTAATTTTTAATTTGAAATGTTTAAAAATAACAAAGATTTAATACAGGTGATTTTAAGATGATACAGTGTGCTAAAACAGATGTTTTCGAGAAGAATTTTATAAATTTTAAAATATTTTTTCATCATACAAATGGATATTTAAATATTTATTTTTTCGAAAAGGGTATTTAGCAATATTTATAATTAATGGATTTATATCATTGATTCAAGTGCATAAAACTGTTTAATATATTACCTGATTTTTGTTCAAGATTTTATGCAAAATGAATTCGTAAATACTACTTCGTATTGTCAATAATCCTGCTTTTAGTGAAAGATTATATAATTTGTATTCATGTTTACAGTTGTTGTTTATTTATACTTAAAATTATTAAGTTTATATATATATATATATATATATATATATATATATATATATAATGTGTTTTGATTAATATTCATGTCACTAAAGTGATTCATTAGCACGTGTATTGCCTTAATGCGAAATTCGATTATTTGGTTTTATTTATCAGCTAAAGTAAAAATATTTTTTCTTTCTTTATGTACTTGAAAGGTGTGCAATTATGATGCTTTTTTATTCAGCTTTTTTAAATATGTTTACAATTTTAAAATTCATTTATTTATTAATATTCCTAAAAGTTTTTTTATATATTCAAATAATTTTATTTGAAACGAATTTAAATACTTATTTATTCCATATTTATAACTTTCGATATTTTTGTTGATAATATAATTACATCTTTTTTTGTAAAAATATATAAATATTTATATATGTGTGTGTGTGCATGTGTAGAAAGTGAATAGTGATTTTTATTGTCATAAATAATTTAGTTTTGTTGATTTTGTTATTGAAATTAACTATTATTTCCTTTATTATTTTTTTCAAACATGTATAATTTAATACCAGTTATGAAAACAAAAAGTGAATAAATATTAAATATTTTTCAAACAGTTAGTTATAAAAGATATAGTTGAGATAATTGAAAATAGCCTGAAGAAATAGTTATTAAATAACTGTTATAATAAGATGAATCGTTTATGTTTACCAACTAGGAATGTAGGTAATTGTACTGATAGTTAATATCAAAACAATTTAATATGTTCATGATTTTCAAATATTTGTTTACATATCAATATTATAATAATTGTTGTATAAAAAATCTTGCATATTTTTGACTATACATTTTCGAATATTGATTTATGTTCATTAAATAATAACTAAATACATGTATAATAATCAAAGATTATTATTTTATGATAATTAAGTATTTTAAATAAATATTTGAATTGTACAAATATTTAAACTTTATATTTGTATAACATTTCGAAGCAAAAATTCACTTTGAGCAATTATAATATGCCGAATAAAAAATAATCTATTTATTTAAATATTTGTTGATTGTTTCAAATTTTTCAGTTACTTTTAGATAGATTATTTTTAGATTTCTTATAATTCTACGACTTCATGATATATTGTTATTTTTTAAAAAAATACATACTAAGTTTTAAAAGTTTAGTTGTTTTTTTTGTAAAGTTTATAAATGTAAAAAATATGATGAGTGCAAGTTCGTGTAAATCTGGTGGAATACTTTTCTTTCAATTAAAACTAGGTACAAGGATTAACATTTGACAAAATATTTTTTGTTCAAAAAAACGACATAGACTACTTTCACGCAATTATTTAAGTGTCTCAAATGAACTCTTGTGTTCGATATATGTGACAGAAACGGGTTTAAAAATGTAATTGAAAACACGAGACAAATTCTAACATCTATTACAAGCTCTATATATTTAGTGAATGGCACAATTTCTTTTTACAGATTTCGATGACACTGAACAGATTATCTGTGAGGCGTAAACATATCTACAGTTATTTTCGAACAAATAATTATAACTTTCCGCATGAACGATTTTTTGTTCAATTGTTGTCAACTACCTTCTAATATTATTTATTGGTTCATATGATTTTCCATATCGGTACTATTTTTAGATCATTTTTTTCTTCTCGAAAAAAAGATGCAACGTATGGTGAATTGTCAACTTTTGTGGTTAATGTATTACATGATCTGATTGTTACTGCAGCAATATATTTTTTATTTTTACCAAATTTCTTGTGGTTTCAAATTCGCAGTAATAATTAATTGTATAATATTTTTTTCGTTACATATGTATAATTTGAATAATATAACAGTATTTAATATCGGTGAATTATTTTTTGCCTTTTAATTTTTCTGAAACACACACACACACACACACACACACACATATATATATATATATATATATATATATATATATAAATATATATTCCCTATCTCCCTTCCGCCTTCTGGTCTTTTGAATTTCGCAGCTATGTACAAAAAAAAAAAAAAAAAAGCGGAAGGGAGATACTTTCCAACCTAATATACATATATATATATAATATTGATAAATAAAATAACATGAAAGTTTAAAATAAGAAAAACAAGATAACATTTCCTTTCCGATTGATTTAATTACTGTATAATTTCTATTTAATTTTTTCATTAAATAATGAAACTGTTCACTAAACTAGGTTATAATTTAATAAAAAATAAATTTATTGCCAGTAAAAGATTGACAATTGGACAGATTTTTTTTTGTTCTTGTTGACTTATTTTTATATTCGATTTCATTATATATATATACATACATATATTTGAGTGACTTGAATAAAATTTTGAACTTTATATAAAAGGTACTCTCATATTTTTAAAAACTTTTCTTATAAATAACCTTGATATATATTTCTTTCGACATTTATTTATTTTCATATATTTATTTATAGTAATATCGAGAACAAGTGTTTTTTAGATGTTTTATATATATATATATATATATATATATATATATATATATATATATGAATATGTAAAAACTAAGAGTAAATACCATTTGATAATATTGACTTCTTCAAACACTGAAATGTATTGAAAATGTAGTTTTTAAAAAAATTCATTCATATTTTCTATGTAGATCTATCATCCCATTTTCTGGTGAAAGAATGAAAATTTGAAACTTTATTAAAACTATAGTTCTGAGAAAATATTTCTTTTAAGTGATCTAAATGTTTTACATAAAAACAATTTTTACGTAAGTTGGTAAAAAATTAACAATACCGATAAAGAATATTGTTTTTCAATAATAGTGTAATTCCACATTTCTTTTTATTGTTCTTGAACTAAATAGTTATCTATACAAGTATTAAACAATATAAATAGATGTTTAATTTAGTTTTAGAGATACGATGATTTGAATGCCATTGTACAATATAAAATAAATTACGTTCTAGAGTTTACGTGAATGCACATGTACAACTTAAATCTTTGCCAATTAGCAAATTGTGTTATAATTAAGATCTTGACTCGTGATGAACAGGTAATTATTTACTAATTATATACACAATTTATATTTAGCACAAGACTGAAGAATGTGACATGATATTTATTAATTGAATTAAAATCCTTTTTGTTTGAGTTTATAAATAAGTACTTTTTATTACCTTAATCTTCTTATATAATTTCCAAAAAAAAAAAACAAATTAAATGCACATTTTAATATTATAGAGAAGACACGTTAATTATTTTTCACAAATAAGTAATCCGAATGTTAATCTTAATTTTATAACAAGATCAAACGTTAGATTTAGAAAGAACTCTTTTATAAACCTCATTAATAAGATAAATAGATATTTTTTAAAGAGTGAAATTCATATAAAATATTTGAAAAGAAATTTAATGCTGGTAATTTATTGTATGCTAAATCGATTTACTTTTTTTTTCAGTATTCAATTTTTTATTAATAAATCTTTTTAAATTTAATTGCTCATGATTTTTAAATACAAAAAGGTAATATTTATTAATAATATTCTGTTATTACTTTCACAGAATTCAGATAATATATGAAAGATGATTTTAATTAAATGACAATTAGTTACTAACCATTTTGTATTAAATTTAAACTTGTTTCGGGATAAATATTTTGTATGAAGTAACAATATTTGATGTATTCTAATTTAAATTAAACTACAGTTGTGGTTTAAAATAATTAAATTAAAATTATATATGTTTATTTAATAAGTTTGAAATAATTTATGAATATTGTACATAAAAGAATAAATGGCGAAAAAAGGTTTTAATTTAAATTTAAAACAAATTAGAAAGTATAATAATGATTACCAAATTTTTCACATTGATATAAAGGACCATCCAAATGTGACGCCTAGATTTGTGTTTTATTGAAAATAAACTATACACACGTCTCCCTATACACATATTTATTTTTAATAAAACACAAATCTAGGCGTGACATTTTGATGATCCTTTATATCACTTAATATTCTTTTAAGTGAGTATTTTTTAAAATTCTGTCAGTGTAAAAAATCGTTAATTGTATGAATCAGTTACCTTTTAAATACGGTCATTTTATTCCATAAATCGATTTGAATTGATTACATGAATGTCTATAATTCAGTTTTGAAGTTTTTAAATATAAACAAATTCAAAATTATTCACACACACACATACACACACACACACATCTATATATATATATATATATATATATATATATATATATATATATATATATATTACAATAAATGATAAATAAATATTTTCTCATAAAAAATATCTTAAATATGTTAAAGTTTAGAATAATATTATTATATACTATTAAGTATACATTTAATTTATTAACAATTTTTTTGTTCATTTTGACACGTATTTATTTACCAACAATTTGTTATGCTAAAATACACGTACACTTATGTTGTTCAACATCTGTCTATGTAAATATGTACTACTTTTTCTATTTAAAATAATATTTGAATTATTGTTACAAGTTTTTAAAATGATATTTTGTTGATTTTTTTATTATCCTCTCTTCCTCCCCCTTCCCTATACACTCTCTCTATATATATATTTAGATATAAAATTTCAAGTAATTAAATCCTTCTTGAATAAAATATGAAACGAATAATTTTAAATATACGTGAGTATTTATAAAGTAATAATTACTGTTTTATAAAAGACTTTTAACATATGTCGCCCTAATATGATGACATCTTGAATATATACATATTTATTTACACAATATATTTTTTCACATTATATACGTATAATAAAGTGATTAAAATTGAAAGTCCTATGTACAAAAATAAAAATTATGTATGAGAAAAGAAACATCAGAGATTTTTACAAATTTAGTTCAAACAGTTAATTAGTAGTTATTTTTAAAAAGAAATAAATATCTTAAGGAAATGATTCAAATATAAATTTGTCTGATGTTGAAATATTGAGAAACTAGCGATATTTCCCATCTCACAAGCGATATTTCCCAACCAACCGGAAATACTTCCCAATACTACCGGCGATATTTCCCAATACTATCGGCGATATTTCCCTACCTACCGGCGATATTTCCAATACTATGACTAGACGTATGTCTAGACAGATGTCTAGACGGGTGTCTAGACGGATGTCTAAGGGGGCGAGAAAGTAGGCAAAAAGGGGGGCAAAAAAAAAGGCAAGAAAAGAGGCATAAAGGGGGCAAAAAGGGGTTAAAAAAGGGGCAAAAAGGATAGCAAAAAGGGGGTCATAAAGAGGGTCATAAAGGGGGGCAAAAGGGGGGCAAAAGGGGGGCAAAAGGGGGGCAAAAGGGGGGCAAAAGGGGGGCAAAAGGGGGGCAAAAGGGGGGCAAAAGGGGGGCAAAAGGGGGGCAAAAGGGGGGCACAAGGGGGGCACAAGGGGGGCACAAGGGGGGCACAAGGGGGGCACAAGGGGGGCACAAGGGGGGCACAAGGGGGGCACAAGGGGGGCACAAGGGGGGCACAAGGGGGGCACAAGGGGGGCACAAGGGGGGCACAAGGGGGGCACAAGGGGGGCACAAGGGGGGCACAAGGGGGGCAAAAGGGGGGCACAAGGGGGGCAAAAGGGGGGCAAAAGGGGGGCAAAAGGGGGGCAAAGGGGGGCAAAAGGGGGGCAAAAAGGGGGGGGGCACAATAAAGGCAAGGGGCAGGGGGGGGCAAAGGGGGCACAAAAGGGGGCAAAGGGGCATAAAGGGGGCAAAGGCAAGGGGGGCAAAAAAAAGGGGGGCAAAAGGGGGCACAAAGGGGGGGGGGGCAAAGGGGGCAAAGGGGGCAAAAGGGGGCAAAGGGGGGGGGGGGCAAAAGCAAAAGGGGGGGGCACAAGGGGGGCAAGGGGGGGGGGCCACAAGGGGGCACAAGGGGGCACAGGGGGGCACAGGGGGGCACGAGGGGGCACAAGGGGGGCACAGGGGGCACACAAGGGGGCACAAGGGGGGGGCAACAAGGGGGCACAAAGGGGGCACACACAGGGGGGGGGGCACAAGGGGGGCACGAAGGGGCACAAAGGGGGCACAAGGGGGGGCACAAGGGGGGGCACAAGGGGGGCACAAGGGGGGCACAAGGGGGCAAGAGGGGGCAAGGGGGGCACAAGGGGGGGGCACAAGGGGGCACAAGGGGGCAGGGGGGGGGCAAGGGGGGGGGCACAAGGGGGCACAAGGGGGGGGGGCACAACGGGCGCACAAGTGGGGGCACAAGTGGGGCACAAGTGGGGGCACAAGTGGGGCACAAGTGGGGGCACAAGTGGGGCACAAGTGGGGGCAGAAGGGGGTCACAAGGGGGGGGCAAAAGGGGGCACAAGGGGGGCAAAGGGGGCACAAGGGGGGCAAAGGGGGCTAAAGGGGGCACAAGGGGGGCAAACAGGGGGCAAGGGGGGGCAAGGGGGGGGGGCAAGGGGGCACAAGGGGACAAAGGGGGGCAAAAGGGGGGCAAAAGGGGGGCAAAAGGGGGGCAAAAGGGGGGCAAAAGGGGGGCAAAAGGGGGGCAAAAGGGGGGCAAAAGGGGGGCAAAAGGGGGGCAAAAGGGGGGCCAAAGGGGGGCAAAAGGGGGGCACAAGGGGGGCACAAGGGGGCAATAAAGGGGGCAAAGGGGGCACAAAGGGGGAAAAAAGGGGGCAAAGGGGGCAAAAAAAGGGGGGCACAAGGGGGGGGCACAAGCAAAGGGGGGGGGGCAAAGGGGGCAAAGGGGGCACAGGGGGCAAGGGGGCAAAAGGGGGCAAGGGGGGGGCAAAGGGGGCACAAGGGGGCAACAGGGGGGGCAAAGGGGGGGCACAAGGGGGGGGGGCAAAAGGGGGCAATGGGGGGAAAAAGGGGGGCAAAGGGGGGCAAAGGGGGGCAAAGGGGGGGGGGCAAAGGGGGGGCAAAAGGGGGGCAAAAGGGGGCAAAAAGGGGGGCAAAAGGGGGGGGGGGGGCAAAGGGTTGGGCGGAAAAAGGGTGGAAGGATGGTGGAAGGGGGTGGGGAAGGGGGGAAAAAGGACGAAAAAGGGGATATATGATAAATTATATTGACGGATGTCTAGGGGTGCAAGAAAGAAGGCAAAAAGTGGGGCAAGAAGGGAGGCAAGAAGGTGGGCATGAAGGTGGGCATGAAGGGGAGCATTAAGGGGAAAAAAGGGGCAAAAAGATGGGCAAAAAGGATGGAAAAAGGGGGGCATAAAGAGGGTCATAAATATTTCCCTACCTACCGGCGATATTTCCAATACTACTGGCAATATTTTCCTACCTACCGGCGATATTTCCCAATACTACTGGCGATATTTCCCTACCTACCGGCGATATGTGTCTGATGTACTTGACTAATTTTTTTATTTTTTATAATACTCGTTCTAAAATGATATTAGTGTTGTTAAAATATTTTTTTAATTAGAATGTGCGCAAAAAATTAAAAAAATACTACATGTGTTAAATATATATACATTTCAATAACAATGAAACGATTTCTCATACGTCTATATATTGAATCTTAGTGTGCTGATATAAAAAACATGCAAGCATGTGTATCTAATGTGTATCTAATGTGTATCTATGTGTGTATCTATGTGTATCTAAGTGTAATAAATAAAACACATTTATTAGTTAAATGTATAATTTATATTATTGCTGTGTATAAAATATTATCTTAATAATATTAGAGTAAAATCTCAACAACATGCTTATAAATTACATATAGGGTTATCTAAATGCGACATTTAGATTTGTGTTTTATTAAAACGAAACATGTGTATAGGGTGGTTTATTGGCAAACGTGTGTATAGTTTCTTTTTAATAAAACACAAATCTAGGCGTCACATATGGATTATTTATATATATATATATATATATATATATATATATATATAATATATATATATATATATATATATATATATATATATATATATATATATATATATATATATATATATATATATATATATATATATATATATATATATATATATATATATATATATATATATATATATTAAAATGACATGCATATTTGTAACATTTATTTCGAGATATTTTACTTAGATATTTTATAACTGGACATGTTTAGGTCACTAACTGATAAAATATAAAAAATAATTACAAACAGTTCTACTTTAATTTCGTGACAGTTGCAAATAAAATAAAAATTAACGAATAAATATATTTGAAGAATTGTTAATAATGGAATGATCTTCAATAACAACAGATTATTTTTCTTAAAAAGAGATTTATTTTTGTTTATCACTTGTATTATATAATATGTCATGCTTGCACTTATTCAAATTAATTTTTTTAGAAACTAATTCTGAGTGTGTTTTGATTTTTTTAATTTTTTGAATAGTTCCATCTATATTGAGATGATTACATAGATTGAAATCTTTATGCATATTTATTAATATATATTGTTATTAAGATGATGTGATATGTTATTATTAAATGACATGATCTTTGTTCATAATAGATTATTTAATTTTTCAATTTAATTTTTTATTTTAGATTTATTTTCTCTCATCTTTATCTATGTATATGATACATATAATAAGTTGAGTCTAGTAGTTAGATAATATTTTTAAAATCGATTTAATGATTTCATTTTTCTTTATAACAAAAATATTGAAATTTTATTTGCAAAGAACTGTTTATCAAACATTTATTGTTCATTTATAGTTAGTTGACAATTTAATACATAGATTTTACAAAGTTATTAAATAACATTCTATTTTTAAATGTTGCTAGATTATTTCACCTGAAGATATTTTAATTTGAAAATGTTAACTAGAAACTAATAGCTTTACAAAATAAATTCAATCTTGAAAATTGTATTAAAATAGAATATTTTCATCAATTTTTGAAATTAGTTACATGAGTTAATTACCGAAATTAATTACTGTTTTCTATATCGATGGTTACTCAATCTGACAGGTTAGGGTGGGTATTAGGTATCAGTATTTGATTTTAATAAATTTTCTTTAACACATTTTTTTAAAGTTTTTAAAAAAATTATTTACTATAATTACTTTATATATATATATATATATATATATATATATATATATCATATATATATATATATATATCATATATATTTAGGATAATATTGTACATTTACATTTTAATTAATTGTTTAAAAAAATATTGCATTTAAAAATAAAAAAAAATTCACTGTATCTTTCTGCTTTCATATATTATTCTACAAATAAAATTATTTTACGTAGTAACATTTTACTCGAATTGTTATATTGTGAAATATCCTATTTTTCTCAATAAAGAAATGTAGTTTATTTATTAATTAATTCAGAAATATTTCTTTTTTTTATTTTACATGTATTTGAAAATTCAATCAAGATTGAATGTTTTTGAAAGTTAAATTATAATTCAGTTCTAATTAATTTCCTTTTTTGTTTTTTATGTAAATAAATTACTGGCTTCAATATATTTTTTTTAATGAAAATCCATTAGTAATTTTTGCGATCTTTTTAAAAATATTTTTATGTGCCTTAAAAAGTTAATGTAATTGTCTTAATAAAAACATTCTTTAATGAAAATAATATCAAAAATACTAAATTATATGGAATCAATTTTTTTATATATATATAAAGAATTTTTTTGCCTTTTTATAATTTAAAATAATAATTCTACGAAATCATATAAAAATATAGAAGTAAATAGAGAGAAATTGTTTTAAATGACAAACGTTTTTTTTTCAAAAAAAAAAAATTATCAGTACACATCATAAAATAATAAAATTAGTAAAAATATAAACGGTTATTTATAGAGTCAACATGTTTCTATATATTTTTTATTAAAAATAAGTTATATACATACTCACACACACACACACACACACACACACATATATATATATATATACATATATATATATATATATATATATATATATATATGTATATTTTTACTATATATGTACTATAAATATTATTTCGAGAATAATATTGGTTTTTAAGGATGTTTATGGTGTGTAATTAAAAAAATATCGATAAGTATATATGTATATATATATATATATATATATATATATATATATATATAAGTATATAATAAGAACATATGAAATAATTTATGTAATGAATGTATGTATTTTTTTCTATTTTCAGTAAATAAACATGTAAATTTGAGCAACTATTGAAACTTATATTTATTTTTAATTTTTATTCATTCCTGTGTGCACGTACACACACACACACACACACATATATATATATATATATATATACAAAGAGCTATATTGTGAAGTTCGAAATAAGGTCTAATTCAAAATTTACCATTTAGTTTAAAAATTCTACAGTACTACAGTGCTCTATTAATAAGAAAGTTGTCCCGTTTGTTTCGATATTTGATTCTATTAAAGCGCTCGAGGGAAAACCATCCGAGCAGTTTCACTGCTCTAACTCTGTATGCACCTTCTGATCAAATGAAAGTACTAAATTCATTAATTATTAAATCAATTATTGCCGTAGGTTGTGCACCTGAACTAGTCTTCAACAATTCGATTCAAAACATTTTCTCTGCATTCAACCGCAAGAATGTGTAAACGTTTTTCATTCTATTCGTTCATTAAAATATGATTCGTTCGCATTTTTATTAAAAATGAAACTGTTTTATTTTATTTTTTATATAATTAGGAAATGATAAAATCAAATAAACTCTTGTAAAGAGATTTTTGTGTGTTTCTGATAAAAAAATAATTCTTTATGATCTCTTATAAACGTTACGTTTGTAAGTTATTACTTTTATTCCTGATATAATTATTTTTAAATACGTATTTATAAAAAAATTAATGTGTTTCGGAGAAAAGGTTTTCATTAATTATGATATTTATTACTTGTAATTTTAAACGTTTTTATAACAAAATTGAAATTGAGGCATCACTAATATTTATTTATAGAACGTATGAAATGATTACATAATTTTTAGTATAAATTTTATGATACAGAGATATTAATCCATGAAAAATTACAAAAAATCTAATGAAATAAATATAAATTAACTTCAATTTTAATGTAAAAATAATGACTCATAAATGATTATTGAAACAAGTATTGATCGTATACTGTATTTAATTTAAACAATATTGTATAATTCTATTAAAATGATGTCAATGCTAAAATAAAATTTTGTAATTGATGTTAATCACATTGTAATTATATTTTTTAAGATTGGTTTTAATTGTGAAGTAGAATAGTTATATGATTTTTTTATTTACTTAAATGAATATTAAATTCATATATATATATATATATATATATATATATATATATATATATATATATTATAGGCGATACGTGATAACCTTGTTCTCTTAGTAAGTAAAATTATTATAATATTTAAAAGTTATTAAATAATTGTAAAATATGTGCAATATTGTTAGTTGAAGAATTAAAATACAAAATTTGGATACATCTAAATATCGAAATTATTTTTATATTCATATTTTGAAAATCTACGTTTATTATTGAATAAATTATATGTAACATTTGATAAAAAAAAATAAAATATTCATCTCTCTATAAAAAGTTTTAAATGGATTTTGTAAAATAATGGCTTAATATTTTTATTAAATTTTGTGTTGTTAGAACAGCAATTTCTTTGAATAAAAGTAATTAGGCAGTTCTAAACTAATTATAATTAAAGTATAAATAACATTTTGAATTTGTAACAATTTTATAACAAAAAATTAAGAAATTAGGACAGTAGTTAATAACTGTACTAGCTAGCTTACTAGCTGTTTATATTTTTCTCGTTTATAATTTTTAAACAGGGGAAAGTGTTTCTAAATTTCATCAATATTCATAACACAATTTTATAAAAAAATATTTATAATTTTACATGTTACTTTTCATCAATCAATAGATTGTCGAAGTGGGACAAAATGAGATACAACTGTAACGTTTAAAGACAACTATAGGTATTTTCTATAAAAAAATCTAATACATTTTCTATGTTACATTTTTTGGCTATGTTCTCGTTTTACTTTTACTTAGAGTGTTACCTTCTTAAAATTGATCACTCTATACTATTGTAAAAGTTATGTTTAATATTTCCAAAAAAATACTGGATATTAAAGTTATTTTAGTTAAATATTCCTCACTTTTATAAATATGATATAAATTTATATTTTTTTTAAATATCGTTCATTAATTTGTATTAATAAATATCAGTTGTATATTTTAATAAATTTTTGTGGTTCTGATTCATTTGTAAAAGTAAATTTATAGATTGTTAAACTATGTAAGAAATTATTTATTTTTTAAGCACTTTCTTATAAAATAAATAAAAGGTATATATATATATATATATATATATATATATATATATATATTGAAATAGAGAAATGTATATTAAATTCAAAAACGATCACCATAAATTAATAGTGTTCAAGCGTAACATTTTGATTAAGGTCTTACAATCTTGTTAAACAAACAATAAAAGTTGTAATAATATCTACAATATACCTCAAATATTTTTCTTATTGAATTTTGACATAAATTAAGATGTATTCATTGTTATTAGATCATTATAATGGATGAAACATGTCTAGTAATAAGATTAATTTGACTATTATATATATATATATATATATATATATATATATATATATTTGAATGACATGTTTTCGATTTGTTGTTCTTCGTTTGAATTATACGATTTGTTGTTCTTCGTTATTCACTATTTCATTTTAAAAATATTATTTTTCATTTCTTATTTCTTACTCATTTTAATAAATTACCTACAACAAATATTTTTCAATCGTTTTCTACCAGGAAAATAAATTTATTCATTTTATTTGTTTTTTTTAAAAAAAATATATAATTTTGTGTATTTTACTAAGTTTATAATTTTTTTCAATTTGATTAAATACTGGAAAATATTCCTATTATTCATGGATGTAAATTGTATTTTTTGCGATGCATTAATTGCTTTTAATTAAACTATTTATGATAAAAAAAATTTTAAACATATCATGACTATATTTAATTTTATTCTAATTTTAATTTTATTAATTAATTTTAATTTATATATATATATTATATACATATATATATATATATATATATATATATATATATATATATATATATATATATATATACAAAGAATTCTACATCTAAATAAAATTTTATTCTTGTAAAATTATTTTTTGTAGACTAAAAACTTTTTGATTTAACAAATTTTAACAAGTATTTTACTCATTTGAGAACTCTATTCATATTTTATAATTACTGCCTATTGAAAATTATGGAAGAACTTCATGTATTCTATACAATATAATCATCCGTAAAAGGTCTTATATATTATTTAGTTCATTAAGAAGATTATTAACTAATAGAACAAATAATAATAGACAAAGTAAATCGTCTTATAATAGCTTTCAACAAAGTACTTTTATAACTTCTCCATTCATTTTTATTGTTAACTATTTGTTATTTTCGAAATATCTTTATATTTAATTTAATTTTTTTTATCATTTCTTACCTATTCGAATTTTTTAACTATCTCAGTTAAATAATGTTTTTAAGTATATATCATCTATTTTATTCTATAACTATTTTTCATCTCATAAACTGTCTAAACATACAAACTGAAATTCGATCGATAAAGTTTTTCAGTTCCAGGATGAAAAAGGGGCTTATGTACTACTTGTTGAGGATTTTCTATAATACCATGACAGCATGTAAAATCCGTTTTCTATTTAAAAAAAACGTGTGATGTACATTTATCAAAAAAATTCTGTTTTTCATGAAAAACAACCGTACTGAACTTGATAAAAACTATAAAATATCCAAAAAGTTTGTTAAAAATATTTTATATTATTTAATTTCTGAGTATATGCACATATATTAAATTTGTTATGAGAGGAAATTAGTTAAGGACATATTTTATTCAAAACTAATAAATTAACGTATGTATTTTTAATATTTGGGTTTGATATTATGCTTTCTATTAAATTATTCTCTTTCTATGTATATATGATAAATTATACAGCCAGCAGTAATTATAATTATTTTCATTTGATGCAATTCCATGCTAATGAATGGTAATACAATTATCTCATTATTTATTTAACTTACGTTAAATAAATAATGAGTTACAGATAGTTGTTTTTTTTTAAAAAAGAAAATGGGATTCTATGTTTCATAGAACTGTAATTGCAATGCATAATTAATATTAAATTGTACTATATAAAATATTATATTTCCTCTATTCTCATTTCTTATTTATTGTATGTTTTGTGCAATAAACTATCAGCTATGTTTTAATTTTTTTAATCTATTTAAAAAATAAATTTTTATTGTACTTTTTAGTTAAGTTAGTATTTGGTTCGATTTAATTTTATAATACAGAATTTTAGAAAGAGGGTAGTTTTTGCAAGAAATCAATTGAAAAAAGTACAGCTGTGTCGTTACTTAAACAACTATATATATATATATATATATATATATATATATATATATATATAATAAATTATCTTAAAAGTTAGTTTTTTCTAAACGACCGAAAAAAATTAAATTAACTTCTTACATCTAAATTAAAAAAGAATATTAGTATGTTTATTATTTTTTTTATAAATCGAGATATATATATATATATATATATATATATATATATATATATATATATATGTATATATCTTATGTATATATCATATGTTCATGAATGATTGCTATTACCAGCAGAATAAGATCAAATAATACAAAAGTATAAATTGACATACAACCATATAATTTGCTTCAGATTGAATGATAATCATACTAAATTATATTTAATACGAACACGAATCGTTTACGAATTTTTTTTAACTACCACAAGCAATTCTTCTCTGATTATAAATTTGTAAAAAAATGTAATTATGTTGCGACATATCAATTAACGTATTCTTTTATTATTTTTTAATGTAAATATTATAGAAAGTAAAATGTCAAGATCTCATAAGTTTCTTGTTTTAATATTACACAATAACATTAATGACGGTTAAGGTTGAGGACGAAACGTTAATTATATATGTGTTTATTAAATTAGAATAGAAAAGTTATTATTAATTAGTTCTTTATTTAATCAGACACGAACATCATTATTTTTATTTGATTTTAAAATTGATTTCTTTGATTTTTAAATTAGATATTTATATTTATACTGATTGTTGATTAAAATGTTTTTTTTTTGTCTGACAGAAATTAATTCGGTATTACTGAAATTATCATTGAACTATTTCATGTATTGTACAAATTTGATGAATGTAGTTATTTCGAGGAATTTATATTTATTTATCTGAATATCTCTTCAACATTAAATAAAATTGAATTATAATACTATGTCAAACATGTATATTGTGTTAAGTGTGTATTTATATTCATTAATAGTCTCAATTGATAATAATTATAAATGTATGAAAGTTTATGATAGGATTTCAATTATTTACTAGTAAATAACTTTTCTGAGAAATAAATATTTTATATCAAATTAAAAAATGTGTAGGTTAATTTCTAAAATTGTTTTGTATAAGATAATTTTATTATTATCGAATGTATCTATGCAATTAAAGTTAAAATTAGTTTAATGATCTAATTGAATTTAAATGAAACAATTTGATTGAAAATTAGTTCAGTTTATTTGATTTTACAAAACAAGAATTTACCATTAATCTAAACAAGCTTTTGAAATGACATTAAATACATTGCTTGTCAGACTTAATATGCATTTTGATCTACATTTGTTGATGTTCTTAATAGAACATTTATAAATTAAAATAAGTTACATTCAAAAGTTGCTGGACATTAAATAAACACATATGTACAATTAGTTTTTTTAAAATTTCTTTATAACTAAAATAAATAAACTATGTGTATGTAAAAATCATCACCGATTGTATGATCTGTTCCAGATACCCAAAATTTACCGCTGATTTCTTTTTTTGTGTCTACAGATAATGATAATCATTCAGTACTCAAATGCATGACTATTTTAATGTCAACAAAAATATGAACAAAAACAAATTAAAAATATATTCTTATAGACATGTAAAAACAGTAATAATAATATTATGTTTATTCTAAGTTGGCACGAATAAATTCTTTATGATTTTGTGTTTTCAGTAAAAAAAAAAAATTGTTACAGCATTCTATATAACGATGAACGGAAAGGAATTATCGTCAATCATTGTTTACTGACATGTAATTAAGGGCATCTATACATATAAATGGTTCATATCCTCAATGAATTAACATATATATATATATATATATATATATATATATATATATATATATATATATATATATAGTTGTGTGTGTGTGTGTGTGTGTACGAATATTTGTCATTAAAGTTTTAAAAAATCTATTATTTATGATTACGGACATATTTTTCGTATTTTTATATTTCTTTATATTCTTTTATGCACATACTGTTTTTATCACACAAAGATATATTATTTTTAGATTGAAAAGACACGAAATGATAGAAAAATGTTAGGAGCAAATTTAGTAAGGAAATAAGTTTATAATTAAAATTCCGTTCTCTAGAAGGTATATATATATATATATATATATATATATATAAATAATTGAATTTATAATATATAAAGTTAGAAATATTTTATGAGACGAAACTTTTGTTGAAAATTATAAATTTTAATTTTGAAAACATTGTGATATAATTTTAAAAAAATTATGATTGATTGTCTATTTTGTCATCCTAATATATTTGAAAAGTCTATCTTACAAATATGTATCAGTAATTTAATTAAATATATGCCTATTTGTATGTATATTTATAATCATATTCATTCATTTATAAAAGTAATTTATTAAATAAGATAATAAGTTTAAAATGCAATTGATTAGATATAATGTAACTCTCTGTATGAATAATTCGAATTCAAATTGTTCGTAAAACTATGTCAGGATGTAGTTTTGTTTTTATATTACAAAAAACGTACACACACATCGAAAGAAATTCTTTCCTTGTCATTTTACGTACGCAGGTGAAAGAGTTGGACAACATAAAATATATTTACCGACTTTCTTCACCATCTTAGTATTTGAATCTTATTGACGAATAACGGCGTGTCGTGTATGTAAAAAGTAGGTAATGAGATCTTTGTATCATCTTTCTCTCCGTCTGATGCATTGTATCGACGAGATTCTTTCATTAAAATCATCGAATTTTTTGGTGGGGCAATGATGATGATGTTGGGAGATAGATTTGAAAAGTTATATATGTTGCCTGTATGCTGATTACATCCAGGTGTCATTAAAGTTAGTGTGTTGTGTATTGTTGTTTGATATTATTTGTGCTTTTGATGTATTTTACGATTGGATAAGTTATACTCTGTGTTATATTTATTTTGTTTATATATTAGAGGTATGTTTTAATATAAGTTCAATGATTTGAATTCGTATTTTTAATCAAAATATCATACAAATGAATTAAATTACATTTTTAGATTTGAATTACCGTAAATAATTATTTCACTAATTAACAACGTATTTTAATGCAAATATTTATTAATATCAAAGATATTTCTATACAGAAATTTATTTCGTTAAGTTTAATAGAATGATTTGTATTCAATTTAATTAAAAAAAATTAAATTTCATATCAATACCTGTAAGATATTTCATTATTTCTGAAGTCGTGTAATTTACTTGATGTAAATATTTTATTTTTAACTTAAATTGTTTTCGCAACAAAATTTTTAAAACAGAAAAGTAATTTACTTTGAAAATATTTAATATTAAATAATTATATTTGAGCTAAGATAATTATTTAATAAATGCGTATAAAGAAGTTTCAATGTAAACAAATATTTGATTTTTAATTAAATACTTATTTCAGGTTCTTTAAAGAAGATGTACTAATAATAAAAATATACTAATATTTTGTAAAATAATGTATTATATTATATAAATAATTAAATTGCATATAAATGAATATTTGAATTGAATTATAAGTTAATTAGATTAAAATTTAATTTTAGAATTTAAATTATTCTATTTGGTATTTTCAAATTTTTATTAAATAAAATTTTAATTTTTATAGTCATTTTAATATTTCATAATGATAAATACCTTCCACGTAAATTTAATTATATTTATATATATATTGTAATTGAAAATGAAATGTAAATCAAATTAAACTCAGATATATTTTTTATTAAAATATTATTCCATATAACTGTCGTAATGATAGGTAGTTATTAATTTAATTTTATATGAATTGAAAACACATTATTTTATTACAATAATGGAACGTTTTTAAATAAATTTCATTTTTAAGAAATATAAAATAATTCAATTCAAATAAAATAACACTAATCATAAATATTTCTAAATATTTTGCGCTCATAATAATTTTTTTAGTAATAAATAAATATTCTATTCGTTTTTAATACTGAAATCACATCTATTTTGATATAAAACAATACGATGTTTGTATTTTCTTTTCTCTCAATTAAACAACTATACAAATATTAGAAATTGGAAAAATGTAGTTATTTTTTAAATAAAAGAAAGTGTGTACATTTATTTACAAATTTTATATATATATATATATATATATATATATATATATATATAGAGAGAGAGAGAGAGAGAGAGAGAGAGAGATCAATTGTAATCATCATTGACTTTTAAAAGAAAGAATTAAATATTCCTCTTTCGGAAAATTAAAGATGTTTTAGGATTTGTAAGTCGTTAGTAACATAAACAACTGTTGCATTCGGGTATTTTGTCTGAAACCGTCATCAGCATTAATAAACATGAGTTTATATATAATCTTTTCAAAACTGTGATATGTTTATAAACGTGGGAGTTTGTGCTTATTAAATGAAGTAGAAGTTGTAATTGATTAGTCTGTTAAATATGAATTGTTCGTCTTTAAAATATTTATATGCAAATATTCATCTTGATTAAATATGTAGGTAATTTGTCATATTTTTATTTCTGCTGAACTCATTTTCTCCAACGACACAAAGTCACAATATCATTTTGAACCGAATTCAATATCAGATATAACAAATATAAATTTTATAATATGCTGTTCTAATTTAAATCGTAACAAGACATTTATAATAAAGTAGTTTTATTTGCATTCTCTGAACGAAAAAGCTACGTGTGTCAAAGATTATGAATTTGTATGCGATTTAAATAAAATTTACTATATTTATATTCTCAAAGTAAAAAGATTCCTTATTTAAAATGTATGTATGTATATTAATATTACTTTGATGATTTGTATGGTTTAATTAAATTTATTTACATATATATATATATATATATATCAATTAGATTTTTTAAGCAATTGCCAGAATTTTTTTTTTTGAATGTATTAAAAATATTACAAAATGAAGTATTTCGTTATGTAAATGTTTGATTATCATTAAAAGAACTTTATAATTAATGTTGATTTTCAAATATTTATATTCAATTAAAATAAATATTTTTAATTACATGAAGTAATATTTTTGTTCAAAGACAATAATTGTGCGTAAGTTATTGAAATGAGAATAATATAAGAAATATTATTGAAATTAAATATCATATATATACTAGATAAATAATATAATGAGGTAAAATAAAATTTTATTAATTTTCAAAGTAACTTTAAAACAAAATTTTTCTTTAAAAATATAGTTTATATTAAAAATAATTCCTAGTTATTTATTAGACAGTCAACGAATCCTTTCTTTCAGCGAGATAATACAGAATGTATAATAGGATATACAAATTAAATTTTAACAATTTTTGGTGTAACGTTTGTGGTGTGGATGGAATAAGATCCTTCTCAATTTATCAACTCTATTTATTTAATCCTTCATTAATTATAAATTCCAACAGAACTTTTTTTAATTTAATATTCAATTGTAGAGTAGCAGTTCATAAAATTTCATTCTAATGCTACTAAATTCCAAATATGAGCTCTTTTTAGAATAATTCTCTTTGTCGATTTCAAAAGTGCTTCATTTTTAATACGTTTTAATAAACGTAATACCCTTACAATAAATCAATCTGGTAGCAAAAATTACTAGTGAATTTAAAATATTACTATTTTCATTTTAAAATTTATATTAAATTTTCTAAACATTATATATTTTAAATATATATATATATATATATATATATATATATTTCTATTACAGCACCAGAGAACTACTTCTAGAATAATGATAGAGATTTGTTGCTAAGAGCAAAATTATTATTTTATTGGCATGTAAATTATTTAATTTCCTTACCAGTAGCTATATCTACGTCAATACAGTAATTGAATTTTATTTTATGTATTTTTTTTCGATGTTGCTTATTAATATTAATAAAGATAAAATTTGATGTAAATAATAGTAAACGAATGAGTTGATTGCAATATACTTTGTAACCTTGTATTTTATTATTTGTTGTAACTAAAAGTAATTAATTTCATTTATGTGCAAAAGGAATAATAAGGTTTTTGTAAAAAAAAATAAAAACAGTAATCTACTCTTAATTACTAATTGTCAATATCATTTAGGAATATATATTAAATGAACATTGATTAACTACATCGAGAATCGGGTTTTAAATCGTTAAAATTTTTTCAGCGAGTTTTTTGCTTGCTGTTGAATTAAAACGATGTGCCTACATGAGTAAATTCACGTTTACATATAATATATATATTTGTATGTGTATAAATATGTGTTTTTAGCGGTTCGTGTTTTACGTTTTCCCGGAAAAAGAACTTTTATAGTCACAAAAATATGTATTTAATAATTTACAAAATGTTATTAGAAATTTCTTTGATATTTTTGTTAACTTCAAAGAAATATACTTTTTTAATATTTAACTATTAGGTATTAAGTAATAAAATATTAATAACTAATAACATGATTATATTTAAAATATTATTGTATTCTAAATATAATTTTTAATAGAAATTATTTTTATTCTAGAAAGTTAAAAATATATTATTAGTTTTATTATGAAATCAAACTGAAAAAAATTGACTTAGAAAAGAATCATTATGTCAAATGCTATATTATTTATCAATTTTCAATAATTTTTAATTACTTATTTTAAATCGTATAGAAATAATTAAATGGAAATGATTGTGCATTCAGAGTGCAGATATAGAAAATCTAACTGTTTTATAAAATCATTTCTTATTAATTTCTTAATCAGTATTTGTAAAAAATCGTACATTTGAAAAATTAATATTTTGATAAATATAAAAAAATCTAACATGCAAGGAAATTAAATTTAATTACAATATTAGGATAATATATCATCGTTTATTACAGTGATATCAATTACTACGTTAATAAATAATTGATATTACCATAAATAAAACCGTAATATTAAAAATGACATCAAAAGAAAATTAATGAGGAAATAAAATCACATATTTAATATTTATAGACATTTTTTTGAAAAAAATAAATAAAACGAATATGTGTAAGAAAGAAAGCTGAATTAATATATTATAACTTTTTTTAGAAAAAATGAAACAAACATTTTTTATTATTTAATTATGTAAAATTTTAAGGAAAATTTTTTTAAAAAGAGATTGAAATTATCAACTTTTTACTGTTATTAAAATATATAAAGTATATAAGTTTAAAAAATATGATATTAATTCATTTATATCTATTTTAAAAATAATATTAAATAATTTTACGTTTCATATTTTTAATCTCTTTTATGTATCACACATTAAAATCATTTGACAGAACAGAAATTGGAGTAGAACGTAGATGAAATCATTTTCTGTGTGTATACATATTAATAGGAAAAGTGTGTTTAGTTTATAAAATTTATATAGAAGAGTTTGTAAACAGAGAATTAATTGTATGTATGTGTATATATATGTGCTTAAATAAAAAAATGTATTCAATCCATCCTATCTGTTTTCACTTATGGTAGGGAAATATGGTTGATGATGATGATGTTATATGTGAATATATGTTTATATTTTAAGTGACTGAACATGCACTGTAGCTAAATATTTCAAATTTCTATTTATTAATTGTTACATTGACTTATACACTGATAAAAAGTCTGGTTTATAGGCGTATTCGTTAGAAAAACGAACGTTGTGTTAATAACACACTATTAAAAAAGAAAACAATGACTAATCTACCTGTAATAAATTTCACGTAGGCCAGTCACCCGCACCCAAAGATCAATGTTAAGGTTACAATTTCTGATATGAAATACCTTTCCCCAATACCGACAAACCGGTTAGTTTTACGTGCGAGACATCACAATCGGAGGCTGCGTTCTTAACATCTCACATCAATCGGTCTACATGAGTGAAAGTATCGTTCGTTCGACCTGTAAAAGTGAGCTGAAAGCATTATATTTAACTACACTCGACGTCGAAATGAATGATTAATTATTTAACGAAATGTATTTCCTCTTTTTATTTATTTACTGAAACGAGGTCAGGGCCGTCGTTGTTTGAGATATTTGAGTAATTGTTTACTTTTCCGGATTTCTAACGACGAGTTTTCGTCGAACGATACGCATTAATTTGTTCAATCGATCGAAAAGCAAATATTTTAATATTTATTTGAACGTTGGTCATTTACATTTTTTATATAATAATAATTCGAGTATGTTTCTAATAAATAGTTTTATGCAATTTGTTTAATAAAAATATGTAAATAATTAGAATTACAGCCGTGTAAAAGAATATAATCAGGAAATTGTACTAAGGAAAATAAATAATCCATGTTGTTATTTATCAAAAGGTATTTTTTAAATATTTTATAATAACGATTGATTTATATATAACACATATACAACACAGTAACAACGAATAGATCATTTTATATTTTTTAAAAAAATAATTATTTAGTTATAATTAATTAATGTTATATTAAAATTTTGAATTTAAAATCAAAAATAATTAAATCATTTTTTATTTATAACTAATTAATGAAAATATTATAGAAACAAACCACTTAAAAATAATAACTGTGTAAGGAATGAAATATTATTGTAAATAAAACTAATTAAATTGAAATCATCTCTTATAGATTATTAAAAGCATTTAATTAAAATTTACGAAACAATATCTGTACTTCAGTTTTAAATAATTGTTTTTTTTTAATTTAGGATTTGATTAAACATGATCAATAATCTTGATAAGTGAATAATCGATGAAATTACAAATAAGTGTTTCGTTAAATTTAATTATTTCATTACTAATCGAATAATATCTATTTATATGAATACGTGTAATTGTTTATTTACTTATTTTCTCATAAATACATATACAGATAAATATCTACATATATATATATATATATATATATATATATATATATATATATATATACGTGTGTGTGTTTTTAATTAAATTTATTTATATAAATTTACATACAAGTAATAATAAAATTGAATGAAATTCAAATATTTAGACTCTACAAAAATTAAATATTTGAAATTATTTTAAAATTATTTCAGATACTAGTTATTGTATGATAATTTAATAGTAAATTTATTTAAAAAACGAAATGTCTATTAGAATGGTAGAAACAAAATACCGTTGTTTCAAGATGAACTTAAAATACATTTTTTTATCTACATTTGTTAGTGTTTATTGAAATATTTTTTATTTAATTAATACACTTTTTTATTATGTTTGTAATAATCATGAAATTTATTTTTAAAAAGCTATATTTTTTTATCTTGTAATTTAATTTTCAATGATATTATTTTAAATCAAATTAATTATTATTTATTATTGTTTTTTTCTCGGTAACCACAAGAATTATTTATTTAAAACAATGTATTTTGTAATATGAACAATCTGATCATACAAATTTTTAATAAAACTGGAAAAAAATTCAAATATATGTTGTGAGAATGATTTTGATAATCAATTATTGTCCACATTTTTACTATTATTTTCTTTACTTAACTAGTTTTATATTAGAAATGATACATTTTTATAAAACATACAAAAGTCTTAATAATATTGTGATTGAAGCTCTCTTAACAGATTTCTAAATCGATATTACTTTTCATTTAAAATGCAAAGTCATTATAATCATAATAATAAATATATATTTCTTAAAAGATTTTTGTCAATTGTTATTTTTATTTCAATGAATCGTTTTACATTTTGATGAAATTAAAAGTGTTATATTATAATGACTTCTGATATAACTTTCTTCATAAAGCAACAAAACAGCCCCATTTTAAGCGAAAGTGTGTATGCGATAAATAATAAGGCTGTTATTAAAATTATCAATATAATGTAATGAAATGAAAGTTTTTGTTAATGTTGCCATTTAATATTTTTTCAGATAATGACCTAATTCTATATACATATATATATATATATATATATATATATAGTATATACATACTATGAAAGTATATGCATTAAAGTAAGTAGGTCATTATTTGAATATTAAACTTTTGCATATGTTTAGATTGTATTAAACTAGAAATTTTATAAATATTTGTTTAGTATTTGTACATATAACAGATAGAAAAAAAATATTTATTGATATTAGATGTATTGTTTGAATTATAATACTTTTATTTTAGCGCGTGAAATGTATTTCATATATTTTTAATTTCTAATATTATAGTTGAATAGATGACCTAGTGTTTATACACACACACACACACACACACATATATATATATATATATATATATATATATATATATATATGTATGTATGTATGTATGTATGTACACAAGTTTATATAGGATCATCCAAATGTGAGGCCTAGATTTGTGTTTTATTAAAAAGAAACATGTGTATAGAGTGGTGTATAGTTTCTTTTTAATAAATCACAAATCTAAGCTTCACATTTGGATGGCCCTATGTATACTAAATAGCCTAATTATTATTATTTAATGTTTAATCAATTTGATTAAAAAATATTTTTTCATGACTGTTATCAGAATATTTTCTATTTTAATTTTGGAATTATATATATTTTTTAATTTAATTATCCTAATTTATTATATAGGAAATAATACATAGTTTCAGGTGAATATTTTTATATTAACTAAAAAATATCTTAAAAATATAACATTGAGTAAACAGTGAGAACAAATTTATATAAATAGAATAAAATCATTTTTAAATATTGAATGAAAATGTAACGAAAACTTTAGAAAAAAATAAAATGTATTATATTTTATGAAATTACAAAATATGTTATTTTAAATATAACAATATCGTACCTATATTTTATTTATAAAAATGAGTTTGAAATAACAATTTCAAACTTTTTAAAAATAATAATATAATTAAAAATAATAATATCTCATCTTTTTAAAGGTAATAATATCTCAGTTTTATTTTCATCTCAAAGCAGAAAATTTTAATGAATGTAGTTATCGTTATCATCTCCTCCTGGATCTATCACTAACCATGAATAGTATTGATTGAGTAACATAATATCGTTAATTAAATTTGCTGTTATACACTATAGATTGATTTTAGATTATAATATTTAGTTGAAAATATAACGATTGTGTTATATAATATTAAATTCTGTAGTCATGTTCATTTAATATCTATATAAATTCAAGAGAAATAATATATATATATATATATATAATGTTTTAGAATTGTATTATAATTACAGTTAAATAAAAGCAAGTGTACCTAATTTTCACTTCAGTTTGTCCTTTTGTTTGAGTTATAGTGACATTTTATTAATGTAATTTTTGTGTTTTTGAAGTTCTTTACAATGACATATTAGAATTCTTTATGTTAAATGGAATTTTCATGGCACATATTTGAAATATTTTACAAAAGCAGAAATTTATTTATCACATGACATTTTACAAAATGCAAAGCAAATACCTGAGATTTATTCAGCTTTTTATAGTACTTTACATTTTAGAGTATTGTACTTTATCTTTATTGATGTACAATGGAAATTTAAATTTATTTATTTGAGAATTTTTTCATTTGTATACATCATAGTCGTGTTTATATGTACATAAAATAAAACATAATTGTATTAAAATAGAGTTTTTAAAGAAATTGAGTTTTCACATAGATAAATCAGGATTACTTTTTTAATTAATGTTAATTTTTTTTATTGATAATTTTTATTTTTTATTGTCACAGAGAATATTTCAATATCCAAACAAATATTCAAATTTTCTGTTTCATAGACACGTTTTGTAAAATTTAGATTTTTTTTAATTTTGAAATATTTTGCTTTCTAAGTTATGTTGAAGAGAAAAATGGTAGTGTTAATTTCTTTCTTAAATGTATACATTTTATCATGTATATATGTATATGTTTGTGTGTATTCAACGAAATTTTTTACAACGAACATCATCAATTATATATCCTACGTGATTAAACGATGACACTTCTTTGTGTGTGTGTGTGTATGAGAGAGTATTCTTATATAAAAAGTGTGTCACAAAATACCTATGGGCACACTGGAATTTCATACGTATAACACACATAGTCTGGTCCACGTGGTTTTCTGTTTATGTAGGTCATAATTCATCTTTAGGCATTGACCGTGGAAAATATATTGATTTTTCCTAATAAAATCTGTCATTAATGACCTTGTTAATGAAAACATAGTTAGTTAGCTTACAAATTCTGTAGTGTCTGTTTATTCAAGTCGTAATAACTTTCTTTTATTTTTTATTAGTATACATCAATGATCGACCGATTTTGTATAAACGAGTTTTAAAAACATTTTGTAGATAATGTACATTCGATGTATTAAATACAAGTTTTATATTAAGTAAATTTGACATGTTCGAAATAACTTTCTATTTAAAAATTTCAAAGTGATTTTAAACCTCTCTCTTACACACGCACATACACGCACACATATTTCATATAGATTTAAATTCTGTTATTAATACAAAAATAAATAGTTATTTTACATGAAAAAGTAATTTGAATATATTCAAAAATTAAAATTATATTTTGCACTAGGACTAAATTATAATAAACGATTTTTCTACTATTTGAAATAAAATATATAGTTAAAATGGAAGAATGATTGATGATTGGAAGAAAATATTTAAAAAATGATCAGATATTTTTGAAAAAATCTTTATTATCTTTTTATAGTATATTATTTGAACTACACTATTTAAAAATATAAGCCCGTAAAATGATTCTTGGAAATATCGCTCCGTGTAAAAATGAACAGAATATATTCGACTAAATATATAAATAAATGTATGCAGATTTTTTGAAAAATACTTGAAAACTAAATTTAGATACAAAATTGAATTTATCGATTATGTATGTGACTTTTTGTATAGGTTAAGTAGATAGTGGATAGTTTTTTAAAAAATAAATATTATACAAGTTGTTCTGCAAGTTATTTAAGTTTAACAATCGCGATTATATGTAATGAAAGTTGTTTAATAAGATATTTTGGTTCATAATTTGATTTAAATTACAAAAAATCTTGTTATAAAACTTGAATATATAATCTGCATCATTCAATTACCTGTTACTATTTTTAATTCCATATTATATACGATTATAGAAGTGGGACGTTCTTTTTTAATTGATGCATTTGAAACAATTATGTGCTTGTGTGAATTAATTTTAAATTAAATATATTTACATGTTTCTTACAAAGGAGTTGATTGATATACTTTTTTATATAATTAAATAAAATTTACATTTAATAAATTACATACATACTATTAATGTATATAATGTATACGAATATTTATATTAGAAAATATTTGTTTTTGAATAAATTACAGAAAAAAAAAATTATAGAAATGATATTTCTATTTAGTGGATTTTTCTACTCGATTAAATTGAGGCTTTGATTTTATGTCAAATGACATTTTATAATTATTTCCACTGAACAAAAACCAAAGTAAATTTATCGACTTTATTATAAATTTATTTCTTAGAAATCTGTATCATGGTAAAAGATTTATTTTATAATTAAACGTCAAAATTTTCCTGTACCGTACTTTCAAACTTTGTTCAAGTTTGACAAAATCGAATTAGAGTTATAAATGTCAGTGAATTTTTAATATAACCAGTCATTATTAAATATGTCGTTAATGAAATGGAGTAGATGGAAATAAAAGTTTTATTTTAATATATACTTGCAATGATACGTTATCCAATCTTGATAAAAATGTTTTAAGGGTGGTATTTGCGGCGATTTTTTATTCTTGTGCGCGTGTATGGGTTTTTAATTATGATTACAAAAAAGATTATTCCAAAATATATATTTGAAACAGAATATTCGATCAGTTACTTTATTATGAAATTATTTTATCACTTTAAGAGATTGACACAAAACTTTTATGAGATTCAGTAAAGAAATGAAAATGGCTAATATGTAATTTAATTATTATATGTATATAAACCTTATTCATTGGAAACTTTTGCACAACATTCAACAATTTTATCAACATTTTATTCTGCTTATTATGCAGTCTTATGTTGTATCAGTCTACTCGAACAGTTTATGTATAAGCACTTCAACATAATTTTTCGCAAAACAATAAATAGTATTATAATTCATAGTTATTTCCTGAACTTTATTAGTATTGCAAAATTATTGTTCGCGTATCAGTTACCAAAGCGTGTATATACCGATCAGAAAAAGAGAATTCGATAATTGAAATTAATATTGTGTATCGAAATGTTCATAGTTTTATATGAAAATTTGTAATTTAAAATTCCAAAAATATTTTCGTTACGTGATGAGTATTATTTATAGATATATTTATTATTTTTTAAATTGTAAGGTGTGATATTTCACTGTGATAATTATTTTAAATTTAATGTGATTCGTGTATTATTTTTTTAAACTTCTGTAATTTTTTAATTACAAATCGATCGAACAATGCTTTATTAATATTTTTTTTTAAAAAAAGTACTAATTTTTATAATCAGGTAAATTTTGTTCTTAATATATTTTTTTATATATCAAAATCATTTTTTCTGTTTAAGTGCATATGGTTCAGATTAAAATTATTTTCATCGTAAATATTTTAATATATAACACAAACACGTGCGTGTGTGTGTGTGTGTGTGTGTAAGTATGAAATTTAAATGAGAAAAAATAAATCTATTCTAATTAAATTTTAAAAATTATTTGAAAATCTGTAATCAAACATTAATTATAAATCTATAAGAAAAAAGTAGTACCTCCGTATTTTTTTTGCAATAATTATATATATATATATATATATATATATATATATATATATATATATATAATAGAAGAGAATCCTAAAATATTATGCAATGAATGTGTGCACAATATTTTAATAGAATAAAAAAAAAATAGAAATATTAACCAGAATCTTATTTATAACTCTATTTTTTTTTCTCAATTTTAGTGTCTAGACAAAGTAATTATATGCTATAATATAATATTAAGAATCTGTAAAAATATTTATTAAAATCTTACATACCAAAATTCTGATTTTTAACATTCAAAATTTATATTTTTGTAGTCATTACGAAAATGCATTTTAAAATTTGATTAAAAAAATATTGTTATGTAAATGTACAACAAATTACATATAACATTTTAGATAATTTGCATTAATTGTAAATAATATTAAATTATATACATACACACACACACACACACACACACATATATATATATATATATATATATATATATATATATCAACCATTAAACATAAAAATAAGAAAGTACCTTATAATAAAATCAAAAAATTAAAATACAGTTGTAATCAATTATTGTATTTATGCTTACATTTATTTTTAATTATTATTGTTAATTTATATAAACGTACTTAATTTCTTTACAAATTATATATAGAATGTTGTGAAGGAATTTAATTAAAGAAAACTTGTTACTGTTTTATGGAGAAAGCATTTATTGAAAATTATTTTGTAAACTAACAAGGATTTGTTGATAAATGTAAAATATTTTTAGAAGCCTCATAAGATGAAATAAACACTTGTTTACAACGTTTTAACTCATGAGGGAAAATCATATATATATATATATATATATATATATATATATATATATATATATATATATATATATATGAATAATACTTGAAATAATTTTATAATAAATATTCATACGATATTCATTTTAGTTCATTTTATTTTTTTATTTGAACAAATATTCGAAAAAGATCTATTGAATATTAATTATCGATATTATATTTTTATTTAATTAAAACATATATTGATAAATATAGTCAAATAATTAAATTTTAATTTATTTATAAGTCCTTTGAATGAGAGAGTATTTCAAAAACAAATTAATATTACCACAATCGATAGTAGATAATATTGTATTAATTCAATAAATTGAACATGCTCATATAAAATTTTAATATGTATGGTTTCATAATATATAAATAGTGTTTCTATTGTAAATAATATTCAGTCAAATAAATATTATTAATTTAATTAATAAAATATTAAATGTTTTATGTGTTTTAGAAAATTACGAATTGAAAATTTCATCATAGTTATTATTGGTTTAGCAAGTTTTTCTTGATCTATTTTTATCATTATTATTAATATATTCATTGTTATGATTTGATATTTAAAAAAATGTTTTTTGTACATATTTCTATAATATATAGAAATACATAAAATAAATGTTTTTTTTTTATATTGAGATATTCAAGAATCGTTCAATTTATTACTACGAACAAAGTTTTGGATGTTATTGGAAATAATATAGAGTATATTAAATTTTATATAAAACGCTTTGAATATTTAAGACAAATAAAAATTTTAAATAACACACACATACACACACACACATATATATATATATAATAAATTGGTTTATTATAAAAATTGATATATGACTACAAAGTTATTTTGAAAATGTATAAAATATGATTTTGGGGAGAGTTTATATAAATATATTTTTAAACTTTTATTTAAATCATTTAAAAATATTAACGTTCTGACGTATTTTTTTCAAAAAAATACAGTATGCTAATGTTTAATATTAAAATTATTAAATGTTATAAAAATTATTCAACATGTTTATGATATATTAATATTTATATCTTTTATATATTTATAATAAAACATCGTTTGTAGCATACCTATAATTATTTTTTTTCCAATCAAGGTTCTTTTCATTACTTGATTTTTGAATATGCATGATTGAAAAATGTGTCTTTATTACTCATTCATTTCATTAATATTGGATTAAAAAAATATTCAATTGATTTCCAGTATCGTTTATATATATATAATGTTTTATTTTTTTGTATAATTTTATGCTAAATATTTAACAATTTTTTATTAAATATAAATACTTTTATACAAAATGTTAACATTTATGTATATTATCACAATTTGCTTATTATTATAAAATATAAGTTTATTTTAAATTGTAAATATTTAGTTAAAAATTGTTTTTAAACACTCACATTATCAATTGAAAAGTGATTGTACAAAGTGAAATATCTGTTTACTGATAAAACTTATTTGTATTGATCTTAAAATATTTGTTTTTGTATATATTTTTTAGTGTGTGTGAAAGGTATTTATAAATATATGAAAATTTAATGTCTTGACAATAATAACATCTTTGAAATGTGAAGTTTCATTAACATTTAAATTATTATTTTCAAAATATGATATATTAAATCACAAAGAATGCTTTTGACTTGTTAAATTAATTGTTGTTTATTATATATATATATATATATTAGAAATTTTAATTAAACTATTAGTTGGAAAAGCATTAAACTTTAATATAAATAAATCACTCACCTACCTAAGCATACATATCCTTTTATATGTGTGTGTATATAGGTTGTATCAAAAATGGGTATAAAAAAATGTCAGACATAATTAAAGATACTTAATGTATTAGAATTGAATTTTATCCAACCTTAATTATTTTATGTATTTACATAAAAATATTTTACGAGTAAAAGAATAATTTTTATTTTTAACAAATATTTGGAAATGAGGAAAATTCTAAAAATTGTTGTTAAAATAGAAGAGAAAATTATTTTAGATATCTTAATAAAATAATTAATATCTTGAGATAACGAGAAAAATGTATTATAGTTTTTTTTTGAAAAAGCTGTTTGGAATAAAATCGCAGCTAATTCGAATATTTGTTAAAGAGTTTTAGAGAATATATCCCGTTTTTATTGTCTCATCTGTATATATTTGTGTTGTAAAAAAATGTAGTTTTAAAATGTTTAGTTCTGTAAAAATAACGACAGTTATAAATTCTGTTCAAATAGAGTAATTATTGTCTGTTGTTACAGTGGTGTACTGCCGAAAGCGCCATTAAAAATACAAATAAGTCGATACGATGGCGCCGCCAAATTTATTAGGAGGCACATCCGCGTTGTTCCTTGCGGAAGCGACTTCAACGAAAGCGACTGGACTGAAACATAGATCTACGCAAAATACATACGCACCGCCAAAGACGGGATCGTCACCCGCACAGTCGACGACTAGCAATGACGAAAACTATTATCAATGGGAAATTGTCTGGAGGAATTGTTTCGGTTTTGTATATTTACACACGGGAATGATATATGGTTTATATCTATCAATATTTTATGCCAAAGGTTCAACTGTCTTATGGAGTAAGTATTATTCGTTTGAAAATAATTGTTTTGTAAGTAAATAACCGAATAATTTACTTGATTAACAATATTTATCGTCTTAACATGATTAAAACGACATAAATGATTATGACTTGTTGTTGACAAGAATCTTAAGACTTAAACGAATATATTATAAATTTTCTCAAACCCATTTACAACTTCAACAAACAGAATCAGTTATTTTCTACTGGGATTTTATGACCTTGTAGACGCCTTTTTAGTAGTAAATAGAAGCTGTAGTAATATCAGTTATGTTAGATTGAGACTGAAATGTTTTGAATAATTTTATAACCAGTGAACAAATACAAACATTATATATATATATATATATATATATGAAAAAAACTATATAAGTGTGTGTTATTAATTTTCAAACAAATATTTTTTGAATTATTATCACATTTTTATACTTACAACGTTCTATATACGTATGTGTATAATTCAAAATGATATTTACTGGAAAAAAGTCTGGGATAAAATTTTTGTAAGTACGGGTTGGTCATAAGGCCACTCTCTACTCTGCTACTTAGAAAGTAAAAGTTATGAATTTATATTCGAGGTAATTATTTAAAATTCATTTACTTAAAGTTGAATAAATTAATTAATAATATATTCAAATTTATTAGTAAATCATATATACACAATGACATTATTTTTTATTAATACAATTAACAATTATGTCTATTTAATTTGAATTTATTAATGAATAATTATAAGAATTTTTGTGCTTGCGATAGTTTTATTTATACATATTTTAGAACAATAACTTAAAATATGTCAATGTAAAAGAATATTTGATAAATATTTTTTTCACAATTTTGTGTAGATTTCAATAAAATAATTAAATTTGTTTAAGATAAATTTAAGATATATATATATATATATATATATATATATATATATATATATATATATATATATATTATAAAATTGAGAAAATTTTCAGGATGTAATACACGATTGAAAAATATTATTATGAATTTTTAATGTATGTTTATCTAAAAATGTAAATTCTTGAAATTTTAATACACTAATTATTAACGAAAGTAGAATGATTACATTTGTTCGCATATTTGTTCTTTGTCATAAATATAATTAATTAATTATTGAAACAATTATAGAATATTATATATATATATATATATATATATATATATATATATATATATTTATCCAAACAGTCTTTAACAAACAATTATTTTGTGATAAAAAATATTAAAAAAAGTGCTAATTTCACAAATACTTTATATACATATTATATATATATATATATATATATATATATATATATATATATATATATAATACATAAAAATTCTCTTATTTGAAATATGTATTATAATAATTATCACTTTTTTTATACTCAAGTGCATTTTAACACCTGTAATAATTATATATACATAATCAACACTATCGTATCAGTTTATATTAATTTTTTTTATCCACTGCTGAATAAAAAAAACTCATTGAATATTATTATTTACTTGGTGCTTTGTCAGACGAGAACTACTTAGACAAAGTGCGTTGGCGAGGAATATATACATATATAATATAAATAATTGTACAGAATAAACAAATTGAGAAGAAAACAAACTAGATTCTTAAACAAACAAAATTCACAGATTCAATAAGAGATGTTAAATGTTTGAAGTGGAAATAAATTGTATATATAGGGTCATCCAGATGTGAGACCTAGATTTGTGTCTTATTAAAAAGAAACTATACACATGTTTCTTTTTAATAAAACACAAATCCATGAGCCACATTTGGATGATCTTATATTATTAAAAAAGCAATGTTTCCTTTTTATACCCGTTTTCTAAAATTAATCATCAACTAAGTGGAATTTATTCAAAAGTCGTCTTTTAATTTTTTTTACAAAAATTGGTAAAGTATTTACTGTGAATATATTTCGATTGTATTCCAAATTTATTTATAAATCGATTTTTTATTATTGTATTGAATGTCAGATTGAATTTAAAGATTGTACATATTTCAAAAATATTTTATTCAAATATCTCAGCAGTAACTGAGAAATATTTTAAAATAAACTTCTTGGAATCATTCTTGATATGAAAATATTTGTAATGCTTTTGATATAAAAGTGTTTTTTAGGTTAGATAGAACTTTCGATAGAGGTTCGATTTATAGTTCTATCACGTTTAAAAAAATACTCTCTCTCTCTATATATATATATTATATGTAAGTTAAATGAAGATAATAAACGTGAATCTTCGATTTTCAGCGCTTCTTGTCGCATTACTTTCCGGTTTGGGAATCACAGCTGGTGCACATCGTTTATGGGCGCATCGATCATATAAAGCACGCTGGCCGATGCGGCTCATTCTTGCCACATTTCAAACGATGGCTTTTCAAAATCATATATATGAATGGGTACGGGATCATCGAGTGCATCACAAATTCACAGACTCGGATGCCGATCCACATAACTCGAATCGCGGTTTCTTTTTCTCGCATATGGGATGGCTTATGATCCGTAAACATCCAGATGTTCGGAACAGAGGCAAAGCTGTCGATATGAGTGATTTAGAAAGGGATCCTATTGTAGTTTGGCAAATGAGGTCAGAATTATTTTTAAATATCAACAGATGAAAATTTTATTCTTGAAATTAAATTGATTGTAAAATTCTATAAAACTTATCATATCAAATCCACGTTATAAACAAATGTGAACGTAATAAATGTTCTATTTATTGAATAATTTACTAATTAGTTATATAAATCACCAATTAGTTCGTTATAAAATCAAAATCTTTTCAATTATTTAACACTTTTTATTCAATGCTTGATAATTAAAAATAATTAAATTGTTAAAAAGTTTTACAATCTTAATATTTTATTTCTAACAAAAGAACTAATTATTTTTTTATATAAAGATTGACATTTAATTCACTATTTATGTTTATAAATGTTTTATAATAACACTTAATGATATTTTATGATATAAGCATATGAAGTTTTGTTCAATTTGTACAATTATTTTGTTCGTAAAACTCAACTGACTTTTATTACAGAACGTACTTATTAACGATGCCTTTACTATGTTTCGTATTTCCTACGTGGGTGCCATGGTATTATTGGGGCGAAGATATTTATATCTCTTGGTATGTAGCAGCAATAATGAGATATACGCTCACGTTGAATGGTACATGGTTAGTTAACAGCGCTGCTCACATATGGGGAACTAAACCATATGATAAGTAAGTTAATAATGTAAACTATTCAATTATTTAAACCGGATGTTATTACTTTCTTCTATTACAAGTAAAATTTTAAAATAAATAATATACATTAATTGCGGAAATAAAATATTATTTCTATATGATTTTTATACCGTGTGCTATAACATATTTTAATTCTCGTACTGTGACGATAATAATTTTAAAATAAAATCAAAATGAATATTTTAGATAATTTTAAAGTCAAAACTAGTTGATGTTTTAATAACATCCTTAGAGATTTAAATATAACACCGAGTTCACAAAAAAATCAAAAAGATGTAACGTAAAAAATATAGATTTTAAATTGTATAATTTTATAATAAAAAATTATTAAAATCAAAAACTGTTTCAAAAGTTAAAAGACGATATTCATAATACATAATTATAATTACTTTGTCATATATTCAAAACGAATATTTAAAGATTTTTTTTATGAAAAAAATCACTGACCGTTTTTTATATAATAGTCAGATAAAAACCACCAAAAATTACCTACAAGAAATAGTAACTTGACATTTTACTAGAACGTTCATCTATCGTATATAAAAAAAACCAATATGCCTTTATCACCGTAGACTTTTAGCGACAGTTCTCGTGATTTACATTCTCTATTGTGTTCGCATCTTTGGAAAACCAATTTCAAATGTCATTGACGTATTCTACAAATTTTGCCAATATATTTTTAGCAGTGTTATTTTGTACACATGTTTGAAAACGGAAATGTAAAATATTGTGCATACTAAAATTTACTTAACGTATATATATATATATATATATATATATATATATATATATATATATATATATATATATATATATATAATATTCTCTTGCTTTATAAATTATTTAAATCCAAAAATTGAATATATACACACTATAAGGCAATTTAAAACTATGTTATCAAAATTCAAAATTATGAAATCATTGAATTAATGACAAACTAATTTTTTTCTTTCTTTTTAAAACTATATATATATATATATATATATATATATATATATATATATATATATATATATATATATATATATATATGGTCATCAAATGTGACTCCTAGATTTGTTTTTTATTAAAAAGATACATGTGTATAGTTTCCTTTGAATAAAACACAAATCTAGGCGTCAAATTTAGATAACTTTATATATATATATATACACACAGAGAGAGAGAGAGATTTTCTGTGAAATTTAAATAAATATCACATTTATTTGTTCATTTTTTTCATCACTGAAAAACTGTCATAAAGCAAGAATTTCGAATTTTTATATATAATATTTTAAAAAAATATTTTTTTTATCTGGAAATCTAATTTAAATATATTTTTAATTTACGTCGAAAATGCAGTATAAAATGGTTTCGCTATGATTGTATAAAATATGTGAATATATAAAAGTGTTCTCTTAATTTGTTTCTTAGAAATAAAACTTTCACATGAAGACGAACTTTCAGAAAATTCTAATTATTTTAAATAATTTAAAAGTATTCTGAGTATTCTACAAATAAAAATTATGTTTCATAGCTTTTATTGATTAACATTTATAATATTGTTACCATTGATAATCAGATATGATAAATAATTTTGATTATGAATAAGTTTGATAATATATATATTACAATATTTATTCATGTATAAAATATTAAACCTTGTAATATATACAGTCAAAGATAATTCGTATCATAGAAAGTGTTCATTAATATGATTAACTTTTCAGAACCATCAGCCCTACTAATAGTTTGAGTGTTGCAATGTTAGCGTTCGGAGAAGGTTGGCATAATTATCATCACGTCTTTCCTTGGGATTATAAAGCGGCAGAATTAGGAAATTATAGAGCTAATATTTCGACAGCATTTATCGATCTGTGTGCTAAACTCGGTTTGGCCTATGATTTGAAAACCGTCACTGTAGATATGGTTAAAAAACGTGTCGCCCGTACTGGGGATGGTTCACATATATGGTCACCGAAAACCCAAGAAGATCAAAGTAACGAACAGATCAAACATAGTCACACGCATCATCATCATCATCACAGTCACGAAAACCATGTATGGGGTTGGGACGACAAAGATTTAGATGAAGAAGATAAAAAAGAAGCGTGCATTTATAATAAAGTAGAAGAATAATTTATTTAAAGTGATTGTTTGTTTTTTTTGTATGTTTTTTTTCTGTTTTCGTTTCTAATAACTTATGTAAATTAAAATCATAATTTTATAATATCGACTGGTGACTTACGTATAAAGTATTTTATATTTGTATGATTATTTATAAGTGCCTTACTATTAATTTTTACTCAGCAATATAAAAATAATTTGTGAAGTACAGAGTAGTCTATAAAATATTTTACATACAATACAACGTATTGAAATTGTTACGAAATAAAGAAATATGCAATATTAATAAATATTTCAGATATTGGATTCATCACTAAAACGTAAGAATCATACAATATGTTTGAACAAATGAAACGTATTCTGTTATATTAATTACTAGAATATAAAATCATGACGAATAATGGCGATTTTTAAGATTCTAAAAAACATTGATCTGATTTTTGATAATGATGATATTCATTCAAAATTATCTAAATATTTAAAATTGAAATACAAAAACTACCATTTATCTAGTACTAAATTTAATTTTATCTACTATGCTATTTTTTTTTCTTTAAATCTTCTTTCTGAATCATGTTTTATGAACTCTATACATAAAAATCCTATTTATAATAATCGACAAACTAATTTTAATTTGCTTTTGTCAGATACAAACTACTAACTTTAATTAAATTTCTTCTTATTCTCTTTAAACGGCATTTATACCAAGATTTTTCTCGAAAAATAAATCAAGAATATTTAGAATTAAATTTATCGTCTATCGAATAATAACAATTCAAATAAATATATCAGATGTTATAACAAGAAAAATGATATAAGTTACGTCTAGATGCCTACACTTTAACACCCTTATACAAGAAAACAAATATTTAAAAAGATATTATTTCTTAAAGCTATTTCTTATTATTTTATATATAGAAATATATTTTATATCTTTTTATATTCATTCTTCAAATATTTTCTATAAATCATATTGCAAGTTAGTATTTTTGCAACTGAAATTTCATATTTATTGAATTGAATTAACTGTTTTCTTTTTTTAAAAAAATACTGTTCGACATTTTCTAAAATGAAAATAATTCTTAGAAGAGTTAATTTGTAAAATATTTTTCATCAAGTTTAATATTTCAGATAGAATATATTATTACATAATCTTTCAAAGGTGTATTCGAATACTTGTTATTTTTTTTAAAAAAATGAAGATTTTATGTAATAGAATAAGTTCTTATTTTTCAAATATATAGACCATATATATATATTTATATATATATATATATATATATATATATATATATATATATATATATATAACATTGTGCCAGAAATCATAATTAAATAATTAGACAATAAGATTTAAATAATAGACTTGATTGTTTATAATAAATTATTATGAAACATGTTTAGGAGTTTATTGAATTCTTTTTCAAAATTTTTACATAATTTTTTTTTTGAAAAAAACTTGTTAAAAATCTATATTTATAACATTTTTTAAAATAACGAATAAAAATTTATAAAAGACATCAATGTAATGCTTTAAAAAAATATTTTTTTATCTCTCTTAAAATATACAATTCATAATCATAATATTTAATAATAATGTTTAGTTATTAGTTTAGCAATTTGTTACCTATTTATATAAATTTAGTTTGAAATAAATTTGAAACTTTGACTTAATTCGTAAATATTTCTCGTTTGTCTGTTTTTTATTTATTGATTAAAAATTGTAATAATATTTAAATTATTTATTGGACAATCATATTTCGATGATACTTTTTTATTTATATAAATTTTATTTTAAAGTACTTAACTGGCACTCTTAATCTTATACGAATACAATCACTTTTCGATTAAAAACGTCCTATTTGCTGGTGTTTGTCTACTTAATACCAATACAAATAATAATATTAATATTTTTAATACATAAATATATATATGATACAAATAGTAATAAGTTACGAAATATATGTGATTATTATTATGCTCAGATTTATAAATATTTAGATGTTTGTTGAATATTTGTTATGTGAAGTTTGTAAGTGTAGAAAATATTAAAATGAAAAAAAATATTTTAATATATTGTTATCTAGGTGTGTTTTTTTTATATTTCTTTTCCATCTTTATAATTATTTTTAAACACAGTTCTTTAACACAAAATTTAATTCAGCTTATTTACATTGCAGGTGTTCATTGAAAAAATTAAATTTAAAAAAAATATTTTTTACAACTGCGTCAGTTTTAGATTCGTCTTCTGGATTTATCATAATCAGGTAAAATATATTATATGTTTTTTTAGAAACAGTTTTAAGTTTTCAAAATATTTTTATAACAAATTTCGTTTGCTGAAAATGGTTTAAGTATAATATATATATATATATATATATATATATATATATATATATATATATATATATATATAATATGCATATTTATATATAAATAAAATTTATAAAAAAAGATGTATAAATATAAAATAAACTCAATTTTGTTATAAGACAAAAAAATTTCAATAATATACATTTTTATCATATATTAGTTACGACGATTTCACAGTTCTCATAAATTTAATGAAACAAAATTTATTAGATTCGTTTGAAATGTCTCTACATGATGATAAATTCATATATTTTATATTTTTTATGGAATGAAAAATGTGATTTTTTATTTGATATTTCTTATATGTAAAAGTGTCTATAAATGAATGATATTTTTAATACTTATTATCGAATAGATTCAAAAAATTTCAATATTTGATTTGAAATGATTCTCATTTAATAAACTGACATATACATTTGTTGATAGATTTTATATATATATTATATCTCTCTCTTTCTCTATCTCCCTCATCATCGCTCTCTCTCTCTCTCTCTCTCTATATATATATATACACATATTTATATATATATATATATATATATATATATATATGTATAGTACGAAAGAAAAAAAAGCATTATCAATTGAAATAAATGGGAAGTTAATTCTCACAAATAATTTTTTTTCAATAATTTTATATATTTTGAATAATTTCTGTATTATATTGATCGTATATATCAATGATATTATTTACGAAATTTATATTGAGTTAAATATTCAAATATTTTCTATAGGTTTTTAATGAAAAAATATATTGGTCTTTATTGAGATGAAATAATAGTCGAATTACTTTTTATTTATCATGAAAATAATAAATGTAAAGTTATAAAAATATTAATTTGACTAGTTTTAAATTTAAATATGTCCTCAGTTACCTCATTAATACATATATATATATATATATATATATATATATATATATATATATATATATATATATATAATGTGTTTTTGTTCATGGAACTTCATTACATAATAAAAGAATTTATTTCTCAATTTTTTTATCCAAATATTAATTTTATATTTGAAATTTCTATTACTTGAAATATTCTATAAATCGAATAAAAATATTATTTGTTTATTAACAAAATTTAATATCTGTTATTTTTGTGTATACAGTTTTTTAAAATGTTCAGTTTACTAAACAGTATAAGTTTTCATAATTTGAATTAATATTGTAGGTAGTTAGTGAGTCGACTTAATGAGATTTAATTATTATATTGAAAAACTGTTTGTTTAGTTGCCTAACATACAGAGAAATAGTTGATTGAGTATAGTTCATAACAGGTGATTTCTTATGGTATGGATTTATTAATTTTTTTAAAAAAATAATTTATTAGTATCGAAATTCATATATAGATTTAAAATGTCTCTCTCCCTTTTTATCTATAAATGTTTAGAGAGAGAGAGATAGAGGATAATTTCACGTTTATAAATGATTGGATAAATAATAATTCTTGAAATTTTTATATTGTCCATAATTAATTTTATATTTTGTGATACAATCATTAATCGCAATTGAAGGTATATTTTTCAATTGATGAATTTAATCTTTATCAGTTTATATTTGTTTTCTATTTATAATCAGTATTTTTCTTAATACGAATAAAAAAAATATATTTAACAAGTTTTTGAAACATTTTATACAATAACGTAACAAAATAAAAAAATATCATAATGTAATTTGAATCACCAAAATAATGGAAATTAAAATTCAATTAATATTATAATCACTTTTTAAAAAAATATCATCAATGATAATTTCACTAATATGTTTGGATATTATAACACCAGTAGCAGGGTTCTAATTTTCTAACAGATTTAATTAATTATATTTGAACTCCCTTAAATAAATTTTTAAAAATCTTAATTGAGATGGTGAAGTGGTGATTTGAAAATATTGGAATAAAGGGAATTCCAACCCTGAACACTTCTATAAAAAATGGATTGATGAAAATTATATAATATTTTTTTACTTTAACATTTTTCTATATTTTATAAATAAAAATATTTTTCAATCTTAATTTATATATATATATATATATATATATATATATATATATATATATATATGTTAATATTCGTTAATAAAAATAATTGGAATTTAATATTAATTTTATATGTTAGTTGAGTATGAGTGTGGAATTTTGTAGTTTTATATCATGGTATTTTTAATGAATTTAAATTTATTCTTTGTGAGAGACATGTTATATATATATATATATATATATATATATATATATATATATATATATATACATACATACATACATACATATGTATATAAAGGTATCAATTATACATAAAACATATTATAAAATGTAGATTTTTTAAACTTTTTGTTATTTGATATAATATATTTTTCAACCTAATAATTGAAAACATATTTAGTTTTATTCAATTAATTATCATATTAACTATAAAAAATATTTTAGATTACATTTATTAAAAAATATTTGATTATAGATTCTCACGATTGATTTGAAGTTGTGACCAAATCATTTTTAATTATTACTCTCCTATATCACAAGAATTAATCAAATTGTCATTGTCTATATCATTATTTTTATAAGAATAAATAAAATAATCATCAGTAAGGTTATTTATAAAGGTACACTCTGAAAATAATGTAATAAATATAATCATCAAAATAGGTAAAAAAGAGGACAATGTGATTATTTTACAATTTATATTCACATTATGAAATTATGTTGAGAAGTGATTGTTTATTAAATTATGTAGATTTGTTTAATTGAGTGTAAAATGTTAAACTGTGATGTGTGAATAGGATGTTGTAAATAAATAAAAAAGCAATCATTTCAAAAACATTTTGTATAAATAAATAAATAAATAATTGTATACATTTAATACAACTAATATAATATAAATATATATGTACATGAAGACTTATTGTACTCGTTCGATAATATTTAATCGGTGTGATGTCCATAAAATTTTATGTTCGCGGGATGCTTGTCATAGTGTATGTTATGTTTATGGTCGTTTTTATATCCTTCATTAATATAAATGACTTTTTCCGATTTAGGCGCATCAAAGATAAAACCTCTGACGATTGAAAATAGTGCCGACATAAAAGCCATTTGATTCAACATTGATACAACCATGGCCATCATTTTGAGACCTGGTATAATAAACGGTATGACACTCGACATCAATAACGGTGGCACAAGCAACAAAGGAAGATATGACATTTTCTTTTTCCTCGCCTCTTCCGTATTTCCATCGATCGTTGCGTTCATTCTGTATACGATATGTAAAGAATCCGTACTATCGTTTAATTTTTGTAAACTTATACCCGGTAGAAACCGGAATTTCAATTTAGTACCATCAAATAATTCCGAAAGAGAACTCGATATTTCTGTATCGATTTTCGTATCAGATATATTTTGATATGGTTTACTTTTATCGGTCGAATTCTTAGATGAGGATATGAAATCTTCGAACCATATCGTCGATGTGTTATTTGGCTTCTGTTCGTTTGATCGGACCGCTATTTTTAACCGTTCAAGTAAGAACACTTTTAAGCATTGAACCAATTTCACATTCTGCATACATTCAAACATTCGTAACAACTGTTCGTCTTTAACATTTCGGTAAACTATATCATTAACTACCTGTGAAATACCACCGTTAAAAGGAACATCTGTGTTTGATATTTGTCTAATTTCATTCAAATTTGTTGTATTATTGTCTTTATCAAATTTATAGTTTATTTTATTTGTGTTACTAGAATGTATGTTACTGACATTTTTAACTGAATTCAAATTAAAAGAACTATTCGTGTTTAATAAAACTACCGGAGAATTTTTAAATGCAAAAGAATTAATATTGTAACGAGTTGAAAATGTGTCATTATTTTTTTTAGTATTATTTAATATTTGTAAACTCTTTGGTCCAAAACTAGGCACCCATTCATCATCTTTACCTTCATGTTTTATTTTTCGACCGTATGAATTTCTCCCTTGATAAACAAGAACACTTTTATTGAATGCATCATCAAGAGTTGTTAAACTCGACCGATTTTTTCTAAAATCGTACATATCGACATGTTTTTTAACATCTGTGTCATTCTGTTCTTGTTGTAACAGATCAACTGTATGAAATTTATACAAACTATTCGTATCATTACTGTTTAATACATATAAAGAATTCAATCTTGTTACGTTTCTATTCGAAATGTCTTCTTGTAAAGATTTAAATGTACTTTTTAAAGGTTCGTGAACTTTGTAATCTCTCGTAAAACTCGATTTGCTAGATTGACTAGGTAAATAATTATTAGATTCTAGTAATGCTGTTTCCGTTGACTGGATATAACGTGATTGAATGAAACCGGTGGATGTATGTTGTTTGCCATAATCAGTATCATATGGTTTTAAATGTAAATTTGTTTCACTACAATAAATGATATCCGAGTTTGTCATCAAATAAACAAACACATTAACGAAATAGTACATATGTAACTCAATATTGTACTCAAGATGAAACATGTACATCCTGTTCATGATCTGTAACAAAATTTCGTATTACATATATTTGTATATAATTTAAATATAAATAGGTAAATTGTTTACAGTGAAATAATTTTTATATAAAACATTTTTATTGTATTTTTTTATATTTTTGATTATCTCTGTACATGTGTATTTTTAGCTTTACTGAACTGATTTATAATTAATTAAATTGAATTAATATTGTTATCATTTTTTTAATTGAATAGAATTATTATTTGTTTATAAATGTTACAATAATAAAAAATATAATTGAGATGAAATTAATTTACATTAGTAATATTTATATTAAAAATACTTCTTTGAATTAATTAATTTTTCATTTTTTTATATATATATATATATATATATATATATATATATATATACCTTTATTAATTTATATCTTTTGACTGTTTAGCTCTACATAAATTTATTAATGATTCAACGGAAATTTAGATTAATTTTTAATATAGAAATTCAAATATAATTATTATTAACGGAAATATTTATGTTTTTTTTTGTAAATGTACGTCTACTGAAGTAATCTTTAGGAATTGAAACGTTAAATTAATATTTATTTTATGAAATAAATTTAAGTAGAATTTTTTTAAAATTAAATGATAAATAGAATAAATTTGATAAACATGGTGATGTGATGAATATGGTGGGATATATTCATATATATATATATATATATATATATATATATGTATATTTGTTTGTATGTATGTATTTTGCATAAACCATAAAAAATATTCATATTGTATTTTTCGTTTAATATATATTTTGAAATATTAATTTACAATAAAATATGTTAAATTTTAAACAGTATATAATTATGTAATTTTTTGTTTTAATAATTTTGATACCATTTTATTATAAATTACATTTTATTATTTTGATAAAATTAAATATTTTTATTATAAAGTTTTACGATTATTTTAAATTTCTATAGGATCATCCAAATGTGACGTCTCGATTTGTGTTTTATTCAAAAGAAACTATACACATGTTTCTCTACACGCCACACTATACACATGTTTCTTTTTAATAAAACACAAATTTGGATGACCATACACATTGTCTGTTTAATTAATTTTATTAACACATTTAATTAATAAATTATGTCAATAGTTAATATTTATAAAAGTCAAAATTGTTTTATTAGAAAAATATACGACAAATAATACTGACATATAATTTTTTCAAAAACAAACTATTAATTCTCGAAGTTAAAATATTTATCTTACTTACACGAATATGAGATAAAAGTAATGTAAAGCTTTAAATAGCTATTAACAACATTTAGTTTGTAATATTATTATATATTTTATAAACTGGATTGATTTATTATATATACATATTTATATACACGTACATGAAAATAAAGAAGAAACTATTTACTCGTATCTTACACCATCACTGACAACGTACTTCACAAAAACACAAACAGAGATTTAATAGAAATTCCGCCGTACTTTTTCTGATAATACAACTTGGTACAGTGTCCACATTGCACTAGTTATGTATAATGATCGTAATTTTATCGTCTTCTAGTTATATGATATTGTTTATTCTTATTCACCTCGTGAAATAAAAAAGAACAGGTGATACGAGTCGAGATGTTCAGCGAACGAGAAACGTCCTACATTAAAGAATCGAAAATTTTCATCATCGTATCCCATGTTCGCAAACGTGTTCGCACATTTATTCATTCTGCCACTGAAACGCACCTTTCACTATCACATCATTATTGGGTATCAATCTGGAGCAAAACACTTACAAAATTATTTTGGATTTAAATAGACGCTTACGTTATTAATGTGTTGATGTTTTTTTATTTAAATAAGTTAGTTGCTTTTTTAGAAAAAAAAATAAAAAAATATTTTCTTTTTAAATTACTCATTTACTCATTTAAAGCATTTTTTTCTAATTTTAATTACACTTTGTAAATATTCTACAATATAACTGTTTTATAATTAATTATATTTTTATGTTCATCCATGTCTATTATTTATAACTCATTTTAATATTTTATATTTTAATTATATTTATTAATATTTTATGTACAGTATATTCTTACAATAGCTATTAAAAGGGTTAGAATTCCAAGTTTTAAAAAGTTTTAATTTATTAAATTCTTTTTTTCTTACTTTTATATTTTTTTTTTGATTTTTATAATTTATCTACACGCGTATATATTTTAAATAAATCTTTCTTGTGATCTGCATTATTTTAATTAACATACTGTGTTTATTTACATTTCTTACTTAAACTAGTAATATAAAATATACTAATTATAATAATATAAATTTTATCACAAGTACATTTTAATAATTAATAAACGAATAAAAAATTCTTTTATATAAATTATTAAATATACTATAGACAATATCAATGATGTAGATATTAAGTTGCACTCAATATCTAAATAATAATTTTGGTTGAATAGCATCATCACTAGAAATTAATATCCTCAGGCGTTCGTTAGAATAATGTTTTCAAACCTGCAATATGCTCGAAGCTTCAAATTATTTTTGTTTGAGATTATAACAGAGTGTAAATTCGTATCTTATATAAAGGTTAGAAATTTAAACAGTGATTATAATTTGGAATAATATTTTAAAAAATAGGATAATATAATGTCTATTTATATCATTACTTCAATTAAAAATAATCTTTGTATTTATTCAGAGATATTTTGAATGTTTATTCATGTAAATATTTTAAATATGTTATTTAATATAAGCAAATTTGTGAAAAAAAAAATAATGGATAGTGTGAAAACAATAGAGTATTTTAAAAAATGATCAATATTTTTGTAAGAATTTTTAATTTATTTTTAATGATAAATCTAAACTTTACCCACTTAAAATTTTATTGTTAAAAAATGTCACATTCTTGATAATTGTCCATTTTATTCTTGTTATTTACGTTTTACTAATAATTATATATAATATAGTGTTTTTTTAATTAATTAGTTAATAATAAAATGTTAAATATTTGCAAAAGGAATTGTTCGTGCTCATGAAGTTATAATTTACTTATGAAGTTATTTAAAACATTTATTATTTCTTAAGCTGTTTTTTAAATATAAAATTATATTAAAAATTAAACATTCTATGAAGATCTGTTATGAAACGAATATTATAATCTCTCTAAGAAAATCTGTATAGTTGAATACCTAATATAATTACAAATAATAATATGAAAATTTCATTGTATTTTCATATCTGATGTTTAATGAAAATACCAGCAAATAAAATTTTGGGCATTTCTTATGTATAACATTTATTATAATAATAATGAACTCAATACCATTTATTTTTCATTTTTGTTGATCATCGAATCATTAAAAATAATTATTGAAAGTTTTTATACAGAATTTTGCAATTTATTAAAAGAAAATTGATTGATTCGTTATTATGTTTTCTCAAATATTTGGTTTCAATATTATTGATATAAAAAGCACATCACAATCATTATTTATGTATACATATTTAGTTATGAAGATACATTCCCATCGAAAAAGAAATATTGGTAAGTAATTTCAAAATATAACATTCTTATTTTTTTAAAAAATTAAAAATAAACAAGTAATAACTAATAGTAAAAGCAAACATTTTTTATATATTTTTATACTTTCTTCTCATGTATGTTGAAATGTTTTATTATAGCAGTAGATTCAGTACTTAAAGATATAGTGGTAAAAAGTTTTTTTTTACAGATGTGTGTATAATTCGACCTCCTTTTATACTGACAACTGGTCTTATAAAAAGATATTTGATCGTGGTACCAGAAAGAACAAAAACAACAAATAAATAGTATGTTGTATATCTTTTTTAAAAATATTAATCATTATGTTTTTTTTTTTTGCGACAGAAATTATGATTCTTTTGGTAAATTTCAAAATAAACTTAATAAAGGCAATAGCAATTACCTTTTGGAATACAAGTTTTTTAATGTATTTCGTTACTTGTAATATAATATCAATGTAGCACAATACTAAATATAAATATTTATTTTGTATGTATTTTTTATTAATATGATTTTAACATTTGAATTTATATTACATGTGTAATTAACTATAATTTATTTATAATTTAAATTGGTAATAGACAACATTAATTACTGATTGCCTTCTTTTTAATCTCTTTTGTTTCAGATTTTAATTTCACCCGTTCTTCTAATTATACTTGATAATGTTAAATTCTCAGGAAAACCTGTAACCGCAAGTGGGAGATAGGAAAATGCCCCCAGATATGAGTATTCAGAGGAAAACGAAATACGATACTGTAATATTTGATTTAGAAAATTAGTGATTAAAAACAGTCATTTTTTAAATTCGTAATAGAAAATCATCCATATGTAAAATTTACTAAAAAAAATCACAATAAAATGATAAATACTTTCTAAAGTGTACACCAAGAAAATATCTTAATATAAAAATGAATTTAATATAGAAAAACAAAAATAATGTAATTAAAATGTATTCGGCTGGTTAAATTATATACTCACATAATTCCTTTTATATGTAAATTCGGGTTGATTTGTATTGATATTCATGACGGATATGAATTCATGTTCTAATAAATAAACTAATTGTTTTTCGGATACAAAAAATAAGATTATAACAGGTATGTAAATATCGGCACGTGATGAGGTTCTATCATAGGAACGGCATATTCGCACGCAATAGTTTATGCATAGGCAGCTAATTGTTAAACAACTCTCGTAGTAAACCTCATTAGAATATCCTTATACGTCGATGTAACCAAAACATAATTAAATCTGTTATGAACAAAGACAAAACTTGACAATAACATTTATTCATGTTCTTAGTTTATTAAAAATATTTTACGAAATTGTCAAGTTTTATAGTTCAATTTAAAGTTTATCGAAATAATTTGTAATATTATATATATTTGATAAATAAATAGATAAATAGGTAGTTAGATAGTTTGTTTATATTTGCTATGTTTCTCCCATAACTTTTATATTAAATAAATAATTTCTTTATGTATTAATTATGTTGAAACATATTATTAATATATTCTAAGTATAATAGACTGACATAATAAAGCTATAGTTAACTATCTGAATAGATAATACAACATATTAATGTATTATTATGGAAGGTATATTTAATAACCATACATTGCTAAATATTAATATCATTATTATTATCAATATTTGAAATATATAATTAATATTTCATTTTGTTAGCTTATAACACAGTTTCTACATTTAATGAATTAATATTATATCAGAAGATTTATTTTATATATTAATGCTCGTAATATTATTTTGCAAATAATTGCCACTTTTCAAAATATATATATAATTTTTCAATAAACATCCAAATGAATTGAATAGAATATTTTTTAATAACTTTATGTTAAAAAATATAATATTAAACATATATTGAGATTATAAAATCACATTTTATAAAAAGATTTATTACATAAATAAATATAAACATCAGTCTCTTTTTATCAATTGCTGGATAAAAGCATCTCCTAAAACTTTACATTTCCAGTGATTTAAAACCTTTCTCTTTCAGTTCATACCGACTCATGTTTGTAAACACATGTCTTTATTCCAAATTATTATAGATTTCTTTTTGAGCTTTTTTTATATATCTGTTTTCCTAATTAATAACTATTGTTTTCTTTCATTGTCATTTGTTGGGTTCTGTTTTTCGGTTTCAAAAGAATGGATATATAACGGATATAATGAAACAAACCTATACATTCAGAACAATGTCATATAAAACTATTAGTCATAAATGATTAATAAACACTTGCATTTAAACAGTTAATTGAAGATGATTTAAATCGCAGGAAAAGAAAACAAACGGTTTTCTTTTCGTATGTAAAACATGAATCGAGCACGTCACATCATTATGTATCTATTTCATCTACAAAATTATTCGATAAAGTGTAAAAATGGAACAAGTGGTTTCTTTTTCCGATCTACAACATATAGATCCGTCGTCGATTTCAAACAATGAATTGTAATTTCGATCGGACGTGTGACACACTATTATCTTTAACTGTTTTCGTTGTTCTTTAATACAGGGTCAGTACACATAAAAAAAAACTTTGCTACCTTAATACACGCATTATTGCAGTCGATCGGAACGACTTAAGTGTGAATATCCATCGGGTTGTAACGAAAAAAACATTTAATTAATTTGATCTGGTACTTTAATAAAAGTTAGTGTCACTCAAAGATAAAAACACAATTAAGATGTGTAGTTTAGTGAAAACCGTTTGGTTTTCTATAATAATCTTGGTGATATTTCAATGTTTGAATTGTGTAACATGTGAGGAGAGTGATTTGAAATTAAACGATGGTACAGAACGTACAGTACAGGCAGTTGGAGGTAATTATAAATTACACGATACAATTAGTTTCACTATTATTTATATTAACATGAAAAATGAATTATATTAATATATCTATAATTATTTCATTTGTGTTCCGAAACTAATTGGTTATTATTTTTTTAAAAAAGAAAGAGATTAAGAGAACAGAAAATATCGTTTTTTCTACAGAACAGGATTTGAGATGTTGTATTGTATTATTGGATTTGATGGAATATATGTAGAAAAAAATACGAATTGTATTAATTATTTTTATGTACAAATTAAATATTGAGAAAGATAATTAAAACACTAATTAAAAATCACAAAGAAATATATATTTTCAATCATTATGTACTTTGATTTTAAATAATATTAAAAATAAAGTATTGGATGAAAATTAATTGAATTTTTAATATTATTAATTAACTAATATACGGTTTTATAATAATGTATTATATAACATACAGTTTTATAATCTCTCGATTAAAAGGCAGGGCATAAAATATTAATTAAAATTGATATCGTTTGTTCTTTTACCTATATTATATATAATGTAAATAATAATGTTTATTTGAAATGTATCCATTTTTAATGTTGATTTATGTAAATCCAATAAGTTATTTTAATACATTACTGAAAATTAATTTACTAAAGGAATAGTGTGTTAGATTTTTATATTTTTGTTCACAAATTTGTACTTTATTTAATTTTCGTATATTTTATTCTCATATCTTTATAAAAAATATTATATTGATAAACTAGTAGATGAAGTACACAAGAGTTAATAAAATATTTTTTTATAAATGAAAATTGTTAAAATGTTATTTGATAATCATTATATGTTTATAGATACAAAAAGAATTATTAACGTTATAATAATCAAACGATTTTCAAAATACAATTTAATAAAAATCTACAAAAGATATAAATGTTCTGTGATTTGTGAATGATGTGTAAACATTTCATAAATATTCGTATTTTGTAAATTTACATTACATTAGTTATTGTATTTGATGAAAATAAGTGATGTGGATAAGAAAGAAAAAAATAAAGAAAAGTTCATATTTTAGAAATAAGAATTGTAGATAATTGATCTTTACAGACTCTCTGTGTGTAAAGTTTGGTCAATCAATTTTGTAAAAATTCATATAATCGAAGAAATTTTTCACAAACATGATATTTTTTCTGTTTTCTATTTTCAATCAAAATATTTTGAACAATCACAAAAACAGATAGATGGATTAAATACATATATATATATATATATATAAGTATGTTTATATTAATAAAAATATAAAAAAGTGAAATAAAGAAAGCAGTAGTGATTCTTAGAATTGGAAAAATGAAACAATGAATATAAACAAAGATGTATGTTTATAGTAAAAAAAAACTTTTATGAAAATATTTTTTATGTGCATAAATTCCATATGTATATATATTTATATATGAACAGTCAAATTTCCGAAAAATCATTTTGTTTTTATTAACGTTACAGAAGGTCGAACGTACGTTCACCACTTCGTCAAACGTCTCGGTTTGGTGATGCTGCCTTTGATGTTTAAATTCGGTGTTGTGATGACTCTACTTATTTTGATATCGATTACCTCTGTAAACGGTCTCGCAGTTGGAATCATATTAATGGTATTAGGACTCAGTCATGTATTAGCGAGAGCATATCAGTCAAGTGGTATCGCTGCTTCCCCTGTTCAATTATTACCATCACCACCAGCAGCGTACGCGTACGCTCCCAGTTTCAGCCATGGTCGATATTCACTACCACCGCCATTATGGGATCGTATGGATATGAAAAAATACCATCGATTCGATACAACTAAATCTCGTGCAGATCTTGGTACGATCGATCTAAGAGCACCACAACAACATGGAAGTTATGGATATTTCCTAGGACGTACGAATGATAATAGTATCTATGGAAATGTTCAGCCTGTTTCGAATTTAGTTGCAAATTCAAACGGTATTGTAACCCCGAATCCGTATGTTGTTTCGAATTTAGGTTATGGTACTGATTTAGGATATACAGATAAGAACAATTACGGTTATGTACAAAGTCGATCAGACATCAATAACATCGCTTATGATTCTTTAACAAATCGTGTGGCTTTAGTCGGTAATCAATTTACTTCAGAACCATCTTATGATTTACAACATTACCGTTATCATAGAAACAGTGATGTAAATAGGCGTAGTTATGATGCATCAGTTGATCGAATCGGTTTAGCTACCGAAAGTATCGCGAGGGATGATTTTAAACCCAGCAAAATCGATCTATTTGCTGAAAAGAATACAGAAAATAGTTTCGATTTTAATAACAAGAAAAATGATCAGATTGAGAAGAAAATAGACACGTCTAAAGTCGATAAAGATCAAATCGAATTTATACCTGAAGCCACAACTGAAATGATGATGTTTGATGATGCAGATAATGAAGAATATAAGGATTATATTGGTGAAGAATATGATGGAATGAACCAAGATGATGAACAAATAGACGCTGTTATTTATGTACCTGATAGAAAAAATAAAAATATGGAATTGTCTGTCAATGGACACGCGCAACCGCCTGTTACCCGTTTACAACAGGTGAAAATTACGAAGAGTGTGTCTTCCAGTCAGTAAGTGTGAATTATAAAACATGATTATATTATTTAATTGATGTATTTATTTAAATTGATTTTTAATTTATTTATTAACTCGTTTTTTCATAAATAAATGTATTTGTATATTTATTATAGAATATTTATAAATATGTAAAAAGTGTTTGTTATCTAAAAAAATATTTAATATAAAATAAATGAGAGAAATGGGAGAAAAAAAAATAACAGATAATTTGACGAACAACTCATTTATCTATATTTAAACATTGAAATATGTTTTAGTTCTTTTTTAGTTATAAAATAGAAAATTTATTAATGATGTGTCATGTTCTCTTATATTTTTCAATTAGGTAAAAATAAACTTTGCAAACAACATCGTTATATACTATATTTTTTGATAGAAAAAGTTCAAAGTCTTTATAGAAAAACATCGAATTTCATATGCTTGTTAGTTTGTGTTTATATAAAATTTATACGACATATTTTTAAAATATTTATTATAAAACTTCAATAAAAAATGAAAGTAAAAAAATGTCGTGAAAATAAAACTAATTGAATACTGTATAATAACGTTTAATTTTAATCTTCTATAATTATATTTAAGATCATGTTTCATTTATTAAATATAAAAAAAAAATAATTGTCTAATATTTTGTGTATTGAAGTTCAAATATGATATGATAATTCATTCAGTTTTTTAATTCTCTTATTTAGATGTTTATATATAGATTAATTTTTTATAAAAATATTTTTTTTAATTTTCAAGAAGAAAAATATGTCTTTAATAAATTTTATTAATGCACATTTAACAAATCATTGTATTTTATTTTATTTATACAAAACTTTTTTTGACGAAATGTTTTTTTTATAATTATTAACATACAAACAATAAATAGCTCATTTACTCGCTTGATTCTGAAAAATATAATACGTAGTATTAAGTTTTCTTGTGAATATTTTGTATACACTATTTACTTTTGCGATTCAACTGGTTAGTTGATATAATTGTGTAAGTATATTTTAAACCGTTAAGAAATGCGTACGTTTTTCTCTTTTTCCATTTTGTTGTAAGTTATTTTTACGGTCTAAATATACAGTAATATTTTAGAAAAGTCTCTTATACATGTATGCAAATATGAAATAATTTTCAGATAGTTTAGATTATGGTAGTATTTTTTATTTCACGACACATTTTTAATATGTTATACAAAAATAGAACTAGTTCTTTAAAATATTTTTTATTATAAATTAGTATATTTTAATTCATTGGACTTTTATATACATATACAAATTTTTAATTGAAAAAAATATTTATGATTTTAGTTTAAGGTATTTTTATAAAATAGTATGTATATTATTTCTTTATCATTTTTATCCAAATTTCCTTTTTGTATTTTTTAAAAAATATCAATAAATAATTATATTTTAATAATAAATTATTTAAAACATATTTAGTGATATAAAAATATTATTAAAAACGTAATTATATTTAAAATATTTATTTTAATTACGTATTTTATTTACTAAAAAAATATTGTTTATTATTATTCCAATTCTATATAATGTCGTAAATTCGACGATTGATTTTTCAATTTAAAAGCTTATTATTTAAATGATAATGAGAACGGATATGTCCACATGACAATATTTCTTGGAATTTATGCCACAAATTGAAAAGATCTTTAAATACCTTTTCAATATATATATATATATATATATATATATATATATATATATATATATGTATATGAGTGTGTGTGTGTATATGAAAATATATGTGAAATATTATATTTGATGGACACATTTAATTAATCGTTACGTTAACGTTGCGCTATAAATTCTAGAAACCATTACGATATTGAAAAAAACAAACAGGAATTTATAAAATAATATTATATGAAAACATCAAGTATTATTTAATATTTTTTTTGGATTCTTCAATATATTTGTAAACATTTTTTATATAGATATTAAACTGTACTAAGAATTTAAATTAAGAAAATTCCAAGTGATTAATTTAGGATGATTCTTAAATAAATATGTATATTTTTCTTTATTGAATTAGTTTAATAAATGTTTACATTTTTTTAAAAAAATAATCACACGCATTTTTTTAAAAAACATATTTTTAAGAAAGAAAACATCTGGAATATAAATACAATAATCATTATCTACATATTAAGAAGTTTATTAGTTTATCTGTAATTATTTCCCAAGTTATTTCCTGAAAAACGTACTGAATATATTTTTTAGATTTGATTTATTTTTTAGAGATTACACTGTAATTCGTTCAAACGTATTTATTTTATTTAAAAAAGGAAAGAAATGAAAATATAACAAAAACTGGGTTACAACGACCAGTGACCTGAGAAAAATCTGCATACTTACATTGCATACGTGATTATTACTTTTTTAATACCAATTAAAAGTAGTGTGTACCTTGTAAAAAATAATATTGCCTTTCTCGAAAATTTAAAAAAGAAATAACATGTGAGATGTGTAAGTGAATGTAGTTTTTTAATTGCCTAAATAGTTATAATTACATCTGTTAAATTATGTTAAAATTCAAGTACTTGTTGAATAAATCATTATCTATCAGTTTTAAATGGAGTATAGAAATAAATATGCTAAAATTTACACATACGAGTAAAACATGTTTTTAAGCCACTGAATTTAAAAACTGTCTTATTAAATAGATATTTATCTTTAAAAACCAGTTAATTCAATCATATTTTAAAATAATTTGATTTAATTGTATTTTTTTGATTAAAACAATTAATATATTTATATAATTGTTGTTTAAGCTAACTAAGTATATGTACTTGCTTAGATTATAAAAGAGAATGTAATTATTTAAAAATTTAAATTGTAAAAATATATAAATTCAGATCCGGTTTTTGATATAATATTTTAGTTCGTATATTCATTCTCTGTAACTGAATTTGAAATTTTGTATTAAATTAATTATTAATTGAAATAATATAAATATTTATATGAATCATTAACGAATTAAAAATATCTGAAATAGAAGAGAGTTATAAATACTATCACATATAAAAAATAACAATCAAAATTCAGATTTTTTTGATTTTTCAAAGACATATATCGAATTTATCTTTTTAAATTAAAAAAGAACTTCAACAAAATGCTATTACGATTCACCCTATACATAGTTTCTTCTTAGACTATTAATACTTTTTAATTTCCTTTTAATAATTATTACTGTCTATCAATTAATTTTTCTTCTTGTTATTTTTCATTTTAAAACTTCTATTTTAATTTTAAATATTACTATACATACATGTATTTTTTATGTATATATTTTACCTTTATTTTTTTTAAATAGCTATAAATTTTCCAGGTATCTTTAAAATAAAATATGTATTCAGAGAAATATATTTTCTTGTATTTTTTTAATTATCAAATGTTGGTTGATATATCTTGCAGTGTTTTTATTATTTGAAATAAACAATTTCTAAACCATATTACTAGAAATTAAAATAAATGTTATAGTATTTACTAATTTAATTTTAAATTCTGAATATAATTGTGCAGATAATTTAATTGTAACATTACAAAATAAATCCATTTGTCAAAAAAGGTAATCACTTGAAAATTAAATATTGACATTAAATTATTTACATGTAATTTATGAACCGTCGAAATGAATGAATATTTTTTGTAGAATTCTCTATATTGGAAACAACGATAAATTTAGGCATGTGTACATTCGTTGATCGTTATATTTTTGTGTTTCTACCTGACTGTTGTTTTCCAAGTTCGGATATTTAGTGTACGTAATTTTACTTCAACCGTTACAACCTGTCAGAATGTACGAAAGTGTTTCACGTTTCAATAACCTGTATACATCTTACATATATATGATATGAAATCCACTGTTTGATTATAATCAATAAATTGTATAGGCATTCATTATTGGTTTATCATATAATCAACTATTTCAGTGTCGAAAGGATTCATATATCGAATTTCATTAAAACATATTTAAACAATTTTTTGCATAAAACAATAATTATTCTTCGCACCTGATATCAATATTTACTACAGTTTTCATAACAAAAAAGAGCTGAACCTAGAATTATTAATCTGGAATTGTTTGGATTTATCATTTATTTATTATTTATAGCATTTACTCGTTTTTAAAATTACAACTTCATTATTTCGATGATTAAATTACTGGTAATGATGATTATATAATTATTAAAATTAAAGAATACTTATACCATTTTTTTTCAGTTTTGAAAACAATACGAATATTTATTTGGTATCTTCATATTATTTCTACTCATTGAATTTTTTATTGCAAACTAGAATGATTATTGAAATCAATAAATTAGCATAAAGATTTTTATATGTAATATAATTGAAATAAATATTTAAATAAACATATTTTTAATCAATATTTTAATATTGCTTGTTGACCATAGCAAAGTAAATTATTAATTTAACAGTACTAATATATATATATATATATATATATATATATATATATATATATATATATATATATATGGTATATATATATATATGGTATATATATATATATATATATATATATATATATATATATACCATAATTGATTTAATACTAACACACATGACATTTTTATTTTTAAAAGAACGTTAGAATTTTTAATTATATGTAATATTAAATGAAAAATAAGTAAAAAATTTAATGAAATTTTTCGAAATTGATGAATATCTGCAATCTAATTAAAAATGAGATACGTTTTTATAAAATTCAAATATGTCATATACATCTACAAAAATTCAATCCTTATCATTTTATAAATATATTGTATTGTACATACATACATATTTACTTGTATATATATATATATATATATATATATATATATATATATATATATATATATATATGTACCTGAAATTAATTTTTCATTCAATTCAACGAATGATTAGTGTAGAAATTCCAATACTTAGAATATAATGAAATGGATCCAGAATATACACATTAATAATACATGAATGAGAAAAAGATATTCGATATTTGATCGGATTGAACTATATTTTATTTCAATCGTAAAATTCTACTTGTTCGATATGATTATTTGATTAAAATCTAAATATATCCTCAATATAATCAAAGTAAGTGATTATTAAATACTACATAACCATTGTGATGTTGGGGATAAAAATTCATTAAAAATTTGTATACAGTGATGTATTTTTAATAAAATTTGATATTGAATTTTATTTCTAGTAGTATTAAAAGTATCTTTAATATTTATCAATTTATTTCAAATGTTGAAGTTTTATGGAAAACAGTACGTATTAAAAAATGAATCTAACTTTAATAAAACTAGAAGTATTTATAATTGGTTTGGCTTTGTGGTTAATTTAAGTAAATGTTTTTTATAACATATTTATTAATCACTTATTGTTATTATTCTAATGTTTATGCGGATTGTAATAACTTTCAATGTTTGTTATATTTTCAGAATGTGTAATTATATAATTTTCAAACTAAATCAAACAATAAATAATTGTTAAACACATTTGAATAAAAGTGTATGATGCTGGAATGTAATAAAAATCATAGTGTGAAAATAAATTTTGTTATTCCAAACTTTTTTTTGTAGATAAACTTTATTGTGATTTTATGTTGGTATAATATATAGTGAATTTATATTTTTTTTTGGTTGTGAAACACTTTTATCAAATGTTATGATATAATGGAGGATTTTGTTCTATTATACAAAATGCAAAATTATTTTATTAAAACTCAATTAAAATACAGATATAAATAAATTTTATTTCTTTTTCATTTTAGGATAGAAAGAATAATTTGCAATATATTTATGGTTTATTATACAGTTATATTTATAAATTCTGATGAAGTACTACACATGGGATTATTCATGTTAATTATTAAAAAATAATAATTAACCATGAAATATGTAATAAACCTTTTAGTGCATAATATATATTAGTAATTCCTATATTTTTAAATTATTCGAAACCGTATCTAATTGTTGTACATAATTATATATACATCTTTCTAAAAACTTGTAAATTAAATTTAATATGGAATTGGGGGTTTTCTTGCAGAAAGAACATTAAAATCGAAAAAGTGCTGTTAAATTTGAAAATAAATCAGCATTTATAATTTATGTCGAATGATTAATTTTGGCAAAAATTATTTCTACTTCGTCGATCACCGTTCATTTAAATCATCAAATAACACGTGGAAATATGTACGCCTATATACAATCTAGTTCGCGAATAAAGACGGTAAGATGGTAAAAGAAAGTAAAGTAACTAGTGCAGATATACTGTACAAAAGATAAAAAAATATATACAGTAATAAGTGGGGAACTGGTTTCTTCGATGTTCCATACAAACTTCGTTGATCATTGACGTTAAGTGCAACTATAACTAGATGGTACTTTTTTGATCTGTTGTTTTTATTAAAAGGACACGATACAAAAAACGTGTTCGCGAAAAAGCTATAAAGTTTTATACACGAAAGTCTTGTGCGGATATTTTATTATGTTTAGTGTTTTTAGTGCACGTTAAATCAGATATAAAGTATTGTAATTTATTGAATTATGAAATGTTTTAGTGTCAGTACTTTTGAGAAAATACTGTCGTTTAATAGAAACGATAAAAATAATTACTTGTTTGATTTATGTAGTTTTTTTTGTAAAATATTTCCATTTTTGAAAATATAAAAATATTGTTCAATGTAATCGATCGAGTGGACGATTTTGTTCATTTAAAAATCAACAATTGTTAAGGATGTTATAATAATCTTAACTAAATTAAACGAAAACGATAATAACATTAAAATTATGTTAAAAGATTAAAACAACTATAATTAAATGCAAATATTTCATAAGTTTAATAAATAAGTCAACTGAAATCATATATACGTATCTATATCAATAAACTGTGATATTTAATTTATTATTAAAAATATTTATTAATATTTGCTAAGATGTATTTATTTAAACCAGACCGTTCTTCGATTCTATGTTTAACTATTTTAATTATATTTGTACAATCGTCTTATTCGACATATGTTCACAAAAAAGATACCGGTAATATAACAGATATACACAACGATGAACTACTGACCGAAGAACAAGATCAGTGGGATAATATTTTACCGAATATCAATTTTACTTTAAGAACAGACCAAAGCGACCAAAATGTGTTGTATATAAAATTCAATAAAGCGTTTAAATTTAATGAAAATGGTAAGAAAATATTTTTTTGGTAAATTAAAAGAGTACACACAAACATACACACACACACTCACACACACATATATATATATATATATATATATATATATATATATATATAAATATTAATCCTGATCAATTTCGATTTGTGGATCAATTGAATTGACTTAATGGCCTATATGGAAAATAAAATAATAGTTTTCGAACAAAAATAAATAATATTTTTATAATATCATTTTATTTTTTAAATTATTCTTGAGACTATTCTCTATTTAAGATTTTTTAATTTTTATTTTCAAACTAAGTGACTTCTATTTACAGGGTTTGTTCTGCTTGAATATTAACTTTTTTGAATATCATTGGATAACATTAAATTATAAACAATTATCTAGACATATGTTCAGAACACAATTATTTAAATTTATAAATTATGAATAAATTGTTTTTTTTATATATTTTTGTAAAAAAAAATATATTTTTAATATATATATATATATATATATATATATATATATATAATAATTGAATGTATAAAATATTTCTATAATTAAAATTAAATAATATTTCTACATTTGTTGTTCCAATTATGAATATTTAACCAAATATAATAAAATATGCGTATGTTAAAATAAGCATTAATGAAATTAAAACGGAATAATTGTGTTTTGAATTTGTTAAAGCATTCAACTTTTCCTTTTAATATACATTGGCATATACTTGGAAATATTATTAATTTATCTAGTATATGAAACAATTTTACTTTTACTCCTGTTGTATAAAATATGAACTGTGTTGAACTTTCAAACATTATATTCTTGTTTTAGTTTATCCATTTATGTTTCTTGCGTCAAAGTTCAATGATCTGTATGATTTAATTGATAAACTGTTGTAAAATAATCATAGTATAAAAATATCACCTTTCTAAGTTTTTTTTTTTACTTAGTTGCATTATAAAATTTAACTGTTATCATTTACATGTATTTAAGTAAATAAATTAAAAATGGTTTGAAATATTTAAATAAATTATTGATAAGATAAATGGCCAAATGTAAATTTAAATTTATTGTGTATATAATTTTAATAATATTTAATTTTATTTAAAATCAGTAATTATTCAAAAGTTTACTGATTCTTTCAGAATTTTGAAAATATTTAAAATAGAAAAATGTATCGAATGAATTTTTTAACTTTTTTGATTTACTGATAATTTCTAAAAATGTATTCATAGTATTTAAGAACCATATTAAATGAAAATAATTTCTTTTCAGGCGAGTCCCGAAAAAAGAAGAATAAAGGATTTATGTCAAAACTAATGCCTCTGTTTCTTTTACCATTCATATTGCAATCAGCTTTATTACCACTTGTGTTAATGTCAATAAAAATGTTACTGATAAAATCAATTTTCGTCGGAAAAATGGCTATTATATTGGGTATAATTAATGCTATTCGACGTGCTTCTGATAGCACTCATGAGAGATTAGCTGTCGAACATTATGGATACTCGGGCGGTGGTATTAGTGGAGAAATGGGTGCTTGGATTAATTGAATCATTGATTGTATTTTATTGTTGTTATTACTACTTGAATTTATTAATAAATAACAATTTTTAATTATATTAATATCTGTTGAAATTTCTTACAATAATTATCAACACTTTTTAATTATTGTTAACTATTCATCGAAAGTATATAAAAAATATTTAAATAAATGTAAATTTATCCTAGCAAATGTAATTTCTGAAAGTAAATATTTAATCTGATTAAAGAAAACTCATCTGAATTTGTTATTCTACTTAGATTATTTTAAAATGTACTATAATTAAATGACAGAATAATAAATAAGTTCCTTCTTAGAATGAAATTTAACTCTTTTGAAATGTTGAATTAACGTATTTGAAGCTGAAAATTGCTTATTTGGTTTCAGTAAAATATATACTTAATTTATTTTTAAGTATTTTAAAACGTGGAATTTAAATTAATTATTAACAAAATTTATTAATATTTTTATTTGTGATTTCACGAGAAAGGCAAACAGAATATAAAAGGATACAAAATTACGAATTAAATATACTTATTCTCTATGCATTTGACGAATTTTTAACGAATTCAGTAGAGATATGAAATACAAATGGACTTTTCTGTATATTTTCATACTAAAAGCATCATTCATATAAATTAAAATTAATTTTTATGTAAATTTTTATTTCATTACTTTTCTTCCTTTTGTATTTTACTTAATTTATATTAAAAGATCTGTTCATTGAATTATATAATTAAAAACATTTTTTATATACAAATAAAATAAATATTAATCATATAAAATATTTATTTAATCATATAAATTTTATTATTGACATATCAAATAATTCAATTCTACACAACATTTATATTAAACGAATTAAACCAATAACAGCATAATATTTTTATGGAAATAAAATAAATTAAAACAAACTGTACAAACCGTAATCAAATAAATATTATTTTAAAGTATAGAAAATCGAATTTAGGTTTGGATAAATCGAAACTAAAGAAATATTATATACATGTGTATATACATGGGAGATAATTTCTACTTATACAAATATTCTATAGCTATTCATGTTACCTCTCTTTGATCTTATAAATACATTCATAACTGAATATTTATTCATGAATGAATCGAAGTGGTAAATGTTTGAAATAAACCAATTATCACAGGCAAGTATGGAAATACCAAGAAAATATTTACCGTATTTAGACAAAACTATTTTTTTTTTTTTGGCCAATATACAAAAGGATCATAAATTTATTCAATGGTTGTAAAAGGTGTAAGTGGTTTGTTTGAAAGACCGCAATGAATTTCTATTTCAATAACATAACAAGAACACAACAAAGATACATAATTAAAATTTGTAAATAATCTTGATAATGGATTAGGTTTTCAATAAATATAATGTACTTATTCTTGTTTAACAAATTGAGACTTGTAGTAAAATAGGTTTTAAATAAATCCTCCGTGTTCATTCATAATTTATCCTTGATAACGTTCAATCGAAATTTTCAAGTTTTCAGTGTATTTTTTCTCAAGTGTTATTTGTTAAATTTTGTTTGAACCAACAAGTATATAATGAAATATTATACTATTTTTAATCTAATTATTTATTTTTTGCTCAGTGTAATTATACAAAAAATATTCGGTTGGTCGCCGCGAGTAAACAGCATGTTTTTCATTCACAAAGTAAGTGAAATATAAATAAATTGGTTTTTAACGTTTCACAACCTTATTAATAAAATTATTCTTTTATCACGTAATTAGATATTTTTTTATTAAAGCAATATTTTATTTAATTAAATACATTTTTTGTTTATTATTTTAATTGTATAATTTTAAATAGGAAATTGAATATATAAAGTCATGTACAAGTTATCGAATTGATTTTTAATGATTATATATATATATATATATATATATATATATATAAATGTGTGTGTATATATATTTAAAAAAATCATGAAAATATCTACATATATATATATTATTTAAAATGTATTTTAATGAATGTGTCAATAATTTAAAGATAAAAAATTAATGAAAAAGTTATAAAAACATTTTAGATAAACATATTATTTTTGATAAATATTTATAAAATAATAACAAAAAATATTACACTATATAGTTTTTTGTCATGTTTATTTATGTAAATTAAGAAAATAACGTTTCTTTTTTAAAAAAAGAAATTAATGAATAACTATTTAAAATGTAACCAATTATTATGTGTGAAACTTTTTTTAATTTTAAATAAAATAATACAACTTCCATGTAATTGTTTTTATACTGAATTATTATCTTACACACACACACATACACACACACATATATATATATATTCTTTATGTGAAAAAAATATTATTAATATATTCTTATAACCTGAAAAAATGAATATATTTACATAAAATGAACTAGTATCTGCAAAAAATTAAATAAAGAATGAAACCAAATGCTCCACTTATAATATCCGTTATTCTACATTAGTGATTGATCTTGAAAGCAACTAACAAGAAAAAATCTAGTACATTTTTTTGCTATAATGGCATTAAATCAGGTAGTCGTAGTATCGAGAACTTCATCTTATTTTTTTCTTGTTCTATATTATAAGATTCGTTTAAATATTATTTCATACGATTTTCAATCTTGTCATTTTTTTAATATTTAAATGAATTGTAATATTGTAAAAAATCACAATGTTATAATACTGTGTTGCATGTGTATAATTTTAAATGAAATATCTTGACTGATTTTATAATTAAGTAAAAGTATTCACAAGTAATTTCATTAATGTAATAGTAATTATTTATTCATTTATTTAAATCGTTTTCGTTAATTTCTATAGTTTATTATATTCTTTTTTAAATTTATTATTAATTCTTAATTTTCTAATCTTAGGATTGTTAAATTAATAATTTTAAATATACAGTTTTTTTATTAAAACAATATTAAACATTATTTGTATGGTCAATAAGTGAAACATTGTAACATAGTTTATCAATGTGTAATAAAAATAGACAATTTTTTGAAAATAATTAGATTAACTTTTAATTTCCTCTGAACGAATTTATGAACAAAATAATTTTAAAAATCGCAACCCATATGAATTTTTCCAGTACGAACAACGATCAATGACTGATAGTTTAGCCGCTGGTGCTCAATTAGCTTTTCGTCATTGCCAGGACCGATTTAAATGGGATAGATGGAATTGTCCCGATATTGCATTTTCAAGGTTAGTATAGGTAAAAAAAATCAATTGCAAAGTCTATTTAATTATCGTTTAATTTTCTAGAGCTTAAAAAAAATCTGTGACCTCATTTCGATTTAATTTTTTTTTCATAAGTTCGTTATTTATTGATATATGTGAACTATATTCTCTGTATTAGTAAATTTATTTCAATTTAAAAACTTTTAATTAGAAAAGTGGCTAATAGAAATATCGTATTAAAAATATTACAAACTGGAAAACGAAGCTATTATTTAATTAAAATTTTCATTGACCGCAAATTCCAAAAAATTATACAAATATAAACTGGCGAGTCTATTTATTTTTTAATCTCTTCATCTGAACTACTTTATCATTTTATAAAATTTAACGGTTCTAAAATATTTATTTAGTACGAAACGAATCGTTTTTTTCAAATTTTATTTATGTTTTACATTTTTATTATCAAATAAATATTTTATATATTTTCACTCAAATAAAAGTCTCACTATGAAAAAATATTTAATTAAAATCTATCTAGATTTTTTTTATTACACTCTGAAGATGATAGCATCGTTATCAGAATACATATTGTACGCAATAATGATTATTAACATTTTATAAAATCTTGTATTATTCAGAGTGTTTATTTTTGTAAAAAAATTAATTTCCATTTTATTTGATATTCATAAAATTAGAATAACAGCTATATTATTCATTGTGTTTGCCAAATTATTTTGCCTAACAAATCTTATCATAAATGAGAAAACACGAATTCATACAATGAATATAAGATAAAAAGTAAGTTATATATATATATATATATATATATATATATATATATATATATATAAGTCGTTATGATAAACATATTAAAAACAAACACAACTGTAAATATTATATACTAACAAGAAAAGAACCATTGTTTCGAAAAAGTCCATAATATCTTTATGTGACAGTTTTTTTTTTTCCTAAAAATAACTTTTGTTGTTTACAGAAAAGCTCAAGCATCTACCAACAAAGAAACGGCTTTCGTACGAGCTATTACAGCTGCTGGTGTGATGTATAATATAGCTCTGAATTGTTCTCGTGGTGAATTAGAAGCATGTCGATGTAGTAAAACTAAATATGATGTCGATATTGAAAGCATCGATACAAGTGAATTAAACGACTTGGAAAACTATCTTAATGCGAAATATAATGTCGAAGATATAAATGAAATTATACAACATAAGTAATTATTTGTTTATAAAATATATTCCCGTTGGTGTTTTTGTAATTTTATCTATATACAATATAATGATTATGTTTTAAATCCTTTTGTAATAAAAAAATAGATACTGTTTTGATATCGATTTTAATTTTAGAGACAAGCTGTATTCAAATCATAAAATAGATAATATGATAAACGCCGACCAAATTCGTTTGATTATCAGAAAAGAAATCAAAGATTATGAAGAAAGAAAGAAAATGTCAATAAATAAGGACAGTCGTGTAGATCGGGCCGACAATTATTTTAATAGCATTAATGGAGAAAACTGTTCGACTTTGGGTTTCAATGAGAGTGATTGGCAATGGAAAGAATGTAATAATGAATATATTGCATTTGGAGAAAAGGTTTCTAGAGAATATTTAGATGAATTGGATCAGGGAAACGATCTGCAGTCGAGAATCAATCTACATAATTACAATGTGGGGCGAGTGGTAAGTCAATTGTACTGATATTTTTTATTTTATTGTATACATATTTATATATTTATTTTTGGTACAAAAAAATATGTATATATTTTGTAATGACTTTTTAATTTGATATTTTTATGATCATGTATCAACATGAATATTGATAAATATTCATTTGTGAATCACATTTTTTTTGGGGGGGGGGTCTGAGAAGCATATATTGTTACAAAATAATGTTTGTTACGATAAATATTTGATAACAGTATTTAGTAATTACTTATTATACATTTTTGAGGTTAGTTTACATTTTGACAAAAGATCTTTATAGCACAGAACAATATATTTTGTACGCTGCATGAATTTATTAATCTATTGAGTTTATATTTAGTATTCTGTATAAAGTCAATTGAATCTGTTTGTCTTTAAACAGAAATTAATTGTTATATTTGCACCCACGTTTATATTCAGATATTCAATTTCATATTACATAATTAACGTTTATTAATATTAACATTTGAATATAGTTCAAAATACCATATTTTCTATCAGTATATAATAAACAGTAAAATGAATTTATTTGCAATAATGATTCCGTTTTATTCGAAAACAATATAAATATTTTCAATAATTGATTTATAATGAATATTGTTTAAACAGTATTCTATATTTTATTTGAAACTATAAAATATTATTCTTCACATTTTAGCTAGTTCATTTTTTTAAAAAAAATATGATAAATGATGAAAATTCATGATTTTTTACTGAATAATTTCACATCGTTAGTGTTTAAAAATATTTTGTTATTAATTACAATTAAATTATATAAAATTTAAAATTATTTATTAGTAGAATTGAGAATAAAATATTTAATTTAATTGTTATTGTATAAGCGATTTATATATATATATATATATATATATATATATATATTTGTGTGTGTGTGTATTGAAAATCATGTCTAGACAATTTAATTACCATATGGTTTAATTATATGTTGATCTTGTTACAGCATAATTTAATTTTAATTACTGAGAAATTTAAATGATTGTTTAAATGAAAATTTCTTATTAATTAATCTTCGTATGTTTTTAATGATATTGTAAAAAATACGACAAAGTTAAAAGAACCATTTAAAAATTATGAATTTATTTAAATTGTTATATTTTTTAAAGAGTAATTTTAATAATCCTGATTAATCAAAACATTTTATTTACATATTGTCTTTGATGTGTTAACTTTTATTTAAATTTGATTCCAATAAAACTTTTATTCGATAGAAGTAATGTTTTTTAGTTGTTTTTACTTTTTTTAAAAAAAAGATACGTTTCATGTAAATAGTTCTTGACATTTATAAAAAAAGAGAATCTTATTATATTTTTCATATTGTAAAACTGACATATATATTTTGGTTTTACACATTTTCAACAAATATGGAATAGAATAAAAAAGAAGTTACATAAGAATATGTTTCTTGGATTCTAGTTTATTTTTATTTATTTGAACATTTTTATCTTATTAAACAATATCATAGTACAATAACAAATCCCTTATATATTTTATTTATATGGACATTTTGATTGTTATTCGATATCTTTTGATCGGAAACACAAGAAAGTAAATAAAAAAAGTGTTATAAAAAACATTTACGTGAGTTAGTTGTTTATTTTTTTTTTGTATACTAAAATAGATCAGGATTCACTTTCATTATACTTATGACTGAACTAGTGAAATAAGAGATATACTCGATATAAGTTGCGATAATTAATTTCGAAGATAAATATCATATATGTACTTGTATAAGTATTTTTTGTGATATTTTAATTTTGAATTTACTGAGATAAAATTGATAAAAATATTCTTTTATTTCACACTTGATTTATTACATTTACTGTTATTCACTTACATTTATGTAACACTTAAGTTTGATTTTTAAGATTTAATATTTTTTTTAATGTTGACTTTATTTTTTTATATAACCAATTAATATATATATATATATATATATATATATATATATATATATAATTTTCCTTAATAATTAGCAACTTTACTTTCATAAGTGCACGAGTGAAACATCAGTTAGTAATCATATTTAATAGATGCAGTAACATTTTTATTCATTCAGTTAACTGCTTAATGAAATAACGTTCAAATAAAAAACGAGCAAACAGCAATGTAATGTCATTGAAAATCGATTATTCTTTCCATATTGTCCTATATTTTTCTTTTTTCAGATTTAATAACATGTTATTACATTAAATTTTAAGTAAACAATATCATTAAAATTTGAAAAAAATAATATTATAAACATTTTAATTCCCGAATATTTTTATTTTAAAATATTAATTAGTATCTCAGTTATCAACATCAATTTTTATCATTAATATATTTTAATGAACTTGTTGGATTTGTAAATATGGCCCAATCAAACACTTCTGAGGCAAAAATTATTTGCAAAATTACTTTTTTATATGTTACATTTTTATTTGTATTTAAGATATCAAATATGTTTCAAGAATTCACTATTTATATGTAATTAGTTATAAATTTAATAAATTTCTTTACATACTTAAAATATCAACGTCTGAGAGTAAATTTATATGAAAAGAGAAAAACTGAAAGATCATTGTAAGTTCATTATGTATTTTATTTTATTGTTGTTTCTTTTCAAACATACATGTTAGTTTATACATATTTCAGGAATTACATGTTAACAAAACTTTCTAAAATTCGACTGATTCAAATTTATATTATTTTAATATTTTATCTTCTATTTGAGAATTATATTTGTTACGTTCTTCTTGTTAATACAGCATATTTGCTTCGTTAGTTTTACATTAAAATATAGGTAGCAGTTCTATGTAAAATGTTGGTATTCTAATGTAACATATTTTAAAAGGAAATCTTAGATAAATATTATTTATAACATAAAGTACAAATTTTATATTCATGAATAAACTCTGAAGAAATTACGAGCTTGATTTGTACCACAAGTGAATGTTTATATAAATATAAGTAAATATAAATAAATGTAATAATTAAAAATAAATATTAAGGGAAATGTGAAATTTCCATATTAATAAAATACACATTACATTTCCACTATTATTGAATAAGCGTTAAAAACTAATTTGTAAATAAATAAGAGAAGATGTCGAAATAATTTAATAATTTAATTATATTCAGCAATAAACTCTCAAGAAATTACGAGCTTGATTTTTATCACAAGTTAATGTTTATATATATATATATATATATATATATATATATATATATATATATATATATATATATTAAGTATCAAGTATCTCCTTTTTTTGTTTTTTTTGTACATAGCTGCGAAATTCAAAAGACCAGACGGCGGAAGGGAGATATTTGCCAACCTAATATATATATATATATATATATATATATATATATATATATATATATAAGTAAATATAAATAAATGTAATAATTAGAAATAAATATTAAGCGAAATGTGAAATTTTTATGTTAATAAAATACACATAATACATATAATTAATTATTTTCACTATTATTAAATAAGCATTAAAAACTAATTTATAAATAAATAAGAGAAGATGTCGAAATAATTTAATGAATACTATATAATACATTTAAATATGTTTGATTTTTTAGAACATATCATACATTTCACTGAAAATCTTTTATATTTGTTTTTACAAAGGTAAGAGTTAAATGTGCGTGTGTTTTGTACATACTGTTATTGAAGTATATTAAATGAAAATATTGATATTTAAAACGAATACAATTGTTATTAATAATGTTTATTTTGTACATGTAAACTGTTTAATCGCAAATAACAAAAATTATGAATCGACCCATAAATTCCAATTATAAAGTTAACCCTATATTCGGTAGTATTGCACAAATATTAAAATATATTTTTTTTATATACATTTACGTGGACATTTGTTGAAATGTAAACATCAATATAGGTATTGTCGCATTTTCCGGATGAAAAATTTATAATTTTATGTGTTACATTTAATTCGTCGCGAAAAAGATTTGTCAAATATATATATATATATATATATATATATATATATATATATATATATATATATATAACATTTAATGTATTTTTCCAATTATGAAACATTTTGAAAAAATAAGAAACGTTGAAAAAATTATGCTTAAGACATTATTTCAAAAAAAATGTTATTTGAAAAAAATGTGTTAGAAAACGTTTATTTTTGATGAAAAAATTAACTTGGATATAATATTTCTTTTTCTTTTTTTTTGAAAAAAAGTTTAACTTATATCCTCAAAAATATCTAATATATATATAAGAAAAAATGTGTATAAATTTAGTTTTTTAATATAAGTCATAGTGTAATATATAGGTCTCAATATGAATTTTTTTATTCGACAGGCTGTAATTGAGACAATGAAAAAACAATGTCGTTGTCACGGTATTTCTGGAAGTTGTACAATACAAAGTTGCTGGATGCAATTGTCGCCGTTTAGCGAAGTTGCAATATATCTGCGACAAAAGTACGACAACGCCACATTTATTAATTTTCAAAATGATAAATCTGTAAACGTGAATAAGAGTACGATTGTCGATGAACATAAACAACGTCGTATTATTTCTGTTGGCAATTCAGCACATGTACCATTTTCAGCAGATATTTGGATGAATATTACCGAAAACGAACTCGTGTATTTAGAAGAGTCACCCGATTATTGTATAGAAGATAATATTACTGGTATGTTGTAAATATATATATATATATATATATATATATATATATATATATATATAAATTAAAAGAATATCGTGTCAATTTTTCTAGGATGGCCTGGAACTCGTGGAAGACTCTGTTCACGTGATAAAAGTGCACCGTGGATAGAACGACGTAGTTGTGGAAGAATATGTCGTACATGTGGATTTCGTGTTAAAAAACGTAAACATACAAGAAGTAAACGCTGTCGATGTGCTTTTCATTGGTGCTGTTATGTAAAATGCGATACGTGTATTGAAACTGTAGAGGAATTTTTTTGCGATTAAAGAATGGTTAATTTTTGTTACTTAATTAAAATTAAATAAATATATATATATATATATATATATATATATATATATATATGTAATATTTTAAGTAATAGTGTTTAATATCATGTTTCTAAAAAAAATACTTTTTTATAATGAGAGTTAATTCTTTAAATGATCAATTAAAATATATTTATGAAGATAATTATTATGATACTTTATGTATATAGTTATTTTTTAAAGGTGTACAATTTGTCTGTTTGTAATGATTTTTATAAGAAAAATATTTGAGATGAATATTAAAATATTATAGAGAATTTAATGGGAATTAAAAGTTTTCTGGTATATATATAAAAAGAAGATATAATTATTTCCACTAACTTATAGGTCACATTTTATAATTAATATTTCAAAATTTTAATTTGTTTATCAATTTAAGGACATATAAGTACATTAGATAAATTTATCTACAAATATAATTATCTATATATTACATTTTATATACTGCTTGTGATGAAATTTAGTAATAAGCAGACCTAAAGTGTGGCTTTGTATACAAGTGTCTATGTATCAAAGTGAGACGAAATATAAATTGTTTAATTTTCATTCGGTTTTGATCTTGTATTATAAATACATGTACGTATTAAACAAAAATTTATAATAAATTATAAAAACATAATTTTGTACTAATATACCTAATGTTTGTGTTAATACACTGATTAGTTATAAATTTCTTTAAATAAAGAATAAAACGTCTGTTTGATAGTTAACCTCAAAATTTATACATTGTATTAAATTGATATTCATACTATGGTTCGTGTCGGTATTTTTGTAATATTGATTTATTCAATGTGAACAGTTTGTTATTAGTGAAAATTTTTCTCAGGAATTAAATAGGAATTAATGCTGTCAGATAAAAATTCATATAGTCATTGTCATTTCTTGAACGAATACCTATTACGAAATAAAGAAAGCAAGTAGATAGTACGTTTCGTTGAGAAAAAAGAGCAAACAATATGTATAACTTTATATATATATATATATATATATATATATATATATATATATATATATATATATATATAAACAGATTCATGTATTTATTATATTGTAACATTTTCAGATATTAAAATGAAATTGGAAATAAATAATTACACTATTTTAATTAAACTATTCCAAATAATAACTGAATGAAATTTATGTAAATATTTTTCAGGATATTTAATACACAGAGTTTTATTTTCTTTTATAACATTGTTTTTCATATATATATATATATATATATATATATATATATATATATATATATATATGTATGTATGTAATATAAAAATTAATTTTTGAAATATATTATAATGTCAAACAGTACAAAACTTATTCGAAAATACAATATGCGCGTAATATACGAATAAAATTACAAGAACACGTTTAAAATATTAATGAGATTTAATTAAAAATAAAATCTATAAATTTAGAAATAAAATAGTATTCAATTTTATTTTTAAAAGAAGACAAATAACCTATAGGAAAAACCTTTTAAGTTATAACTTAATAGATAAAACCTATGAGTTAAGAAAAAATAACATAAAAATCAATTTATTTAATTAAAAAATGCAAATAACATTTATAGTTAAAACTTGTAAATTAAAAAACAAAAATCAATGTATTCTTATAAATAATGATGATAATGGTTATATATATATATATATATATATATATATATATATATATATATATATATATATATTATATTTGAAATATAGAAAGAGGAAAAATTGGACAAATATATTTATCTCTCACAAATACATAATAAATATAACCTTTTTTTTAAAAAAAATCTTCAGTTGATAATATGCACTTTTAAATACAAACAAAAATATAAATTGTATTACTATTTTTGCAAAATCATTAAATAACTTAACGAATATAAACTATTTGCTCAAAAATAATTAGACAAATTATAAATAAAGTTTTTATTCATTAAATTTTTGAATTATGGCAAGTTATGATGTTTTTTATTCAACCAATAATTACTTAAATATTATTTACTTTACTTTTTAAAATATATGCAACTAAAGACACATGATCAAAATATTACGATTTGTTATATTTGAAGATTTTCAGGATCGAATTATTTATTTCAACAACCGATTTTCGCTGTTTATTTATTTTTTATTTTTTTCGAAAAATACCCTAAAGCATGAACAATATATTCATTTAAAATATATTTGAAAGCATTCTTTTATGAACTCTAAATGCCAGTTGTTAAAAAATATACGTTGTTTGCTTTATATGTATGATATTCTTTATTGTTTTATTATATAAATAAGAAGAACATAGCAAGTTAACTTTATTTTCATAGTACTTTTTTAAATACAATGTTTATTTGATTTCCAATACTCTTATTTGAAATAAAATTGTCTTTTTTTCATAAGATATTTTGTGAATTAAAATCCTCTGTCAATTTGATTATGTGTTTAGTAATTTGATATTATTGATTCGAATATTTCTTGTCTTTATATACATATATGAAATGTTTTTAGGAAAAAATCATATGAAAAATTTTACTCTCTCTCCTCTATTTGAACTTTTAAATTATTCATTAATTTTATTAGGGAAAGAAATATGCAAATAATTTCTAGTAGATTTTTGTACATTGAGAAATCTGTATTTTCGTTGATATTAAAAAAAACTAAGTTAAATATTTATACATTTTACTGTTAATAAGAAAATATTTTTTTAATATTTTCACATGATTTTTTTTATAGATGCTATTTTTGTAGTTTTGAGATATTTTTCACTACAGTAACTCAATCGACTAATTCGTTATAATTGATTAAATGTCTATACGTCTTTGATTTCTTTACGAAAGAGAATTATTAACACGAAAATTTATCTTTTGATTTAAAATGGAATTATATATTCTAATTAAAATCTTATTAAACTATATGTAGCTATTGAAATTTATGTCTATATTAGTTGAAATAATAATTAAGTAATTGTCTTTGATATATGTTTTTTTTAATTGCATATTGACAAATAATATTGTTACAGTTTTTTTATTTGACCACAAAATAAATGAGTCATACAGATTATAAGTGGTTATAAAAAGACTATTACATCAGTTGAAATATAATCAAAATCGGAGACAATGTATACGACAAAAATGCCAATATTTTATTCTAGACTACGTTTATTCAAAAGTACGTACTAAGATTAATTTAGTTGTAAATATCGAAACATACAAATTGAATATTTTTATAATTTTGGCATTTTTAACAAATTTTATTGAAGTCAATAAATCAAATTCAAAAATAGTATTTTATATTCATTTTCGAACGTAGTGTCTCTATAAGAATAACTAACAAACTATTATTCGGGTATTTTACGTGTCAATTTTCAAATATCGAAAATATATTCTTGTTTGCTTTTTATAATTACAAACGTATCAATTAAGTGTCGTTGATAAAAGGTATTATATTATTATAATAATGAAATTATTGAACTAAATCCACCCTCGTTTTTATCTGAATTGTCTAGATATCTTATCATTTGTAATAATAGTTTCAAGTAGTTTATATGATGTGTTGGAAAACATAAAATACATACATAATGATCTACATAATTCATTTCATTACACGTTTTAGTATGTTATTGTATATTAAGCATTGTATTTTGTAATGAAATATTTATTTGTTATTGAAAAAATAAATAGTTATTAATAGTCAGCTATAAGTCGTCCAAAATGGAGACTAAGATTCTTATTTTACTAGATAAACATAAAAGTCATATTATTTGGGGCACTGTTGTATTCTGTTTATTTATAATGACAATTACTTTCGGTATTCGTTCAACAGATCGACTTAACGAGTTGAAAAAGTGTCAAGATCAGTTAAATTTACAACCAACAACAACGTCAGCAACAACGGTAACAACAATGAGTCCACCTTTAGTTAACTATCGATTGCCGGATTCAGTCAAACCATTGTATTATGACCTTACTTTGAATCCCGATTTGAATGAAGGAAAATTTAGTGGAAGTTTACTGCTGCAAATGGAAGTAAAGAGTTCTACAGATAAAATAATAATGCATAGTAATAATTTAACAATAGTTGAAAGTTCAGTCTCTTTGACTAATAATCAGGTTGAATGTAAGATAAAGAACATAACAGTTGATGAAACGGCAAAAGAGTTTTTAACGATATTTTTAAATGAAAATATTGAACCCGGATCTGATTATTATCTCGAAATGGAGTTTAGTGGAAGTTTAACGAACAAGATAGTTGGATTTTATATGAGCAAGTATCACGACAAAAATACTGAAGAAAGGTAAGTCATTTAATTGAACTATTTGTAATATGAATTTATTTTTATGAAATATTAACTTTGTTATATTATTTGTTGAGTTTATTTTTGATATAGAATTTTCTACTATGATTTTTTTCTATTTACTGTTTTAAAATTTTATAATTTCCAAGTATAAATGTTTATATTTACAAACAATAAAATGTATAATAAGATTTCATGTGAAGAAATTTCTAACTTAAATTAGGAATAATTTTGAAAACAATACGATTATCACGAAATCATCAAATTATTTAAGGAATTTTTTTATACATAATTCATGCTGTTATTCAGACATCGTTAGGTAATGAATGATAATCTTATTATTATTTTTCGAATTTCGTTTAATATTTTCTTTTCGATTCTTTTAGTTAAATAGGTACTATTTATTATTTTGTATCAATATTTAACACAAATTCGAAATTACTGTTATTTTACAAAGTCAACGTACAACATGACCTTCGTCGAATAGATTGTCCATGAATTTACGAACTATTATTTTACATATTTAATAATCTTCATGTGAATTTTTATTGTTTCACAGTATGAATAGTATATTATCTAACAAGTGACCTTGCTGTTTTAAATAGTTTATACCTTTTTATTTATTTTCATTGAACAAAATGTATTTCTATGTAATTTTGCCACAAATTCTATATTATATAAAATCTTTTGACTTGTTTAAATGTTTTTTTTTATATTTCAATTTTTAATTGGAATTAGTGAATATTTATGATTTATATTTATATTTTTCAATTAAATAATATTTATTTTTTTCTAAGTAAAGCCGCCAAGTGGTGTGGATTATATTGTAATATTTACTTTCGTAATACGATTAAAAATATTTGATTATTTTTAACATATTACAAGTTAATTGATTTTTCTTTTTATATTTTACAAACCACAAGATAAATACGTGTACATCAGTATTTTATTCTGTTTTATATTTTTTAAAAAATGAAATTAATTCATTTGCTTGAATGAATTATTATTTCTGATTGAAATAAAATGCGATATTTTATTTTTATACTTATATGAAATTTATATTTTTAATAAAAATCTACAGCTATTAGTCATTTTTAAATGATTATTTTTTATGATTGATCTATTTGAATAAGATTGCGTGTTATTGTACGTTTATTAAAAATAAAACTGTTCGAACCAAAATATTCATATAGAAACATTTTTAATTTATTTTTTTGAAAAAAATGTTGAAATATGAATTCAACAAGAATATAAAGGAAACAAGAATTCAACAGTAATCTTAATTGCACAACTGAAGAAATGTCGAATAATAAATACAAAAATATATTACACTAAATACATTTCTTTGAAGAAAAATTATTTCAACTAGTTTGATTTAAAAATATTTGCTAATTGGCTATTTAACTTTTTTAGGTCAAAAGAATTTTAAGCAAGGATGTCCTGTTACGAATATTTGATATTAAATTTCATATAAATTTCGTTCAATTGCATTTAGTTTCAGTTTCATTTACGGCTACTAAATCTATTCTTAAAATATCTGATGTGAATTTTAATTCTGTACGTTCTTGTACCTTTTACACTACAGTTCGCAAATGTATCATGTGTAGACAAGGTTAGGTAAAATTCGGTCAAAGGAAATTTTCTCGTCATGACATATCAATACTTTTATTATACTGTTTTGTATCCATATAAATCTATTTATTTGCATGTGACATTGAATTTTAATTTCGTTTCGTCTTTAAAACAAACGATCTTAAGTTTTATCAAGAAAAATATTTGGTTTGTGTTTAGTAAGTTTTGTAATTGTTTACTTATTGTAATATAATTTGTTTGTTTTTGTAAGATATTATTCTTTTTATTTTTAAGTAATGTTTTTAATGAAATTGTTTGTTATGTATGAAAACCATATATATATATATATATATATATATATATATATATATATATATATATATATATATATATATATACTTTCAGTTTTGAATGTTTTTTATATGACCTGACATCATTACATTCTATATGGTCTTCAGAGATTGGCCGAGAGGTACCTAAAACCTACATATTTTCCGCATTCGTAAATAATTGTGTAGAATTGAATATGCATGGCCGATTCATTTATCTTATGATATGCTATTCGATGATTTTAATGTCTATTACTTTCTTAGTATCGTTTGCAAATTTCATTTTATTTAATAAATAAATATTATATCAGCGTTACTTACATTTCAGTTAGTTTTTTAAACAATACTAGCAAATAATAATATTTTATAACAAGTAAATAACTTATTATTTACTTATAATGTACACAATTCTGGTAACATTTGAGAACAAGTAAAAGTTTGTTATTTAAACATACATTTTGTAGTCCATGTTTATTATATATATTTTTTCATTCATTATCACTTTCTGTCTATTATTTCTTATAATGAGAAGGATTTTTGTTTTAAATATTAAGGTATTTAGTTTCAATTTTTCGCTGTACAATGCGTAAGCAAAGCCTAATAAGCGAATGATGGGAACAACAAGTTATTATTGAACAATTTTATAAATTCCTGTGTTAGGTTGAGTAATTCGTTCTTGTTAAAGTGAATTTGTATACAAATTAAGTTGTATTATTTTTTAACTACCATTGTCTAATTCGTCAATATTTTTTATCTCTTATTGAATATTTGCAAGGTAACAATATTACCAAAAATATAAATTGTTTAGTTAATTAATTATATGATTGCATAATTAATGTTTGGTTAATTGTGTTTCCTTTCTTTTATCTTTGTCTTTATATATATATATATATATATATATATATATATATATATATATATATATATATATATATATATGCGTGTGCGTGTACATCTATTTGTATCAATATATCAGTGTGACTATAATTTATTAACAAACTGTATAAAAGTAAGAGTTAAAATGGTATAATTAAGGTTGTTCGCAATAATTGGAAACATAAATTAAGGTCAATGTCGCACAATTCTGAACTTTGTTCGTATATTTTTCAAAGTTCTTTCAACATCATTGTTAATTCAGTACAAGTTGCTCACTAAGGTTAACTTTATTTAGTTCCGATATCTTGTAAGAATCTTCAATGAGTCACACGAATGCACATACACACACACACACACTGTATATATATATATATATATATATATATATATATATATATATATATATATATATATAATGTATGAATATATTAAATTTTGAATGTATTTTAATTAATAATATGCACAGTATTTTTATAACTGTGTAAAATTACCGTATTTATATTTTTGTAATTTGAACATATATATACGAGTATATATATATATATATATATATATATATATATATATAAAGTTTAGTCGTAAAATTGAATGAATTGATAATTAAAATCATGAACATAGAACGAATTTTATTTAAAACTTCTATTTAATCATTATTTAGAGCATAAATTAAAATTGTTACTATTATCATTTTTCGAGAACTTTTTATATTGTAAATTTCTATTTTTTTTACCAAAATCATATATTGAGGAACGAAAGGTAAAATTTAAATCCAAATCATATATTTTTGATAATAATAATATTTTTTTTTAGTATTTTTAGATTTTCAGATAAGATGCAAAAAATGAAAAATCGATTTTCGACCATAAAAATATTATTTTCTAATGACGGTTATTCTTTTTACTGGAAAATGACTATCTTTTACTGAAATAATCGATATTTAATATAAAAAAATGATTAATATCGCTTTTTAAATTTTTCGATTTTTTGACCTCAAAAAACCACGACCTGTAGTATGTAAAATTTAGTGAAAAATCAATTTTCTTAAAAGGAATTTTTTTTCATCTGAAATTAAAGATTGAGTGTAAAATAAAATAAGTTGATGATTAAAATCATTATTTTAAACATATAACGAATTTTATTTACATAAAACTTTATTTAGTCAATTATTTAGAGCTTAAATCAAAATTTCACTATTTTCATTTTTTGAGAACTTTTTATATAATAAATTTCTATTTTTATACCTAAATTATATTTTCTGAATCGAAAGGTATAATATAAATCCAAATCATATATTTTTAATAATAATAATACTTTTTTTTAGTATTTTTAGATTTTGAGAAAAGATGAAAAAAATGAAAAATCGATTTTCGACCATAAAAAAGTTATTTTCTAATGACGGTTATTCTTTTTACTGGAAAATGACTATTTTTTACTGAAATAATCGATATTTAATAAAAAAAATGATTAATATCGGTTTTTAAATTTTTCGATTTTTTGACCTCAAAAAAACCACGACCTATAGTATGTAAAATTTAGTAAAAAATCAATTTCCTTAAAAGCAAATTTTTTTCATTAAATATTAAAGATTTGGTGTAAAATAAAGTAAGTTGATGATTAAAATGAGTTTTTAGAGCATAGAACAAATTATATTAACATAAATCTTTTATTAGTCGAATATTTATAGTTTAGATCAAAATTTCACTCTTTTCATTTTTTGAGAACTTTTTATATAGTAAATTTCTATTTTTATACCTCAATTATATTCTCGAGGTCCAAAGGTATAATATAAATCCAAATCATATATTTTTAATAATAATAATACTTTTTTTTAGTATTTTTAGATTTTGAGAAAAGGTGAAAAAAATGAAAAATCGATTTTCGACCATAAAAATATTATTTTCTAATGACGGTTATTGTTTTTACTGGAAAATGACTATTTTTTACTGAAATAATCGATATTTAATGAAAAAGATTGATAAATATCGGTTTTTAAATTTTTCGATTTTTTGACCTCAAAAAAACCACGACCTATAGTATGTAAAATTTAGTAAAAAATCAATTTCCTTAAAAGTAATTTTTTTTGATCTAAAATTAAAGATTGAGTGTAAAATAAAGTAAGTTGATGATTAAATTTACTTTTTTAAACATATAACGAATTTTATTTACATAAAACTTCTATTTAGTCATTTATTTAGAGCTTAAATCAAAATTTCACTATTTTCATTTTCGAAAACTTTTTATATAGTAAATATCTGTTTTTTTATCTAAGTTATATACTCGAATCACAAATTTATATTTCAAATCAAAAACATACATTTTTAACAGTATTAATTTTTTTTTTGTATTTTTTTAATTTAGAGCAAAGATAGAAAAACTGAAAAATCAATTTCCAACTATAAAAATTATATTATTTAATGACGATTGTTATTTTTATTGGAAAATGATTATTCTGTATTCAAATAATTGATATCTTGTTAAAATGATATATTAATAGCTAATTTTGAAAATCGGTATCATTCATTAAGGCTTTTGTTCAATAGTGATCTGATATAAGCTGAATATGGTGATAATGATGTGAATATTAATGATCAGTAAATAATTAGAATCTTATTTATTTCATAAAACTGAAAAATAAAATCAAGAAAATAAAGATTATGACTTATTTTTGAAGCCGTTGTTGATTTAAAAATTATTAATTAACACTCTAATTGGTTTATTTTCTTTTCATCAAAATTGTTTGGATAATTAACCTGTTTTATATCTAATTTCAAATTCAAAATGTTCCCAAATAATAATTGTATTTTCAAAGTTGTTAAGTTTATATGAGAGCAGGTTTATTACAAAGGAATTATTAATTCAACGTCAGAAGATTTGATCAAACTTCAATGAAATTTTGTGGTATTTGGGGTTGTAATTCATTCGTGAAAAATGAATTAGTGACAAACTGTATTGTGAACAGTTGGTTGTTCCTTAAATATTGTTGAGAACAATATCGATTTTTATGCAATAAAAAGTTTTTTATTTATTAATTGACATAGAGGAATTATAAATTAATTTTTTTGCTAATACATTTATTAGCTTTTTATCTAAATGTTATCATTGTAAATAATTAAAATATATTGATTCTAATCTCGAAGTACTTGTTTGAGTTGGATTTAGTTTTATCTCATTTTATTATATATATACATATATAATTTGTTAATTAATAAAAATATTAAACATTATTAAATGAATATTCATAGTTGAATAAATGGAAAATTTATTAAGAAAACAATTGTAAAAAATAGAGCTTTTACGACACTGCACGTGAGAAAGAATACCATGATTTTCAAAATGAGCATTAGACAAAAATTAACAATATGTGATTGTTAAATCTTTTTGTTCAAAATATTCTGTCATTGAGTAAGATTCCTTTGTTAAAAACATTAATAGTAAAAGAAATTTTGAATGTTTAGTAAAAAATATAATCTATAAATATAAAATTATTGACAAATGTATTATTCAAATATATGTATGTTTCATTTTATGCTAAAATAAAAGTATAAATATATATATATATATATATATATATATATATATATATATATATATATAATAAATAAATAAATAAATAAATAAATAAATAAATAAATAAATATGTATATATGTGTGTGTATTTTAATTAAAAATACCTCTTTATTATAAAATATAATAAATTAAATCGTTTTACAAGTTTAATGTTATCTCAACACATCAAAAACATTTTAAATCGATTTTTTTTTAAGAAAATTATATTTTGTATTAATTTTATGGACCATGGAGTCATGCAATGGTGTATTTTATTTTCAAAAATTAATTAAATTATTATTTAAATGTACGTTATGTGCTTTCTCAATATATATATATATATATATATTATCTTTGCAGTTTTTTTATAAAGTAGGTTTCATATGAACGATGAAAAGATACATTTTTATATTTGAATGTGGGCTTAAAATATATGCATTATTCGAATAATTTCATAAATTTGCAATAAAAATATGCATAATAATCATTTTATATCAATGCAAAACTGGAATTTAACATTTGTAGAATATTTATTGCAAGTGTCAGTAAATATTTTCAAGTGTAATAGTTATTTACTACCCATATATACATACATACATATATATATATATATATATATATATATATATGTATATGTATATATTTACACAATATATGTAAATAACCAGTCTGATTTCAAAAACACGATTTTCAATCGTGTGTTTGAAAAACTGAAAAATGTAGAAAATTAATTCAAAATTGTTTGAATAAAACTCTAATACACTGGGTTCTGATTTTTGAGTTTGTATTACTGAAAATATATGACATTATTTGTCATAAAAAATAAAAGTTTCTATTAAATTATAATTACAATCAAATATAAGAACTAAAATCCTGTAGTAAGTTATTAACGTTCTTGTAATTATTTTCCTCTTGATTGAATAAAATTTAATTAACTGTCAAGTTAATAGCATTTCAGTTTTTTTAAAATATTATAAGAAGCTTGATATTTATAGTACACTTAACTAAAAAAAGTTTAGAAAGTTTATCAATTTAAGCTTATTCCGAGTTTCACTTACACTGTTTTTTAAATCAATCTCTCAGTAAATGATTGTGAGGTATTTACTTCTTTAACATTCGTTTCATACATTATTCATTTTTATATCGTTTAAAATTAATTTTCTAGTTGACTAAGAATTTATAAAGAATCGTATTGTTCGATATTGAATTCAATTTATTTGTTCGTGGAAAGAAAATATCTCTAGTTAATAAAAATATATGATTAGGTTTTTTCTCATTACTTGAATAAATAGTTCAATGTTTAAAATAATTAGTCGATTAAAGCATAAAATTATTTATTGTTGAGTTCTGATTTGATCTTACAACCTATACTGACAATTTTTTACACCAACTCGACTTTATTGTATGTAATTAGAAATATAATCTACCTGTTTCTCTTTATATATATATATATATATTTATATATGTGTGTGTGTGTGTGTGTGTATATGTATGTATACATCCATCCAGTTGTCAGCTAAAAAAAACTTTGTTTGTCTGTATAAAACTCTCTGTATAAAACTGTTTATCTTCCGAAATATTTTTTCATTATATATCACTGATTTTTTTACCCGAAAAAATATTGACGAATGTTCTAAGTCCCACTCAAGATTTTATTTTGACATACGATATGTTGTTTATGTTCGAGAACTGTTGACACTTTCTTCAATTTTTCCCCAATATCCCACGTTTAATTTATCTACTTCGATACAAACTTGATTAGTATAATTTGCTATCTCGTGATTTATATAAATATTTTTTCATTATATATCATTGATTTTTTTTACCCGAAAAAATATCGACGAATGTTCTAAGTCCCACTCAAGATTTTAAATTGATATATGATATGTTGTTTATGTTCGAGAACTGTTGACACTTTCTTCTATTTTTTCCCAATATCCCACGTTTAATTTATCTATTTCGATACAAACTTGATTGGCACAATTTGCTGTCTCGTGAGTTATACTTGTATAATTATAGTATTTGTACGTACTTATGTCACAAGTTCGCAATTAAAAAAGTCAACATTATTAGAGCAAGTATTATATTACGACACAATATTACCTTGTTACACTATGCAATTAGTTTATGACGTTCTTGAAATGTTTTTTATAGAATTTCGTTTGTAATTTGATTTTTGCTTTCTATAGATTATTTATGGAAATTAATTTCGATGATTTTAGAACATTTTTTAAAAGATTATAAAAATTTTTAAAACAAGTAATTCGTTAAAAATATATAATATATGATTTTTGTATATGATTTTTAATATTAGAAAGTTAATCAGGATATCTAAACAAGCTAATATGCAATAAAAGTATTTAATTGTTATTAAAGTACAAAATAATTGATGTGTAATAAATTAGATAGTATTAAAAGAGAAATGATTGAAAGTAAAACTAAACGTTCATATTTTAGGTATTGTTACAAAGAAAATACAAAATTTTTTTTGGAAATTTATTATAATAATTTTTGTGTATAGAATCATGTTTTATATTTTGGAAACTTTATATATATATATAACATTGTTATAATAGAAAAACATTTTTTTTTAAATTTATAAAAAGTACTTTTTTATTATTATAATGTTGGCAATCATTCTTATATTTCTTTTTATTCATTTTTGAAGCATTTTGCATATATATATATATATATATATATATATATATATATATATATATATATATATATGTACAAATATGCACCAAAAATAGCGAAGCGTAGCAAATAATTTCGAAGCACAGTTATTTGCTGTATGCTATGTTCAGTTATGCAATGCAGTTTTATATTGTCTTCATTTTTGTTACCTATTTAATGTCTGACTCATTTCTTAAACAGTATGTCATTGACGATGGCTAAGAGTGGTAGTGTTAGATTAGGTACTTACAATCCAAGCGCGCGGTATCAACAGAGTAAGTCAACAAAGAATGGCTTCGTATTGTGTTTAGTGGGATTTTGTTTTGTGTTATTAATAGTTAGTGCGTGTTTATTAACCGCTTTAATTCTTATCGGTAAACATTTATCGAACAAAAATGAAAAACTATGGACTTTCGATAATAACAATAGTAGTTCAATAATAGAAAACGATCGTGCGGCTAGACGTAACTTTGATATAAATGATTTGGAACAAAACGATAGAATTGAAAATGAAATCCGTCCAAATATTTTCCGATTATCGAACTCGGTCCGACCGATCGACTATAATTTATATTTATTTCCCAACTTAAACACTAGTGAATTTTTTGGTAATGTTACTATCACGATTGAATGTTTTGAACCGACTAATTTAATTCGTGTACATGGTAAAAATATCAATCTACTTAATGTGAATTTGTTCGATGACAATGAAACAACATATAATATTGAATCTGTCATCGAAGACCCAATAACAGAATTATGGAGTATATCAGTGAATTCGACATTATTTACTGGAATTTACAATCTAGAAATAGAATTTGTCGGTGATATGAAAAATAAAAGGAATGGTTTATATAAAAGTGAATATTATGATGCGAATACTAAACAAAAAAGGTTGCTTTTTATTATTTATTTTATTACATATTGCGATTTTATTAAATATGTATAAAAAATGTATAAATAACTATTAAAGTCAATAAAATATATATAAAATTAAAGCATAGGAATATATGTGTTTATAAATACATTAGTTTGTTCGGCGATAAATAAATAAAAGCAAAAATATATGACCTTGATTCTTGCACTGTATTAAAAATAATTACTATCAGATCTGTTGCAATTACTGCACAATCAAAGTAATAGATTTTTTCTTAGTATTTCAATAGAAAATACATATGTTTAAATGATTATATATATAATTACTATTTAATGTTTTAATGTAATCTGTTCGTTTGAATACATTTATATTCAAGAATAGATCAGAAATTATAAATAAAAGTAATAATAACAATTATATATGTATATTACATTTAAATAGAAATCAATCTTTCTGAGTAATATTTATTGATAATATTCATAAATATAAGTACAGTTTAATAATTTCAATAGTTATTTCCATAAGAGTAATTTTATTTTTATATTTTTTGTAAGAATGTTCGAAATCAACTATGTTTCTTAGAAATAATATTGACAGGATTTCATTCTAACTAATGCTATAAAAGTGGAAAAAGGTCAATGTGTGATCGTAGTTAAGTGACTAGCATGTTGAGTGTGTACCAGTGAGTCATGAATTTGAAATTGGTTTTAAAACCTTTTCTACACATAAAGTATTCTTTACAGTCTAGTTTATTGCGATTAAATTTTAAATAAGTACACAAGTGGAATAAGAAATATAGATAGATGTCACTGAGGATATACTTTTAAAAAAATATGCAAATACTATATGAAATTATTTAACATTTGATGTTTTTTTTATAAAATAATGTATTTAACACAAATGAATTTTTATCTCCAACACCACAATGGTTAGGAAGTAAATTTATTATAAAGTATTTTAACAAAAAGGCTCCGACGATGATGGGATCGCCATCGAAATGCGCATCAGCCGAAATTGTTATAAACAAGTGATTATTGAACACTTGATAACCATTGTGGTGTTGGGGATAAAAATTCATTTGTGTTAAAGTGAATCCATCACAGTTCCAAAACAAACAATAAAAAATTGTATGTTTAAAAAGACCAGTTTTTGAGTTTATTACTTCTTTATGTCCTTATAAACATTATTTATACTATTTTAACGAAATATAACAATAATATAGGTTTTTAAGAATAAGTTGTATAAATGAATTATAATAGTAACAATCGATAATAATCATTTATAAAAAGGATCAGAAATGCAGCAACAAATTAAAATACCTGTTGATTTAATTTTCATTTATAGACATTTAGTAATGAGTTTATTGCAAAAAATTTGCACAATTTTATGTTTATAAATATTAAATATGCTAAAAAAATAGTTCGAAACATATATTCATCACTCAAATTGTGTAACAACATTGAATATTTTCATACATGTTTTTATATATTTCAAAAACATTTATTCATTTCAAATTTTGATTACTGAAAATCATATATATAATCAATTATTAAGTATACCTACATTTATTGTCTTTATCCAGACCTTATTTCTTTTTATTTATTTATTAAATTTAATTATACATTGAAATGTAATTTCTATGTAATCGTATTAATATACTTAATAAATTTTTCACATAAAACTTTAATTCTCAGAAGTAAGTTAATATTCTTATATTTTTTAAAATAAATATAAGTTTTTTCAGTTTATTCACCTAAAGAATTTTTATATATTTTAATTATGTTCCATTACCAACTATTAGTGCAATTTAATTTTATTACAGTTCTTTTGGTAATTCTGTTACTATATATCGACTTAAAATATTTACTGTAAATTAAAAATTTACATATATGAATGTTTATGTGCAATTTATTTATGTATCTTGCAATATATTTTGTTATTTTTGTAATTTTCATGAATTGCGGATGTGACTTTCTGGAATTGATTCTCATTTAATATCATTCAAATGAACCAAGTATATTATTTTATTACAAACTTTAATTTACATTAATTGTTTATTTATTCATTATCATCGCTGGATAAATCTCGTAAAGACAATTATTTATTGATGTTTTAGTATTTCTTAGAATTTATAAAAGTCACCATGTAGATTTTTAAATACTGTTGTTTGATTCTAATTGTATAAAAGCTGATGACTCGATGTTGTTTGGTAAAAAAATGTTTCTATTTTTTTTAAATATTTTAATAGTTTCAATTTTTATGAAAGTATCGACTGAATATTATTTAGAAATGTAAAAAAGACGATTTTCATTCTAGTAAGAATTTAATTAATTTTTTTCAACTCTATATCAGTGGATATATATTTTTTATGTGTGTATGTGTAAAACATTTATTATTACAATAAATCGATTAATCATTTTATAAAAATGTAGAAACTGATAAAAATGTATACAGTTCATAGTTTGTGTGATATGGTTTGATGCACATAACTTGTATTTACTTTGCGAGGAAAACTTATGTTGCATAACGCTCACTTTCTCTACAATATTTTCAGTACTTGAAATTGTTAAATTTCTACACTGATCAATTATTTGTAAATTGATAAATTTTTAATCTCTGATTTGTTATTAGTGTATTTATGTTATTATAACTGTACTTATATGGATTATTTACTGTTTTCAAGTATTTTTTTATGGAAATCTTTTGTAATTGCTTTTGATAATGAATTTCATTTGATATTGAAATTGTTATTGATTTGTGGACATTTATTTACATGTTTTTTATTAATAGATAAAATAATAGATAATTAATAACATTCTTCAGAAAAATCTTACTAGTTTGATAAATAATTTTATGGTTATATATTTCATAATAATTATTTTTATCTTTCTGAGTTATTTTGATCTATTTTTATCATATATATACAATTAAATTAATAAACCACAAGATTAGTATTAATAGAACAATAAGATTAATTTATTAATAGGTTATTTAAAAATATTTATTGAATGTTAAATATTAAAAATAACATTAACTTCATTATTATTTTACTGAATCATTAAAATTCTTCATTCCTGTAAATTTAGTAATTTATAAGTACATAAATTTTTTTTTAAAAAAACGATTTTCAATAAGGACTCATTTAATTATAACTTTTATTTATTTATCAATTATTTTCGGTTTAAATCGTATCACTAATATAATTATTCTGTTCAATGATACTAGATGTATTTTATTATTTTTATTTCTATAACTACTGCCAATAAAGTAATTCAAAGTGAAATTTTGTTGCTGCTTAATTACTATTTTTAATAAAAGTTAATTATATAATTTTTAATACTTTCTTCACATAGTTGTCTATAATAGTTTTTGTATTTACAATAGTTGTGTATATTATTTATTTTTGTTGCAACAGAAATATTTTTTGAAGAAAAATTAAATCCACAGAAATAAAATTGTCTATCAACGATCGTACATTTGAATGAAAATCGAATAATTTATTTATAAAATGACATATTTATAAATCCAATTAAAGTTGAGTTTTTTTCATATTTTTCCAGAAAATTATTATAAGATCATTTTTTTATTCTTTGTGTATCTAAAATCACATCTTATATATTTTATGCTCATTTTTGATATACTATCATCAGCAGCTGTTTTATCCACTGCTGAATGAAGATCTTTACTAAAACTTTTTACTTTTAGTAATTCAATTTCCTTCTTTTTCATTCCACAGTTTATTATATATATATATATATATATATATATATATATATATGACCATATAAAATAAATATGTAGTGATATCAGAACCGCATTATTTTATTTGTAATTAGAGATATACATAAGTGTGTATATATATTGTAATAATGTAATACTGATAAGAAATATCACACATAGCAGTGTGACTTTAGACAAACAGATTAAATTATTTTCGTTTCTAACAAAAGAATATAATAGTTTTCTTGTATAAAATAATTATTTTTACTAATTGCTTGGACAATTCATAAATTAAAAATTAAAATCATTTCAGATGGAATGTCTCATAAAAATTAAAACATGTAATTAGAAATCAGTACTTTTCGTATATTTTTTAAATCGTCCCATTTAAATGGTTCTATCGCTTTAGTATGACTATTTTATTTGAAATTTATTTCATATTCTAATATAAACTATTTTAGTTGATAAAACTTTATAGAATTTATTTTAATTATATTTTTTTAAAAATCGTAAATATTTTTGCATTCTTTATATGTATATAAATAAAGCAAAAATAGAAATTATATATAAAAAAATATAAAGTTATATTTATTAATGAAAAGTTAAAATTTAAATTGAAAAAATTAAAACACTATTAAAGCCCAAATAATATAAAATTTTGGAACTCGCTTATTAAACAGATCTTAAATAAATAATATCTACTTATTTATAAGTTTTTTTATCGTATTTTAATTGTAGGTCGATTGCAACATCCAAATTTGAACCGACTTATGCTAGACAATCTTTTCCTTGTTTTGATGAACCTAATATGAAAGCAAAATTTAAAGTCACATTAGTGAAACCAAAAGATTCAAACTATATTGCTTTATCCAATATGGAAGAAGATAATTTAAAAACAGAATTGGTAAATATAAAAATATATTTTATTAATCGTAGAAACTCTGTGAAATTATTTTTTATTACATTATATATATGTATTTGAATTGTTTGATTAAATCATGCTTTTTCTTCTCTTACTTTTTTCCTTTTTATTCGTTATGACGTTTATCAAATTAGTACTTCATTCAATCATTGGTTGTCCTAGGATATATATTTTCTTAACAATGTCATTTATTTATTTTTTAGAATTTATCTTAAATTAATGAATATATAGAATTATGTAGGTATGAAATAAAATGAACTACTGTAATGTTTTTTGTAGACTAACAAGGAAAATATAAATGAAAACAGCGAATTAGTATATTTTAAACAAAGTGTACCAATGTCGACATATTTAACTTGTTTTATTGTTTGTGATTTTAAATCAAAAGAGAGACTTGTTACTCCACAATTAGGTGATCCGTTTAAATTTAATGTTTATGCGACACCGGCTCAAACGAATAAAATTGATTTTGCACTTGAAACAGGAGTAAAAGTCATAATGTATTACATTGATTATTTTCAAATCCCGTACCCTTTGCCGAAACTTGGTAAGTTAAAATTATGCATACACAGTTTTTGACATGTTTATTTATTTGCACCGTTCGAGTTTTTAGTCATTTTCTTTCATTTGTATAAAGAATATGTAAGATATATTGAAATATCACTAGAGAACAAAATCATTAACAATCTCTCCAAAAAAATATGAATATATAAAATAAACTGATTAAATTTGAAAAATACTTTTAATTATCCAGATATGGTTGCGATTCCGGATTTTTCGTCCGGAGCGATGGAAACTTGGGGTTTGGTAACATTTAGGGAAACAGCTCTTTTATTTGATAATGAAACTAATTCAGTTTTAAATAAACAACGTGTTGCAACAGTTGTTGCACATGAATTAGCACATTCATGGTTTGGTAATTTAGGTAGGTGTTTTATTGTAGTATTTCGAAATATTTTTTATTACACTTTTCCGTTCTTAACCTATTTTCTTAGATATTAAAATGTTTTTTTTTCATGTATTGAAATAAATTTACATATTTTTATATATTAAAAAAATTATAATAAAATATACATTTTTCATTGATGTTTATCAATTGTAACATTTTTATTATCACCTTTTTTTATTAGAATCAAATGTTCATTAAAATGATTTTTAAATATTATTTGAAAATATTTGTTACTTGTATAAATATTTGACAAAATTCTTAATTTATTCGGTTGAATAATACAAGATGTTTTATGTACATTTTCACTTCTCAAAATATTTTTTTGAACTGTTTTGCTACCGTAACAAATTCATTTATGTGCAATTTTTTAAATCAAAAAAGTACTTAATTAATTCGATTATTGTTTTTAATTAAAAAAAATCATTATCAATGTTTCATTTTTAGTTACGATGGATTGGTGGAATGATTTATGGCTTAATGAAGGATTTGCAACATATATTGAATATGATGGGGTTCAATCTGCGTACGAAGACTGGGGAATGGTTAGCATTTTTTTTTAGAAATAATCTTTTTACACGATTATTTATGATGTATTTTATTATCTATCTTTTTTTACAATAAAACAATTAAAATATGTCTCATAAAATGTAACATAATTGTTAATTTTTAATGAAGATTTTTTTTGTATAAATTTATTTATCTATTAACATTATATCTTATAAATTTAATATAAAAAATACATTTTTTTAATAACTGGTGTGTGTTTAAAATATAGATTTTTTTTAGAAAGATCAGTTTTTAATAAACGAACTACATACAGCATTTGATGTAGATGGAAGTTTAAGTTCTCATCCTATTGTACAGAAAGTGGAAAATCCGGACGAAATTACAGCCATATTTGATACAATTTCATACAGTAAGGTATGCTGTTTCGTTTTTAATGATTATTATTATTTTATTGAGAATGTATAGGTGGTGTATAAAAAACGAAATCATTTTTTTAGAGTTGACAAAATTTTTCTTTATATGTATTTTTTAAAACAAATATTAGATTTTTTTTAAAAAAATATGCTTAATGAATCTTTAATAAATTCAGTCCGATTTTACATGGAAATTGAATTTAGGATATAATAAAATTATTTTTTTGAGTATAATTAAATATACAAATTTTTGATTTGAATTCGATTTGTGTTTGATAATATGGTTATATTTTCCGTATGATTTTTTTCGTAATTAAATTTTCGGCGTTAATTATAATTATATATTTTTAAGGGATCATCTGTATTAAGAATGTTAGATAACATGGTCGGTAACGATGTATTCAAAGAAGGTGTTACTAATTATTTGAACAAATTTGAATTCAAAAATGCAAAAACACAAGATTTATTCGATGCTATTCAAAATGTATCAAATTTAAATGATATCACTTCTGTAATGGACACATGGACACGACAAATGGGATATCCAGAAGTGCTTGTAAAAAAAGTTGGTGAAACTTATGTGCTAACTCAAAATCGATTTTTAATCAATAAAGATTTCGATGACAATAAAGTAATTCCATCCGAATACAAGTATGTTGAATAAATATGATATTGGTTGTGAAATCTATAGTTTTTATTGATTATTATTCTTTTAGTTATCGGTGGACAATACCAATAACCTATATAACAGATAAGAATAAAACGCCTGTTCAATTAATGTTTCATAAAGATGAAACTGAATGTACGTATATTTATTTGTATACTGAATTGTATTTTTATATTTATTTATTGAAACTTATGTGCTTTTTCAGTACAAATAAAAATCACTGGTTCTTGGATAAAATTAAATGCTGAACAGGTCGGATACTATAGGGTTAATTATGAACCAGAATTATGGACTTCACTTGAAATGAACTTCAAGGTGAGTTATATTTTTTAAATATATATATGGAGCTTGTTTTAAAATTTCTTTTATTTATCACGAAAGGTATTTTAATATTTGTCTACATAATTAGAATTTTTTTGTATTGTCACATATTACAATGTTTTCTGAACAAATGTTTATATTTAAAAGTAAACTGATGTTTTATGTTTTAATTATGGAAACATTTTTAGGTACAAATGTAAATTTGAATGTGTGTGTGTATGTACCGTGATATAATTAAACCATTTCCATGAAATTATATGAATTTATTTTTGAATTTTTTCTGTACAAATTTTAATAGTTATTTTTTTAATTTGTACATTTTTGTAAAGCAGTAGATTTCGTTGTATATTTTATTTAAATTTTGTTAAATATACATTAACGAAAGAATTTTAACTTTTAATCCAATTTTTTTTATTTTTATTCTACTAAAAATTAATTACCTTTCACATAATAAGAATTAAATACGAAAAAACAAAAAATGATTCACAATACAAATTCTTAACATTAATTTTTTTACAAAAATTATAATTTATTAAAGATTAAATAATAATGTTTTAAATTATAAGTTTTTTATGATAACATTTTAAATTTTAAAAAATGTTAATTTTTTAAAAATAATATATATATATATATATATATATATATATATATATATGTTTGTGTGTGTGTCTGTATTAATCATAATTCGTTTTCTTACAAGTCTGATTTCAAATGGGATTTTTTTATCGTTGGAATAGTTTCATATTCTTACATTCAGCTATATTATGTATCGAAAAAATAGACCAATAAATTATTTTACGATATAAAAAAAGATTAATTATTAATGAAAGCTTTTTATCTAAACGTAAAGGATTTCTTATCCATATAGAAATTAGTATTGTAATTCTAACAGATAAATGTTTACAAACAACTATGTATGAAAAATCGCTCGAACTTGTTTACTCGGCTTACCCTCAACATTTGTCTACTTGAAAATATTCGTTTTATTGTTACAATTCTATACAGTAGTATTAAATCATTCGGTACATTTCGTAAAATTGTATATAAAATATTTTTGTAATATATTATTTGGTGGACATTTATTTCATAAACTTAATCGTGTTTTCGAACCTATGTACGAATTTTTAGTAATATTATTTCTTCACATTTGTTATCTACTGTTCAGATTTTTTTATATAAAATATATATTTAAAAACAACTTGTATAGTGTCACAATTAATCTTTAGATGAATTTAAATGTACGAAAAAATGTATTATTTGAATCGTTTCAATAAATACATATTGTTTTGACGGTTTAAATAAAGTATAGTGAAAGATATCATTAATTCACAAAGGTAATATACCTGTTTACACGTATGCAATCACACATACACACACATATATGTATATATATATATATATATATATATATATATATATATATATATATATATATTGTGTGTGCATGTTAATATAACAACAATTTTTTACGATTTTTTTTATGAAAATACAAAAATATTAATAACAAGATATTTTTCGTATAAAAATATGATACATTTATTTATTTATTCGAAAGTTATATATATCCAAATGTGATGCATGGATTTGTATTTTATTAAAAAGAAACATGTGTATAGTTTCTTTTGTTGCTTTGTAATAAAACACATATCTAGGCATCACATTTGGATGACACTATACTTGCACAGTATTAAGAGAAATTAACAATAATAAATGTTCATTCGTTTTTTATTATTCCGAGTCTTCATTCTCAACGTTATACCTCTTATAGGACCTTAGTCTCTCTGAAAACTCTAACCCAGTAAAGTTTTATCTTGTCAGATTTTCATGACAGTTATGTTTTTTACGAGATGAGGTTGTCAGTTCCATGTCTAACCCTCAACTAACTTAGAGAACTATTCTATATTTTATTTTCTTATTATTAATTAAAAATGCTTATATGTATATAAAATACATACATACATAACATTCTTTCAGAATTTATCTATAGCTGATAGAACAAGTTTATTGAACGATGCGTTTAATTTAGCAAAAGCTGGACGTTTACCGTATGCAACGGCATTATCATTGAGTCAACAATTATATAATGATACAGATTACGTTACATGGAATGTAGGTTCTAAAGAACTTATGTACTTGAAAAAATTATTGTACGGAACTGATACGTACATTTATTTACGGGTATGAATATTTTCATGTTTCATATTATAAAAAAAAATATTTCCGTGTAATATTTATGTGGAGAGACAGAAAAGTTCGTAGTATTACAAGAAAAGCTTTATTTATTTTATTTTTCAATACAAAATACGCGAAGTTGATAGTTTTTACTATATCGATTGTACAAAGGTGGGATTCTGTTAAAAATATTTTAAAGCGGAATCTAATTTAAATTTTTTCTAGTATTATTTTTTTTTTAATAACTTTTAGGAGTTGTATAATGAAATAATATTGATAAGTTTGATTTTGTTTCCATAGATCTTAATTAACGAATTAATACACTGTTGTATAATAAAAATACTCTTAAAACTGATACAAAATACTAAATACTAATTATCTTTTTGGATTAGATTTCTTCCATAATTACAAAATATAATATTGTCGATGTTATTTAGATACAACCCTGTGTTAATAGTTGATTTTTTCAGTACTGAGTTGCATTTTGGAGTTAATAGAAAATTTCTTTACATTATTACATCTATTCTATATTAGTGTTTAATTTTGTATTTATAATTGGATTTCAATTATTATTTACAATTATATTTCATCGAATAAATTTATTAAAATTGATTTGCTATAAGTTGAAAAATTCATTTATAGATTCTACTCGCTTACGCTTATTTTTTTAAGCACTCGTAGTATTCGACGTTATTTGCTATTTCTTATTTCAATTTTTTCATTTGAAAGATTCTAATTTAATCAAAAAATAATTATCTATTAAAATATCTCTGTTTGTAAAGCTACGAATTTTTCTCGTAAGTAAAATTGATTAAAATCAAAGTATTGTTTTATTTACGAACAAATTAAATTATAGTATAATAATAATTTTTTATTTTTTTGAAATTTACATTAAAAGATATTTAATTTAAGTTTAGTTTAACCACACAGAAAATCAGTTTTTTATGTCATTTATCATTCTATTTTTTTTAAAAAAAATATTTATTAACTACATTGGGTATTGGTTTTGTTATTTAAAATATTTGCTATTGGCATTGAATATATATATTTATTTTTCTAATTGAACATTTATTTATTCTTTTTACTTGATTTTTGTTATTATTATATGACTGCTTTTATTAGAATTTCTGGTATAATTATTTTCTCTTTTATTAAACATGTAAGTTAGTTGTAATCGAATAGGAATTAATTACAAACGATTTTTATTCACTGATTTTAATATTTTTTACGGTATTTATTAATCTAATAAATTTATAAAAAATAATAGCTGCGAAATTTTCTAAGCCGAAAGTTCGTAACTAAGTCAACGCTTGTATTAAAATAATCACAATTCGTTTAAATATAATGAATAGCAACGTTCATAAAAACATATTTAATTGGTCGATATAAATGTATATTTTAGAATTATGTAACAAAATTAGTAAATGACATGTTTAACACTTTAAATTGGGATGCAGACAATAATGATCCTCATTTAAATAGATTGTTACGTATCACAATATTAGATACAGCTTGTTCTATGGGACATAATGAATGTTTATCTAAAGCAGGCGATTTATTTAAAAAATGGTTAAATAATCGTGAGGTTCTTCATCCGGACATTAGATATTTAGTTTATTCTTATGGTAAGTGATTTAATTAATATTTGTATTTATATCCAATAAGAGTAATACTTAATTGAATCTTGATTTAAATTATTTTATTCTATATAAATATATTTTAATATACAAAAAATTAGTTTATAATAATTGCTTATAAAATTTTAGAATTATTACTCTTTGTTATAAAAATATTTTATTTATTTTGCATTTAATACATGCATTAAAAATAAATAAAATATTTTTATGAATATATATATATATATATATATATATATATATATATATATATCATGTTATTTATGGTTTTTAGGCATGAATTCCATAGGAAATGCGGAAGAATGGGAAAAAATGTGGGAAATTTTTGTTCAAGAAACAGATGCTTCTGAAAAACTAAAATTAATGAATGGTTTAGCTTCTGTAAAGGAACCTTGGTTATTATCAAGGTATTTATTTTTTAAAAATAAATATTTAAAATAAAAAACTCTATCTATGGTATTTAATATCAAAGATACATTAATTAAAATTCAAGAGTCGTATAATTTTCTTTCCACAATTAATTTTTTTCAAAAACTACATATATTTAAATCTATAAAATTTATTTATACCTGACACTTTGATCACAAATGATCAATAATGGTACTGTTTATCGTTTTATGTGCTTGTTTATTAATGCGTTTGTAATTTTAGGTTAATTGACTTAGCTTGGGATGTTAAATATGTTCGTCGACAAGACTATTTCACTTGTTTACAATTCATCTCATCCAATCCAGTGGGGACGGGATTAGTTTGGGATCATGTTAGGTAAACATGAAAATATACTAGTGTCTAAATTCGTAGTAATTCTATTAATGTGCGTGTGTGTATGTGTATTGTTTTACAGAGAGAACTGGCAAATCATGGTAGATGAATTCACATTAAATGATCGTTATCTTGGCCGTCTGATTCCTTCTATCACGTCGACATTCAACACCGAGCTGAAACTTGAAGAGGTATGTATTATATATTAGACAGAATGTAAGGTTATAAATAGAAGACGATTTTATTAACGAGAGTAGAATGAAAAATTGTCAAACTATATTAAAAATATATAGATGTTTTTTATATATATATATATATATATATATATATATATATATATAATATATAGAAGTTTGATTTTATATATTTAGGGTAATAAATTCAACGGCTAGGACTTTAATAAGAAACAAAAAAAAGGCTTTAATTGTTATAGTATATCCCAGGTACTTAAACATTTATCCATATCTGAATCATCTTATATATTTTTTTTAAAAAAAAGTATATTGATTTTTTTTAATAATAAAGTTCTCTATCGTTTTTGAAATAATTTTGATTTTCATCACAGTAGAAATAAAAATAATGAAATTGTATTGTACTATATTTTTTATATAATTTAGTTGGTTTTAAAAAATATTTATTTCTAAATACGAGTATATATTTTTGATAACTTTTGCGCTCAGATAATCGTTCAAAATTTTATTTGTTTACAAATATTTTTTTAAAATAATAACTTAAGAAAAAATTAAGATATTATAGTATTGTAAATTTTAATATCGCATTTATTTAAAGTTTTATTTATCAACTTGAAATTGTTATAGTTTAAAATTATATTTTATTCTCTAAAAAAAGAAGAAATGGTGTTTTGTAAAATGTACTACTTCTTTCAAAAAAATAAAAATTATATATATATATATATATATATATATATATATATACCAAGTTTTTGAAATGTCTTTATTATTAAATATTTTTGTATGTCGTTAATAAAAACTGAAGACGTCAGCTTAACTACATACATGTATATATGGTTGGCTCGAATGAGAGTGAATGATTTAAACATACATTTACGTGCTTACTATCATTTACTATTCTTTAGTTTCATTTGGGTCATCATATATATATATATATATATATATATATATATATATATATATATATAAACAATACATAAAAGGGAATAAAATTTAAACATTTGAAATAAATGTATCAATTATATTGTAAACATATGAAAAGAATTTAAAACGTATATGAATTATACCATCACGTCTGTATTACATTTCTCTTGCTAATGTCACATGATTGCCGCAAGCTTGAAAAGTATTTATTTTAAGATACGAACATTGAAGAACTTCTCAATATAAATATTTTTGAAAAAATATAATATTAAAAAAATATTTATTTTTCCCTTGTACATAATACATCTTATTGCTTTTGTCGTTCTTTCAAATGCCATTTCGTTATAGAATGTTATATAATAATTGTGTATATATTTGATGCATAAAGTTCAGGTTAAAAACAGTAAAATTTATTTTCAGTGATTTTATTTCACAATATTATATATGAAGGATTTAGTGAAAAATTACATTTTTTTTTAAATTATTTTTTGAAAATAGTTAAATCCTGACGATTCATTTTTTTCATTTCTATATCAAATTAAATATTTTTCAAACGTTTCACATATATATATATATATATATATATATATATATAATATTTTTTAAGAAATAAATAGAAATTGTTTAATTAAATTTATCACATATTTAAAAACAGTTTAATTATGTGAACTAAAGTTTCAGTTTTTCTTCTAAATATCTATTATTAATTATGTTACTCTATTATTTTCTTAAATTATCTATCATAGAATAACTATTAAAACGACGATCTTTCTATGTAATCATTCAATATATTGTTTATTTATAATAGAATATAGAACATAATCTTCCATAGTACTAAAATACTCGTCTGATAACAAGTTGAAATTTTCTTGAGCTTCATTTATAAAGTTAGTTTATTTATAAGTCTTCCCTACTGGAAAAATGACTGTATTGTAATATTATATTTAGGTATTAGCATAAATTAATATTCATTCACCATTTCAACAAAATAGGGTGATAAAATGAAATTTCGTTGATTTTAAAAAACATAAAATTACAAAACCTTTGACCAAAGAATTAAAATTCTTTGAAAAATATTTTCACATCCGCTATTTTCGTCCATGCAAACATTTTATAAATATCATTTTGTAAATAATTTGATATAATTTCTTTATAAATAAATTAGTTAGCGGTAAAATAAATTGTAATAAGTAAATTTATATTATAAAAGATTTTGGTAATTTGCGTTTCTTGCTTTTTTATATACATATATATTTTAAACGTACATGACTATGTTTATTAAAATATATATACAAATTGAAAGAGTTTTTTCGTATCTTTAGATGGTATCCTTTTTCAACAAATACCCAGACGCAGGTGCCGGAAAAATAGCACGCGATCAAGCTTTAGAAAATGTTCGAAATAACATCAAATGGCTGAAGAACTATCAAAACGACGTAAAAGAATGGCTGAAAAATAACCCAATTACGGAATAGATTAATTCAAGAGTATTTAATAAATTGAATAAAAGATACGTGTTTGAACATTTTCGTCAAATAACATGTTAATTAATAAATGTGCTGATAATATTTAAAAAAAAAACAATTTTGATTTGACTTAAATTTTTACAGTATTTTTATAAAAAATAATCAGTTATTTATTTAAGTGAATGATTTACAATATTTACATTTATTGTACACTTACATTTTTTTTTTTATTAAATATTTTGTTGTATTTGTTCAAGTTAGTTCAGATTGACTGTAAATCAACCTTCCATGTAACTTTGTGATTTATTTCAGAGAATTTTTAATAATAACGTCTTTTATTCAATATGTATGCAAGTGTATACGGGTATATACTAACATAAAATCACAACTAAAGATATTTTTAAAATATATCAATATTAAAATATATTTTTGAAAATATTTATTTTAAAAAAGTTAATAAATCAAAATGTAATAAAAGTAATAATTAATTATATAATTTGAAATCGATTTAATTGAAAATCTTAAAAAGTATATACGCATTTATAGTGTGAAAATATAAATAATATAATATATTGTCAAATTTTTTTTAAAAAAATAACCTTTCAATAGATCCTCTAGCCGAAGAACTTCGATTGAAATATATGATTTTTTTCAAATAGATTTTTTTACTTGTGGATGGATATGTCAGAACAAATTGCAGGGAACAAGAGATGGATCCGAAGGACAGATACTCAAGTACGTTCAGGTAAAAATTCAAAATATTTTTGATTATTTTTAGAAATATTATTGACCAAGATCCATATTATTTATATGAATAAATGTTATATTTTTTACAGAAACTGTTTTATTATTTACTTGCTAAAAAGTAAATGTTTATATCGTTGATGTATACACTTATATTTATACATGCTTTTTCATTTAGTACAAAAAAAATATTACGTTATATTTTTTCATTGGATGTTTTCAATTACAAATAAATAAAAACATCCCCGACTATACGAAATTTCGTCCCTGAATAAAATCACTAAGGTGTATATATATATATATATATATATATATATATATATATATATATATATATATATATATATATATACGAGGGTCGTTTGATAATTATGATAAATGTATTTATTGTTTAATTTAATTAATTAATTAATTAAACAATATATATATATATATATATATATATATATATATAAATGGAAAATTTGGTTTAAAATCCTCTTTTAGTCAACCGAGGCAGTTAATCTTATTAAACTCTAAATCTTTTGAACTCATTAAAAAGTATTTAAAGGTAAAATACTGTCTATACCAAGATTATGTTACGGTTGTAATTTTCTTTAATTAGTCTTACATTGTACTCCGTGGTTAACTTAAGAATATACAATTGTTTTTCAGAGTAGAATTCCATACTTGTTTCTTTCAAATATTAATTCGGATCATTAATTAATTGTAAAATCTTAAATACAAATTTACAGTTTATATATATATATATAATATGTATGTATGTATGTGTGTGTGTGTGTATTTGCGAGAAAGTATATTTTTAAAACAGAAACGTATATAAATAAGTATTTGTCTCGAATTGAGGTTTTTATTCCAATTTAAAAGTATTTAAATATTACTTAAATTAATGTCTTTTTTGTCATCGTATAAAATATTTATTCTATTGTATCATATTTTGTGATCTTCCACTTACAAGCTGATATATTATTCTCTTCTTTTTATATTCTTTTAGGCAGTACTCTTGAAAAAATCGTAAAGTTAAGGTATTATATATATTTAAATAAAGTACATTTTATTTTTCATTTTGCAGATTTGTATAATTAAGAAATACGCAATTTCACTTTTATTTTTTTTACTTGCAATAAAACGCGAATTGTTTTAATATTAACATAAATGTTTATGAAAGAAAGTGATATAATTTTTTTTGAAGGTAATAAAGTTTATAAAAAAACAAATGTTCATAAATATATTGCGTTCAAATGTTGGATAAATGTAGACATTTCTTATAATATATTAATAATAGATAAAGTGCGTTCTCTTCAATAAGGTAGTTATTTTTGATTTATGGCCTAGACTGGAAACTTTTTTTCTAGAATTAGTTGTATGCGAGATTTATGGAAGTATATATATTATTCAAATAACCCCACGTGTCAATTTAGTGAAAGTTATAGCTTGGATACGAAAGCACATATGTTCACATCTATCTATCTCTCTATTTATAGATGGATGTACAGAGAGAACCAAAGATTTTTTATTGATTTTTATCCATTTTTGCTCATATAATTTATATATTGAAATCATAAGGCTACTCAATATGTTGTACTTATTTTTTATATCCTTATATTTATTTTATACTTGCATTAAAAAATTCAATAGATATAATTATACATTGATTGAAAACTGTTTGAAGAATTGTATATTTTTCACCAAATATTATAATATTAATAAAATACCCTACAGTTCTGTCGAAATTGATATCTATACAAAATTTTCGTTGTAAATGAAAGAGCAGCTTTCGTACTGTTTAAATAAAATCGGTCATATTGTAATCCTTGAGAAACTTCAATAGTATTTATTCAGCCATATACAAAGTTCTCAGCTTTGAGTTTATTTCAACAATAAGGTTTGTAAAGTCAATATTCAGTGTATGTTCAGTAAATCCGTCTTCACAGTCTCTTAGTCTGAAAATTATATTTCATCATTTCATTTTTGAAAAGATTTCTGTTACGAAATATTTTCCCATCAAAATATTATATTAAAATATCAGTTTTAAAAGGAATATTTTTGTTATACGTTTTAAAATCAAACATATTATTTCGTCCATAAAGTTACAGAAAATGTACAAAATTTTTCATAAATATTTTTTACAGAATAAAATAACTTCTAATATTTTTTTTAAATATATTTTGATATTATATTGAATTTAAAGAAAAATATTATATATATATATATATATTAAAAAAGAAATTCCTGACAGAATAAAAAATAATAACTTAAATTAAAAATATAAAGATTCAAAAAAGTACAAAAAGCCAATAGTCTGCTACTCTGATATTATTTAATGTAAGAAGGGATATAAGGCAGAAAAATAAATTCTAAGAAACAATAATGTACATTAAGATAAAACTCATGTTGGATGTCAGTGAATATTATGAATGTAAAGGATAAAAAAAATATGTTTAAGATATTTTTTATACGAAAAGAATAAATATAAGCATGTTTATATGAAAACAAATATAATTTTATAATGTAGTAAAGAAAGGTTTTTAAAAAAGTATACGTTTTTATATGAATTTATATGATAAAAGTATTAACCGAGAAAAGTATTCATGCATTTATTTAAGTATTCTTTATTTTTAATACCTATGAATTCTTTTATAGTCTTTACAAGCTGTTCCAAGAATGAATATAATCAGTTTGAAATGTGATTTTGAAAACAATATTATGATCATGTATTTATATTTTATTTTTAAATAAAAAAAACATGAATATGGTAATAAATAAATTATATATTATTTATAATATTTTATATAATTTCTAGTCGATTACAACTTTTGACATATTTGAATTCTTATTTATTTATTACTAAATATTATTATCATTCTATTTCATTTCGTTATATTTTATACACGACGGTTTCTCATTTTGTTTCCGTTATTTTTTGCGTCTTTAAATTATTTTAAATTGATTAGAACAGATTAGACAAATAATTGATAATTCCAAAAATTGTAATTTAACTAAATTTACAAATATTTGATTTAAATATTTTTTTATTATTATTAATTTATCTGGGATCCTTTATTATAACCAAAATTAAATTACTTTCAAGATTTAAATTTTTCAGGACTAGTATATGAAATTACTAAACATATAGATCAAGTTATAAAAAATTCAATAAATTAAAGAATAATAACAATATGTTATGCTCTGTATAAAAAAATTAAAAATGTTAAATGTTATTATGTTATATAGTAAAATAATGTATCATTTTTTTCAGTTATTGATTTTGCTTTCAATGTTCTACCTCTGTTTACTTTTTTTTAAAAAATATATACTCGAGTATATTGTAGTCTTTGATTACAAGTTAAAGACTTTCGATTAAGTGGAAACTTACCATATATTTTTATTATTATTCTGAAAAAATGTGAGGATGGGAGATAAAACAGAAAAAAATATGAAAATTTATTTAAGAATATACATATATCCATATATACTCGTACATACTAAAATGTTGAAAATATTTTAATTTATTAAATTAATAAGTTTTAGAATTTTTTTTCTAAAACTTATAAAAGTTCTTGTAATATTTATACCATATATATTTATTATTTGTATATAAAGGTAAATATATATACCGTATATATTTACCTTTTAGTTTATTATTTGTGTTTAATGATGATATTTTTTTGTTAAAACATATATTACAGAGAAATAATTGACTAAATACGTATATTTATATTTTTATTCAGTTTTTATAGATATAAAATTTAACTTACGATAAATTTTTCTATATGAGAACGTTTTTTCCTATTTTTGATTGTTGGTTCCTTCCAGAATTGATAATATAACAGAAGAATATTTTCAACATTTTAGTATATATATATGGATATATGTGTATTCTTAAATAAATTTTCATATTTTTTTCTGTTTTATATATATATATATATATATTTATATATATATATATATTTATATATATTGTTAGATATATGTAAGTATAAATAAATATATAACAACTGTTTTTATTATAAGCATAAATTTATTGCTTTGAAATATATAAAATTTACCAGGAAATTTTTCCCAGCATGAAATTCATTTTGTAAGTTACATTACTTCCAGTTTTATTACATAAATAGAAACTTCATATTTTTAAATTCTTAGAAGAGAAAATCCGCTCATTGGATAAATCCGGTAAATATAGGAAAATAAAATCTACTATAAATTCAATTATTTGTTGAATATTCTGAATCCGATGTTTTTACGTACCATAGTTGTTCGATATGTAATGTCGTCAAGGAAATTATTCAGATTTGCCTGGAAATGAAACGATGAAATGCAAATGTTAATGTCGTAAATTATGTATTATTTTATACTCTTTTGAAATTAAATTATGAATATAATTATAATAATTTACCAAAAGTGAAAAGATTTCTTCTTAAAATGATTTTTGTAAATTATTTTTTGTCTTATATTTTATATATATAAATGCATTATTCTTATATTTTATATATATAAATACATTGGTGATTATTTTTAAAATTTCTAATACAAATCAACAAATTAATTTAGTTATATATTTAAGATTTCTGAAAATAAATTGAGATAGATGGGATCTTTTTAGGGATTGAAGAGATCATGTATTATCTCAAGAAATCAATTAAATTACAAATTAAAAATGTACAATTACTTTTTTTGAGAAAAAAACAAAAAAAAATGTATATTAAATATAAATAAGTAGTAAAAGTTAAAATTATATACTTTATTTGTGATACATTTAAAAAATACAATTGATATTTTAAAAAATAAAAATATCATTGTCACAATCAAATAAAATTGCAATAATAACTGTTAGTACAAAAATATAATTATGTTTTCAATTTTCAATCGAAATAAATCTGCTCCGTATTTTCCGAGTCTACTGAAATAAACTTTTAGAATATATTTTAATAAATTTTTATAATGTATTCACCGCACAGTTAAATATACGAATAAATACGTCATGTTTTCGAAACTGTTATTAATAAATTTCACTCAATTGAGATAACAAACATTACTAAATGCAGAAAGTTTATTCATAAACTTCAGTGTTGCTTTCAGTTTGTTTTTTTAACATTTTGTTGATAAAATATTATAGTACTAGAATATATTTAAAATGTTTCATTCACTGTTGAATCCTGCAATATAATATATAATTCAATTACTAAAGGTTTGTTGAAATAGAAACATTGTTAATAAAATAGTGTTACGAAAATTAAAATAGTCTCTTTTGAAAACATAGAACAGACATCACATTCATGTTTTTTTTATTATATTTTAATATAATACTTGTTTCACATAAAATCTTATAACACTTAATAAAAATGTAATATTACATTTTTATAACATAAATTCTTAACAATTAATATCACATTTAAGTACATCTATTTAAGAATAATATTATATTTAACGAGAGAACTTTTGCACATACTCGTAAAAAAGTTTTACTGTTTCGGTCAATCAGTAAAAAGCATCGTTAGTTGTTCATTCAATCATTTATATATTTCAGACGTAGTTATTAGAATCAATGGTGAATTAATTAAATTAGTTTTCGAAGCAGAAATGTTTATTAATTAAAGTAAATATTAATGTTCATATTTCACGCTTATGTAAAGATTACTTTTTCAATTCGATTTATGAAACCAGAAAAATATAGAGAAATTTATTACTCTTTTGAATTTTTATAAGTTTTCAGATTTGGATCATAAATATAATAATCTTTTTTATTCCATAATATCAAATATATTACTTAATTTTCTATAAAATGATATTTTTCTTTATTGAACTATCAATATTTTTTTACAAACTAATTTTCAGTTATTAGTTATAAAATCTATTAACCTTGAAATATAAATTCAGGATTGAAAAATTTCAAGTGTTGAAATTTACGGTATGATATAAATTGACATATCTAATTAATTCTTTTTAATTTATATGTTTGTCAAAAAATGTATATAAAAAGCAAATATCCATCTTAAGATGTAAATTATATAATTTTTTATTTAATAAAATTTACTAAAAATCCATCTTAAATGAAATCGCACGCAATTTTTTGATGATTCAATACATTCAATAGTTTCAAACGTTTGAAGAGATACGAGTAATATAAATTACTTAAACTGATTGGTTTTCCAGAAAATGATCGAAGTTGAAAAATATTTCAAAGCAGTATTAATCAGTAAAATTTATTTTTAAAAAAACCTGTGAATAAAATATAAAGTTTAGACTATTTCAATGAAGCACGTATTTGTAAATGAGATAATTATGTTAATTTAATCAAATAAATGTAATTGAATTATTAAACATATTTTTAACAAGGAAGGAAAAAATATCAGGAATTAAATTTCAGTTCACTTAATACGAATTGAATTAAAGACGAATAGAATCTCGTTATATGAAATTAATTCAAGAAAAAAAGCGACAGGGACTGATAATATGAACATTTTATGGACGAATAAATTTATTTTTCATTTAAAATGTATTTGGAAATATTCTCAAAATTCGTATTGTTTAATATAATATGTTTTTAACTTTAAATATTTTACTCATTTACAAAATAATCTGATGAGATGATTCAATTAATTTTTTAAATCAAAAAAATAATTTCTATTATGGATTATAACGAATTATAAATCATTTGATATAAATAAAAATACGAGCATGTGTGATTAATAAATAGGTACTTTTAGCTAGTTTTTAAATTTCTGATTATATAAAAAGCGTTCATTTTAAAAATATTCCTTTGTATGTAACAATTATTAAAATAGTTATCTTTTTTTAAAAAAAATATTTACAAAAATCGTCATATAAATGAATTTTTTTTAAATAGAAAAATAGGAACGTTTGATGTTACTTTTACGTTGTTCTTGTAGATTAAGAATAATACGAAATAATATAATAACATCCTTACCAACTATTTTAATTCATTTTTTTTAACTTGACATTAATTACAAACATTTTTATTTTCGTATTTTGTTCAATTGTCCATTTATTAAAACGCTTACACTCACACATTGAATGTAAACGAGAATTCAATTTCATATACAAGGACTGCTCAATCGCATGGATGCTATTTCATTAATCAACATAAACAGTATCCTAATCTGAAGGAATATTACTGTACACATTGTTATTTTGACAATGAAAGTTTTGTGAAATTTGAATCCTTATGTTTTATCTCATTCAATACAATGACAACGGCTGATTAAATTGAGTTAAATGATATAATTGATTTCGAATTAGGTTTTTTGTAGTACTTCAATATATTAAGTAATTTAGCTCAGAATAAAACAAGGGATATAGATTTACTTAAATTTTGTACGAAACTATATATCTGAGAATTAATTTGTATAAATATATCAGCTGTCTGTAAGATGGCAGAGAGATGATTCTAATAAAAAAATATATTTTGGAATAAATTGTAAATAAAGATAATTAAATAATTAAATTTTCTCAAAGAAATATATATGATATAAAAATTACATTTAATACATTTTTCTAAGTTAGTGTAGGAGTAATATTACACTTTTTTGAATTTATTGACTTATCAAAATTATGTATAATTAATTTAAAATTATTTATGGAATTTCTAAAAAAAACTTTTGAATATGTGTTTAAGACTGTAGTTGGATTCTATCAATAAATATTGACATTCATACATTATATGTACATACAATCATTCATTTATACTTCTTATCTGCTTATAGTTATACGATTATAACATTTAAATTTTATTGGTCCTTTATGTTTGCCAAATGCTCTCAATATTTTTTTTCATGCAGATATAAAAACACAATTATAAAGGTTACATCTAACATTAAAACTATTTTGTAACACATACAGATCTGTAGTTTGGTTTTATATCTGTAAAGGTAACTAAAAAAAAAATAATCATATATATATATATATATAAATATTTTTCTCATTTGATCATATTTTAAATTTCAATAAATATATCTAAATAAAGGTGAAAAATATCACATAATTTAATTCATGAATAGTTGATTTCGTATCACGTTTTTCGATTCTGGTTCAATTATATTCAAACTTTTTAAATATGTGTTTCTTAAAATATTTACAATATAAAACCTTTTTTATATTTATTTGATTTTATATTTTCTGAAGTAATACTTAAATTTTATTTAATATATCTGTCCGTATGAATTTTTTTCTATTCAAAGTACAGCAAGAACGGCACATTTATGTTGTATTTTTTTCATTTTATGTAACATAATTTTGAACTTGATTCTAGAAAAAAAGTATTTAGTAAATATATTTATATAAAAAATGATTTAAGTTTTATATATCAAATTTACATCGAATAATTCAGATGATGTTTTTTTTAATTATGTATAAATTGATTGAGTTGATTTCAATTCATTTTTTAAAAAATAAGTACATCCTATAAAAAATATATTCAATCAAATATGAAACGAATTTTTAAGAGAGAAATTTGTCTCCAATATAAATCAGTTCATTTTTATTCCATAAAATTACACTTTTTTAATTAAAAATAATTCTAAAAACAATTAACATTTTTATTGACTTTAAATAATATTAAAGTCAATAAAAAATTACTTTAAATTTGTTTTCGGCGAAAAATAATTTAAAAAAATATTTCATTTTATGATAAATGTAGAATTATATAAAAAAATTTCTTCAACAAGAAGTAAATATTAGAATTAATTAATTTTTAATTGTAGAAAAACTAATTTTTTTTTAATTAAAATCTGATATGAAAGATTTGTGAATTGATTTATTAATAAAAATCTATTGAATTTAATATTAAAAAAATATACTTGAAGTTTAAACGAAATATAAATATTAATTCAGAACAAATTCTATTCTGAAATTAAAAAATATATACTTATTTGAAATGTTCAAGGTAATTGAGTTAATGTTTATTTTAAAGCAAAATGATTTCAGTTCAAATTAATATATTTGTGTACATTTGTCACAAATTTGAATAAAAACAAATAATAGAATCTGAATAAAATATTAATTCATTGTTTTAAGGTACTTTGTTTGAATTTGACTCCATGTTTTCAGGTTCACATTAAACATTGAACATAGAAATATAGTTATTCGCTATTTAATTAGGAAACAATTTGGTTTTATATTTCGAAAATAATTGAACAATACATTAATGCAACTTTCATCGATACTTTGTGGTAAGAATTCAAGCGAAATTTTGGTTGAGTTCGCCCATGTATCGTACTAAATCCGACGAACTGAATTCCGTCTCATCTAAATCTTGTAAACTTGAATTACTAATCGTATTACCGCTATCTAAACTTTCCTGTGTAGTGAAATCTTTAAAACCTTTCTCACAGTCTGAATCGTCGTTCATATTAACAGGCCTAAATATAAATCCTAATTTTTGGGCAATTGTTCCGAAATTAACATGATGTAAATTTGGTACTTTGCGTGCATGTTTGGCTTTTTTTTTGATCACGACCTGACTCAACGGTATACCAAACGACGTGGACCGTTTAATAGTTGTTACTTCATTGTCGATATTTTTATTAGTACAGATAGATTTAAGAACAGGTACATTAAATTTACTCACAGTTGTCATCACTGTGATTTGATTCTCACTCTCTGAAACAGACCGTGAACTACATCCGTGCGACAATGCTGTTGATTTTATGCGACGTAACTTGTCCGGATGGGGCACGTACGTCTTCCACATGTGAGCTGGAGCCGTTGACGACGTGTGCATTTGTATCCACAGTTCGTCGTCATTCGACGAATTCGATTTTTGACGGTTGAAATCCGGTGTTGTGTTATATAGTGATGGAGAATCTGAAGAGTGGTGAAAATCGTTCTGGCATGGTTCATGTAGTACGGGCGGTGGTTCTGACATTACACATCGATGGTTTGTACGTAATGATGCGTTATTCCCTCTCGATAGTGCACTGTACGTTAATTGACGAGATATGCCTCTGCTTCGACGGTTTTTATCGCACAGTTGCGCCAAAGTTGACTGTAACATATAATTTTACCTAACAGTTAGGGATGTGAGTACAGTAAATAATGCTCTATGTATTTTTTATGTAAAGCAAAAAAATCGTCCACATTTATCATTCTTTCAAACCATGAAACAAAGTATTTAATGAAATTCTACTTAAAATATATCATACATGTAGTACACATTTATTAATAATATTTAAAATTCACTACCATTTTCTTCGAATTCCTTTTTAAAAAGTTAAAAAATAAAAAAGATATTTCATAAAGTGTGATAAAAACGTAAAACTAAAAATAGTATTTAACAAAATTAAACTTCCTCCTAAATCAAGGAAAAAGATTTTTTCCGGCCACAATTTATTTATGACTGTTGCGCTCAAACGCGGAAGTCAAACTACCACTCGTTTTTTTGAATGCAGTATATACTTGCTCTGTCTTGTTTTATATTTTTTTCTATAAAATTTTATACATATATTTTTAGTAAATTTTATCAAATACGTTTTTAGATTTTATTTCTCTATAGAATTTTATGAAGTATTTTTCGATTTTATTTTTTTTATAGAATTTTGTGATTTTTTATTTTGCATTTTTATTGAATTTTATAAAAAATGATATTTTTGAAGTAAGTATTTTGTTATATATCGTTATTATTCAATTTATTATAAAATATTTATATTTAAAACATTTTTTATATATACATACAAATATATATATATATAATGTTATGTGCGTGTATTTAAATTATTTTAAAGTACTTTGGGATAAAGCATAAATGTATGGTAAAGAATTTTGAACGGAATGCCATATATGAAAAGTAGAACAAAGGGTAGAGTACATATTAAAAACACTCGCTTTATACATTTACAAAATGACTCGTTCATTGTGTAATAAATAAACATTATTACATGTGTTTAGGTAGCCGGTCGGTTTATGGCATTTATAAATAACACATCTGTAAAAAAATCTGTTCATATAATTGTTAGTCGGTAAGTTTCAAGGGTTTACTAAATCATTCAGAAGTGGTTTTTTTATTAAAAAATATTTTATATTTGTTTTTTAGAGTAATATATTGAGTTTTTATACTATTCCTATTCATTGCAGTATATAATTTTGATATAGGAATATTTATAAACTTTTATTAAAAAATAAAATGTTTGCATTTTTTTATTATTTATATCCCACAACGGGACTGTCATTTTTGATATATTTAATAAATAATTCATTTAAATATATATATATATATAATGAATATATTATATATTATAAAATTAAATAAATAATTAAATAAAATAATTATCCCAACCAAAAAAGTTTACAAAAATATTTTTTTGGAGATGAAAATATTTTATGAGAAGAAAATAATTCAATAATAAAACGATTTTTTTAAATCATAATTTAAAAAATATTAATTTTTAATATTTATACGATAATAGTGTTAATTGATTTGAACAATTTTAAACAGTAAATTTATTTTTAATTACATGAATCGCCACTGCATTTGTTTAATAACCGATATATTTTTTATAACGTTTACAACATATACTGACTTATTTATTATTAAAAAATAATTATTCAATACTTATTGTTAATAATATAATATTAATATACATACATACATATATATATATATATATATATATATATATATATATATATATATACGAGTATAACAGGTCATCCTAAAGACACGTCTAGATTTGTGTTTTATTAAAAATAAAGAAAAGGAACTATATACATGTTTTTTTTTTAATAAAATACAAATCTAGGCGTCAAGATTCAAGAAAGTTTTATTGCTTTAAATTTGTTGTACATGAATTTGTTATGTATAATAAAAAAATGTATAAAATAAGCTGTTCTATATAAAATATAATGTAGCTGTATAATAAAATTCTTAGTTGTTAGCTTAAATTGTCTTTAGATTGTTATTGTTTATGTATTTTTATTTCAGAAAAAAATTTCAAACAAAACCTATATTAAATATATCTAGGCGTCACATTTGGATAACCTTATATATGAGGTGATGTAATATGAAATGTCGGATTATTATATCGAAAATAAAATAAAAATCAAACATTTCAAATTTCATAATCTAATATATATATATATATATATATATATATATATATATATATATATATATATATATATATATATACACAATACATGTGATATTTTTTTTATAAATATTTTTGTTCAAATCTTCAATCAATATTTTTTACGATTGATCATTAGTTTTTAAAAAAATCCTAATTTATATATTTACAATATATATTCAAACTAGTAAAATAATCATATTAATTTGACGAAAATATTTAAAGTATCCAGTAGTATCTCGCATGAGCGAGATACTACTTCAAATCAAAATAGTCTACATTTCCTAATAATTGAATAATACATATTTCTTGATCGTTGGTTGGATATTCACGCATATGAATATTAGGGGTTAGAGATGTTATCAGTACATACGATAAGTTTTTATAGCCATGTACTGTTCGTTTTCGAGAAAGTATTATAAAAGTCATTAATTTTTAAATTATTTTCAAAATTAATTAGTTGTGTTTTTTTCTAAGTGTGTGTTGATTGTTTTTGTCGTACGAGTTTTTCATATTTTCATATTTTCCAACGTAAAATGTGAAATTAATACACCGCTATAAAGGTATGTGTTAGTGATAGTATTATTAATATATTTAATTTTTCAATTTTTGAAATATTACTACACTTTATATAATTCAGTAAATTTTAATGTGATTTAATATCAGTAAATTTAAATTAACACAATGGTTTGTACTAGCTTTACTATAAATGTTGGTTAATGTATATTGTAATACAATTAATATTTTATATCAGGTTACACTAAAATTCTGTGAAGCAGTATTACTGTAATGATTTACGTATATTAACTTGCATTATATATTTTTACAAAGATGTTTATAATTTTTTGTCTGTATTATCTGAAGTATATCTTCAACGTTTATAGACAGGAAATGATTTTTGAATTAAAATATTTCTTATCATTACTATAAAGATAATTTATGAGTATTGTTTTCTATAAATCTAAATAAATTATTAGAATTAATATATAACTATAACAAATTAAAATGTTATTTTTATTTTTATATAAAACTCGATTAATTGATTTGAAAAATTCGAAAAACATAATTTGGTTTAAAAATAGTATCATATTAAAAAAATTCAAAGATTTGAAAATAATAGTTTTGTATGTTGAAATATGCATTAATAAAAAAGTAAGCAATAATCAATTATTTAAGACTATTATTCATTTTCTAAGAAGAGAATAATTTATTCAAAAATTATTTTGTTATCATTAATTTAATTCTTATTTGTAGTTCTAGATGAAAATATTAATTTTATAAAATACCAAGTTATTTGAAAATACATAATTAATTTAAAATATTATCTAAAAGTAATAAATATAATATTTACAAAATTTATATACGAGATATCATATTTTTCAAGCTAAATATCAATTTTTATTCCCTTAATATCATTGTTTTTTTCATCCGTACAAATAATATAGAATTCGTAGGAGGGAAAAATGACTTTTAAAAATAAAATATAAGAATTTATATCAACACTTTTTCATTATGTTTGTGTATTATATAATTTTTTGTTCTTTATGTATTTATAGCCTTTATATTTAACAATTATGTTCCTACGTGAAGACTTTTCTTTGAAATTTTTTCTTAATAACTCGACTGTTTACTTTTGAATATAACTTATCATATAAATTCTTTGAAAATCAATCAGATTTATATTTCTTAAACATGTTATATATTTAACATAAATAATTTTTTATCTTCACAACCATATAAGGTATATATATATATATATATATATATATATATATGTTGGGGGTGAAAATTCCTTTGTGTTAAAATGAATTCGCCACAGTTCCAAAACAAACATGAGATATATGTTATTTTATTTAAAACCAAAAAAATGTTCTTTCTTGAATATTTAATTATTTTTTTATTCAATTAATAAACTGCAATTTAAGTAAACAATATTAAATAATTATTATCTAAAAATATAAATAAATCTCAGATTAAATATATTCTAAGTAAATTCAAAACTGTACCAAATCATTTCATTGGAGTTAATCGAAATGAAAAGTTGTCATTTAAATAAATTAATTTTCAAAATAAATAATTTATGCAAACATTATTCAATGATTATTTTATTATTATATATAAAAGGAATATTTGAAATTTAATAAAGTGAATGTCAATATTGACTTAATGTCAATTGTACTGTTTTCGTTTATTCCTTATCTTGTGAATCTAAGTTCTTTACAGAATTATTGTTTATATCTTTTGTGTATTCATCTAAATAAAATATAAATTTGTGTACGTATTTCAGAAGAATTGCGTTAACAACTTTTGACTCTATATGTTATTTTATTATATGCTTGTAAGTATATATATATATATATATATATATATATATATATATATATATATATATATATATGTGTGTGTGTGTGTGTGTGTGTGGTTTTGTAAATGTTTAATAATAAATTAATTAAAAACAATATTTCAATAATGTAAATTATATAAATGTTGACTTTCGTGCGTTTAAAATTTTTCATCTCTTGAGAACCTTTTTAGTAATAAGATATGGAGCTGTTACAGAATAAAAATACCTTGAATAATGTATCATATATGTATATTTATGTATATATATATATATATATATATATATATATATATATATATAATTTTAAAATAATGATGAAATACGAGTATTAACAAAGCAGAAGAAATTTAATTTGATATCAGAATTTCTTTAAAAAATTAAATTATTTTAATTTTCTTTAATAATTTAACATGTTTTTAAATTATGAAAATAATCATTTATAATCATTTTTTAAGACATTATCAGTATGAAACATTTATGATGATATAAAATATTTAATATAGTGAAAATAATCTAGTTATGAAAATATGTATTTTTTCTTTAATTTTTCATTCTAGTCCAAATAATTATAAAATTATTTATATGTGAAGATACATAAATACTCTATTAAATATTTCTATTAATAGATAAAGTTCCTATCATATTCATATGACAAATTATGATATTCGATGACGAAAATGTTCGATTTCGTATTTGCTCGTCCCATCTAACTTGCAATAACTCACTGCTTAATTAAATTGTTTACGTTGTCTCGACGAATGAACAGTGCTAACTTATTTTCTGTCGATATTTTTACAACGAACTTTTATCATTTAGGTTAATAACAATCATTATAGATTTTGTCAAAGAGAGTATATTTTTATGGTATGATTATTAAAGAATATCATTTTTATTTGTGTTTTCTATATTAGAAAATATATTTTGCTACACACACATACATATATATATATATATATATATATATATATATATATATATATATATATATGTTATTACTAAAGAAAATATTTTTATATATTATTTACTATATTATTTATTTTTATAACTTTCCAAAAACAAAGGAAACTATTTTCTTTCTAAAAGTTTGAACAATTTCAAAACATTATGTGGAATATATTTTTTATTTCAGTTATAAAACGTCCTTATACATGGTTTATAAATTGTTTTTCTTTTCAGAGAAAAAAATCTAAATTTAAAATGATTAGTATTGCATCTTGAATGCATTCATTATTTTTTATATTTTCCAATCTATTATTTTAATTATTATTAAGTATACACTAAAAATTGAGATAAAATTGCTAGTTGACTGATTATTATTAATAAAATTTTGTTTTGGGTAATTGAAAACGAACAATGTTTTAAAAAATATAAATAACATTACTTTCCATATTGAAAATATTTATTATATATTTATAAGAAAGTAATATCATGATTATTATTTTTTAAAAGTTCAAGTTAGTGTACATTTATCATTCATACTTATTTTTGTACAGAATTATTAATGTATTACAATTTTTTTTATAATTATATGAGATGAATATTTTTTCAGAAATATATTTCATATTAAACAAATATAAAAGATGGTAAAGATTTAATAATGCTGTCCGTTTGAATGTACATATTTTTTTTTGTATAATCAAGCTTTGTAGTACAGAGTAGTGTATAATCAATGAAGTGAAAATTTTGCAGCATTAATATGCTGTTAATAATTCACAAAATTATATGAATGTTGTAGCACTTAAATAAGTAAACTTCTATATAAATTGTTTAATAATATAACGGTTTAAAATGTTTGCATTGTCTCATTAGAATTAAATTGTTCATTAATTATTATTATTTACTGATATAAAATTAAATGATTTAAATAGTAGAGTACTAATATATTTAATAATTAAATGAATGATTATTTTATCGTTTATATATATATATATATATATATATATATATATATGTATGTATGTATGTATGTATGTATGTATATATGTATGTATATATATATGTATAAGGTATTGGAACGAAAACAATAATATTATTTTTCCATTGAAAACACATTTGGACAAAAACGTATAAACAAGAAAAAATCCGTACTTAGTTTTACATTTATGTTTCTATAATTTTTTCAATGTCTGTCATATACCAATACCGTGATCAGAAAATTCTATTCATTTTGAAACTGAGACATTCTTTAAAAGATTTCATTACGTCTGCATATTCCGTCGACTTGAAAGATGTGTTCTTTAATTTTCATTATTTTCGTCTTATCTATTATTTTAATCACGTTCATTATTTCAATTAGGTATTTATTATAAGTAACCATTCGAATGTTATTTTTATTCTTTTGTACTTGTAATGAATGAAAATCATTTATAATGACTTACAAAATCAGTTAATTTTTACAAAGAAACGCACAGAAATACGTGTATAGAAATAAAGCAGTCTATATTTTTTTTACTCCCACATTCTTTTAAAAAGAGTATCATAAATTGAATTATTTTATTTTTTAGGAACTGAGTTTTAAACCAGTATTGTTCTAAAAATTGAACCTTGATATCCCATCAGTATTCAATGTGTTTAAATTATTGAGTTCGTAATATTCAAATGATACGTATTGGAAATTATATTTTTACTCAGTATATTCAAATTAACAAAAAAATATGAGATTAAATACTACGTAATAAACATGTTATAAAGCAATTCATATTTTCCTAATTTGAATTAACATGAAAAAAATTAACATTCTTCTGATATGAAAATATCTTGAATATTTTTTTTATTTCTAAATATTTTATTACTGTACAAAACATTACATTATTATTAAATACATGTTTTCAGTTCTACGTTTCAGCTATATTTTTTTGCAAATATATATATATATATATATATATATATATATATATACATATATATATATATAATCAGGTAAGATCAAAACAATTTTTTCATAATACTTTAAAAATCTGGATTGTATTATCAAGATTGGTGTCTATTATATATTCTTTCAAAATATTATTTTTCATCCAAATGTTATTACTAAAAATTTACTGCGTTTGCGATTTTCTTTTGCACAACTCCATATTTTATAAAATTAATTAAAAGATGATTAAAATTGTTTGTGTTTTTATTTCAGAAATAATATTATTGTTTATTTTTAAAAAGAAGCTTTTTATATAAAACGTAATTAATAAGAACACTTTTAAGCTGTCAATAAAAGTGTATAAACTCATTTACTTTTTACTAAAACGCTTCTTTCATAAGACCATTCATTAAATTTTTAAAAAAATTAAATAATTATTTCTCCTTTTATAATATTTTGAATAATTAAGAATTGAATCATTTTGAGCAAACAATACATATAATATTAGAGAATATATATGGTTTCTAAATAAAAATATTTTAATTAGAAAATAATTACATTTGTGCAGAAACTTTAATTAAAATTTATGATAATATGATTAAATTATTAAAGTTGATTTGTTGAAGTTGGAGTTGGATGTTATAAACAGCTGTGCAGTTGGTCATATATAATCGTTATGAAATCATATATTAATTAGTAGTAATTATAAATTAAGTGAATGCTTTATTCATCCATTTTAATTAAACTACTAAGGAACGATTTCGAATTTCAATAATAATTAATAAAGAATATAATAAGTATTTTTAAAAAAAAATCTTGAAAAAGTTATATTGATTTATTTTTGAATACAAAATTCACCAATTTCTTTTCATGTAAATAATACAATAACGTATCATCTTAAATTAAATATGTTTGTTATTTTTTCTATACGATTGCTTATTAAAAAGTTTTTATAAAAATAAATAATGAATAAATATCTTAGGCACTTAAAGACCCCAAACATAATTTACAAAAAAAATAATTTAATTCTAATTTACATCACAAATAACTCGAAACTATGGTTAATTTATTTCTTTATAAAATATTCTATCTTTTATAACGTTCGAGGTATCACAGTATCTGAATATAAATAAATTAATATTTATGCTGCAAATACATTTCTACGTATCTAACAAAAATATCAATATTATATATATATATATATATATAGTGTATTTTGGTATTATATTTAAATAATTGTTAATTAAAAAAATGTTATATAAATTTTACAAATTTGAAAATAATTAAAATTTCAGTTATTCCAGATATTTCATTAAATATAAGTTAAATTGTAAGTATTAGTTGTTTTGGAACTGTGGCTGATTCACTTTACTCAAATGAATTTTCACCCCAACACCACAATAATTTATAAATACCACAATAATAATTATTGAACACTTTAAATTATTGTAGTTTTGGGGTGAAAATTCATTTAAATTGTAAGTTTTATTTAAATTTCTAAGAATATCTTTGTCTATATATATATATATATATATATATATATATATATATATATATATACACATATGTGTGTGTGTGTATGTATATAAAGTAAAACATTAATTCGAATTCTTTTTTCAATATACATGTGTAAGGTTTTATTATGTTCAAAAAGATTGAGTAGATTTGATTTGTTTATAACGTAAAAATCTATTTTGAAACATAAATAACATGTTATATTTAATATAAATAAATTTAAAATAAACTCTAGATAGATATTTTTCTAAAAATTCATATAAGTGTATATACATATTTTTCTTATATTTAATAATGAACTGATGCGAAGAAATAGTATTATTTTAATAAAAAATCAAATAACTCTAGAGATAATATTTCTTTATATATTTTTTTCAAAAATCACTATTGATTATTTTTTTAAAAATAGTATAATATCTTTAAATTGAAATTAAATATTAATTTTGAAGAAAATATTTTTTATCTGTCAACATTATAAAAATTAATACATAAAAATCTGCTTTGACGTAAAATTACAAACAAAATTGTCCTGTTACTTTTTTATATTCTTATAGATTGGTAATTCGAAAAATATTCTATTAAATAAATCCATCAATAGAATCCAACTTAAAAATATTGGTTCGTTAGATATAAAATACCAGTATATGAATGACAATAACAGTAACGAATAGAATTTGTGAACAAACTGTGTAGTCAGCAATCTCTTTTCGATGTTTATTCAATATTGGACGAAACTTTATCAATATCACTTTTTTTTAATAATAAACGTGTGACACAAAGTTGTTTAAAAGTAGTAAACAGTTTTTATAGCTTAATGCACGACGATAAATGAAAATAGATTTATTTTTCTAGACACTTGCATATATACATATTTATATACATACATATATATATATATACATACATATATATATATATATATATATATATATTAATTTTTAAATTATTGAGAAGTTCATAAAAGTATTAATTTCCACCACTTAAAAATATTTTAATATACTTCTGATATTCAGTTTCATATTTCAAAACCACGTACTGTTTTCATTACTGGAAAAGCATTTAGCTGATAAAATAAACTTATTTAAATAATATATACCTTGAAAGCATCACGAAATTTATTGGACATGATGTTGTATAATACAGGATTTACTGTAGTTGACAGGAAGTATAGCACGCCCGAAATATAGTTTAATACACTGTATATATTCACTAAAATTTTGTCAGGTACTTGATTATCTTTCAATGATTCCGTTATATAAACTGCTAATAGTCTTTGACTATGGAATGGAGCCCAACAAATGAAGAAGGCGACCACTACAGCAACTGAAAATAAGAAAAAGGAACAGTTATTGATTTCAAATTACATATCTATCTATCTACATATATATATATATATATATATATATATATATATATATATATATATATATATATATGGTCATAAATCTCGAAACTTGGTTCGAAAAAATTTAATCAAAGAATAACTATTTGGATTTTTAACGAGTTCAGACTTGAAACTAAAAAAGCTGATTAAATATTCAACAGAACACAAAAGTTTTTAATGAAATACATTTTCTGTTTAGTATCATTATTGTTTTTAATAAAAACTTTAATACTATTATGAAATTACAAAATCATATTCATTTTAAGATTTGTTTTCAAAGGAATTTTTAGTATGTTTTCTGTTTTCATATAAACTTAAAGAATTGTTTATTATTATATTAATATTGAATCAATTTAAATGTATATATATATTTATATATATTATATAACAAGAAAAAAAGATAACATTTTGAAATTCAAATAGATTCTTTACAAAGACATTTCTTTTTTGCTGTTCATTTCTGTTTCAATACAAAATATACATCTGTTTGTATTAGATATTCTCAACAGATTTTAAATGTAAATGACATGTATCATAAATCAACATTGTCAATCTAGTACTTTTTCACGAAACTCAATAGATCAATGAACATTGATACAGTTTCATAATAAGCACATTTTTCAATTAAATAATTTCCTTTAAAACATGAAAATCTAAAAATAAATCTTACTTTATTATAATTTTATGATAACTTTTCTCTTTAATTATTATTTTAATTAGCAAGCAAGTTGGGCAATATTTATAAATGTATATTTGAATATTTATAAATGTATATTTATATACAATATTAAACTTTTTTTGTAATTATTTAAAAATATCTTAGTTACATAAATAAGGTTCTTAAACATCACTGATTGTTTTAAATGTCAAAATATATTATACAAAAGAAACTAGTCTTAAATAATTACATTTTATAGTTATATACGTGACAGCATCTGTTTCAAAATATATGTTATTAGGAAATGTATACATTTGGATTAATGCCAGGTTGATAATTATACTTATGGTTTAACTATTTGTAAAGTAGATACAAATTATATATGATATATTTTACAAATTGTTTAAAGTCTTATGTTTAATTAATCAAACAAAAATAAACATATATATATATATATATATATATATATATATATTTAAATCTTAAGAAATTGATTTTCAAAAAAACTATTTATTTTGATAGTAAAATAGACATAGACGAATTTAAAATGTTTGTTTAATTCTAAAAATTTGTATACTTATTTTATTGTACTTTCATCGAAATCTTTGTTTAAAATAAACTATTGAAAATTTAATTAATTTGAAATAATAATGAAAAAAGATTTATTAAAAGTTAAATACGAATTCCATTTCTTGTTAAGTAATTAATATAAAATTTATTATTTTTTATTTCAAATTCTAAATTTTTTTCATATAAAAAACAATATTTATTATATCAGAATATTAATTCATGTTTGTTATCAAAAATTAAAATATGTAATAAAGAATTAAAACCTTGTTAACGTATTTAAATATTTTTATAACATATAAATATAAATTAATATATTTTTTAATTATATCTACTACTATTATACCTATTAACAAAAAAACATATCATAGTCAGAAATTTTAAGATTTAAATTATTTTAAATAATGTAAATTTTAACGATGAAGTAATTCTATTAAGTTAACATGAAATAATAATGGAAATTATTTTAAGACTGAAATCATTAATACGCTATTAATTAATTTGTTATGTTCACCAATTAGCAAAGGTTAATTATTATATATAATGTAGATTATAATGAAATATATACAAGACAGTATAAGGTAAAGTTTCGAGTTTGTTATAAATTAATCAATTAGTCATTGAACCATGATTATAAAATTCAAATATAAATTTATACGAATCATGTGGCTGATATAAATACGTTATTTATGAAAATTATCGAAAATTAAATACTAACAAATATAAATATCTGTTTAAACAGATAAATAAAATAATGATTTCTTAAAATATCAGCAATGACATATGTTCGACCATATATGTCTTGTTTGTAATTATTAAATTAACATAATTATATCCAAATAGAGGAACTGGAGGTAGACAAGGAATGTATTTAATAAATTTATCTAATAAAAATGCATAAGGTAACATTTGTGAAACTCAAATTATAAAATACCTTTAATAGTAATGTAAATTAGTCAATGTTGTATATACAATAAGAAATAATTGTTTCAAGTCAACTTTTAAAAAAAAATTGTTTAGAATTTAATACTAATTGATACCGAAAATAGATCCTTGGTTTTGAAACTAACTATACAAAATTTAATTATATTTATTATAAATTTATTTCAGTCATTTGACATCAAACGATTGTATAATTTTGATGTGGGGATAAAAAAAACTTGAATCGTCGAAATTTGACACAAACTTATTTGTAATGTTCTTTCTTAGTAATTAATTGGAAGCTGACGTCTGGGATAAATCTATCAGTTGATATAATTAATAGATATTTGAAAATAATATTAGTATTTGTTTTCATAGAAATATATATATAATCACAAATATTACATTAACATTCGTACAATATTATTGTCAATAAAAAGTTAAATAATTTAAAATAATTTCATGGCGAACTTTTAATGAACTTAGGAATTATACCAGTCTAAAGAAACTTTCAGAAAGACATTTGTGTACATTTCTGTTTCAAAACTAATTATGTTCTGAATTGTTGTTTATACAAATTTCTATTTAAATCAATTAAACACTTGTCACTCAAAATAACTTACAAAAGTTTATTCAAAACTTTGATTTCAGTTACAATCATAAATGTCGAAATGAATATTAATAATTACATTCATATTATTTCAATGATAGGATATTAATTCCATATGATTACAAATTAATTACATTTAATGATAGAATTATTTCATGTAAAATAATGCTTATTCAGTTTTAATTTTAGATAAAATTGTCTAGACGACCTTGTAATTTCTTTTATAATAATGCAGGTTGTTTAAATGCACGAATATATCTTTTGAAATATTTAATTTAGTTATAAATTTATATAAATAGTAATAACTGACTGGGCTAGACAGTAATGTTTTCAGAGGTATTTTATTAGCACGTGGCTTGTAATTTACTGATCGAAACTACGATTAGTAAACTATTTCTTAACTGTTGTTTATTTAATTATAGATATGTATTTTTCGAATAATGTAATATATGATATCTGATACATATGTGACTATATAGGTCAGATTTAAAAATAGTTTTAGGTTTGAAATATTTGAATAATTTAAGATTCACATCTAAAAAATCAACTGTAAAATTTTTAATATCGACTAAAAAATTATTCAAACTTGAATTATTTCAAAAATATGTATCATCTAATCATAAATACATGATTGTTTCAAGTTTAAGATCATTCTGAATTGTTATATTATCAAATTATTCAATCAAATTCAAATATTTTTTATAATTGTTCAATAATTCCTGATTAATTTTTTTAGATAATTTTAAATTTAAATTCATTCCATGTAGCATTATAAAATTTTATATATTAAAAATATTCTAAAATTATTTATTATATTTTATATCTAGATCCAAGTCTTATTTTTTTAAAATCATTTAAAATTCTATATAAACACTATTTGAGATTTTATTCCATCTTGATTTTTCTCAAAATTTGTTTTTACTTTAAATCTTCATACTAACATCAAAGTCCATCAGTAAATCTATTCTAGTTTTATATATTTGTACATGTTTAAATTTGTTCAATAATGAATGTATACTGAATTATAATCAGTTTCAATTAAATAAATTACTTAAATGAAACAACAGTTTAACATTTTACAAATTCATACATGTAGATTTTTTTATAAACACAATTTCATTAACTATATCGCATAATATTACAAATGCTCACGTTAGTGTGTGGAAAATGATAAGGCAATTACCCTTTAAACAAACTTATTATTGTAACTATGATATTAAGTGTACAGAGTCAGTTGAGAAATTCAAATAGCATAGTTATAAAGTCAGTCGTTATCAATTCTATTAGAGCAACAGAAACTCAAAACGACCTGACTCCTTTGTTAAAACACTGAATCGTTAGTAGTTTGAAATTTAATGCTGTGCCCGAAGTTTAGCAGATTGATAATACCAACACGTGCAAATACTAAAAGTGAACGAACTTAATACAGTTTTACTCATCCAGTTCATATCCGTCTGATTAAGATTGAGAATCGAATGTAAATTACAATCGAATCAATTTATTTTAATTAATTTTTCAACAACTTTTTCAATTTGAAGAGATTAAAAGATTGCGTAGAGTACTTTTCTTATCTCGTGGGAATATAATCCCAGTAATATAAAGTTTTTATTTGTTAAGAGATTATTAATAACTGAATTAATTTTCATCTGTTGTTAAAAATCGACAGGCATATTTGGTGAGAAAATATTTGGCGAGCTTCTATTATATATATATATATATATATATATATATATATATATATATATATATATATATATGCGTGTGTGTATTTATGTATCATACATTTTTATTTTCTTTTATTACTAATATTTAATGAATTATAGATTGATATCTTAATAATTACAGTTTATTTTTTCTTTAAGCCGATTACATATTTTTCTGTACGTTTCTAACATTATTTATTCTTCATTAAATTTTTATAACCGTTATTAATTTCTATATTTTTTAACTTATCACTAAATAAAATACATTTTTACAATATATTAATTCAATAAAACTAACATTATTTTCTAATCTATCTTGTTCATTTCTAAACTTTAATTCATTTTTTATAAACAAAAATATTTTTAAAATATCTAACAGAAAAATTTAATAAATACAAACAAACATATAATTGAATTAAATCGTTATTAGTCGATTTTTAGGTACTATTTTGAAATTAGAATGTAATTTGTAAAGAAAATCGATTACATACATTTAATTATTACAGGTATTTCAAGGTCCAAACATGATAACTAGGCTTTAACAGTAGTTTGTATTAGAAAATTGTATAAAATATAATTGTTATGTGAATAATCTTATGTAATAATATTAAAAATATATTTTTGAACACCTGTGTCCGTATATCAATAAATAATTCGTTATACCTTGACAGATAATTAAATATTTATTAGGTATTAATATATTGAACATAAATTCGTATGAATTTATAAATGTTTACATATATTTTTTAAAAAAATTACGCTTATTTCGAAATAATTATATATATATGTTGTAACAAAAATATTTTATGTATAAATAATTGGAGGTATTTTTTGATTTATAAATTTTTATTTCGTTATTGAAATATTTTTAAAACATATCTTGGTTCTTAATATTGTTTGAAGAATGTAAATATATTCGATATTTATTTTCTGGAATTTTAATCGTATTTCGTTGAATAAAAGTATCTTTTTGTATTGATAAAGAATTTGTTATGATAATACAACGATTTAAGAGATTGTTTTTTTACTCCATTACAAATGTGTTTTTTGTTCTTAAATTCGTTGAAAGTATTGTAATTTATCTTATTATAATACATTTTATTTTATTTATTTATTTTATTTTCACGATTAAAATGATTCGTTAAAAAATATAATAATGGATAATAAAAGAAAACAAATCAGCAAAGAGATTAAAGGTAGAAATTTTTTTTATCTTCTTTTCTTTGTTGATATTTATGTCTTTAACTTTGTATTAGAAAAGGTTTTTGAATTATATATATATATATATATATATATATATATATATATATATATATAGTGTTTGTATTAAGAATTAATTCTATTATTTATTTCAAAATGAAAAAAGAAATTGGAAACTGACAGTCTTTATTCAATTATACATCAAATGTGTGTTAGACAACAAATTCATGACTCATGAATTCTATTTCATCAATTAGTACGGAGAGTGGCTTTAATTCGAAACATTTAATTTGATATGTATAAATTAGTGTATTTCTCATAATAGAACATGAAAATGTAATATCCTAAGTGTTTCACTAATCAATCAGTTAATATTTGGTTCTCGTCTAACGATAATTATTTGGTCATATATATATATATATATATATATATATATAACATGAAATATGTTTGAATTAATTTTTAAAAATTGTTGGAATTTCAATAGTGATTATTTTTTTATTATCTTGTTAAATTATTCTACAATCTAGATTCTTTGTAATTTTCCCTAATTCGTGTTATAAAATTTAATTTATTTTTTATACGCTTTTACAAATTGTTAATAAAGGATGCTAGTAGTTGTTAAAAGTATCTTATTTTTTCTGGAATTTCAAAGCAACCCTTCTCATCGTTTATGTCTAGTCGTTGAACATTCAGACGCAACGTACATTCGCAAACCTGTCAAGAATTTTTTTAAACTTCTATCAAAATATATTAACGTTCTTTTTAAAAAAAATTCTTTGATATCTTTATTCTAATAATGTGTCTCTTTAAATATATTTTTTCGTATTGTAAATTCATACAAAAAAACATTTATTTCACAATGATTTTTTTAAAATATTTGTCTGTATATACGTATTTTATAAAACGTAAAATAATATTTGTATAGTAATAAAATTATTTTTTAAAAATTTTAATAATAAAATGTATCCCAACAATGAAGCATGTTTTATGAAAATAAATTTAATACCATTATTGTTCAATATAAAAGGCTGTTCTGAGATTATAACCTTTTGATTGAATAAAAATTGATGAATATCGTTCGTTTCAAAACGTATTGAAATGTTAAGTTCTTTGTTATTCTCAAAATTATATTCAGTTGTAGTTAATTATAGCTTTCTCAAAATTACGTATCAATAAAATAATTATTCATAAGAATTTTTCCATCGAAGAATTATTTTTATCTTGGAGTTTTTTTGTTATGAAAAGATTATTCAATATAAAAATGATATTTATTTACCATAATATATTACAAAATTTAAAGATTCACTTAAAATTACCATTCTTAAATTTATAAAAAAAATGCTGTACTTTTTAATATGAAATAGTTACTCTGTAACTTAATAGTGTAATTTGGTTCTTTAAATGATGTTTATATTTAGTATTAACAGCTTTATGTTCTTCTTTATAATTTCTGTAATTGACCATAAATTTTACTAATTTCTCCTGTTTGATTATATGCAGTAGACATGTTTAGTTTTTTCTCTGTACTTTTTATACTACAATAGATTTTTTCATTTTAGATTAAAAACAGTATTTTTTTATAAATTATGATTTTACAATTAATCTAGAAAATTATTTTGAATTTTTCAATAACTTTTTTAAATGAAATAAAACAATTTTATTTGCGAAAATATTTTTCTATTATATTAAGACTTGTCAATATATATTAAAAAAAAAAAAACAATTATAAGTATGAAGTGAGTAGTAATTTTTGTATTTTTTTAGAAAAAATAATAATAAATTAAAAATGATTTTATTGTAATAGTACTGGCTTGTAAATTAAATTTTGATTGTTAGTAGATCATTTTATATAAATATTTTGTGTTCGATAAAAAGCAAATTCATAAAGTTATTTTCAAATAAATTCTATTTCATCTAATCGATATAAAAAGAGGTGTTTATTTAATTAAAATTTGATCGATTTCGCATACTTACCTAACATTTTAATTACATGATTCTGCGAACTTGTATTTTTAAAACTTCTCGCTTGTGGTTGCGAAGTGTGATTGCCACTAGCTCCATTTATTGTACCAACAGGTAAAGGCCTTTTCACTATAAGTATTCGGCTTTGTCTTAATTTTAATCCGATCAGCATGTACAGTGCCGTAATCACAGTCATCGGTCCAACGAAAATCACAAACGTCGATATCTCGAATAAATGCTGCATGAGAACTTTTTTAATCGTACACCTGCTCTGTATCACTTCATCGTCAACAATCCGATCGTACACAACTCCGAACTGCATCGCTTGCGGCAATGCCAAACATAAAGATAGTATCCATATACCGATCACGAATTTAATAGCCCGAGAAAGTTTCGACATTGTGTGTGACAAGAACGGATGACAGATTGCCACGTATCTTTCGACTGTGAACGCGGTGATTGTTAACACTGAAGCGTTTGCCGACGTTTCGGCAGCTAAACCTTGTAGGAAACAGAACCTTTCACCGAATATATATATCCAAGGAGACCACATATGATACATTTCCGGCGGTAATCCGGACACTAGCAAAAGAAGATCAGATACGGCTAAACTGAACAGATAATAATTAGTCGCTGTATGCATCGATTTGTTCCTAGATATCACAACACACGTACTTATATTACCGATTACACCTGTGAAAAAAATTATCGTATATATTATTGTCACTGGAATTACAACGAATAAGGCGTCCCTTTGTTCAAGATCGAACTTGTCTTCGATCAACGATAGATTAAACACAGTTTCGTTTATGTCTTCTTGTGCCCACCCTGTATCGTTTATTGTTGTTCGATTATCTAGTTCCAAAGACATCTTGAAAAATATTTATCACCTTTTTATTTCTTCAGAAAGATTGTATTTTAATTAAGAACGAATTCATTCGAGAAAACATTTATTAATTAACAATATAACACTAATTTTTATAATAATTTTCAAATTGACTTAATATCATATACATATATAATATAATAACATTTAGATGGGGTTTTTATGAATGAAAGTCTTATAGGAATTTATCACAATTATTTTAATAAAAAAAAATTATGTAAATTATAAATAGTTAAAAATAAATCGTTTAGGAAATATAAATCGTTTCATTTTATATATAAAAAATCACTATATAATTTCAATTTAAAATATTTAATTAAAAATTAATATTACATTTTAGTCGATTTTAAATAAAACAACAATTTTAAATTGAACTATTAAAAATGAGACATTTGTTTGATTTAATTCATTTTTAATATATATAAAAATATCTTCGTACTTTTTTTTAAAAAAAAAACTATATGGATTTTTGTAAACATCGTTCGTTTGAAATATCGTTACACTTTTTAAAAAACATTATCAACAACAGAATATCTTTGATCAGTATATAAAATGAAATCTTATCATACAAAAACATCATGCACGATGGATAACATCTTTCTGAAACACTTGGATGAAACATTAAAAACACTTTTTCGTTCAAAGAAAACATGTAAACAACAAATTTCAACAATCACAACAAATTATATACTACTACATCACCAGCTGTTTCACGTTATCTGTACTATTAATACAGTACGTATAAAACTAGACGATCATCTAGACAACAGTTTGAATCGGTTTTATGTTCAAGGAAATAATTGATGTCAGTATCTGAAAGAAAAAGAGAACAAAATTAAAATTCGAAACTTGTGCGACGAAAAACAGAGATACACTTACTTACAAACTACTTAAAAATATCGTTTAGCTACAATGTACAGTTTCGTTTACGAAGATCAACTTTATTTTTATATCCATATAGGAAAGACGAGTTTTATAGGTAGATCGTTCTATACGTATGTACGTTCGTCTGCATACATATATGTATATGTTTGTTTCTATAAAAATTGATTTGCAAATGTGTGGGTATGAACTGCAGGGATGAAGTATTGAAAAATTGACGAATTTATTTTATATGCAGTATAAAAATATATCAGATTATCTCTGTCGCTTTATCGAGAAAATTAAGATTAGTTCATATATGAATATTATTAAAATTATTTCAACTTTGTGGTTAAATCAGTTTTATACAAATAAATCATTCACCTATAACATCAAACGATTTTATAAAAGTATTAAATAATTATTTACTATTAATTTTTTAAATTTAGATCTACATATTATCTTTAAAACGTGTTATAGAATTGTAGAATTTTACATATATTATATATATATATATATATATATATATATATATATATATATATATACATATTTATTTATAAATAAAATATTTATCATATATGATTAAAAATTCCTCTATGTTGAACAATGCAATTCAATGTTTTTTTTTAAAAAAAAATTAACAATTATTATTTGTAGTAATTATATTGATTAATTTTTTATTCTTATAGAATTTTAAAACTATTTACATTTCTATTAAAACAATTTTATTAATATTTAAATTCTGTGACAATATTGTAATAAAATTTTAATTATACAAATGTATTTATTTTAATTGGCATAATATCAAATTCTGCTTTTCATAATTTATTATTAAATAATTTGAATTATGTTGCATATTTCTAATATTTTTATTTTAAATCCATGATCAATAACTATTAGTTTTATTTCAAAAAGAATCTTTGTTAAAAAACAGGTTACACAAGTATATTTTCAACAAAGTTTTTATAAACTAAGACGAAATATTATTTTTGTACAATATTTTATATTATTTCTTTTTTTATAAAATATTGAAAAAAAATAAATTTCGAATATTTATTATACTTTTTCTTTCAACTTAACAAATATATTTGTATGAATTCAGCTGAAAATAACTGTACCTATATTGAAATCTATTTATAAAATGTATTATACAAATATTTCTCTCTCTCTACATATATATATATATATATATATATATATATATATATATATATATATATCTTTCAAATTATGAATGGAATATTTGCAATAAAAAAGTACAATCATTGAAGATTACATTACATTTTTTCAAACCATGTTGTATTCGCAAGTATTGTATCGCCAATTTATATTCACAAATATACATGTGAAGAAAGAAAGTCGAAACTAGTTTATTCAAGGTTAAAAATCAGTATATCTGTTCAAAATGTTTATTGTTCTACTATTTTCTTTGCATTAACTTTTTTTCATTTTAAGTGTAATAAGAATTCGAACCAAATAGACAGATTGAAACATCATATTTAACGTACGAGTACAAAAAGAATATATTTAAAAAAAAAACAAACAGAATATATAAGGTACAGATTTATTATTAAAGCAATTTCTTATTTAAATTATTTTATGAATGAAATACAAAGTTAGAGTTCCAGTCTTTAATTATTATCAAATGTACTCATATCATTATTACATTTTCTTTAAAGTTTACGATTATTTTTTATATGACCGACCCTGAACTGAAATGTATTCAAAGATATGTATTAGAACGTTCAAGGACATTCTTGTAATCCCGTACATCGGCTGAAATGTCGATTAAAAATAATTCCAAATATAATTAAAATTCATCGATCGTACACAGTAGCCAGTTTGTTTTTATATGATATATTGTGACGTAACCTAGTGATATATTCGATTACAAAAGATCGTTTTGCAAATAAACTACGAGAATGTAATTTATTTTTCATATACATCTGGTTTGGATATTGATACGTGGTTTGAAATGTACGGATTCTTGTGCGTCGTTTTATTTTTATTTCTTGCTAAAGACAAAATGAAAAATGGAATGAAAATTTAATAACAAATATGTTTTCCGCAATATTGTTTTTAAAATTTCTATTTTTAAAATAAGAATTGTATCTCCATATATAAGAAAAATGATAGTTTATTTCACAATAAATCATGTTTTAAATTTGTACTGAGAATATTCTTGTCCCTGAGGCTTTTTCTAGATTTATTTCTTCAATTAAAAAATTCTCACTTTTAAAAGTAATCACTTTTTCATATACATATATATTTACACATACCCTTTATAGAGATTTAATTTTACAGACAACATTTTGACTTTACAATTTTGATGTCAATCCAACAACGAATAACTTTTATAACTTGTAATACACAAGAGAAAAAAATAAAAATACAATTTATCTGGAAGATATATACTGATGTTAAAATATTTATAAATATATTGAAAATATTTTATTCAATCAACTTTAACATTATTAAATAAATATCATATATAGTATAATCGTTCTCAATTAAATAATACCAAAAATATGTTTCTATTCTCTTCTATAAACTAACTTTCTTAAAAAATCATTGTCATCAATCCTATTAATTAAAAATATTGTATTTTTTTAAATTCTTTTATAATTTTTAAATTTAGAGATTTCAAATTTTCTATAAGCAATACACATATTTTATCAATTACACTTCTGTTGATTTATGCATCTTTGTATCAAACATGGATTGTTAAAAAGTTAATACAAATGTTTAACAAAATCATTTGTTGAATTCAGATGATCTTGAAAAAGAGATATTTTTATATACGAATAAAATAAAGTAGAAAATGTTTATTGAAAATTAAAAAGTGGTATATGTTATATATGAGTTCGATTTAAACGATTAAATCTGCTATAAAAATCGTATTTAAACCAAATGATTTATTTAGTTATAAAAATTAATTAAACCATTTTTCAAAAAAGAAATTATTTTTTTTGAAGAGAAATTAATTAATTTCGTAAAAAATCTTTGGATAATATCAAAAATAATTAAAAATAGGTAATAAATGTTATATTAAAATTGCATTACTTATCTCTAGAAATAATTTAAATGAGTCCAAATAAAAGGCAATACAAAAAGTGTGTATTAAATATAATAAATATTCATTTGAGAAATTCAGAATGTTTCTTAAAAAAATAATTATATAAAATATTTTTTTTTCATCTCGTCTTTAAAATACGTTAATGATCATCTTCGTGTATAAAAAATAAGTAAAAAGTGAAATGTTATATGTATAACAAAATAAAATGTACAGAGCAGACATGCACAATAAGTACGTAAAGAAAACCTATATCAAAGCATGTATTAAAAATCAACTGTAAGTAGACAGATGCTGACGTGAAAAATATTCAAATCATGAAAAATATTTAGATGTTATGATAATCTGAATTTGAAAGGAAAAATATTTCGTTAGAAAAAAATATTTAAACATTTAAAATTGAAAGAAAATAATATTAGAAAAAATAACATTGTTATCAAATACATACATCATTAAAAAAAAATGATCATGTGATATACGTACTTATTAATATATAAAAATGACTATTTAAACAAAAATCCAATTTATATTACAACTGAAATTATGAACAGCAAATATAGGAATAAATCAAAATAAATTTTATTTGTGTTTATACAGTGATTTTATATAAAGAAACGATATTTGAAAAGAGAACTTCTTTCTAAATTTAACTTGATTATGTTAAAATTCAAGTGATTCTTATCTTAAATTATGAATTATAGAATCTTATTTGAAGTTCTGTTATATTAAATAAGTTTTTGAAGAGTTTCTTACAATACAATACTTTAAGCGTACAAATAACGATATTATCTCACATTCTACATTATTTTCAGCATTTGTAATAGATATGCACTTGCTGTTTTATTTTCATCAGATGCAGTATTTCATTTAATAATAAATAAATTTTATGATGAATAGATTTTATATGTAAAGATTATTTTTGGAGAAAATACATATCAATGACATTCTCTAATTTGTTATTTTTATGGAAATGTAATTGAAATTGTATTTTTTTAAACAAGAAATATTATTTAATCTGTTTTTTATGTTAAATCAATTTTTCATTTTTTTACACTAGATTAACTTGCTGTTATAATTTTTTCCTATAATTGATTTATCTTTCTATTAATCTGCCTTTATTTATAATTTTGATTTTTTATCGTTCATTATATTTTTAATAAAAACTTAATATAAATTTAATTATCAAAGTTATGACATTCTTATTGGAAAACCATATATAATATATTTATACGCAAATATATCAGATGAATATATCACGAATTAATTACAACGATATTTGTTATCAGCAGAATTTAAAAATAACATTACTACATTTATATTTAGTTGGAGGAAAAGTTTAACTGAAAACTTCAATCGACATGTTTTTTAACCATAAATTATTTTTGTATACAGATTATAAATAATAAATCATTGGAGAAAAATATGAAAAAAATCTTATAATTTTCAATTTTACTTCACACGTTTTATATTTTTGTATAAATATGTTTATCTCCACTCAGAAATGTTTCCATTCTTCCCTATAAAAAATTATGTATAAATTACATAAAGATTAAATTTGATTGGAAAGAAAATTGCTACTTATTAAAAGAATCGTTTCTTAGAAATTCAATTAATTCTGAATTCTTTGAAAATCAAAGCACAAAACGGACTAAAATACATGTACATCTTTAAAGTACATTTTGTAATTTTATTTATTTGTCAGTTAATGTGATGCATACAAGTACCATATAGGCGCCAGGTTATATATATATATATATATATATATATATATATATTTATAATTTGAATTTTACATTATACTAATGAATTTTTAACCTCAACACCACAATGATTTAAAGTGTTTAATAATCACTTATTATTCACTTATTATTTATAATTAAAATGGCTGATGCATTTCGATGGTGATACCATCATCGTCAGAGCCTTTCTGAATTTGTGACAGAAAGGGTCTGACGATGATGGCATCGCCATTGAAATTCATCAGTCGATATATTTATAAATAATAAATGAACAATAAGTGATTATTGAACACTTTAAACCATTGTGGTGTTGGGGTTAAAAATTCATTTGTGTAAATTGAATCAACCACAGTTTCATAACAACAAATTGAATTTTATATTTTGATAAACAAGAATTTAACATAAAAAATACATCGTTTCGTTTATAAAATTTGTAACACAATTCAAATAAATTTATTTTGATTTTATGGTCCGTTGACCTGTTTCGAAAAAACGCCTTTTTTACATTTTATATGTACATAATATTATTACATTATGTTTTAAAATCCAAAAAATCATACAAAATTTATTATGGATTCATCGTTTTTAAAACAAAATTTATTTTTATTTATTCCTATATAAATACTATATATGTGTGTGTGTAGAAGTCATGGTCGTCAGTATCTAAGATATGAATAAAGGAAATGACAAGTACAAATAGTTAAGAATTGATTATATTTGACGACATAGAGACGATGATGAATTTTTATTCGTTTTTATTTCGACAAAATGTCAAGATGGGAACAAAGAACCATCAAATAATCCAAATTTCATTCAAATCAAATGTTTGAAAATCTGATACAATCAAATTACAATATTTTTATTCTTATTCAACATAAATTATTTATTTTTCGAAAAGATATTATGCGATTTTAGTGACGTTTGTTTCGGTTTATCATTGTTTTTATTAATATATTATTAGTAATATACATATATATATATATATATATATATATATATATATATATACAATTTAAAAAGCTTGAAATAAATCTTTTTTTGTAAAAAAATATACATAGATTTTTTATATTAAATCCAATTAAATTAAAATTAATTTTCATATTAAATTAAAATGAAAGATAAATTTGATAAAAACTAATAATTCTCTTACAAAAGATTTTAAGTAAATTCGTTTTTAATTAAATTATTTAAATCCATGCAAATAAAATAGATTATTCAATATGGATGAAATGCAATGTTAAATTTATTCGTATCACACCTCATTGAAAACAATTAGTAGTTCATTTAAATAAATACCTGAGAAAGATTCAATGTTCTTTACAATATTTTCATATTTTCAGATATATTTGTATATGGAAATATTAAAAATATTCGGCAATATTACAAATATTGTTTGTAAAATTTGCACATGTTTTTAAATAAAAGCTGTTTATAAAATATATGTATATATACATATATAAAGTGTAAATAAATAGATGTATACAAATTTTCCTAATTAAACTGTGTCGAAAAAGCAGTTAATGTAAATTTAATCAAAATAAAGCGGTCTGCATAAATTAAACCTCGATAAAACTACCAGTATACAAAAGTTTAATTATATATTAGACAATATATGAATTTGAACCGTTGTTTATTTGAAAATCTTGGTTTTATTCCATTAAAAAACATTACAGTAACACTTTAATTATTCATGTAACATATATGACGATAGGAAACTAGAGCACTTATTTAAAACGAAGTGTTTATTAATTAAATTAATGCTGGCAGGTAATTACAGTAAGTTAGTTTTACGTAATCAAAATTTATGTTAATTGAAATTAAACAGTTTAGTTAATTATGTAGTTAAGAAATTACAGAATAATAAAATTTCGAGTAATTAATGTTATATTTATATTCTAAGAAAAATTCTAAAAAAAATTCTTTTAACTTTGATAAAAAAAGTAATATTCACTAAACACACTAAAATTTCCATTAATTATACAAAATTCATTAATTTTTTATGTAATTATTTTTAATGACTAATTATTCAATAACAAAATGATATTTAACTCAAAAGAAAGAGCTTGGTTTTTAAATTATGAGATATATTAATTTTCTTTTGAAAAATGAGAAATTAAGAATAAATTTAAATTAATTTGATTTTAATTAAAATCAAAGTAAATAGTTTTCATAATTTTTAATAATATGTATCAGTAAATATTTTAAGTATTTGCTTCTTAAAATTATATTTAATATTTATAAATATTATTGTTTTATTTAACAAATATACAGTTGCGTAAAATAAAATGGATATGTTTCTCAGAATCTGATTTTTAAAATCAAATACCTAATAATTCAATTTAAAATATGTTCTCTTTGAATTTATTTTTACTTCTATCAAACTAATTGAACAATTATCGACATTAAAAATTATTCGTGAATATTTGTATGATAATGTAAAAAAGACAATAGAAAATTATTTTTCTTTCATAATAGCAAATTTTTTGAAAAAAATAAAAATTAAGGTTCTCGGAAAAAATCGCTAAGTGAATTTGTTTATTTAAATATTTTACATTTTTCATTTAATTTTTTTTTTTGTAATTTATTTTTTGTATTGATACGAATTTAAACAACAGTTTATGAAAATATCACGTTTTGCAATTTTCTGAAATAATTAAATCATGTTATATGTTTCATTCTTATTTATACCAATTTGTGTTTTCAACCGACAGTAATACTCATTACAAAAGCACGACAAAATTATTCCATTGTAAACATCAAATCGTATTAATGTAATAAAGAAAAGAATTCAAGATTTAATAAGAATAAGCATATTTCTATTATATTTTATATAATAGAAATATGCCTATTATATTTGAATAGCCTTATATTTAAATATATTTTGAATTTCTAAAATATACATTTCATTATAAAGCTAATACCTATTTAAAATAAAAATATAAAAAATAAAATTATCAATTATAAAACAATATATATTTCAATTGTAAATTATAATTATATATTTTTTCAAATGAAAATGAATATTCAAGATGTATTTTTCATTTATTTCATATACATATTTTAAACAATTGTATTTAAAACATTGCTTAATGAATAAAATTTTAAACGATATAAAATATAAAGTATAAAGAAAATTATTGTTCATACAATATTACCATTGACTGACTAATATTTTCCATATATTATTCTACTAATAGATATTTTTTACAATAATATATAGATATATATATATATATATATTAAAAAATCAGATAATCTTATTTGATTTATTTAATGGCATTCTATTTATAAAACACTTCGGTATTTATCAGTATTTTACAATATTTAGATAAAAAGATAATATCGATAAATGCTCTTTTCTATCACCGAAAAAAATCACATCCATAAAAATTAATTATAAATAAATTTCATCATAAGTAATATAACATTATCTTTATTTATATTTTTATATCCGACATTGACCTTTTGGAGTTTTTTTTGTATGTTGTTTATTTATGGATTACATCTACGCAAATTTAACTTTAATTTTGGACATTTGTCGATATTTCCGGATTTATCTCGTATTTATTTAATAGTGAATATTATATTAATTTTACTTTTGGATCAAATTTGAGTTTCACATATGGCATATTATTAATATTTAATACAATTTTAATAACTAGAAGATATGTTTTAAAAATTAGATTAATTAATCTTATATATTGTATTATTATTAATAATAATTAACAGGGATAATCTACTAATTATAAACTCAAATTAGTAGCATATCAATTTATCAATAAAATAAAATGAAAATATGTTTTTTTAAAAAAAATTACATATTAAATTGCGTGGCCAGATGAGATGATTGAACAATTACTTATTTAGTTGAATAGTATACAAATTGAATCATATATTTGTCTACTTCCGATACGAAATTATATTTAATATAGTGTTATTATAGAAATTTGATTTATTATGTAATTTAGTACTTGAAAAGTTATTTTTATTTTTAATAATGAAAAAAATATAATTTAATAATATTTTCATTTGTAAATGAGTTCGGGATTTTCAACTGGGTAAATGTGAATAAATGGTTATTTTGCAAATTGCTGATGTGAAACTAGATTAAATTAAGTAATTTGTGGAAATTTGATAGACCAATTTTTAATATATTTATTTGATACAACATTTTTTTAAATTATATTTAATCAAAAAATACATTGTATTAAATACCACTTAATGGACTTTTTATAATGTATATATATATATATATATATAATTTTTAATATTATATATTATGTAAAAAAATTAGGTTTTATATTAAATCTTACATGTTTCTTGTATTTTGATTAAGATAAATTCAAATAAGTTGTAATTAACAGTTTAAAAATTTTTCTAAATTAAAATTGACGTTATTGAATAACAGCTCATATTTAAAAAAAAATATCAGATATATTTATAATTTCATTATTTTCTTAAAAATACTTTTGATTTTTTTAATTATTAATTTCATCTATTTTTCTCTCTCTCTATTTATATATATATATATTAATATTGTTTTAGTTTATAAAACATTAATTCATTTCAACTTTATTTAGGCTTGGAAAATATTTTTTTAACTAAAACTTTTTATTTTTGAACTACATCTCATTCAGAAAAAATATCATCTTACACTTATACATTTTTTTATTTTTATTAAATTTAAATTATATATACATATATATATATATATATATATATATATATATATATATATATAATATATTTTAAATATACATTATTTGAAAATAAAAAAGTATATACAAATGAAATAAAAAAATATATATTCACATGTTATGTACATAAAAATATATTTTTTTTAATATCACTATAATTTTCAAATATATAAATTCATCTTCTATTCTATAATACTCAATATTCTTAAATATTTTCAATAATAAATCATTTAAAATCACAGTCTAATTTAAAAAAAATATTTGATTACATTTCATAATTTTACTAGCTTATTAAAACGACTTATATTTTTTAAATCAATTATGGTAATATAGTAAAATAAATACCGTAATTATAACATTTTTTTTATTTAAATTCACTCATACCTATTTTATTACACATCTGTTTCTAGTATTCAAGTAAATTATCATAAATGTCGACAAAAAATATAATCAAAATTCTCGAAACCGTTGTGTCTACCGTAATGTGTATTTTCTGTATTGTTAATATAGTTTATATTAATTTAATATTTTAATTAACGTCCAAAAAATGTTCCTGACCAAATATTACGATGTTATTTCAAAAAATGTAAAAAGTGTAATAAGGTAATTTATGTTTTTTTTTTTGTATGCTTATATATATATATATATATATATATATATATATATATATATATATATATATATATATATATATATTCTTAGTTTAAATAGTAGCATCATTTTAAATTCGTTTTAATTCTAACAAAAGACACAATAAACATTTAAGGACATGTCAATAAATAACAAATACAATAAGCCTAATTAATGAATCGATTTAACCCTCATCGAACATGTTTGTTCTGTCTACGTACTTAGCCGGAATTAAATAGTGCTATAAATCTCTAAAGAAGAACGACCTAATCGTTTTTAATTTAAATACGAATATATATAAATGGTTCATACCAGCAATAAGAGATTAAAAGTAATTGACAATTTATTTAAATAGTTATTGAATAATCTATAACATTTCGAAAACATTTAGCTGTGTTCAGTAACATAATGATTAATTAAACAATGATAAAATATTGGATTAATACATATATTACAATTTTATTAAACATAAATATGAATTTTAAATCAGTTTTTTATTAGTGAAATACTATAATTGGATTTATTATAAAAATATGTGTAAGATAATTAATTATAAACTATTTTTATGATATTATTCTGATAATTATATTTGTAATAAAATAAATATTTCAATATTGTGGATATTCATTTTACACATTTTTATATGTAATTGATAATTAAGTAGGTAATTGTAATTGGAGATTAGTTATTACAGTATAAAATTTTATTTCAGTGTTTAATAAAATTAGAAATAGTAATCACTGTTAATGTGTTTAATAATAGCGAATTATTGTTATGTAAATTTAGTTTTACACAATTTTATATATCCAAGTATTTATATTGTGAAAATTTGAATAGAAATAATGTAAAATATTTAAAAAAATTGTTCATATATTCATTATTTATTTCGTATTCACTAATTAATTAAAAATTGAATTCGGAATTTTGGATTTAGTGGTAAATAAAATTATTACTATTTATTTTCAAATAAGAAATAACTCAAATATTTTAACTTCAAAAAAATGAATTTAATCTGATATTACTTTTAATAATTAATAATTAAAAAAAATTGCAAATACTAATTTTTAACATAATTAAAAAGAAAAAACTTACATTTATCTTTTTAATATCAAATCGTTTCTAATATAAATATTATAATGAAGAACACCAATGCGAAAAAAATTATTTGAACGAAAAACTTGATCAGTAATTGTCAATTTCATTATACAACTTTTAACTAAGTGGGTGAAAAAGTATCTCAAGAAAGTAAAAGTTAGTTTCCTTCGTTGGTTAAAGATGATATTCTTCAACTAACTTTTCCTTACATATCAATGCGTAGGAGTACACGTGTTTGAATTTTTTAATATTTTATGCACATAATTAAACGATTATATCAATAAAATGATACGCAATTTATTATTTTGTATATATTAAAAGTCTAGTACGCAGAAAAATGTTTAATTTTTATTAATAAAAACTATTTTTATTTATTTTTCTATTTCATTTATATATATATATATATATTAATATATAAAATCATTTTTTTATTTTGATTTTTATTTTAAAAGAGAAGTTCTTGCTAGCTTCCATTAAATTTTCTTTCAAATTTTTAATTAAATGTAATTGTTTAATGTTTATAAAGATGTTATTTCCCAATATGATAGATTAAAAAATAGAAAAAATTCGTTGCTATGTATAAAGAAGTTTTAATTATAAAATTGTGATGTTGATAATAAAAATTGTTTATGAAAGCTGAACATATAACCTGCTAGTTTTTGTATTTAATGTCTGATTCAATTCGTTTGAACGTTAACATTTTTAATATTTATTGTAAAATTTATAAACATGTAATTAATTTTTTATTTTAAATAATTAAAAAATGATTACTTTTTTTAATATTATGAAATATTTTTCAGATTAGAATATACAAAGTAATATTTAAAATATGAAAATGAATTAATTTTGATATTTGAGATACTTCGTACATTATATTCAAAAGATAACAAAATGGTAATTAATGTTAAATTTATGTTTAACAAGTAATTTATTAAAATATTTTTTTTAATAAATTATATATTAAAGTAAATTATAAATTATACATTAGAATATGTTATATTAAATTCTAGTAATAAATTTATTTTTTAAAAAATATTAAATATATTGTAAAAAATATGTATAAATAAAAAACACAATAAAGAAAAAGATTCATATTAACTGAATTATTTGTTAATATTTTTTATAAATAATGTTTAAAAAAGTCTCTATTTTTCAAATTATTATAAAAAACTAAAACCAATCTTTTACCAAATTCTGATGAATGTCCTTTTGAATTATATAATCTTATTTTCATTGCTTTCTTTTGTAATAAATAGCATTTTCGAATAAATAAGATAACTGTTATAGATTCAATAACAATAATATGAACAGTAGGACGTATATGAATTTTATCATATTAGGATATCTTATTATTTCTATTACTCTGTTAATGAGAAGTAAATACCATTCAAAAGTTTCATTAATCTACTTCTATGAAATATAATCATTTATAATTACATTAAACGACAATATGAGATATTAATGTTTATACAAGATTGTTAAAGTAAATGTCTATTATATAGAAATGTTTAATTTTCTAAAAAAGCATAAATATATAAAACAATATAATAAGTTATAACATTTTTTCTAACTAACTTTTATAAAGAAATATAAAAATAATATTATTTTATTGACATAATAGTATATAGACTACATCAATGTATTTTATTGGACATTTTCATTCAAAGTTCTTATTCAAATACATATAGAAAACAAATATTTGAATATTTCGAGTATTGTATATTTATTTTTGATGAAAATTCTACCAGGAATTATTTATGTTGAAATTCAGATAATCTGTAAATATTTGTTGTGTAAAAAGTTTCTATTTATTTATACAAGTCTCAGTGGAAACCGAGATAGTAACTAAACTTATTTCCATTTTATTTATAGGCTTATTTCAAACTCCAAATCACAACCTTTCTAAACTAGACTCATCAGTGTATTAATTCTACTATAAAATTTATTGAAATGAAATTTCAAAAAAGGTCGAGAAGTTTTTTGGTACAAAATTGGATCTACAATACATAACATGAAAACACTTTTAATTTTTTTTTTCATTATTACTTAAATAGATTGAATTTATATATATGTGTAAAAAATATTCAGGATGTACTAGTGAGATTTCATGGATAAACAGTTTTATAAAAGTTTTATTTATTTTAAACTTGTTGGTGGCTTTTTGATAAAAATAAAAAAAAATATTGTTTTTCAGTAAAAAAACAAATAATATTTTTTTACAAATCTTTAATTCAAATCTTGAATATTATTGTTTAAAGTTAGGGTTTATATGATTTTTATTAAATATTTTTATAGTACATAATTGTATCTTTTTTTAAAAAAAGGAAGACATTTTATAATTATTATCATTACTTTTTTTTAATTACATGCCTTGTAAGTTATACGAAAACAATTTCCGTAGAAATAACCGAGTTCTAATAGGAAATAAATACAAAAAAGAATATATGTTAAGACAGAAATCCATAATCTGTGAGGAAATGTTATTATGTAAATAAAGCAAATAACTCATTCTAAAATGTTTGTTTTACGTTGTCAGTATATGCTAGAGAGTGTCTAATAAGCAAGTCTAAAGCAACAATGATTGAATCTAAAAGACTGTTCAAGCTCAAGAGATAGGATGTTTGTGTAGCAGTTAATGAGATGAGACTTCAAATAAAATATTCAATGTTATAATTATTGTAATGCATAGATTTTGAAATTGTCATTTTAATATAAAATCATATATTATTTTTAAAATCAATTATATATATATTTTATCAGTTTTAATAAATATAATATATAATATAATATATATATATATATATATATCAGTTTTTTATTTCTATAATTTAATAATAATTAGTTTTTTTTATTTCCGTAACATTTTGTATTTTATTACAAGCAATATAATGATAAATAATATAAAGTGCTTAAGTCAGTAATAAAAAATTCCTTGAAAAAGAAATATAATCTATCGTACATTTTCACCTTACAAGCCATTCAAATACTGAACAAATTGGTTGAAAAGCACGATCGTATTTCATTTTAGATTCTCTCATATCTGTTAAGAAAACATTTTTTTGTAATTATATCCCTCTATAATTTTTATCCTTTTTTCCTAACAGTAAACTGAAATTATATATTTTGATGAAATTCCTACCATACTGAATTTTCATTAAATGATTTTTTGAAAATAAACGATTTTATATTACAAACTGTCTGATGTTATCAAACAAATAAATTTTTGTATTCTAAAAAATTCAATTAAATATCTTGTTAAGAATATCTCAGTAATGTATTTGAATCTTCGATTATTTAACAAACAATGCATTTTAAAAATTTGTTCTGATAAAAATTGATAAAAAGTATTAAAAAAGAACAATGAAATGAAATTTATATAAAAATGTATTTTATATTAAGTATAATTAAATATTGTAAAAATTGAAAATAAACGTGTTTCTAACATATATATCTATATATATATATATATATATATATATATCTATATATATATATATATATATATATATAAAGAAAAACAGATAAAGAACATTATTACAATTCATTCTATAACAACAAAATTAAATTAAATAATTTTTCCTATGAAATTCTGTATTAATTTTACAGTGATATTCTATCGAGTCAATAGTTAATTGTAGTTGAATTCATTTTCATATATTTTTTGTCTACAGCACATAAAACTTACAAATATTTTCCTTCAATATATTTTAATATGATTGTGTTTTTAATATGTGAATATTTGATCTGAATGAAATGTTTGGTATGTTTCAAGTGTTAATTTAGATGTGAAATTAAATTACTCTTTAAACATGTATTAAAAATGTTTATATAATGTAAAATGTAATTGAAAAATACTTTTTTTTTATAATAAAGTCAGATAAAATATTTTTTTATATACTGACATGAAACAAATTATTTATTTAGAATAAATCCAATTAATGAATATTTTTAGTTTTTTATTATTTATTACATAAAATATTGAATTAGTTATTGTTGAAGATAACAAAATTCATGTATACGTATATTCTATCTTTCAAAAATGTGTAATTAATTTGAATACATTGAAAAAGTATCTACATATAGCTAAGTACAATTAATAGAATATATTCATATCTGAAGTATTATAATACTCTAAAAAAATAATTATCGATCAAAATCAATAAATGCATAACAAACAAGCTGTTGAAAAGATAAGTTATATAAACTCAACATGAAAATGGATATTAAAATAAATAAAGGTTTTTTTTAGAAAAAACTTATGTTTATAATGTCAAGCACACATTGTTTCCTTTAATAATTGAAAAATGTATTAACTGTAATATTTTTTCAGTATTGACTCACGTATGTGTTGCAATATTTATTTGTCATTTTAGTTGAAAACTGAAACGAAATATTTTGTTAAAAAAACCTGTAAACAATTGTTATATTTTGTAAATATTTCGAAAACTTTTTCATATTTTTTCAACTTTTTAACAAACATATAGTTATTTACAATAATAATATTTATTCGTCAAATGATATATATATATATACCCACACAAAACCACCCACCCACCTACCCACACACACACACACACACACACACACACACACACACACACATATATATATATATATATATATATATATGTGTGTGTGTGTGTGTATGTATTTAACTCAATGTGTGTATATTTGCGTATAAATTTCTAATTATTTTAATGACTAATTATTTAAATAAAAAAATGAAAAAATAGCTTAGAGGTTTAAATTTTCTAAATATAGTAAATAATAAAAATAAATTCATGAACAGAAAATAATTAAATTAGTGAATAATAACAATTATTTGTTGTTTTGAAATAATGATTCTATTATAAAATATATTTAATTCCTAGTAATATGTCTTTACGAAAATATTTTCATTTGAATCAACAAAATACATACTATCAATTATAAAAAATACCTTTCTCTGTTTATAAATAATCGTATTTCATTATTTTGTAAGACCTTTAAATAATTGTTTAGTTTGTGTATCGATAATAAATAACAAAATTTGAGTAATATATAATAATATTAAAACTAATTAATTCAGCTATGGAAAAAATATTAATTAAAAACTAATTTTAATTAAACTGAAAACAAAGTTTTAAATTTCCCTGTTATATAATCAAGCATTATTTCCACGTGTCTAGATTGAATTTACTCTAATTGTCGACAACAAATATTGACAGCATTAGAGAGAATTCGGCAGACAATTTTATTCATTAGCATCTAATTTAATCTTTATTGATTATCATATTATGACGCGCTATACACATTCATTTTCCCATATGTACTTTTATAATCAGCATTTGTTAATATCGGACCGATACATTCACTTCAAATTTAATTACCAAGTATTGAAAAATCACCATTTTTGAAGTAACATTTTTTTAAAAAAATAAAAATACAACAATGCATTCATCAGTTTTCATGTTTTTTTATTAATTTGAGATAAGGATAAAACATATGTCATTGATAATAAGATATATGTCATGTTTTGAATTCATCATAAAAAATGTATAAAGAAACACACGTCTCATTATTATAACACATTCTATATTAATATAAAAATTTATTAAAAAATAAACTAACATTTCGAGTATTTTTAGAATTTACATGCATGTTATTCGTTCACATTTGTTAGTTTTTACTTTATAAACTCTTTGCATTGTTGAATATTTAATCAGTAATTTAATGTCATTGCTACCAAACTATTTAAAATAATTATAAAATTATTTGAGATGAAAAAAGTTTGATATTATTTTTTAATAATTTCATATAAATTCATCACTTATTCTTATTATACACACATGTTTTATAATTATTTACCTTATACATAAAGGAATTGATATTTGAATAGAATTAAAATCAGAAATACAATCATACAGTTGTATAATATATAATTCATTATTTAACTTTTTAATTATATCAAAAAATAATTGTTTAATTTTTTTCATTCCAATTTAAAATCAGTAACTAAAACATTTATAAGAAACAGATTTATTACCATTCTTCATTAGGATGTATATTTCATAGGCAATTAAAAATAACATATAATTCAAACATTGATAATTTTTTCAAATAAAAAACTTCAGTGATTTTTATTAAAAAAATAAATAATATAAAAAAATGTACTTAATATGACAATGATAAATTTTAATTGAAAAATCGATAACAGAATTCTGTTAAAGACATCTTTTGTTGATTGAATTAAATGAAAATGACATCCGTATATACTAATTAAACCAAAACAATTGTAATAAACTTTTTTTAATTATATTTGGGATTTGTTGATGTAATAAACACTGTCCATACTCTATAAAAAATCCAATAAGTTTATTGACTGATTGAAATCAAAAGAAGGATTGGTATAAACATCGAAATATGTTTCTTTTTTTATATGAATTAAATATATATATGGATTAAAAAAACATCATGGTATATTAAATTTATAAAAATTATATATTTTGAATTTAAATTGTTTTAATTCATCTTTTAATTACATATATAACATTTTTAATTTAAAAAAAATATTTGATATAAATTATTGTTTCATTTAATCTTCATGATTTTAGGTATTATTTTAATTAATTACGAGTAATTAAATTTATATAAAAATTATTATCATAAGGATTAAATGATTTTTTGCTTCCATTCCACATCAAAAATTGTGTTCTATTTATCCTAAGGCACTTTTATATTTTTAAATTTTTAATCAATAATTTCTATGTCCATCAGCGAAATACTCTTTCTATATGACCGGTTTATTTCCATTTTAAACTTTTCGTTTTTATTATAATATCCATAACTTTTATTTTCAAGTTCAGTTATTTTTCTTTTTGCTCTCTATTATATCAGATATATATATATTTTTTTGTTGTCAAGTATCTGACTTATTCTGGGTTATAATATATATATATATATATATATATATATATATATATATATATATATATATATATATATAATATTTCAAAGCGAGCAAATTTATTATTGTATGAGTTAATTTTCTTTATTTCCACTCATTCGATTTTTGTATCTTTTGAATTCAGATGAGTCACATATCTTACATTACATTTTATATGGTAACTTTGACAATTTTCTCCAGTAAGATAAGTTGTTTAAGTGTATATATTAATTCAAGGAGGCAATTATCCATTTTCATTTTCTATTACTATATTGTTTCGCATTGTTTCAATTAAGCTTAACTTTAATTCTATACTAGTCAGAAATTGGTTCGTGTATATATATATATATATATATATATATATATATATACACACTGTAATAAACGTAATACATCTGTCTTATTACACATTCTATGATGAATATAAATAAAATAGAAGTAAACAATGTAATTTATATCGAACCGCTTAGAGAAGTATTTACATATAATTTTATATATATATATAAATCTCGTGTATTTCTGTGTTGATACTAAAATAAAGTCATTTACATTTTAGTTTCTATATTTATTCAAGGTTAATCATTTTATATCCACCTACATTGAAAATATCATCGTGCTATTCTACTATTATTTTAAATTATAGAAATATATTTTTTGTGCCTTAGTAACACATTTTTTTGTTTTATGAACTCATTTGATTTTAATTACATGAAGATTATTAATTTTGATTTGTTTGAACATAAAATAATTCTAAGTTTGTTTGTATATACGAGGGTCGTTTGATAAGTATGATAAAAAGTAAGAAAAACTAAATTGAAAAATGTAATTATTAAATAAAACAATATATAAATTTACTATACTTATCAAACGATCATAGTAAATTAAATGGAAATGACGGTTGCATATTATGTTTTCGTATTGGTGTTTCGAATAAATTTCAGTTGCCAGAATGTTATTTATGCACAAACTTTTGAATAAGTATATATATATATATATATATATATATATATATATATATATATATATATATATATATATATATATATATATATATATATATATATATATATATATATATATATAAAACATTGTATGTAAAATTTTTGAAAAAATCTAATAGGATCATTGCACGGAAAATAGATTTGATTTTTGTAAAAAATATTATTTTGCATTTTAATTAAATTAAATTATAATATATATATATATATATATATATATATATATATATATAAAGTTTTCTCTGTCAATAAAATGGTAATTGGTACTCGTTAAATAAAATACAGGTAATTAAATATATACAGATTGATCATAACAAAGTACAATTTTTTAGTCATTACAATTATATTAAAATGAAATGACAGCATCGTTAATACAATGGTGTATTATGACAATATAATAACAATTATAATATAATTGAAATTATCAATCCACAACTTCACAATTAATTAACAGAAAACATATTTGAGAAATAATTTATAAATAATTATTTTAAATATATGTAAACGTACGGTAATAATTTATAAAGTAATTAAATTAGTTCATATATACATATATGTATATATATATATATATATATATATATATATATATATATATATATATATATGGTTGTTAGTTTAAATATGTTGATTTTCCTTCCTTAATATTAAAGTTTATAAATTATGTATAAATGTTTATACCTTATTATATGTTCATATAATTCAACACTAATCTAACATAAATTTTAATTCGAAACTAATTCATAAACTATATATATATATATATATATATATATATATATATATATATATATATATATATATATATAACACAATAATGACCATAAAAATTCCCTTTAAAAATAAACTTAAGAAAATCACTTATTTAAATCTGTTGATTTTTATTAAAATTTATTATTTTTATTACAAACTTTAGTATAAAAAATAAAATAACTACATGATAATAAATTAAACGAATCAAAAGCAAAATATCTCTGGAAACTAAACACATGAACAACAAGGACTTTGTGACTCAGGACACTATTATGGAGGAACGGTCAACCCGACTTGATGTAGACACTGAAGGCAAATTCTTGGAATTCTTTTCAATAAATAGAAATCCTTTATAGTAAGAACCTTCATCTAAATAATAGTTTTACAAAATAGTGAAATATATATATATATATATATATATATATATATATATATATATATATATATATATAAGTATGTATAATTAAATTAAGAAAACACAGTAATATATATATATATATATATATATATATATATATATATATAAGTATATATAATTCACACTATAAGAAAATATATAATAATTGATCGAAAATTTTTTATAAATTATAAATACAATGAGGAATTTTTAAACAGAATATAAAAGTAATTGGCATTAACTTTTGTATTTGTATTTAAATTTATATACCCACATAAAATATCTTTCAACTTTCTAAGTAAACATTTGAGTTTATTTTTAAATTTCAAAGCTATTCAAATGATACAATTTTATTTTAAAATTTTAATGATTCCATTTCTATTGAATTACCTTTTTGAAAGAACTACTAGTAACTTTTATGATTAAATACACACTCAGTCAGAAAAGTATATATATTATACCTAACATTTTCATCATTATTATCAAAGAATTTGATTATAATTCAAATAGAGTAATTAAATTTTTATTCTGTCGTTATTTAAAATTTTTTAGTTATATTTTATTTATTTACTTTTAAATTTATTTAAAAATTTTACATTTACATTTTTTTAATGTATGAATACTTTTTAATAGATTTTATGTGTTCATAATACTAATTTAATGTTCACAATAATTATTTATATATATATATATATATATATATATATATATACCTCATTTCATCTTTGATTTTAAAAATTTTTTCTACATTTCGATAAAACGTTATTTATGCTAAAATTCAATTCATTGCATTATTTATAAATAAAACAGTTTATTTTTGTAGAAAATTAAATTATTTACATATTACAATTCATTTTTTTTAATTCGAAACTTTTTTAAAATGAGAGAAATTTGATTAAAAATTGATTTTTCAATACGAAATTTTTATTTATAGTTGTATAAATAATTTTTTTATGGAAAACGAATATTTTTAGTCTAAATAATCGATTTATAAAGAAAAATTTAAAGATTATTGTCTTTTTAAAAATTCGATTTTTTTGACCTCAAAAAAACCACGACCTATAGTATGGAAAATTTGACAAAAAATCAACATTATCCAAATTCGACTTTTTGTTGATAAAATTACTTATTACCTCTAATAATATAATAATCATGAATAATAATGGCATTTTTGGTAAAATATTTACATTTAGAGACCAAATACTCTTTTTAATAATTTTTTGAGTGAAAATTTTATTTTCTCTCTAATAGGAATTATAATTTAAAATCTGGCAAAACTTTTTTTAAAAAATTATTAATTATGCGTATAATAGCAATAATATTAGTAAAAAAAATTATTATCAACTTGTTATAATTCATATTGTTAATTTTAAACTCTTGGAGAATGAGAAATATTTGGTTAAAAATTGATTTTTTAATACGAAATTTTTATTTATAGTTGTATAAATAAATTTTTGATGGAAAACAAATATTTTTAGTCTAAATAATCGATTTCTAAAGAAAAATTTAAAGATTATCGTTTTTTTTAAAATTCGTTTTTTTGACCTCAAAAAAACCACGACCTATAGTATGGAAAATTTGACAAAAAATCAACATTATCCAAATTCGATTTTTTATTGATAAAATTACTTATTACCTCTAATAATATGATTATCATCAATAATAATGGAATTTTTATTAAAATATTAACATTAGAGACCAAAAACATTAATTTTTATTTTTACTAAAAATCTTAATTTTTCTATAATCAAAATTGTGAAATAACACCCAATGAAACATTTAATAAAATACATTATTTACAGATAAAAAAATAATTAATTGAAAAAAATGTGAAGAGAAAGAAATGTGGTATAAAAATTAATCTTTTAAATTACAATGTCCATTATTTATATATTTTTAAAAATTACTATTTACTCAATATAATTTTTATAATATAACTCTTTGATTCCTCTACAAGAATGAGAACAAATTATGAATATATATCAAAGATGAAATGTTTAAACGTATAAACTGTAACAGTACTCTATTATTTCCCAATCCCTTTAAACTTTTTCATGTGATTCCTTTTATCACTTTGTTTGCACTATATAACATGAAATGTTCATTTTTAATGAACAATATTTCTTTGAACTTTGAACTTTTCATATTTTCATAATATCGATTCAATATGCTCTTATATTACTCGAATAAGAAGTCTGTTCAAAGACAAACATCTTTTCTTTCTTTTTTTAAATTGCAATTTTAAATTATTCTCATTAAAAAGTTTGACTATTATAAACTTTAGTTATAAAAATGACTGTAATCTAATGCTTAAGATATTTATTCGAATCAGAGATTATTACTTTTCTGAATATAGACAATATTTCAAAATATAGACAATATATATATATATATATATATATATATATATATATATATATATATATATATAATTTATGAGTAATAATCAACTTTATTCACGTTTTTAATTTATTAAGAAAAATACTTTTTAATAAAAAGGCTTTGAAATTCATAGTAGGTAATTTTTAAGTGTTCTATTTTTAAAATTATTTTTTATTTAAAAAAATTATAAATTATTTTAAAATAAATTATATGAGATCATGAACAAAACACCTGTCAGATGAACACATTTTGGTTTATTGAATTTTATCTGGCATGTTTTCATTCATGTTTTCAAATACACACAAATATACTTTTTTGAATGACATCAATTACTTAATGACAGCTAGAACTATATCCTCACAAAATCTTTCGTCCAGATCAATATTGTCACAAGTGAAAATTGTCCAGTTTCCTAGTTGGTAGTATAAAATATAGAAAATCGCCAAACCTTCTGTCGACAATAATAGAATGTTTGTTTATTTTTCCTTTTATTTATTTCAAAAGGAAATTCGTTTTTTTTTGTTGTTTCAAAAAAGTTTTATTTTCAATTCTGACTTCTTTTTCAATTATTTAATTATCTATGTTATTTAAAATGAAATATTGAAGATGTATGACACAATTTTTGACAATGAATGTTAAAAGTAAAATTATTGTTTGAAATTAATTATTTTTATAATAAAATAAGTGATGTTATAATAAAAAAGAATTAAAATTCATAATATTTTTTAATGTTTAAATTAGGTCAATTTACTCTTATATAAATATACATTAATAAGATCAATTACTAATAACTGTACAGCAAATCTATTTCAGTTAATTCAGGATACAATCAATCATTTATGCATTGTATATATATATATATATATATATATATATATATATATATATATATATATATATATATATATATATATATGTTTGTATGTATGTATATAGAAAGCAGTTTTATAATAAAATTATTATTTTAAAAAGATTCTCTATAAAATTTGTTTTGCTTTTAAAATAGATTTTATATTTTTTTACCAGAAATTTTTTTCTTAATTATAATAGATTAATGTTATTTTTTATTGCTGTAAATAAATATCAGTGTATTTATTATTTTATTTATAAAAATAATGTTGGTATTAATATAAATTTATACATTCGCATTTGTGTATATATATATATACACACACATGTGTATATTTATTTTTATACTAATTTATTTTTAATTTATAAATAATTTAATTTTTGTGAAGAAATTTTAAGTTTTTCTTGTATAGTTGGTATTTATAATCAATATAAAATGTTATTTGTTATTCATTCATATATATATATATATATATATATATATATATATATATATATATATATATATGAATATTTTTTATTTAAAAAATCTACATACCATATTAAATAAAAAAATTATTCCACGCACAATTTCCATGAAAAACATTAAACTTGAAACAGTTTGTTGTTTTTTTATGTAAACATTATTTAACAATAAATATAAACTACACATTCAGTTCATAAAACGTATATAACATAAATTATTTTCAATATATAACTCGTCATAAAAAAATAGTCCTCATTAACATCAACTGTAAGAAAAAAACGCTGTTAACACGAAAGTTTCGTATTTAGTATCACTTATTTCGAATTGTTTGTGTTTGCACGCTCAACGTCAACATTCGCGGACGCCGAGCGTCTGATTGCGCGTCTCAAAATTCAAACGGGAAACGTAGAGGATACAAACGCAGACTCACGAGGATCCCGAACTTGTACGAATAAATACCGAATGTTTGAAATGTGTTAGGAGTCTAATTTTTTTTTTGCTCGATACTATTGAATTTTTTTTACAGTTGATACGATTTTAGTTTATTTGCTTAAACAATTTTCAACTTTTATTTAACAGTAACTGTTAGCACAAATAAAATTAGATTAGTTGAATCAGACATGGATGTTTTTATACAAAGAAATATTTAATCGCGTTTTAGTTTCATTTTTTTTAATGAAATATTACATATGTTGAAAATAATCAATGAGAAAATATATTTTCACTATCACATGAAAGAAATTAAATTTCAAATGAATCAACAAAATGACTTCTCTCTTTAATTAAATAATAATATTTCATTTTATTTAATTGTAATAAAAATATAATTTCAATTTATAATAATTATTTTTTTATTAAATAATGCAAAAATTTTATTAATTTAAATTTTATTTCATATTAGAATTAAATCAGTTTAAAAAAATATAAGTTTTTTCTAATTATCTAAATTGAAGTAAAATCATATTTTTTGGTTATAATTCGGGTTGTTCTATACTCTTTGAATCCTAGATATATAATTTATTTGATAATTGTATTAGGTATTGTATTTTTTATATCTTTTAATATATATATATATATATATATATATATTGTTTTAAATTCTTCATGAATACAATATAAGCAAATATAATATATTCATCCAATAATATAATAGTATTGATAAAGATAAAACATTATATTTTAACTGAAATATAAAAAACTTAATTGTATCGATAATGAAATTTTACATAGACATTTTTTCATTAAAATATTTGATCCTAAATATTTATTTGAATTAATACATCATTCGCAAATGACTTAAGAGATTAATAAATAACAATTTGTGTTTAGTTATCAATATAATGTGCATTAATACATTATTGGTCATCAAATTTAATTTTTTTTAAAAGATATCGTACTTCATAATCGATCATGCAAGTTTTATTATGTATATGAAAAATATATAACTCCAAAAAAAAAACATACCTTAACAATTAATAGAAATATAATATTGTCAAAAATCAAGTAGAATATTAGTTCTAAAACAGTAAATAGAATTTTCTAATTTGTGAATTAAAAATAAAGTTGATATTTTAACGTACCATTAAAAATTGAATTAACAGAATATAACTTCTATAATCAAATTTATTATACTTATTCGTTATATTACTTTCAAAGGATATTTATTTTTAAGTGCCATATGTAAATATTTATTCTTCTAAAAATATATTTAAGTTCATTAACAATTCTGTCTATTAACTGACCGTTAAAATTAAGTTTGTAGACTTCAACATTTACTCATTTAGAAAATAAGTTTACTCCGCTTACCGCGTATTAATGTATGTTGGGAGTTTTCACAGATTTATATATATATATATATATATATATATGTGTGTGTGTGTGTGTGTGTATGCAAAAACTTTTCATCTTTGTTAATTTTCCTAAATTTATTCTCTTTACGAGCATTACTTTTAAAACATCATTTCGTTTCAAGTCTCATTGCCGTAATTATGACTGTGGTTATTCTATATAGACAGTAATGTCAGCCATGCACTTTGCTCAAAACACATTGTACAGTCTTATTTGCAACAATTTTCATTACGTGACACAATAAAGTCGTATCTAAGTAAAATGTTGCTTTATGACATGCACCATCTACAAATCACTAGTATAGAAACATAGTTAAATCTTTTTAAATGTTCACTACGTATTGAGTTTTACAATGTCATCATAAATAACATAATACTATGTATATCTAGAGAGAGAGAGGCGTTATATCAACTCGTTTGAAAAACAACCCTTATTTTAATTGCATCTGAAAATAATTATCTTATATTTTTTTATTTTATACAACACAAATTCATTTTAATATAAATGAACTACCTACATATCTTGACATCAAACAGTGTTCAATAATTACTTATTTTATTTTTTAATGCATATTTTAATAACTATATTATTACTGTCAAAGAATTACGTTATTAAATCTCTATTCTTCATTAATTGAAACTTACTTCTATATTTTTTTAATTTTATTCAATGTAAATCCATCTTACAAACTTCTGTACAATGAAAAACAAAAATAAGCATTATCAAATAAAGTTATCAATTAGTTTATAAAGTGTTAAATTGATGGAATGATTTATTTGTGTAAAAGTGAATTGTTACTACAATTTAATTAATACAAGCACTTAATAAATAATTGTCTGATTGAATAGTACGAATACAATTCGTGTTCAAATTAATGAATTAGTTATTTAACCATTGAATAAATTTAATTATAGACCTATGTAAGTTAAAATAGTAAATGTAAGTGTAAAATTTGTTAAGTATAAAAGAGATTATTTTTACACAAAAATCATAAATTTTTTTTTTAAATCATCAATCATTAATTTTTTGTATTATTTTTGCTGTTATGTTCTGATTATTAATTTTTGAATTATTTTATTTTCAGGCGACTTTTTCCATTGAAATATTGTAAATACTTCTCTATTGATTATTAAGGTAATTAATTTATTGTTTATATCTTTTAACATTAATTTGTCAAATTTTTCATAAATAGCTGATTACAAAAATAATTATTCTTTCTCTATAATAAACAAATTTGAAATTTTAATTTATCGTCAAAGAAAAAATATATTTCCTAATTATTTATTAATATGTAAACAAATAATATAATATATCCAATTAAAATATGATTTTAAAAATAATTGTAAAAGTTAATACTTAATAGGATATTAATTAGCATTTGAAATAAGTTTTAATTGTATAGATATATTTTTTGAAGTTAAATTAGTGTTATTTCATTATTTTAAAATATAAACATTTAACATTTTTCGAATAAATTTGATAGTTGATAAAAAATATTGTTAGTTTTCGTTAAAAAATTGTTCATAACTATTTTCTTAAATTGTACAAGATCTATTTTTATTTCTAATACAATAGTATAATTTTTTTACATCAATTTATCATATAAAATCGCACAATATGATTTATTTACTTTATAATTTAATTTGGTTATAAATCTTTCTATTTCTTTATTTAATTTCTGGTTTTATTTACTCAATGTATTCTAAAAGTAATTTAAATATTTTAAAATTATACTTAAAGTGTTCAAGTTTGACTGCCTGAAAAAACTATTTAATTTTCATATCAAAATATACAAGAATTTCTAAAAAATATATTATTACTAATAACTTATGATAAATTTTCTTCTCTTTCCAAAAGAAAATTAAAAGGATTTTTTATTTATCTTTAAATTATTTATCTTCAATATCAATTCAATCTACATTCAAAGATTCAGTATTTTTTTAGAAAAACGAAATTCAAAGTCTAAAAATATTTTTTGAAAATTTCAAAAGTCTAGTTATAAATTAAGCATCTTATTACATTTTGCATATATGTGTTATATTTTTTTTATTTGATGAACATCTGAGATACTTTAATAAGAAACAAGAACGATTTTATTAAAATATCAAAGAAATGGAAAGTCGATGGTAAAAAAAATTAAATTTAAATGTGATTGGGCATTGAAGCGATATAACATAAATATGAGATATAAAACTAAAACCACAAAATCCAATTTAGAAAATAATATGATTATATGAAAAAAAAGTTTTTTTATTTTTATTTATTATAAATCTTCTGTCCAAAAATATATGTAATAAAAAATAAAATGTCACTTAATTGAATTTCAAATAATTTAACTATTTATAAAAAGAACATTTGTATATAGAGTATTTATTAATTTCAAATATAAATAAATTATACAACAAAATACAAATTAATAAAACATATAGTTTTATTTATAACAAATCTACAATTTCTGAAGATATTCAGAAACTGCGTTTTTAGTTCTTATAATTTTCAAAATGATCTCTAGATTTAATTTCGTCAAATTTTATTTCTCATTCCATTTAGAGAAACATTAGAAAAACTATTTTGTTCTAACGCTAATTGAAAATGCAATGCACGATTCTCTGAACAAATAATAAAAGAAATTCCTCTCAGACGATATCAATATTATTATTTTATGATGATACACGTGAAGTGTAAAACAAACAGGTGATTCCAAGAAACGAAATAATTATTTTTGAATTGATGAATAAATATGAAGTTTAATTTACATTTTTTTACGTATCATTTCAGTATTTCGTACTGTTAATTTAAAATACTATGAACATTTATAAAAAAATAAATAAAATTTTATTCAGTCCGTACTTTCACGGTAATAATATTATTAGTGTCATCTTATGCATAAAAGTTTTAATACATATTCAAAGGTAATAAAAATTAAAGGTATCTCATATTTTACATGTCTGATAAATAATTTATTTTTCGAAACAAATTTAATACATTTTAATTTGTTCTAAATATTTCCTACGTATATAGTATATATTTAAATAATTTTTCGCTATAGAAATTATTATTTTCATTTTTAAAATCAATAAACAATTATACATTTTCGAATGTTTACAACTCTGTTTTATCCTGTTCTTGCAGCCATCTCGTGCTACGACGCTATACAGTTTAATCAATATATACCGTGTACTTTCCAATGACAGATGGCTCTAACTGTGCTTGAATTATCCTTTAAGGATAATAAATTTTGCAAAGCTCGTTATTTGCATAGAAATCTGCACGACATTAAATGTTACTACTTTTAAACGACGTCTGAAATTATACAAAATCTTTTTAAATTACACATAAATTCAATAAAATAAAATTGATATTTTTTTCGATCTTTGAATTACATAAAAGTGATTTTATTTGACTTGGATTTGACAAGCAGGATAGAGAAATTTATATAAATTTATTTATTTTCATTTTACTTTAATATATATTCTATATCCTGTTTTCTTTGCTGTACATATGTAATCGTATCTTGAAAATTAAATAATGTTCCAATTTCATTTTTATATCTTTTATTAAAGTCGAGCTTTCTTGTTACTGGGGAAAAATCATTGAACCGCATTTCATTGACGCTATTCAATCTCCTATTGTATATTTCTACCTCTATTATTTTCACTCTATCTTTTTCTATACAATTTCCTTCATTCAAACCTTCGCTCATTCATAAACAGCGTAACAAAGTTGTACGTGTGTATATAGATTGTTCACAGGACAAAGAGATTATCTCCATTTTTGATTTTTTTTAAATTTTAATACCAAAGCAAGTCATTGATGCTTAACTTTTTATATTTAAAATAAATTTCTTTACTATTTAAGCTAAACACTACCAAATAACAAAAATAATTTTTGTCATAAATAAACTGCCATTAAGATCGCAATAAATTGTACAATTATTAGCAATTAATTGTACTATTTTTGTTTGAGACATAAATAAACCAAACTTTTAATTTTGAAATTGGATATTTCATATTTAATGACCTAGTATATTAAATAAATGCAGTTTTAACATTTTAAAAATTATTTTAAATCCTTATATATTTATATAGTAAACGATTAGTTCCTATTAATATTTTTTATTGGTACTTGGAAGTGATTTTTTAATAACTAATTATTGATTTTAGATTTTTTTTATCACTCTCTTATTTCTCAATATGTTATTGATTTCTGTATTACCACGTATAACAATACTCAGATACATGAAATAGTCTTTAAAAATGTAGAATAAATATATAAAAAATAGAAAATTCATTTTAAAAATATAAATTTATTATAAAATAATAAGCTTTTACAAAATTTTATTAATAATTTCATAGTATATTGATTATATTACGTACTAACTAACATTTTATAGCTAATTTCAATTATTTAAATAAATTTGTTTTTTTCTAATTTCATATTCATATAACTTAAAAAAATATATTATAAAAACAATCGATCTTTATTTTCTGTGGAACCAGATTTCAGAATTGATAATAGTTATTTTTTTCCAGAATGGCTTTAATACCTCATGAATAAAAATTAATATTTTAAGCCAATATTCCAGTGATTAAACACCTGGATCTTTTAAACTACATATAGTGTTTCTAAGAGTGATAGAAATTTATATTGAAACCAATTTAAATTTTTATCACACTTAAAAAACCTATATTATTAAATGTAGTTTTGAAACATTTTGAATAGTGATACTATCCAAGAAAAAATCAAAATATATTCTGCAAACTATATTGATAAGTTTTTAAACGGTGTGTGTGTTGTGTGTGTAGAAATATTACTAGATATAACCTATAAACATTAATCAATTTGTCATAAATATTATTTTTAATAAAATAACATTTTAATCAACAGTACAATAGTTTTATTTGAATTAAAACATTTTTTATAGTAAAAGTTATTAAAAAAATATAAGAAAGAATATTACACTAAAAATTCGTAATCAAAATATTAGTAAATCTAAAATATATATTTTTAATAAGTTCAAATATTATATTTAATTTTAATTATATTTTTAAAAATCTTCGTTCGTTTTTCTTGAAAAAATTATGATATTCGTAAAAACTAAAATATCAGTTTTAAGATGATATAACTTTTTGTAATAAAAATATAATTTGTAATTTTGAAAATTAACATTCAAATAAAATTCATTACTGAAATATAATTTCACAAAGATAAATATTTGATCTAACTTCTCGTTGAAAAATGTAACTTGTTAAATATTTAACTACAATTATTTCTCATAGAAAATTACAAATTGATTAAATTACTCATATCAAGAATTGTAAAGAAAACAATTCAATTTTTTTACTTTAAAAACGAAAAAGTTATAAACTTGATAAGAATTTTTTTAATAAAAATTATTATATTAAGTATTTTTAATCAAAATATTCATTAATACTAATCTAGGAAATGTTTTAAAAAATATTTAATTTGAGTTACATATTTTTTATAATTTTCAATATATTCTATCTCAAATACATAATTATTCAAACTTCCCACACAAATCCATATTCATACACAAACAACATACGCAAATCTATACATTTTCATTAAAAAGATGTCCTTTTTAGAAACGAAATCGTTTTGTGGCTTTCTGTACACGCACATACGCATACACCAAATAGTTTAAAGGTTTTTGAACTGTATTCGAAATTGCGACTTTGATGGATATGTTGACTGTGTGAAATAAAATCAAATTTCTAAACATGAATCGAATATTTGGACGTAGGTGTAAATGTAACAATTGATTTTCGATAAAAAATTGGTAGGTACAACCTATTGTACAGTTCATGGTCACATTGAATTTGTATTTATTCCGTTTTTTCTTTTTATTTGCACATACTCGTTTCATGACATTTTCGATTTCAATTTACATTTTAAATTCATTTCTATAGACCAATGCCAAAATCATTTGACTACATAATAAGAATATCATTCTGTAAATTTCTTACAGTGTATTTTAAATTTTATTATATATAATCTTCATTCTTATTGCAACGATTTTATAAATGGTTCGAATGAATTCAGAATCAAATATGAAAACAACAACTGATTTTCATTGTATTAGAATAAAACGAAACATTGAAATTATAATATTTTTTTATCAAATGTTACAACGATCATAATATTTCAATGAAATGTAAGTCTTATATATTTTTACAAGCAATAGATTTATTTTTAAAATATAATATATTCACTAAATTCAATATCTGAATATTTTACAACAGTAATAACATCGTATCTTTACTGATTTTCTAAAAGCTTAATTTCGTCAATCTAACCATAAGTCTTGTTTTATGACTTTCTATTCTTATCTTTACATATTTTAAAAATCATTCTTTTTATCAAAGTTTTTAAAAACTTTTTCCTTGAATTTTATATTTAAATATAAATTTTAATACTGTATCATGTATCAAGAAATAAATAGTTTTGAAATTCTCAGTCCTTGATAAAAATATGATTTTTTGTAAATTAAATTTAGATTCCTCATCTATTTTCATGTTTTTTTAATATTCGACTTTTTATAAAAACTTGATTATTTTTTAAAATTTCTAGAATGATTGACCTCTGTTCTTTTTAAATTTTTTCTCAAAATGTATTTAGCTAAATTCTATCATTTTTTCTATAACCACATTTTTACACTTGTTATTTTCTGTCAGTTCTCTAAAATCTATTTTTTAATGTTGGTTCACTCATAATAAAATATTCTGTAAAAAATTCAACAAAACAAATATAATAAAGATTTTTAAAAAAAATAATTATAATTATAACTAAGATATATATAAGACATAAGGTAAAATTTTGTTCCTTATTTGAATCCTGTTAACAGTTTCGTTACTATAAACAATCGTATAGGGTTTTCCAATAAGAATGCCAAAACTTTGACACCTGGTAATAGCCATGCTTTATTTTTCAAGCTCATTTTGATATTTCAACTCAGTATAGTTTGGCAAATTATTATGAAACGTTTAACACTTCAACAACGTTTAGCAAGTGTAAAAAACTTCAATAGACTGATTGAAACAAAAGTTTAATGAGTCCATTATGTCAAGAAATTGACTCATCAATTGTCCACCAAGATTATGTGATCTAACTCTCTTATATTGTTGTTAATGATTATTTAAATAAAAAATTATTTTGAAAAACTGTTTTTACAAGAAAACTGTATTTTTTACTAACTTATTCGTCGAATTACTTATATATATATATATATATATATATATATATATATATATTTGATCCATAAAAAATCTCACTGTTTGAATGTCAGACGATGATGCGTAACATGCGCGGATTTCTATCTGGCATTGGGCTTGTTCTAAACAAGTGTTGTATAACGCGCCAGTGCCGTTTCGGACCGATAACGGAACGGATGCGGTAGCTTTGCATTATATTAGAGCGCCCACGCGCCTTAATAGCCATGTACAAGAGCGACCGTTATTAAAACATGTGTAATAGTTTTCCAGCAGGTGTACGTTATACGACAATGTACGTACAAGTGTTCACAGTTTCTGGTTAATAACGTGTTATAACATATATGTACGTACACAGAACCGATCCAAACATTTAATAAAAAAATTTTGTTTGAACAGTTTATAATTTTCGAACGATATTTATTTTTATTGCACATTGATGGACGTCTATGTAAATAAAAATGGATTTGTACGAATTCTATTTGAATTTTGCACACAAATAGTCTAGTTTATTTTTAATGAATACAAACATACACACACACACACACACACACACACACACACACACATATATATATATATATATATATATATATACACTGGAAAATTATTTTAAAGCTTTTATAAAATTGTTATACTTTTTTAAAAAATCTACAATATTTAAATTATATCCAAAATAGTAGATTTAACAAATAATTTTCAATAAAAATGAGTTTTTCAATAGTCTGTTAGTTTATATTTTTATTTAAAATTTATTATAATTAATTATCAATGAAAAATAATTTCTATGAATACAATTCAAATTTTTAATACAAGTGATTGTGAAAATTACATTTATCCATATATATATTTCTGACTTTTTGGACTGTAATTAAAAAAATATTAGAGACCATAAAAGTATAAATAATATATTTTTAAAGAATATAAAAACATTTTTATATTTTGGCTAATTCACTTTTACACAAATATGTTATTTATTCATTTGTATGAAAATATAAGAACAGTTAATTATAAAAACAGAAATTGCAAGAGAAATTTATTCAGTAATGAAGAATAAAAGTTAATGGACATTTATACATTCATATTAGTTTATATGTATTATTAAAATTATTTTTTTAAGATTATTAAAATATTAAGAATTCATATTATTTTTTTTATCTGTCATTCCTAAGAGTTAAATATGATAATAATTAATATTGTATATGTTTATAGTACACAAATATAAATTAAATTTTAGTTATTTATTTAAATAGAAAATCATTTCATTTACTTACAAACTCAAGGAGTATTTAAATTTGATTAAATTCAATTTTTCAATAAAATTAATATCATAAATATTTGAATTTAAAAATTGAAAATGTTTTCACTCTTTTATTAAATTATCAAATATTATTTAATCTAGAATAAAATACAATGTTAAATATTTTTTGTCGATAATTTTCATTTTATCAAATAATGAATGTTATTTTTGCATAAATATTCAAGCACATCTCTTGCTCTCTCTCATTTATATATATATATATATGTATGTATGTATGTATGTATGTATGTATGTATGTATGTATGTATGTGTGTGTGCATATATGTGAATATATATTTTATGATATGACAAAAGCAGATATGTCACTTTTCCAAATTTTTCAAGAAAGAACAAAGTTTGTTGGTTAACTATATATCACACGTATTTTTATTTTATATTAGGTTTTGTCACCTCTAAAAAACGTATAACAAGTTGCACATTTTTATACATCGTAGATATATTGTAAATGTATTGGAGATATAAAACGATTTTTTACAATAAGTAATGTATCTGCATTTGCTATATCACCATTTATATAAATATTTGTATATGTATATATGTATGTGTTTTTGTATGTATATGCGTAGATATATATTGTAAATAATATTGATTTACCTCGAAATTTACAAAATGGTAAAACTTTTAGTGAGATTAAATTACTATTCAATATATCAGAGAAACAAATTCAGAATTTAATTTAAAAACAATAAATTATGAAATATAATATTGGCAAAAAAGTCTGTAACTTCCTGGTTATTATAACGATTTTAATTATCGAATTAATATTTTTAATTAAAAAATCTATTTTTTAAACACGAAACTTGTCAAAACTTTATTTAATTAATTTGACGTCTATATGTAAAATAAATTAGGAATAAAATTCATCTCAATAATATATATAAAAATAAATATTATTTTAATTAAATTTTCATTTAGTAATAATATATTATTGAATTTATGGCATAGATTTTATTTTATTTATTTGTAACACTGATATTGATTTTATTATATATCAAAACGATTTAGTTTGATTTACATTATAATTTATTATGTGATTTTCAAATGCAATTAAATTTGTTTAAGAAATTATCTCTTAATGTCTATTTTATTATTCGCTTGCTTATAAAGACATTTCAAAAGACAAACCGTTTTATAAACTATGTGTAAGCTTTTGCTCATTTATAAGATACAATTATAAAAAATATCATGCGTGTGAAATAAAAAAAATATTTTTGTGATCTTCAAATTTTGGTAAGTGGTTTTATATTTACCTTTATTTATCATTTATTTATTGTATTGTAAAAAAATATTCTCTTCTGAATAAAAGCTAAATATCAAACTGAAATAATATAGAATACATAGTGATTTGAATTCTTGAACTGTAATTCTATTTTGGAAAATAGTCATATTAATACTTAGAACTAAATAATCATAAAAGAAAAATATTTTACAGGTTATTAATTTTTTGAAAAATTCGAATTATATTTTATAACACATAGTCTAATGATGATGACATCGTCATCGAAATGCACATTAGCTTATTGTTGTTATAAACAAGCAAAATGGACAATAAATAATTATTGTAAATATTTGAAATTTTTTTGTTGTTAGAGGTGATATTTATTTATATAAAAATTTTCAGTGATTTAGTACATTTTTATTAAATAATAAAATCCTAATGTATTATTTTTATGAATTAAGAAATTATATTATTACTATAAATAAAACAAGCCAATTAAAAAATACGTATAAATATAATAAATGTTTTTAAAAAAATATTCAATTAAAATTAATATAAAAGGTAAGATAGCATAACATTTTTGTAATTATTAATTTTCAACTTTTATTGATTTTTTTAAAAAAATACACTAAAACATATAATACTTTCAGTTAAAACAAATTGATGTTCGGTCAAGTTGAAACTTTATTTTTAATAAACTGTAATGAATAATCGTTAGGGGTAAAAAATTTATTCCCAACAGTAATTATACAGGTGAATATGGAATATACTACTGTATATATACATATATTGATAAATTTATAAATTTCATATAAATATAAGATTTCGTTTAATTAATGATGGTTAATTGAAATGTGATTTATTGCTTTACTGGTATTATTAATTATATACTATCGAAAAATTTCTACATACATAATTGACATAGATCATATCAATATATCAAACACATATGAACAAAAAAGGGGAAATTTTATACAATAAAAGGTCATCAATTATTTACATGAAAGCTCTTTTATTATTAAATACATACGTATGTTGACGTGTATATAAATCCAAATAAATATCTATATACATTCATATAAGAGTACTTCGTATAATTCCATCTCATATAAAGTTATTCCATTTTTCTGCCAAGTATTGTGAATAATAAAATGAATAATACATTTAATAATTACATACTTTGAATAAATTCTTTTGTAGAGTTTGTAATAATCTTTAACATGTCAAATGATATATATATATATTATTGACTATTGTTTGTTATTTATATTCAAGTTAAAATTATTATTAAAAAAGTTTGACAATTGCTTAATTATTTATTTTGTTATTATTATTTCTCAGTATTTTTAATAAATATAAATAATCAATATAAATCGAAATATACAAGTTATATTTTTTGTACAAATATTATTTAATTGCAATTAATTTTTTAAACAATTTTCAATACTACTTTACAAAATATCATATAAAAAATATTAATAAATAATATATAAATTTGATATTAAAAAATTATACATGACATCATATTGACAAAAATCCTTAATCATATTTTATTAATTTTATATATTGTATTTATAATTTATACATATACAAATATTTTGATTTATTTATTTGATTTTTTAATAATTTCTGTATATGTTGATATTATTATTTTTTTAAAAAAAATTCCTAATTAAAACTTTGCACATTTTTAGATTTTTGAATATATTTTTTTGTATACAATACTTTATATATATATAAGTATTGCAATAAAAAAAAACATCAAAATCTCCATTAACTGTTCATTTTTACGTCTGGATTTACATTTCGATTTTAATGAAAATAATCCTTTCAAAATGAGGTTTTTAATGTTCTTTTGTCCAATAATACTTTATCTACTCGTTTAATTAATTCCCTATAATGAATATTTCAATTCTAATTATTGTTGAAATAAAATTTCGTTCTTGCTCAAAGATATTTCAGTAAAATTCGTATTACATATTAATTATGTTTGCCAACATTTGTGACTTTAGGGATCAAAGAAGAAATATTAAACGTTTATTGAACTGTTTCAATCATTAGAAACACAGAGTATATTTATGTTATTTGTAAATATTTACTGATAGATAAAATGATTTTTTATTGAAATAAATAAATGATTTATGTTCTTTAAATACAAAGTGCTTTCATAATCAAATATAAATATACTTTATATATATATATTAAATATATAACAAGAATAAAGTTCCAAACCATATTTGGTTCTGTATAATAAATTACATACAGGTTTCTGCACAGTACACTTCTAAGAATTCACAATGTTATACGTGACAAAATGAGTTAGTATAAATATATTACTTGTAGTGATCTAAGTTACTCATTAAAATTACATGTAGTAGAGAAATGTAGAAATTTCAAGTGTGTAGGTGTTTTATTTCTCGAAATGTCATATACCGTACCAACAAATGAATATAAATGTAAAAATAGGTATTTGTTCAAGGAAAATGTACATAAAACATGTTTCAATTTTTACATCTTTTATGAAATATTTTTTAGTGCTTTGATGTATGCTGTTTTGATTTAAATAAATGTATATACATATATATATATATATATATATATATATATATATGTGTGTGTGTGTGTGTGTGTGTGTGTATGTATGTATTATAACATAAGCATATTTTTTTAATATAAAAATCGTGTCCTGATTATTGCATTTATTAATACTAATTTTATATAACCTTCATACTATGAATGTACATAAATGAACAGTTGTTTTAGATAGAAGACCTATTATTAAAATAGCATGATAATTATACATATAGTAACAGTCTTATAGTATATAATTTCAATTTCACTATTAAGATTACACCCTGTATTTAGACAAATTGCAAATTGAATCCATAACAAGCAAACTAAATTATAATGAATATAGGATCAAAACGAGGAGTATAATCTCAATATACAAAAAAGATCAAATCTATTTAAATTAAATTATTTCACTTGGGCGTTTCTTTCAGAAATAAACGAATAGATCAAAACATATATTTGAATATAAATATCAATAAATAAATAAATGAAACAAATATAATTATACCTTATTTTTTCCTACATCTCTAATATACATACATACATACATTCATACACATATATATATATATATATATATATATATATATATATATATATATATATATATATATATATATAATACCAGGAAACAATTTTAAAAAGTCTATTTCTAGAATATTTTTCTTCCAAAAAGAAAAAGCTTATTATGTCTAACTGACAGTATTGACTATGTTTATTTTTTTAAAAAGAACATATTTTACATATGTATATATATATATATATATATATATATATATATATATATATATATACATATATAATTTGATTTTATATACTAGAAAATATTACAAAAAAACTGGGCTCATATAAAAAAATATAATATATGTATATTTTCATTTCTATGTATATTTTTATTTTATTTTTTTTTTGTAAATATATATTAAAAATTTTTTATATAAGGTGATAAATAATAATAAAATGATTATAAATTAATTTTATCGTACCTTATTATATCATCTTCGAGTAAACATAAATAAATAATTTTTGAAAATAATTTATTGGATCTCATATAGAAAAAATGTATCATAGTTATTTTAAGAATATAGTCTATTATATCTTATTAGTGCAAAAAAAATCAACAACATACTGTTATGAAAACAATAAATTTAAATTAAAATTGGTTTTAATTTGTCGACAAATTAATTGATGTACTTTGTTAAAAACTAACAACGACGTAAAAAAACTATATAACTAATGGAACTAATAATAGAAAATCATAAAAACTAAGTAATAAATTTCAGTAAACTACATCTTGATTTACTGCAGTTAACTAAAAGCATCTATGAATTCTATTTGTCGTTCTATAAATTATTGGGTTCTTTTTATCTATTTTACTATTCACAGAGGCAAATATTTATTTTCCAGAAATTGATTTATACATTCTAAATTTATAATTTTGTTATGGTATACAATTAAAATTATATATACATATACAATATATATGTATGTGCATACGTGATTTAATACTCGACCATCTGGTGAATCAATAAATACTTTTGAAACAATAATAAATAATTGATTGACCAATTTTTCATTTTTTATTATTCACATGTGAATTGAATTCATTCTATTCTATATATGTGTACATATATGTAGATAAATCATTAGAAAATAGAATTAATTCATATAATACCTATATATATTTTCCTAGTAAATTTCAAAACCGTTCTTAACCAATTATTAACAAATTAAAGGAGTTTGGATCTACGAAACTCTCTATTCAATTTACTTATTTAGAATTTTAAATTAAATTACAAATACGATAATAACACTGAGAACTGAGATTTCCACTTAATTAAAATTCCTTGAAATCGGTTGGTGTTCGTTTCAATAGGCTCTTTATTACTAGAAAGTAAATTTGGACGAATTTCAATATATAATATTAGCAATGAACGTGACGCTAATGTTATTGATTTAATAAGGTTTAAGACGTCCTTTATATTATATATATATATATATATATATATATATATATATAATATACTGATTGATTAATTAGTAATTGTATATGTTAATGCATATAACTATTTATTAAGTGCATAGATACATATATACATTCATTTTCAATGTTATATTTTATAAATTATTTTCATACTAAACTATCGCCTCTTAAAATTTCAAAGTATTAATAAGTCCTAAATTTATATCATCTAATTAAATACAAAAAATTACATAAAAAAATAATACAACAACATTTATTGATTTATATTAAACACTTAAAAACACAAAAACTTTAAAAGTATTTGAATAATATATTTAAAACATAGAATTAAACCAGTATCTTATAAATTAAAATGATAAATAATTTAACAGTGAAGTAAAAATGAATAATTTTATTCTTAAAAAAAATATTTTAAAAATAAAGGGAAATTCATGCAAGTAAATGAATTAAATATCTTTTATTGAACGTACAATAATGAACACATACATTTGAATACTAAAAATATAATTTAATGAAAATAAAATATAAATTCTATTGAAAATTATTTTTTTGTTATAATATATATATATATATATATATATATATATATATATATATATATCACTTTTTCTTAAACTTTCAAATAAATGTAATTAAATTTGAAATTAATGAACTTTTTAAAAGTTTAGAATTTGTAAAAATTGGAATATTATTAAATATTTAAAATGAAATATGTATTAATTTTCCAAATAATAGTTATGTACATTGTTTTTAAATTTCTAATTATTATTTTTACAATATATAAATTTTTCAATAATCTTTGATGTTCATCTTATACTTTTTTTAATTGATTTCTTTTGATGAAACGATATATCTTTCAAATTTCCCAATTCTTGTATTTAGTAACAAAAAAAATCTTTATGAAAAACTTATTGAAAAAGTTATATTATTAATATTCAGCGACATGTCTTTTATATTTGTTTCCTGTTAAACTTTAAAGTTAGATTTAAATATCTCCAACTGTGCCTATATACTTTTTGATTGAAATTCGTAACACATAAGAGTATATAAATTCATCATCCTGAAAAAAATTAAATTTACATTTCGAATAGTAGAAGAAGAAATAAAACCGAACTAATAACTTCTAGAAAGACGAGTCGATTTTATACCACTTATTCACGCATCGAGGCTTTTTCGAAATTTCGACGATAAAACACACAGGAATCTAAATGCGCGTTTTCTGGACATGTGTCAGATACGGATACAAATGATACAGTGGGAGTATGGAAAATTGAAAAAAGGATATGCCAGTATTCAATATTGATATATTTTATTTGAAAAATATTGTAGTTGAAATCATTTCACTTTTTGTAATAAGTAATTTATTGAAATATTGATTTGAATCGATTTTGAATCTATTTTAATTTTATTAAATTTAAAATACATTAAACCAGAAATTAATGCTAATGAAATACATTGTTAACATTTATTATCGTTATAATTTATTCATGATCTGTTTATTTTCTAATGAGTAAATAAACGTAAAATTGAAATTTAATTATTAAATGCTTCAAAATAAATATTTATAAATTGAAAATATTCACTTTTTTAAAAAAATAATAATTATTCACGAAATTCAAATAAAAAACATAAAACGTTCTTACAATGAGAAGAATTAAATTTTATATTTACCTAGTATACAAAATAATTCTATTTTTATAAATATATTTTTCATTTATCAAATGATATTGATTTTAAATCAATATATATATATATAAATACAAAATACTAAATAAATAAATAAATCGTCTTCATAAAATCTAAATAAATTTTAAATACGTCTCAGATATTTACTTCCTTAATTTCAAATATTTTATAAACAACGCAGAAAATCTTTGTTTATTAAAACAAGTCTTGTCTTGTTATATTTTTGTATAATATACTTCCTTATTATCCACAATCTTAATTATGAATGAATAAAATACGATTAATACTCTTTTACTTTGTAACAGTCAACTACCAGTGCCCCAGTTTTGACTTTAAAGATATTTATATGAACTTCTATTGACATTTCCGTATTTTTTCTTCTGAACAAAATATTAAATTTCTTGTTTAATATATTTTTTGCGTTCTAAGTCAGTGTCAGATTTATTTCAATAATGAATCTGCGTAGTTTTATTCGAATTTCTTTGTCATATAAAGCTATACACATTTTTTATTAGATTTTTCTTCATATACTGAAATCAAATTTTTTTTTCTAGAATTCATTTTAAATTAAAAATCAATTAATTGAAAATGGAAAAGCGTTTATTAAATTTTATAATAAAATTTAGAACATAAATGAACAATTATTAAATGTTAATAAACCATTAAATGTTTTCAGACAGCGAATTTAAATATTTCAAGGAATTATAAGCAATTCAAAAGGCGTCAATACATTTTTCAAATTTTGCTGCAGGCGTTACAGTCGAATTGAAACTTATAAAAATAACTAAAATTACAATTTGAGTCACCATCAAAGTGATTCTTCAACTTTTTTCAGCAAAGTCGTAAAAGTTCTTAGAATTTATTGAAATTAAATTTCTTCAATTGATATTTATCTCAGAATATTACTTTTAGATGTTTCATATTTATAAATACATTTATTTCATAAAAATTTTCAATGCTACAGAAATTATATATGATAACCTTTGATATTATTGTAAAATTTCTACATCACGAATTTTCTATTTAAATTAATAAAGCTTTTTGATTTGTTTTTAAAAACATATTTAATTTCCATTGAAATTTCATGTCCTGCTAAAGGTCGTTTTTCTCTGTTAATTTTATATTAACTCTAATTAATTATTATGAACTCAAATTGAACTTCTTCAAGTAAAATATTTGTTAAGAAAAATATATTTTTAAATAATATAATAATTTTTCTCAATTAATTTTCGAAAATATACTAATATTATTTTTTTCGAAAAAAATCATATTTTCTATTTTTTATGCAAATCTCAATAAAAATTCCAAGTGCTTCTTCGAAATACAAAACAAAATAATTAAATATTCATTTTAATTTCAAATAAAAAAGATTGATTTACAAATAAAAATTACATTTTTTATCAATATTGAGTTTTTTTTCAATACCTAGAAAATATTTTCTCATTTTAATTCGCTATAATTTACATACATTACAATATTGAAAAACGAATTTCTAAAATAAATTAAACATCAAACGAAAAGATTTTTTCTTGGATAATCGATTCTCGTATATAAGATTTCAATTTTAACATTAAATTTGTATTGAAATTGAAATAAAAATAATATTTTAAAATTATATAAACGGGAAAAAATATTTTTCTCAATTAATCTAAACTCGTATATAGCATTTGAACACATTTATGTATGAGTATGAACCAAAAAAAATATTTAATACAAAATACAAAAAATCGATATTACCTTAAGTTTTTTTTGGAAAAAATATGTTTCAATCTGAATTTTCATTCTATGTAATCCCTATTCGCTTCTTTGTCAATTCTCCTGGGTTAAAGTAGCGTACTTAAACAAAAAAATGAATTTGTTAAACAAAAGCTTTTTTCATAAACTCATTTTGAAAAAATGATTATTTGAGACTGAAAGTATACCTGTACATAAAGCTTTTAACCTTGAAATATTACTTTTACCCAACGGTGCTATTTTTACTATCCCTATATATGCTGATGTAAATACTTAACAGTTCAGTAAGGATAATATTTTATAGTTTATATAATATTTACATAGATTATTAACTTTATCTATTAAGAAAGTTATTATATCGAACTCTTATTATAGAATTTAATTAAATTTGTATTGAAAAAATATATTATAAGAAAATATTTTAAATTAAGTTAATTCAAAATATAAAGATCGACATTATTTTACAAAAGAAAACTATAATGAATTTATTTAAAAATAAATATCAACCTTTATAAATCTAAATTATATTTTTTTTACTCATAGATTAAGTATATAAAAGCGTACGAATCTTTTATTATATACTTCACTATTCGATTTTTTATACGTTAGATTTTTAATCTAGGTTCTGTCCATCTTACAACACTTTTTACAAGGCTTTAATCCTCTCACTGTCGTATTATCTTCTTTCATGTTTTTATATACGTTTTTATGCTCTTCTCAACTGAAATATCGACGTTTTTATACTATATATTTTTAATATAAGTTTTACTTTCATTGTGTATATTTAATTTTTATACAATAATTTAATCAGATTGAATGAAATTGAGGAAATGTCATAGACACATTTATACAAATATATACATTTACATATATATATATATATATATATATATATATATATATATATATATATATATTTGTAATATGTTCTTAAATTGGTATAAGGAGAAATTAAAAAAATATAAAATACTTTTAAATAATTATGTAATTATTATTGAAATAAATGGATTTATATATCTGATTTAAATTTTGCTTGTTTGATGGTAATGTAGAATTATATTTAAAACCCTAAATTTATTTTTTAATACTTTAATTTAATTTTTAAAAAATGTAAAAAAATTCAGATATTAAAATGTTATTAATTATTTGTCAATTTATAAATGATTAAAACTATATTTTTAAAGCTATTATTGGAATAAATAGGGTTTTTTTATTGATATAATTTTTTATTCTTTAAAAGTATATATAATTATTAATAAGGCTAATTAAATATTTTTTATAAATTCATCTCATTTGAAATAATATATATATATATATATATATATATAATTTATAACATTTTTATATTTTTGAACAAATAAAAATTGAAAATGAAAAAATAAATAGCATTATAATTTTTCCAATGAAAATATTAATTTTTTACACATATTTTAATAAAATTGTGAAGCTTGTTTGCATGTTTGCTTGTTTTTCATGTATAATTACTTGAGTAATATCAATCACTTTTTAAAATAAGTATAATTAAATTATTGTTTAAAAAACATTTTTTTGACAAGAATTCTTCAAAATAAAATTTTCTGTACTGAATAAATATTTAAGATGATTTTTTTAAAAAAATATCATAATATTCTTAGTATCTAATACATAAATATATTTTTATTATCAAATATATTTTATTTGTTTTATATTTGAGAAAAATCTAATAATTATTTAAAAATATTTCAGCTATTTTTATTGTATTATTTAAATAGAATAATAAACTATATTTTTTATGAATTAAACAAGAAAAAAAGATGTAACAATTGTAGAAATTATTTATCACCGCAGTAATTAAATTTTTATTTATAAAATATTTGGAATTGTTTAATTTATATATGCATGTCTATATATATGTATATATATATATATATATATATATATATATATATATACATATCTGTGAGTAAGGTCAGTAAAGTAATTATCTATTGTTTGTTTATTATACTGCAGACAAAATCTACCCTAAGGGATAACAATAGTTCAAGCGAAGGATAACGTTAAGACTCTAGAGGTGAATTTGTATCTCTCTAGACTAAGTAAGCATTATTAGGAAGGCTAATAAGCGGTAATATTATATGAATAGTTATTACTTCAATACAACTATTTTGAGAAATTATAGTCCGGAAAAGGAAATTACTCTTCTAATCACACTATACATTTTTGAATATCTTTTAGAAACAGGAAATATTTTTTTGAAAAATCAAATAAAATCTTTCAAATAATTACACATTACTTTCGAAACTTATATATTTTCGTATCTGTCTTTTTTTACCAAATGGAATTTATTTACTTGTATTTAAAATTTATGAAATCGTTACTAAAGTTTTTTTATTTATTTAGGGTATATCTGTCTGAGCAAAGATTGTGTTTTTCAAGAATCTGTTTTAATATTAATATTGATTGTATACTGGTATTTATTTATCAACATTTATTTATCTTATTTGAAATTATTAATAGAAATGTTTGTTTAATTTTAAATTTAATTATACACACAAACATTTATATATATATATATATATATATATATATATATAATCACTAAAATATTCATAATTTATTTTTTTTAAAAAAATAACTTTAGTATTTAATGAAATATTTTTTTGTAAATATATTTTAAAGTCTGATTCCTCTCAATAAAACAATAAATAAATTAACATATAAATATAATTTCAACTTGACATATAACAAAATTATTCTTTTCCAAATCAGAAATTTATGGAAAAAAATATTGAAACATTAACGAAACTGAATAAAGCATGATATATTGAAAACTTTGAACTTTAACAGTCTATGAATTATACAAAAAGGAAAAAAAACAAGCAAACAAGCTTCACAATTTTCTTAAACAAATAAAAGCACTTCGTTGTTTCTGAAACTAAAAACAGTAGTAACTTCCAATGACACGTAAGAAAAAAAATAACGAGAAATAAAGTTATTTATTATAGTTTGTGTAATAAATTTAATAAGTTTCGGTTTTTCTTTCCAACCAAGTCGATAAGTTTCAATAGTCTATTGAAAAGATCTTAATAAAATTATTTTTATATTCATTGCTTTTAATGTACTACTACTTCTTAATTTATATAAATGATATACTTTTAACTTGTAAACTTTTTATTTATTATCAATTAATGTTATATATATATATACTATTAGTAAATGTTATCAAAATGTTATACGAGTTCTATATTAAAAGTTTTCATACCAATTAAATAATACACACAATTTTACGAGGGTTGTTTGATAAGTATGATAAAAAAGTAAGAAAAACTAAATGGAAAAATTTAAACTCATTAATTAAATTAAAAAATAAATAAATTTACCATATTTATCAAACGACCCTCGTAAATATACGTATATATTAATATTGAATATAATCCTCTTTACAATAAGACGATTAACAAAAATATTTTTTTAATTAGAAACTCCATCAACATTTCCCACTTTTGAAAAAAATAATCTTTTTTATATTATTAATACTAACAAATTATTCTTATAATGAGTTTAATTCTTTATTGAATTTTATACATAAATAAATTAATTATCTCGATGTTACATTTTTTAAAATTGTTATTTTTTTATTTAATTAAAATGTTAAACATTGTAGAAATTATATATATATATATATATATATATATATATATGTGTGTGTGTGTGTGTGTGTGTGTATGTATCTACATAAATCAACATTTATACAAAAGATAAATAATAATTACAAATAAATAATATTCAAAGTTATTTTTTGAAAATATATATTATTGATATTATTTTTATAAATTACTTATTTTTATGCTTCATTATATATTACAATATAAACAGTGGCCATAAGTCTCAGTTAACAAAAGTATGGTTTAAAAATCTAAATTGATTGTAATTTTAATATAACAAATAAATACACATATATGGAACAAAAAATGTTTTAAAAATATTATAAATTTTCTGTAATACAAATTAAACAATTCTTAACTACAAAATAAGATATTTAAGAATACTTAAACATTTTTTTAAAAAAATATTAATATATTTCAAAATATGGCTGGTAATTTTAGACGAAATAAAAAAAAATCACAATTCATTCAAAATCCATATAAAATATTTCACTATACAATCATAAAAAAATCTATCATTCCTTGTTCCAATAAGAAGATTCAATCAGACATATAGATATTTAAGAAAATCGAACATTTCACTAATCTACATTTCGGATACAATTCCTCAACTCGATGGTCGATGTTTCGCAAAGTTTTTCTCGACATGTGGTCAGAGTTACTCGACAAGGGTCATATAGTAAAGTTTATCCTCCAGACTTATCGGACACTGGTCACCAAATGAGTCACCGTATTGAATTGACATGATAAGTTGACTATCGATTAGTGATTGAATTGGATTTATATTTCAAACATTTTTAATATAAAGAAAATCTTACAGTTATATTAAACGAATAATTTTAACGTAAAAGTCTCTTTGATAATTTAAATTAAATCCACGATTTAATTTATAATCCACAAATGTTATTTTCATACCGTTGATTGCTTTTTAATGCCGTACATAGTTTTAAAATTGCATGCATTGTACAGAATAAAACATACAAGATAAATACATTTATTAGAGCAATAATATGCATTTTTTGCTTTAACACAATTTCTCGGATGAAAATAGGTTGAAAATAAATTACTTTAGAGGTAGAGTTATATGCAAACATACACAAATATATACGCTATTAAATAAATATATATGTGCTTATATTTATGTTAAATTTAACTACTAGATTTATAATCGTACTATAAGAAAATTTTTCAAGTATTTGTAATTTAAACATGAGTGATGAATAGTGATGCAAGTATACATACAAGAATTAAAACAGTTACGTTCTTGAGTCTATAATTAGATTGATAGGATTGATTTTAGTCTGGATAATATCTGTTTTGAAATACTATATAAATTTGTTTAATATAGAAAATGTGTAGATAATTTAAAATAGCAACAAAACCTTCAACATAATTCAGGAAATTGATAGATCTATTTTTAACTTATAAGTAAAATATATTTACATGTTTTATCAAATTATTTTAATATATATATATAAACTTATTGATAAATCATGTTTAATAAAATCAGATTTTTTAAAAACAATATTCCTCAATTTGGTATAATATCATTAATAATGGATTATTAAGTATCAATTTTTATTTCTTCAAAAAACGATTACTAAATAGTTATTACAAAATGAGAAAATAATTATAGATTTTTATCGATATTATTTTATATTGTAAATAAAAAAAATATGTGTTTAATAGCTAGAAAAATCTTGTTTTTATTTTCACAAAATAAAAAATCGACAATTTTTTATTCGATAAAAATTTTTTTTGAAAAAGTAATATTATTAAAAATTAATTATTTACTATTTTTCAATAATTCAAATTTATTTACATAATAATCAAAAAAAAATCAAATCAAAAATCTATAGAAATATTAATAGTACATACTTCTGAAAATAAAACAAGGTATTTTTAATACCTCTATATTCGAATTGTAAAATCGCATTTATATCAGATATTTTGAACGATTTTATCATTTCTGTCTGATCGTAAATGATAATTCTTTTTATCTTATAGTAATATATATTTAGTACGACTATAAATACGAATTTATAGTTTATACTTACATCGGTACAATAACTTAAAAATATTACATTGTTCTCATAAAAGTCATAAAAATCTTATCGAATTTAATTCCTTGTTATAATTTATGAATCTCAACTTGAATTGTCTTCCTATTTTCAATTCAAATTAAATATGATACCTTCGAAATAATTAAGAAACACAACAAGTTCTAGACATATACATATATATATGAAAATTGATCGAGAAAGAAAATTTATATATGAAAATGTTCGAGATTGTTTTAAAATTAGGTCACTGGTACATTATGTGAGGTAATGTTTATCATATTTTCATAGTCTGAGTATATTTTATCAAAGCAATACAAAGGGAAATAAATACGTTCTTTATTCAAAATATCACTCGTTGATATCAAAGGCAGTTGAATATAAATATATTATCTTGTATGGAGTACAGTTTCAGTTTAATAATATAATACGTAACGCGAAGAAATAAAGTTGTGTGAATTTTGAAGAGGAAAAAGTACTTTGCGTTTAATTCCAATATATTTTAATTAGTGGATTTTTCGAGAGAAAATATTTTTATGATATCGAATGTCAATAGGAATATCAAGTATAATTATATCTATCAGTAAAATTTTTAATTAACAAATAATATCATATACTAGATTATTTTTCGAGAAGCTAGAAAAAATATTACAATATATACATTATATGTACATATGAGCGTATAATTGGTTCAGTACTATGGCTAGTTTATTTCTACAAAAAATGTAATTATTTCCCAAGGCACAATATTTCTGTTTGCCTATGTGTATATATATATATATATATATATATATGTGTGTGTGTGTGTGTGTGTGTGTATGTTGTACAAAAGAATTAATTTTTAATAAGTAATTAAACTATAATTATCAATTATTACTACATTTATCATTAATGTATATTCCTATTTATTATGACAACCGATAATTATCAATTTTTTTAATTTTTACTACTATTTTTGATTTTTTAGTTACATTTCTGTATTAAATATATTTGATTGAAAATTTTCCTTTAATTCATTTATAATATTTTGTTTATATTTAATTTTTTTAAGTATTTTTGTTTGTATTTAATTTCTTAATTCTATTAATTTCTATATAAATTTCCATAAAATTTACAAAAAAGAAAACAAAAAAAAACAGACTAATTTTATAAATGTATTTCGTTGATTTTTGCACCAAAATACAAATATTTAACATGAAAACTTTGATAATTATTAATGAGAATATTTTTCAAATAAAAAAAATATTTGAATTATTCAATCATTGAAATGTTTAAATAATATAAATATTAATAAAAGCATAAATAATTCCTTATCGATTCAGATTTCGTGCTGTTTGTATTCGAAAACTGATTTGCAAACATTTATTACATATTTATGAACTTAATAATTATTAACATTCAATAAAACATTATTCAGTGAATTGTTATGTAAGTAAACATAACTGTATTTCAATGAAGTTAATTAAAAATCTAGATAGAAAAATGATTAACATTTCAAACATTAAACAGTATTTTTTCAAATAAAATAATTACTTCAATGTCAAGGACAATCTTAAACAATGAACTAATGTTCATTTATAAAACAATTTAAATGTACTTAGTTTCAATGTTTTGTATTAAGAAACTCTTCAAATTTAAAAATGTTATATTAATTGATGAAATCGTTAACATTGCTTAACCTTCTTTGTTTCAAGATAAAATATAATTTTGTATAATTGTAATTATTACGAAATATTAAATCCACATGTGAGCTGTAAAATTTAATATGAAATTTTTTATATGTGTGTTTTCTTAAAACGAAAAAAATAAAGCTTGACAAATAAATAATTTATAAAAGCTATTGTATACAATGTCTGGAAAATAATTAAGTAAGGTGGAAGGAAAACATAAAACGTAACTTTTTAAATATAATAAAAGACTGGGAGTAACAACACGAATTTTTATTTTAAGAATAATCTATAATAAGTTTTATTGGATACATTGAATAATCGTGTATCTATTTTTAAACCTGGACATTATAATTTAATTAAAGGTCATTGTTATAAATATAATTTTGAAATTTATATTTAATTTTCGTACCATTTAGAAAATTATTAAATTATTGAAGAGTGAAATTTATTTATGAAATAATTTTCGTTTTTTTCTTAAAAAAAGTTTTTAATATCAATTAAATAATATTATTACTCGATATCGTTCAGTACAGAAACAATTTTCAGTGCTGATACATTTTTCATTTGATTGGAAAATATGGAAATTTAAATGAATTTGACATTGAAAATGTTACGAAATATTCTATTAATTTCTATACGCAAACAACAAATCAAATTTAAAAATATTTACGAATATAAACATCTGTTTTGAATTTTTCTGCATGAACGGTTTAATAAATTCGATTTTTTTTATTTATAAAATATTGTTTATTTTTCCTTTAATAATTATTGAAATATCTAACGATAAAAAATAAAAGAGAATATATATTGACATTTTTGTTTAAATTAGAAGCAAAAAACTGACATTAAAAATATATATTATATACTTTACTTTCTACTGACTTAATTTAATGGTAACAAGAAATATAATTCCATGGACTTTTACAGTGAACATTTTTAGTTTGTTTACTTCCGCATTGACATTACTTCAAAAGATTTAAGATATATTAAGAGATTAAACTGGATTTAATATTCTCAACTTAATTAAAATCTTTAGTTAGTCGACAATTTTTTTAAAAAATGGTACTTATAGTTCTTTCTACTTCTTGAATCTTCTGAGAATATTAAAATATTTCAAATTAATAATAAGTGTTGAGAAATGATGCACTTAAAGTTTTGATATTTTGAAAATTATTAATAATTTGTTTATATTACTTTTTCTTGTTGAAAATATAAAATGAGATGCAGTAAACAGAACTTTTTAGAAATATTTGAATTTATAAATAGATTCGTTCATTGTTTACAAAAGATATATGTTTATTTGAAGATTTCACTACATCGCTTTCACAGTCTATGTTTAAAACTATTACTTGTTTGTTCTCTAACTTTGTTCATTTCTTGTATTCGATATTGTAAAGACAAAAACTAATAACTACTTCACTAAACATATAACAAAGTTTTAAATATAAATATCAAGAACTGTTTATAAACTTTACTAAAAAAATATCGTTATCAAAAGTATTAATAGTTAATAATTTTCTTTTAATGTTTGAGCACATAAATTACATTTTGAAAAATTTGTTAGTTTTAATTGTAGTTAATTTTTTTAATAATTTTGATTTACAAACATTGTTTTACAAAAATAATAAAAATCAAATTCCATTAGTTTTATATAAATAATTTTGAAATTAACAGTGAAAAATATTTAAAATTATAGTTTAATAAATTTTAATTTTCTTTGCTAATCAGATAAACTGTTTAACAATCATAATAAGATATGTCATTTTATTCTTTTATAACAAATTACAAATATTTTTATCAAGCAGTACTATATATTCTATATTAAAAACATTCTTTTCATTATAATTTTCTACAAAAATTAAATTATTAACAAAATCGATTTTCTAAAAAAAACACTACGCCAAAATTTCAATATCCTAATAAATTCCAAACATAAAATACATAATAAAAAAGTGTAGGTAGTAAATAATTATTCTACATTTTTATTTTGTACAAAATGTGTTTAATATTAATACAAGATGTGGTTTTACATTAAAGGCCAAGTGTATTTTGACACTGAAAATTTTAATTCACAGCGTGTTTATGAATAATATATTAAAAAAAATAGGTAATGGGAACAGGTACTTCATTTATAAAATAATATTTGCAGATGGTAAAATGTATAAGTGAATACAAACAGTATTTTGAATGATATTTTTCAAAACACAATTTTCTTCCCACTATATTTACATTGTTAAGAGAAAAATAATGATTTGCTTTATGAAATATTTTGTAGGAAATTTAAGACATAGTTCAAATATTTCGTAAGTTACTAAGCAAATGATTTCGTTTAATGAAAAATAAATAGAATTTTTTTTACATTTTTGTTGCTATTCTAAAATTTAATAAATTTTAATGAAACTTGTTTTCACTACAACTAAATTTTTCAATAAAATGGAAAAATATTTTGTTATTAACTCATATTAATTAAAAATTAATATATATATACTAGTATATTGATAGTATATCATACTTTTACATTTTTCTAAGGTCATTTGTTCTTTTATATCAATCAACTAACATTATTTGAATATTTATTACAGTTTTTATATATAAATGAATATCCATTTTTCATGTATTTAATGTAAAATTGTCCTTGTAAATTTCTATCAATTCTTTTTTAAAATATATATTCGTCGTTCCTGTGCAAATCCTATTATAAATTGAATTATATTATACTTTTAGGCTTTATCTGGAATGGAATAATTTTATCAGCTATATTATATATATATATATATATATATATATATATATATATATATATATGTATAAATTCTTGTTTAAAATATTCAATTCCTCCAGTCTCTAAATTTTATTTGTCGTTCGTTGAAGTTTTAATTTATTTTCATCTGACACGATTTCTATTAAAAACGTTTTAGTAAAGTAGATTGATACACGTTGAGAGAAGAATAATAAAATTAGAAAGCAATGGCCATGTTCTGTATATTTTAAAGTGAACAAGTTGACTTTAAATTATTTTGTTTTTTAAAAAATCCAATAGTTTTTACATTTTGACTTTCACTTATTTTGAATTAGAAATAAAAAAAAAACACTTATGAAATTTTATTTATGTAGAAAATATTAAATCATTTAATTTGTAATAAACAAGATTTATGAAAATAAATACTGATTATATGAATTAATTTTCAAATAATTTTAAATGTATATAGATATTGTATTAGATTTCGATGTTGATTAATACTATGTACAGAAATTCAATTGTATTAATTAATTATACAGTGGAACGTTTCCTTCTAATTAGAATATTTGTAGTCAAGAATACTTGTTTACGGGTTGAAGAGACCACGAAGGACAATACATTGATTGGCTTTGTGTCAATGGCATCAATTTCACTAATAATACACCGAATGTATCTAACTGAACAGATTTACAAATAACTTCGTTTGTGATCGAATTATTAACAGGAATTTACTTCATTGATTAGAAGAAAATATTTTATTATTCGATTATATATTAAAATCATTTTAATTGATTTCAAATAAAATAATTTTCGAATTGATATTTTTTAAAATAAAATGAAAAAGCTTTCTTTTCAAGAAAAACAGATATAAAACATCCTACATAAATATCAACATATTCCAGATAAATGACTAAACTTGTGTTGAAAAAAATCAATGAGACAGATTCAGTTGAATTCTATTGAGAATGGTACGAAAATAACTGTATTGTATATTGTTACAAGTTCGTTCACATCTTGTAATCTATAATGTAACGTAAACAGTATCAAAACATATATTGTAGGTATTAAGTTTAATTTAATATTAATCATCTATATGTGCACAATTATGTAGGTGTGGATTCAATTTCAAAACGTGTAAATGTCAACGACATCACGATATTTGATCGTATAATACTGATGTCTAATAACGCCATCATTTTATAAACGGTGTGAGTAAAGTAAAATGATGTTATTTTCAATTAAATACAATTTGAGATAATATGAAATGTTTACTGATGTTTATATATAGATGTATGTATTATACATTCATTTAATAGCAATATTTTCTAATTTAGGAAACGTATGAGTTAATTTATTTCGATGACATTTTCTACAATTGTTCATTACTTTAAATTTTCAATTTTACTATATTCTGATAAAATACTTTAAAGAGTAGAATACTTTAAAGTTCATATTTATTGAAAATAAAATACGATAATTTTAATCAGTTAGTTAATTTCATAGAAATATTTAAAAAACATAATATTTTTTTCTGAAATTAATAAAAAGATTTAATATTAAAAATAGTACATCATTGTATATAATTATGCAAAAAGAAAAATAAATTATATCAAATAATAACCTTTCGTCTGACTATAATTATATCAAACTGATTTCGTCCTCATATAATAAATAACTGAAAATATTTCGTCAACTTTCAACAATTTTTCTGTAAACTTGTTAGTTAGTTGTTAATTTAATTCTCTTCTCATTCGGTTTTCCCATATTTTCGAGGCGTGCGACAAAATTAGATTCACCTTGCTGTCTAATTACATAAATATCACTGCAGGTGAAATGTTGTTGCTTTTATATAAATCTGTCTATTCCTAATTTTTTTTGGAATTCTGTACAAAGTTCTCATACAAGTTTACTATTTTAAATTTAGATTATAATTTTTATTATTTTATTTTATTAATAGGAAAACTCATTAATTTACATGCTTTTATTTACTAACACTTCATGAAATAAATTTTATTATTTTCATATATGTATTTGTATTTTTTTTGGAAAATTTAATATAAAAATTACAATAATTAAAAGTATGTTTGATAAAAAAATCATATTAATATTATAGTTTTTCCAGACAAGTTAAATACATTTTATATATAGAAACTACACAAAAACTAACATAAGAAATAGTTAATAAATATTATATATAACACACGTCTTGTAAACAATGTCTAACACTGATCCTATGTCTATTTTCTCAGTATAAATTATACAATAATTTTCTTTTATGAGCTTGCTGATGACATCTTTGAAGTAGGTGTTGATTAATATCTTAATTCTCTTTACAAATGATTTCTTACACTGTTTTAGTTACTTATATATATATATATATATATATATATATATATATATATATATTTATATAAGTAATATGTGTTTGATATATATATAATCATATATGTGTTTGACAAGCTTTAGTATTTAATATAATTTATGTTCTAATGTATGTTGTTTGTTAATACATTTATCTATAAAACGATTCCACATCGTTGAAGATTTGTGTATTATTTAACTTGTGTCAAAAGTAATAAATACAATTAAATGTTAATTTTACCTAAATACAATTCTATACACAAATTAAACTTTAACACACAAAAGTTGTTAACAAGCTCGTTATTTTCTGAATTATTATATTATACAACTTCTATTATTTTTTTTATTTATAATTATCTTTGTTTTCTTCTATTTCTATCTATTCACATTGTATTTAACTCTTTTAATTAATAACTGAGTCACGTGAATTATAATATTTCCAAAAAAATATTTTCAATTTAAAATTTAGACTTATCATTATTAAAACTACAATTATATCCTCATAACATTTTTTGAATTTTATATTAACGTACTATTGTCATTCTATTCCATTGCTGTTACTTTCCTTTCAAGTTTTCTTCTCAAATAACCTCTGGATATTGGTATTTGACTTAAACTTCCTATATTCACAATTTCCGTTTCCTCCTAGAAATCGAATTGATGTTCCAAGTCCTTCAAAGTTTATCATGTAAAGAATTGTTCACCTATTTCTGGTCTATAACATATTTCACATACTCTAGTTTTATTTCCTATTTTTTTATTCCAATAACATGATATTATTTTTGAATATTCATTTGTATTATCTTTCAATAAATTATTATGTTTTTATTTTCAAAGTTATATTTAAAAAATAAATAAATTATTGTAATGTGATTTACACATCAAAAAAATCAGTAAACTCTCATTTGATTTATAAAAGATGTTTATAAGAATTTATTTTTTTCTATACATTTTCATATGTACACATACGTATATATATATATATATATATATATATGTATATGTATATAAAATGAATAAAAGTATGTATGTTAATATTCCGTTTCACATATATCACTATATGGAAAACATTTCGATTCGTCGATTGTTGACACAAAAGGCTTTCTCTTTCGAAAATAAATCGGAATTTACTGCAAAGTGGAAACTCGTTTGATCATCTAGTACGTGACTTGTTCAAGTGCGCTAACTTTGAATGAACTTGAACTAGTTCTTTTATTACAAAAACAAATAGCTTAACATTAAAGTTTTTTTCTATACATTTTTTCCTGTTGAGCTTTTCATAGGTTATGTTTATGCAGTTTACGTTTTAATATTATCCAAGATATTCGATTTTATTTCGTACGAATTTTTCTTCATCTTCGCTTATTGGATTTCGTATTGTGTATGTTTGGAAAATAATAATTTTACTTACTCTATACACAAGTAAACTTATATATATATATATATATATATAATTTTTAATAATAAAATTCTAATATAATCTACTTTATATTAACTTTGTTTTATTCTATAATAAATCAACATTTTTTTTAAATATTGGAAAAATTGTCAAGATTTCTTTATGAGAAAACTATGATGAAAAATCAATTTAATTTATATTTATAACAGAAAATTCATCAATCATTTTATTAATTGACATAAATAGTGATAAATTCAGTTAATAACTTAAAATATAATATTACTTGTATTTTAAAATGTCTCTTATAAATTATATTTAAATAATAAAAACACTAAAATATATATTCTTCAAATTATTATTTTTATTAAAAATATTTATAATGAAATTAATGTTCTATGTTTGTATATATAGAAAAATATTTGAACCTAATATTTTTACCAACACAAAAATTATAAAATATTTTATGCCATGAAACGTACGAATTGAAATTTTATAGTAAACGAATTCTATACTAAATCCATTCTAATATACAAGTACTACTCAACATTAACCCAAAACACGTATTACCTACATAAACATTATCGTTAACGTTCTCAACTCAGCCACAAGATCCTTTCCATTAAACTATTTATCCTTTCACATCTATATCAATGCAAATAGTACACTTAAACATTGTAAAATTATTCAAAATTTATACAAACAATTATTGGTTAAGAAATATTTCGTGGCACTTGAAACGAATAATTCAATATGTTTATTCAAATTCGAAAATTTTAAAAAATAATTATTTTTTATTTGTAATTCTTAAAGATATCGATCAACTACTGATATATAATCATATATTTTTACTCTTTCTCTTAAAATCTCTCTCATTTTCTATACATATTTCTGTTTTTTAAGATAAACAAAAAATCATTTTACACGAATACCTACGTGTGCTTATATTTCAATCGTATCTTCAAAGCACTGTTTAACAAAACGAAACATCTCATATATTTACTAAATTTGATCAAATTTCCAATATCGGTATACTTAAGATGACTGATTCTATTACAATAGAATAATATTAATGACTTGTGAATATAGAAATTGTATACACTTGTATTTACGTGTGTAACTTCTTGTTTGTATAAAATAATATATTTTAGTAACAAAATAAACGCATAAGATATATACAGAACTAAAATATTTACTAGACGTACTAGAATCAATAAATAAAATAAAACAATCTTTTTATAATATGAAAAAGAAGAACGGAAATTCTAAAATCCTAACAATAAATTGGATTTTTAAGTAGTTATTTTCTAGATAACGTATTTTTATCTCTATATTTATTTTACAAAACTGGTATTTGCTTTGAATTTTTTTAAATATATAAAAAAGTATTCTTTAAACTAAATTATAAAAAACATATTTTATGTTGAAATTTATAAATTATTTGTATCTAATGATTTATTAAATAATAAAAAAAGTTACAACTAGAGATTTTATTTTGTTAGTATTTTAGATTCAGTAGAATATCAGACATAGATGGATTTTGTAAATACTTTTTTCTGTATGAAATCAACAATATGGAAATCCTCAAATCCAAACAATATATTGGTTTTTTAAATAGTTGTTTTTCCAATATCTTTCAGTTTTATTTCGATATTTATTTTATCAAGAAAACAATTTTATATAATATTTTGAATATTTTTAGATGCGATGGAATATTTTTAAAATTAAATAACGAAATACATAAATAGTTTATTTTCTATCAATTATAATATTTTATGTTTCAGAAAATTGAAACAAGATTATATATATATATTTGTAAATTTGTAATACAGTGATTTGCACTAATACAATTAAACATTAGAAACGAACTCATTAAATGTGATTAAACCGTTGATTATACACTAATAATGTAATATAACACAATAAACCAAGGAGTAGAATTTCTGTCCAAACACGCATGAAGAATCTCTTTATGTCGCAGTTAATAGTGATGTAGACATTTGGAGACCAGGATTAAAATCTCTAGAGGATTTTGTGATATATTCGAGCTTATACTAGTTACTACACATAATTAATTCATGTATGCATGCATGTAAAACTAACCATAACTATTAAATTACCGTGACACTATTTTTGCAAGCAATTGTAGTTTTTTTTTTTGATGACTTGATTTAAATTCAGTAGCGAGGAAAAGTTATTCGCTTTTATGTAAATTTTTATTGTGAAGTACGTAATAGGTTTATTGAGAACATAATGAGGTAAGTAGTTCAATAATAAACTATTTTTTTGCAAAATAACAAACATAGTTTACAATGTGAGTTTTATTAATGTTCTAATTTTTTTTATTTATTTTATCAGAAAAATATCAAATAAAGATAATTAAAAATTTAATATAAAAGTCTAATATTTATTTAATATAAAATTTATTTTTATACAGTACTGTATATACAAACTTTCTAAAAAAAATCAAATAAGAACTAAATTTACATTTTACTTAACTTACTTAAAACTTGTTAAACGTTTTGAAAACTAAAGAATGATTACAGTCTTTAGTGACAAAATGTAATTACTAGTATGTAGACTATGATAATTATTGTCGAGAAAATTCATAAAGGTAATTAAATAAAAGTTTGTAAGCTTAATTAAACTCAAGATGTTAGTTTACTTGTTTGTATAAAAAGATAACTAAATATTTTCAGAAATTAGTTCGTACATTCTGTTTAATATTTCTTGGAAAACAAACTGATTATATATTCAATATTTAAAACTAGAGACCAAAAAATGAGACCAGTTATGAAAAAAAAATAGTAATTGATATTATTGAATATTTATAGATAAATACAGAAATGTGAAAAACTGACTTAATAGTATTGAAGCTATTTTCAAAAACAAGTTAGGAACATTTTAACATCACATTTTACATCGACGTTAATTCGAGCTATAAAATTTCAACATTCATCCTTTTATTGGCAATTAACAAGATGATTCGAGTGCTTATCGTAATTTATATACTCGAATTTTAACCTTTTATGTGCACATTTAACGTTGGTAAAAGTGTATGTGTATAAAAGTACACACACACACGCATATATATACAAACATACATCTTTTCGATGTAATTCTCTAAGGTTTAACACTTAGCGATTCTGTCGATATTCACACATAAAAAGAATTTATCTACACATATAATCTACACTTAGTTCTTTGAAAGTTTCTAAATTTTTTTTCTTTGAAATACATGACTTGATTCTGGTATATTCATTGTTTATATTTCATATAGAACAGATATTCTCTAAGTAATATTCTTTTTACAAAAAAATATAAGTACACGAACATGTATGTGTATTTATTTGTCTGTGGGTGTATAAAAAATAAAGTATTATTATAATAATGTTGTAAAATATTTTTTTCGTAAAATAAAATAATAAAATCAGAAAATTACATTGTTTTCCAATTACCTAATTGTGATATAATGTCTATGTTAAAATGTTTCTTATGTCTCTGTACCATTTAGCCATGGGCCTCTCTCTAAACTTTTTTATGTATCTAAATTCACAATCAATAATTTCTCTTGTCCTATAAATATATATATATAAACTTTCTATAAATAATTTCATAAATAAATTTTCAATAGAAATCCAACCCTAATTCTTTTATTTTTCAACATAGCAAAAAATCTTTTCTATAAAAGTAAGTTTTTTATTCAAAAACATATTTTATAAACTTGATTGATTATTGTGTTATACAGAGGTGTTTCGACTGTAAAGTGTTTAACCTTTTATCTATTAAAATATGAATTATTATTCTTAGTATATAAAACATCTTGTGAAAATTCTATAACGAAAGTAAATAACGAGTTTTGATAACGTTTTTGTACCATTATTGGAAAATGTGTCATATTAAATATTTATATATGTATATTATATATATATATATATATATATATATATATATATATAGATCAAAAATACATGTAAGAGATATTTGTTAAAATAACACACCTTTCACCAGTTACAAACGTGTCATTTAACTTGTTATTTTAACCAAAACGCATTGTTCGAATATAGTAAACGTTATATATATTATTTACATACATGAGAATACATTCTTTTTGATGAATAATTCATAAGCACGTATATACTTAACACAGACATATCCACTGAATTGACATTCAATTAAAATCGACGAGTTGACAGTTTATTTACATTGATTACTTAATTTGGTACAATGTAACGAATGTTAAGTGAAGTAAACAAATAATAACAATAAATAAAGTTAGGATTTAATGACTCAAGGTTTTGAAAAATCAAGGGAAAGTAATTAATGTCGTTTGGTATGGAATAATAGATTTTATAGTGGTTATTATATATAAGTAAATTATTATGGCTGCTTGAATTTGAATCTGAAAAATGCTGTCATTTGAATACAAAATAATGTTACAAAATTTTAGTATCTATATTTTTTCATTTTTTAGATCAATAGAAATGTATGTAAATATAGATTGAAAGTTTTTCCTTGTCTCTTTTTCATATTTTCTTTGTAGAAAAATTAACAAATCTATGTTTGTTATTTATGTTAAAGAATAGATTATCGAATCATTGCTTTATATTATTCAAATATAAAAAATAAACAAATTTTAAAAAATATAACCACTTTTCTATATTCTACACATTTAAATTTCAATATAAACAGTCAATATCCGCTTTGAAAAATTATATAACCGAATGTGAATACATATTGTATTCAAATAAACGTCTCTGGAATCATGAATCGACGATATTGACAAATTCAAAGTTAAACAGTTTCATCGAAAAATATATAAAAAAAGTAAATATCAAATCATGGAAAACTTTATGGCCTGAATAAATAACTGCGTTGTAGAAGCTGTAGATGAATAACACTTTATATAAATAACATCGACTGATGGTAGCAGACTGGTTTCTTTTGATGAAAATAAGAACGGAGCTTTAAAAATATACGCATTGACACCTACATGATTTTTGTCATGGATGGATTTATACGATTTCATCAAATGTTAATAAGATATTTCGCCAGTTCATCGCATCCACAAATGTGATCTTTTAAACTAACATACATACACCTATATATGTATACATTTTTCAAATTGCATTTTAATAAAATTTTATTCAAATTTTATTTTGGTTCCATTTATAAATTATATATATATATATATATATATATATATATATATATATATATTTTACATAAATATATTTTATTTTCTAAATATAGACCAACATAAATATAAAATAAATTAAAATACACTTTAAATTAACATAAATAATAATGTGCATGAAACATTTTATTATAAAATTATAATATAATCATAAATACAAATATTTTCCTAGTATAAAATATTATTTGAATATTTTTTCTAAAAGTACTTTAACAATTTACATAATCTAAAAGTTATAACAATTTTATTTATTTGAAATTCATAAGTTTCAAATATAATAAGTAAATGTTATATCTTAAATATTTTATAATTTATAAACAGTGATAAAAATATTTAAAATTAAAATTTAAAATTGAGTATAGGAAAAATAATAGAAAATAAAATTTTCCTTAATCATATTTTAAAAAAATAAATTATATTTATATAGTAATATTTTTGATTATCATCAAGATGTTTTTAATGAAAAATATGAATCAGTTATTAAAATTACTTAGTACTATTTTTTTTATTTAAGAAAATACATTTCGAAAATTAAAAAATCATACTCGAACATTATTAATCATTTAGAGTTTAAGTGTTATTTTATTAAAATTGATAACTAGAAATGTTTGTCGACAGTTTAATACACTAAATGCGATTGAACTGTCTAGTACAATAAAACAACATTATTTCATATACATGAAATGTAATCAAACTATTCCCAATAAACTGTTTTTTGTATTTAATCAATTATAAAAAAAATTAGTTTTGTTCATGACAAGTATCAACAACTAGTTTAAAACATAAACGTATAAAATTCAAAGAATGGAAATACCACATTTTCATATTTTAATTATGGTTTTATTTGAAAATATTAAATAAACAATATTCATCACAAAAATTTTTTACCTTATTATATATATAAAATCTATTTGCAATAATCATTCAACGTGTTTTTATTAAAAAATCCATTTTTGAAATATCTTAACCACATTTTTTTACTGATTACAAAAAAAACTTTTTTTAATTTATTGTAAAAATCAATTCATAAATTAATTAATAAAAAAAATGTTACTACACAAATATCAACATTTCATTTATCAGTAATTCATGATTTTTTTTATAATTTCAGTTTTCATCTCATGTTACAAAACTTGATTTAATGACTGATATTAATTTAACCAAATATTCATAATGAAATTCTCTGATTTTATTGTTTATCAATTTATTTGTAGTTACAATATAATAGATTCCTACTTTTTTAGTCTATTTTAATAGACTTAATGTCATTGTATAGTTCAGTTATACAAATTCTAGTTAATTATAATTTCATAATTTATTTTTTCAGTTTTCTCTTCCATGTATTTTTTATTTAAATAAATCACTCATTTCAACCTAATAAGATTTTATAAAATTGTTCAATAATCACTTATGTTCACTTTATTGACTATATTTCAATACCTATCACCATTAATGTCAGAACGATGCATTATAAAATATGATATATGGTTTTGTAGATAGATATATACATATCAACTTTTCAAAAAAAATTTACTGACATGATTTTAAATATTTATTCCAAACATAAAATAATGAGATCAATAATCACTAATCAAATATACCAAAGATTATTTGAGTTCAATGCTATTAAAAAAACTTACACACACACAAATATATATATATATATAAATAAATAAATAAATAAATATAAACAATAATAATTAGTAAAAAGTATAATTTTATCATTGTTTTATTTTTTTTAAAAATTCATTCATCTAAATTAGATGATTAATAATATAAAATCATATATAAATAAAATTTAAAATTTATTTTACATGTTTGGATACTTTTTAGTAAATAATTACTGACATTGCAAATATAAAATTATTCAAGGAAAAGGTCGTGTAAATATATTAAATAATAATTAAAAAGGGCTTGTAATAAAATGAACCTTCTAAGTATGAATATATATATATATATATATATGTATGTATGTATGTATGTAAACATACGAGTCCATTAACACATTTTTAATACAATGTTCAATTTTTTGTTCTTTTTTTAAAAAAAGGATATAATTCAATTGAATCGTTCTGGTTATCTGCATACGTGCGTTAAATATGAATTAAAAAAATAAATTAATTATAACAGCTTATGGAAAATGTGTAAATGAAATTTAATGTGAAATAAAATTGTAATTATGTCCAATAATTTAAACGATTAGTCTCTTTTATCTGTTTGGAATACACAATACGTACGAACTGTCTTTTAAGCCTTTATTATAGTATTCTGATATTCTCATTTATATCCTGTTTCGTGTTTATATTATTCCAATAATGAATTTATATTTTTTTATTTGTACGATATGTATTAAAAAAAATCCGAGAGTTTTACCTTTTATATTTTTTTGTTATCTGTACAATGAATGTATATAAAATAATAAGTTCGCATTTTGCAATATCTGAAATAAGGATTCTTTCAGTAATAAAATTTTAATTAACATTCATTTCCTGATTCTATTACTTGTTTGAAATTTTATATTTCCTCTGCAATATAAATAATAAAAAAAACTATTGTTTTGTTGAAGGTAAATATAAAAGTTGTAAAAAAGCTCTGAGAAAATCTTTATATATATATATATATATATATATATATATATATATATATTTAGATATAGATGCATATAAAGTAACTTAATAACGACGATATCTATATTTGAAATTCGGTAAAATAATTACGTTACTTTGAAATTTGATCTGATTTAAAATTAAATTGCAAACGTTCAAAGAAAATGTATTTTTAGAAGTAAAAATATCTGAATATAAGGACTAAGTAAGATTATTTTACATGAAACTTTAGTGAATTTTCGTAGAATATATATATATATATATATATATATATATATATATATATATATAATTAGATAACTAAAAATAATATCAAATAATATATCAGCTTAAAAGTATCTCTACTTGTTTAAAAACTTGTGAATTCAGAAAAAAAGTATTAGTGTAGTGATCACGTTTCTGAAATCGTTTCTTTTGTATTTGATTTCTGAAATTCGATATACTCTTTTTTGTAAAAGTTTACTTTTACAATTTAAAGCATGTTAACTTGTATTACGTGCATATACTATTTAGATTTTATTATTTGAATTCGATTTTGTGAAATCTTTAAAACATATTTATATTAAAATTAATTCGTTTTGATTTGAAAACTGATTTTATGTATATAAAATTTTTTAATACATGTTTGATTTTTGTAACGAGTTTAATTTTTATTAATTAATCATTGTATAATATCAGATCTCAAGATCAAACAATATACAATGTTCAATCCTTTTTTAAATATATTTCTTTACAAATAGTTTCAACCATAAATAGACAATATATTGCTAAATTAATTTTAATTCTTTTGTGTCTTCAATTCGTATTCATTTTGATTTTTTAATTTTTTTTTTTGAAATTTCATTACTCTTTATTTAAGTATATTTTATATAATTTCAACATAACATTAATTTAATAATACAGTCTTTATTATCAATTTGCAACGTTTTATTTTCACTTTCGTCAATACTTTTTGTTGAATCGTAAATTTCTATTATATTAACCAATAACATTTTTATTTACAACAATGAAAATAAAATTCTTTTAACACTACCATTTCAATTTTTTTTCAACATTTATTATTTTTTTATATCCAAGTTTCAATTTATACTTTTTTTATATATCAAATAGTTTTTGTAAATTTGAAATTTATGGTATATGAATGAAATACTTTATAACAATTACTGTTTTATGACAAATATATATTATGCATATATATATATATATATATGCCTATAATAAAAGTATAAAACTTATCTTCCATCAGGTCATATACAGTACTTCTACTTTAACTGCTGTCATATCCTTTCGATAAAACTTGTTTTACTCACAATAGTCTGCAACGAAATTGTTTTGATCGAACTTCCCTCCATGTTATCTCCGATATTCACTTTGAAACCATATCGAATGGTGTGTTACATTTTCTGAGGGATCTGAATATACTTAACTAAATGTCGTAAAATGTTCAGCTGTATTGTACATACATACATACAAATATATATATATATATATATATATATATATATATAAAACGCTATTTTGTGTCAAAATTTGATACAAACGTGGCGCTTCTATAGTCTGTTGAATATGTCTTTTACTTAATTGAAAACGATACAGTGTAATTATTTCCAAGTTACTCAATTAACTGATTATTAATATAATATATCTGACTATGTATGGTTTTATGTGTATTGAATTTCAATAAATGGTTAAAGCTTTCAATTAAAAATTATACAAATAATAATAATTTAGAGTCTTTGTTCTATGATCATATGGCATGTTTTATTTTTCAATCTGATTAGTTATAAAACACCTTTTTTATCTTTTGTTCTTCTGCATGAAAATATTTCAGTCGTTAATTAGATATTGTCTTGAATAATTTCTCGTATTTTTATGATATAAATATCACACACTAAATATTAAAATAGAAAATTACAAAAAATAAATTAATAAAAGTTAAATCTTGCATAAAGCTGTATGAGGGTAAAATTCTCTTCATTCCAATACTTTTTGTATACCTTTTTGTTTACATGTACATCAGTAATCATTATATATTTATATATTAACAATTCAAATATTCACTAATTGAATTTTAATGTTTTTTACCTTTTTCATAAAATTATTTCATTGATATCTCACATTTTTCATTCATATTTATTTCACGATTCTCATTCATATTTATTTCACTTTTTTCATTCATGTAATCAAAAAATTATTATGAATAATATTCAATTCCTGAAACTGTTAATATATTTAACAACAGTTAAATTATGTGAAAATAACAAAAAAGAGATAATTTCTAGATAAAAAATCCGAAAATTAATTAACGCAACATTAAATTTCCCTCGTGAAAACACACCAATAAATCAATAATCACATAAAATAATTATGGATGTTTCGATAATCGTTCTCGTGCAGCTGACAGCTGGTCTCTCACACTTCAGCAATTATTTTCAACGAATTCACATAAACTAAATTTTAATCTGTCGATTAAATCACTTTAAACCACTTATTAAGAAAAAAATCTAAATTTATAAATAGGATCTATTATTCATGATTTAAAAATTGTAGAATAATTTTTTTAAAGAAATCCATGTTTATCTAGAAATCATATACACATATACGTTTTTATATATAATTTTATTTGAAAATTATAGTTTTGAAACGGTTAAACTATGTTTAGAATTATGGTTTGTAAAAAAGAATACATTCATTTCTCAAACACTACAATAATATAAACGTTTATTACATTTCATTATAATAAAATGATACGGTTATGTTTCAATTATATACAAATATATTTTGGTTGTGAAAAAAACATTACTGTTGAAAATGAAACGATTTGCGGAGAGTAATGTGCGGCCAACTGTATTAATATAATTCATCGAATAATTTATCTTTATGAAAACACATTTAACTTGCGCCATGTGGCAACATTGAGTTAATTTAAAGACACATTGTCTCATGTTTATATTACAATTTAGTGGCTCGTAAAACTCGACGAGTTTATGTTTTACTGAGTTTAAGAGGAAATTTTGTTAAGAATTCTCTGAAACGAGTTTACCTTTGTATCTTTTGTGTGGACGATTCATATATATATATGTATATATATATATATATATATATATATATATATATATATATATATAATTGTTTAATAAACTAATTCGTTTTAATATTTCTACTAAATATCAAAAAATTGCTTATAAATAAATAAAATAGACTGAAAATCAGTTAGAATTGAACTCTAAAAAATAAATCTTTTATTTCATTTTTTCCAAAAATTAAAAAAGTTAGAATTAATTTAATTTGTTTATTTGAAAATTCTGTCGATATTGAACGTTGTTAAGCTTCTTTGACAGTCGCTTTCATATTGAAAGCTGACATCTCTCAAGCTCAGATTTAACTCGTGACAGATTCATCAACAATATAACGTCTTACTTACCTCCTACTAACCCCTTAAATAATTTGATATATCAACTACTACTTCTATTATTAAATTAATATTTATATTTCCAAGAAACAAATATTGAGATAAAATACTATGATCTATGTAAAATAATATAAATCTTTTATTTTCATTACATTACTGCATATATGTCTAATATTTTCTTATATAATACACAATTTAATTTCAAGTAGAATAGGATACGTACGAAAACATAATATAGTGTATTAAATTTCTGTTTCGAGTTGCAAATATATTGAAAGTGTAAAGGTACGTTATTATCTCTCGAATATCTTTGAATGTGAGTCGACTTGCTGACAGAATATTGAAATAATTTATTTAAAATGTTATATTAAAGACATCAGTTTTAAAACAACTGTATAGAATAATTTGTGTTAAAGGAGAAGACATATTTTTAAGACGTATTCATTTTGAAGTATTTTATGTCAGAATATATTAACATGTATGATTTTTTTAAATAAAAATTTATTATTATTGCATGTATTTAAATAATTTTACTAACTGTATAAAAATATTGTTTAAATTTTATTATTTAATATAGTAATTGTTTTTTTAATCAAATTATAAAAATATTTTACAATTGAAATTTTAAATTTAACTTCAAAAATTCTTATACAATTTGTAATTTAATTTTTTTTTATTTCATACTCTATTTTAATAATTTAATATAGTTCATTTAATATATATATATATATAAATTCATAAAATTGATAATATCAAGAGATAAAAACTAGTAAATATTCTGCCCGAAATTCTGAGAACACAAGATGTTGTCCAAAGTAGTTACAGATTTATTCTCGAGAGGCTCAATTCAACATTTATTCAAACGAATCGAAATTTATCGAAAAAGTATCCAAAGACCAATTTGAAAGGAAAGGATATAAATTTTATAAGAAACCGGAAAATCTTTCCATTTTCTTACATTCACTTACGTTTATAGAATAACGAACGATATTAAAAGCTGATGATTTTTTATAATACGTTTTTGAATTCGATTCCATTCACTCGATGGAATATATAGTCAATTTATTTGGTCTATAACGAAAACTTTATAGAATATATGTTTATCTGCAAACAGACTTGTTTATATCGACTCAATATGGTTTTGTTTATAGGAAATATCGTTCTGTTGAATATTAATGAAAAGACGATGTTTATGTACGCGAGTAGGTTTCTTTGTCGTTTTTCTAAACTAATTACTTTCTTTTGTAAATGTTTCCTTTTTTATAAATTATTGCGTCTATTTAATTAAATTCCATACGATATATAATTACATTTAGAGTTTCGTAAAAACAACACTTAAATACTTTATTTAAATCGTATTACAATTTATAACAAATTCTTTGAAATATTTAGTTTATACAATATATAAGAATTAATATTATTTATATATTATGATGTTTAAGACGTTGTTCAAAGCATTTATAATATTATTTATTATAAATAAATATCTAAATATATTTTTTTAAATCCACTTGATTTAAGTTTGTGTACAAATTTTATTTGAATATTGACATTTCTGAAAATATCATATAATAGGATATCTTGATGGTTATTGGATAGACTTATATACTAGTACTTAATAGAAACACCTTCATGAATTTCCTAATTCGTATTAGATTACAGTGATCTAATTTCGGATAGAAATTGTGTTTCGAGATTACCTGATTTGTGTAACTATACAACTTCTATAATTGTGTGTCAAATAACTCTTTATCAGATTCCGAAGACACACATTTTCGGAACTAAATACATCATTGGAATATATAAGTAGTTGCAATATTATTTAAATGCTAGTCACTTTTACAAACAAAAGTTTCTGTCTTGAGATTTCTAATCATTATGTATATAGATATTCATTTACGAAGTCATTTGTATATTTTCTTTTCAAACTACAATCATTAATAAAGTATTTTAAACCAAAGATCAAGAAAAATTAATCCTTGTCAGAAAAAATATATCTAACTAAATATTAAAGTATTTAAGTATTAGAATATATTAACTTTTATTACTAAATCAATTATAAATGTTTTTTAAAAAATAAAAAATATTCTGATAAATAAAAAAATATTATTATTTAAAATTGTTAATATTTAATTTATTTATAGCTTATAAATAAATTATTGGACTTTCTATTCTAAATAATTTAATATATTTTATTTTAAATTTTTATTTAAATGTATGTTGAATATATTTTTGATTTTGATCCATGTCAACTCTACGAAAGCTGAAAAAAGCAAAAAGGCAGAAAATTGATATTACCTATATATATTTATATATAAACATAAATGTTTGTGTATAAAATATTTGATCCTTAATAAAATAAGTTGATCTCTGGTATTTTTTTGCATAGAAATGAGGTTATTTTCAAATCGAATTCTATTTTCATAAATTTATCTTGAGCATTTACGTTCATAAAGTACAGTACAACGGACGCTACATCCTGTAACCTGTTACCAGAACGAACAGGAAGAGTCGAACAAGTTGAACTTGGGATTTATAGGTACATTCATGTTCCATTGATTAAACTATAAAGTTTCATTGATGATAGTCGAATGTATAATTTTGACAGGGTTAAATTTATATTACTGTCGTATAAATATCAAAAATGGATTTTTTCTATTTTACTACATTAAATATTATTATATTAAAATTAAAAAGAGTAATATAAACAGGAATCGGTTAATTTTGTAAGAAAATATATATATTTTATTCATGTTTATAATTATTTATGGATATATATATATATATAAATTTTTAAAATAATAATTTTAATAAATCTATTCTTTTTATTACACATATTACAAATTATATTTATTTTTGTTATATTGAAAACATTTCTCAATATTAAAAACACGTGTCATCAAGGATGAATACAATATATGTTAACAATAATTTCATTTAATCACTTGTTATTGTGTCTTTTTTAAAAATATAAGAAGAGAAATAAATATTATAAATATCCTTGATAATTAAAAATATTCTTTTGATCATGCTACGTAGAAATATATATTTATATATATATATATATAAATGGAAATTACTTTATTTTTTATCAATATGCAATGTTATAGTTTTAAATAAGATATAAATATTTTTTTCTACTATTGTATACCGATATGTGTACATATATATTATACAACTACTGTATTGTTTTCTCCAATGAGAATTTTTTTTAAATTTTAATTCTCTTTAACTACAAAGAAAGAAATAATTTATTTTTTCTGTTTATTTTTTTAGTATTTGTATTATATCAAATACTTTTTTAAACTTTAATTTTATATAACCTTTAAAATTTATCATAGAAAAACGATATTATTTCAAAGACCAAACATGAATTTAAACATATCTCTTAATGAAACTATTCGTTATTTATCAAGCATTATATATTTTTAATAATTCATTTACTGTAAATATAAATTAATCTTTTTTACAAAACGTTTTAAAAACACTCCTATTTAATTGATTTAATCAAATCATGTAAATAATCTGATAATCTGTTTAAGATATCTGTATATCTATTTAAGACGAACACTTCTATCTTTTTATAAAGTGTTAATAGTTTTGTAGTTTGAAAAAGAGGGATTTATTTGTGAAAAATAATTAAAATTTAAATTCAAATAAAAAAATAGCAAGTGATAAATATAATTTATAACTGAAAAATATTGATATCCATAAAACATAATAACAAATTATTAATACAATGCAAAAAAAATACTAATAAATAAAATACATAAGTTATATATTAAACAAGTTTACACTTCTAGCCTTTCCTTAATATAATATTCTCATTGTACACAAATTCATCAGTTATAACGATAAAGATATTCTTTATCCGAGAGTTTCTTTTCATTAAATATTTTCTCTATTGTATGTAAATATATAATTGTGTTAAGAGTTTCAAACTTGAAATAAAAGCATAATATTTTGTAAACGAATAAAGTAAAAACACATGATGAAACTTTTCTAAGCAAATTATCTGATTTAATCGTAACTTTTTAATTATATCATATTATATTTTGTAGCATAAATATGTACATTCTTTTTAAAAGATAAAGTGTATTCTTTTATCAACTCTGTTGTTTTTAACTTTAAACTTTATTATAAATATTTTTATATGGAATGAGATTATTGCATGGTAAAAATCGAATTAATTTAATTCTAATATTCTGAATTGTAATTGAAGAAATTTATTTACTATTATTTTATTACTTTAAATTTATTATATATTTTTTAAAAAAATTAACATATTGTTTTATTTATTATTTTATTAATATAAGAAGTCTTGATTTATTCTGTTTTTTTCTATGAAATTATTACAGTATTAGAAAGTATCATTCTTATATAAAAAATATAACAAAATCTAATTATTTTAAAGATGATAGTATTAAACTAATTCGAAATATACAGAAATAATCAACATTGATATTTCACAACTTTAATAATTGCATTTAGGGACTTTTATGTTTAAAATATTAATTCTATTAGGAAAATTAATATTTTTGAAATGCATTTGTATCCAAAATAAACATATATACACCTGAAGAGCTTTTCGTTAAATATACACCTGAAAACTGAAGAGCTTTTCGTTAAATTAAATAACCGCTTAAAGAAATTCTTAAAAAAATCATATAAAAAGATACTAAGAAGAAATATAAATCGCATAACTTCAAAATCGCATTAAAAAAATTCACATAAAAAGATATTAAGAAAAAATATGAATCGCATAACTTCAAAATCGTATTAAAATAATCCGCACAAAAACAGATCCAGCTGTATATACAAGTAGATATAAACAGATAAATATTTTATGTTTGCAATTTAAAATCTAAAATTAATTTTATATTCATACCTTTTCTCAAAAAATTCCCAACTAAATATAACACACTCGAACACGATTCTTAGTATACATGCTTTTTGTTCAAGTATTCGATGTTAGAGCCTGATTCTACAGGTGAATTTAATTTTAACTCATCACTTAGAATTTATTTTCATTGATGTATACAAAGTTCTTTCATATTATCAGCTTTAATATTTTATAACACTGTCAGCACTGAAAACCAACAGTACTTAATCTCAACAGCGTTACTGTTTGCCAGAATATATATATATATATATATATATATATATATATATATATATATATAATTAATATATAAGAAATTATAAATTGAAATAAAACTTATCGACAAAATTTAAATTTATTCCACTTTCAAATAAAATCGTATAATGAAAAAAAGCAATCACTAAATAATACTGTTGAAATATTTTAATATTCTTTCGAATTACTCAATTCTGATTATAAATTTATCAATTATGTATTATCAGGGATTTTTATTTCATTAATTAAAATTAATCAAAAAACAGGTCTGACTAATTAAAACATGAAATATTTATTCAAATTAATCTGAAATATATTATTTATATTTTAAATTACAAATAATAATTAATATAAAATAATAATTCATTTTTTTAATTTCAGTATGCAAATATTTTTTCATAAATCGTTTAATTAACTAAACTTAAAACGTAATTAGATTAACTTAATGTAAATGAGCTCTTTAAATATTCGATGCTACTTAAATTCCAAGCAGTTTAATTATGTATAAAGCTCATTTATAAAAGATTTAAACTATTTATTAAAAATTTTATACTATTAAACACTAATAATAATAACAAATATTGGTTTACAAGTTAATATTTGAATTTATAATGTTTTGTAGCTACTGAATTATCTTTGAAAATAATATTATGAGCAATAATAATTACAAAACTATTAATGATGTTAAAGACAAACAATAACTATTTATCAAAATAATTAATGTAATTATTTCAAAACTCGCACAGATTTATTTAAATATAAAAAGTTCAATTTAATTTTATACAATCTTCGTCAAATATTTAAATAATATTCTGGTCTATATTGAATTGTTATTTATTTCTATTATATTAATTATTCGTTTGATAAGACTGAACGTATTTATTCAAAGAAAAACAAATATCGTAGCTAACAATAGAAATATCTCGTATTTCATTTAAAAATGAAAATAACAATTTTTGTAAAACCTTGATTAAGTAGCTGTAATAGACATTACCTTTTTTATATCAATTTATATATTTGAATAAATAATATTTAATTATAAATTCTGTAATAACCTAAATATAAAATATTTTTTTGTAATAAATATTTTGTTGGAAACGTCATAACCACAAAAATATTTATGAAATTTATTAAAACTTACAATAAAAAAAAGTATAATTATATTATTATATGAAATTTTTTTTATTTTTTTTATATGAACTAAATACAGCAAACAACAAATTGTATTTATTAAAATTTTACATTTTCGTATTCAATAAAACTTCATGTTCAATTAAAAACAATTAAATATGTATTACAATATGGTAAATTCAATAAAGTTTATTTTAATGTTAGAAATGTTTTTAATTGAAAATTACTAAACTGAAGTTGAATGAACCAGGGAAAATATTCGTGATATTATTAGGTAGGAAAATTGAATTGAATATAATAAAATATATTTAATTTATATCAATTAATTATGTAGTTTGTTTCCAATTGAAATGAAAACTGTATATCAATTAGTTAATTATACAGTAGGAATGTATAAGAGATTTTAATTTAATTCAAATTATGTTATCTTTTGAAGAATTACCATAAGATCATTTTACAATATTATTTATTTCTAGAAATAACGAGCATTACAATATTCAAACAACTATGATTTTGTATTAAACAAAATATATAATTATTAATTATATGATTATTTTATGACACTTATAATTTGATTTATTAAAATTACAAATAACTAACAAATAAAAAAAATATAAATAATAAAAGTTATATATGTACTAATATTTATCGTTAGTTTATTTTAGAGTAAAATAATAATTGCTGACATTTATAAAATATAATTTTGGGATAGAATGACAGTAGCCGATTGTATTTACGTGTAATCAATATAAACTAAGAGTATCTGTAACAGAAAAACGTGTTTTGGCATTCTACCAGACATTTTCTTTACTTCAAACTAAAGTTTATTTGTAAGCCTTGTCACGTACAATTGACACTAAAAATGACGCAAAAATAAAAAGAACACATTTTGAGACAGCAAGTGTATAAATCTATCAAAAGAGAAGAAATGTAGACACAAGTGTTATCGATTTTTCTTAACTTAATATATTCTTTTTCAATTAAATTTCGTGTTTTTTTCGATTTAAACTATATTAACTGAGAAACAAAATATATTAGACTTCAGTTTTCATCGAAGATACATTACAAAATAATTTAACATAAATTAAAAGAGTGTAAATATAAGATGAGTGTAAATATAATGATTCTGAAGAGTTTAGACATATATTTACCTTCTTACTATCATTTATTATTCTTCAGTCTCATTTGGATCACCTATATAAACAGTATGAAATATTAAATGTATATCTGAAACTGCAGATGCACTATTTTACAATTATTATTTTGCATTTGCACTTTAGATGCTTGAGGATATTTGTCTTTCATCTCGAATTATTTGTTTATATTTACATTATATTAAAATTTATTTAACTTAACTATTAAAACAAGTATTCAAATAAGAATAAATATTTACAAATTCACATTGAATTCTTGTTCAAACAATGTGGTTTTCGATTATTGAAAATTATTGTAATATTGAATTGTGTTTCATAATTAAATAAGTAAAACAAATCGATATATATATATATAGGGGGGGAAGAAATTTACAGTTTATGAACAAATAACAAATTAAATAATTTCAAATAAATTCTTAACCAGAAATCATAACTTGATAATAGCAAATTTGTATCATTCTTTTTATAAATGGAATTATATTTTTAAACAAATTAATAGATATTTTTCCAATATAAGAAATTTATCCAACCTTTTTCAATTCCACGTACACGTTACAGAATTTTTAAATAGAACTTTTAAATCTTTTACCAATCAAGCGTAAAGCTTTTCCACAACATTTGACATCTTATCATCAACATTTAACATTTTTATCTTTTACCAATAGACAAGTGTAGACAAATTTTGTAAAATTATTTTTTAATATTTGAAATTATTAATACATACTCAAGGAGAATTTTATATATATATATATATATATATATATTATTTAAATTTTTAAAAAATTGAATTAAAGAACAAATTAGAATGCCCTATTCTGAAAATAAGAACTACTATAATTTAAATTGTTATTAAAAATCCAAAAGTCCATACATAATTTAATACTTTAATAAATAAGAATGAAAATTGAATTATTTTAAAAGAAATTAATAAAAATATATTTTTTAAATAATATGTTTCATTTATAAAATAAAATTAATACAATAATTATTTTATCTACAAAATTATATAAATTAGGTCAAATAATAAAACTTTTTTTTTCATGTCAACAAGATAATTTAAAACTGATCTACTTTCCTGCTAGTATTTTTTTTTTAAAAAAAAACGAAATATTATCAGAATATCAAATAAATATATACAGATAAGTGTGGATATTATTAAATAATAAATAAATTTCATCACATAAAAAGTAAAATCCAAATAAAATTCTCTTTAGAAAACATGTTTAAAAATATACAAGTAAGTCTAATTAAAATCATGCTACAGATATCAAACCTTGAAAGATGTACAAAACTTCTCGAAATTCATTAAAAAGTGGCTACAACAGTTTCATTAAAACTTTATTACGAACTTAAAAGTATTAAAATATGATGAGACGAAACATTTTATAAATTCTGTCATGTATAGAACATTTTTTCCAAAAATCTGTGTCAACTTCGCAAACAAATTGACCGGTGTATTTATTTTAGACACGCGGATAAGACAAAATTTCCATACTATGTTCTATTCTACGCCGTTTGCGAATATTTTGACACTTTCCGAGCAAGTTTACTAATTTCTCACACCTGAGTGCACATTTGTAGATGTGTAGATGTTAAGAGTTGATGTGCGTAGTTAACGATACAAAGTCAAGTTGAATGGCCCAACAGGGTGTAGTCATTTTATCTACAACATAAACTTTAACATGTTCTGTGTACTATTTTTAATATTTTCTCTCTCGACAGTATGTGGTAAAAATATTATTTATATTTAATAACATGATATTTCATATTATTATTTTTCATATAATTCCTTGGATGTTTATGTTTAAGGAATATAAATCTTATTTATCTTCGTTTTTCTCTCGATTGACTTCTTATATATGATAAATAATAACAAATTTAATACAGTATAAAGTATTAACTCACGTTATACGTCGTAAACTAATTTAACATTCAGAATTATTTCGTATACAATCATAATTACATTTCAGCGAGTTGACTTGTCAACTATAAAGTTAGATTAAATATACACATAAATACACAAATTTATTTATATATTATTACAAATGTGATGAAAAGATATACATATTAATGTGTAAAATTAAATAATAAATATCTACTAAACAGAATATAAAATGGAACATTAATATTTTCTAGAAAAAATATTTTATTTTTTTTAATTTCAATTAAACACTGTAGCTTCACAAATCGTATTCGTTTATAGAACTATTCTCATTAGATTCTATAATTAGTTTGGATATTGAGTCAACTGTAGTATTTAAATTGAAAAGTTTTCAGTTTTATAGACATTATTTTTTAAATTTATTCTATAATATAAAGAAATTATAAAAGGTTGAAAATGTTAATGTCAATTTATATAATTTAATATATATAATTTAAATATAATAAATTTATAAATTATTTTTTTACAAAAAAATAGTTCATTCATTTCAAATTCATGTTTCTGTTTTTGTATGTGATTTATAAATATATTTGCTGTTTTTGTTCATGAGCTTACTATATTTTTTGTGTTTTATACGACCAATTTCATCTCTAAGCTAGATTTCTCTTATTGTCATTGTATATTATATATTTTGTTGAATACTGTCATTTCCATTCTAATTTTATATGTTTGTGTAGGTTACTTGAATGTTTTTTAATATTATTTCTAAAATTTGAATTCTCGACCAAATCACGGTAAAAAAATTTACTTGAGTATTATTTTAGACTAGAAACCAATCATAGAAAAATTCTAAAAACCAAAACAGTCAAATTATACAAAATTAGTATTAATAATTTTCATATAAAAATAGTAATATAAATATTTTTAAAATAAATAAATCAAGATTAACTATTGTTTAATAATATGTATATATTTATAAATATTAATATGTATATTAATAAATTAAAATTTGTATTTGAAAAAATATTCAACTTGCTTAAGAAATAATAATGAAATTACAATTTAAATTATATTGTGGTTAAGAAATGACAGAAAGAGAAAAAAGTGTATAAGAATAATACAAATGCTGATTGTGAGTCCGATAGAGACGACGACACGTTCAAAGAAAATAGCAAGTCAGTGGTAGTAATAACAGTGTGGTATCTTGAACGACTAGACTACTGTAGCTGCGTAAAATAATGATAGCAATATTCGCTAAGATATTTCTGCTTCTGCAAGACCTGCTTCGCCCATCAAATTAAGCCTAAGGCTTTTCTACAAAAGCTCTATCGTGAAAATTCCACAAGCAAAGCTGTTTGTGATATTTTTTTTTGTAAATTTTCATTTAATACTTTTTCCCTATATGTATATATAAAAGTAATTTCATGAATGTTACTCTATAGTTGTATAAGTTTTGATGTTTATAGTTTAGTTTTTTTCATTTCCTGTTTTCATATATTTTTTAATCATACTCGTAAGCAGATGTTTGCAGAGGGTGAACATATTTAAAAATATATATGTACTTGAATGAAACTTTAGTACATAACTACTTATATCAAAAGTTTATTTCAAATACATATATATATATATATATATATATATATATATATATATATATATATATAATACAGAATTATTATACTTTTATTAATCTTTTCTACAAGATTCCTACAAAATTACATTTATAAAAACTTACATTTTCAACAAAAAGTTGTATCATATTGTTTTTTAACAATGTTCTTTTACACATAACCACAAATTATAATTTTATAAATTTTATTTTATTTTAATTAAATGATTAGTTTTAAATAATTGAATGAATGAATAGTTTTTTATACAAAAAAAACTTAAAAGTGTTTTTATAATTTTGATCCTTAATTATCTACCCCTTTAAATATAATCGAGATTTAATATTGAATATTGATTTCTATTTCGAGTTTCAATATCAAAGAAGAAACATTATTACAATATCTTAACGAAATTCATTTTCTAAAATAAAACGTTTTAACATCAAACAGCTATATTCAAAGTTTTTGAATAATTTATCAATTATAAAATAAATACATTACTCGTAGAAAAAAGATTAAGTATCCTTGTTGTACAAGCAATAATTTAATTAATGTTAGTAAAGTTTCTATGATGTTTGTGATATATAATTTATCCCCACTAATTGATTTATCTCGTTTAAATTATACAAAAAAAAAACTATTACGGAAATCAATATCTAAAATTTAAAAGCATGTATGTGTAATTGGACCTGATAAAATATTAAAAACCTTCTAAATAAAATTATTAGTGACATTTTATATAAACGAGCATGGAAGATAATGAAATTCCCATTTTATAGAAAATTGAGTACATAATCACAATTCAGATAAGATTATAATTGATACTTAGTCACGGTTTTACATCACACCGTAATTTTAATTAAATTAATTTTGTGTATGTGTTTTTTTGTTACGAAAATCACATTTAGAACAGTCGTTTTCTAAATAATGAACAATACTCGAAAATGCTTAAGCGTGAATTTACTTACATTGCCAACAAAGTATACTGACACAAATACCAATTTTCTGACAAGTTTATTAGAAGCAGTGTTGTAAAAGCGGTTGTATTGCAGAACATGGACATAAAAGATCAAATTAGCTTTGAATAATAAGTGAAATTCAGAGTAGCACTGTTCGACGCCAGTTTATGACTTGCGACCTGCAAGATAACGTCGATTATAATCTCGAACGTTTGGGTTATTTTTTTGCAAAAATATTTACTTATTTACATTTCTGTCCTGTATGCAAACATAAAAATAATTAAATTTATAAACACACACATACAAATTATATATATATATAGAGAGAGAGAGAGAGAGAGATAGAGAGAGAGAGAGAGAGAGAGAAATAATTAAAAAAATATAAAGTTATTCAATTTTCAGTAAATATCCTTTCAATCTCCACCAATTTCAAATCTGTTTTTATACAAATAGAAAAATTATGTGATTTTTTAATCATTTATAAAAAATCATTTATAAAAATAAGTAACCCAAAGAAAAACCATTTAATAAAACAAAGTTGAGTAAATAATACTGTAATATTTTTTATGAAAATATTATAAAAAAGAGTTATTCTAATATTATTTCATGTTTGATGTTTTTATACTACATGCCAGTATTATATACTTTTGTTGAAAGTAAAAATGATTATTAATTTTCATTTTTAATTACAGATGATTGACTTCTGACAGAATATTTTTCACAACGGATGTAATTAAACGAGTGAGTTTTTTTTCATTTACTTTCTTTCTTATTTTTGTCTAACTTCACTATATTTTTTATAATCATGACATTCTTTACACATTTACTTTTATATAAATTGTGACTTCGAATTTTTTTAACAACAAAATTAATTTCTATATAACAATTAACAATTAAAAAAGTTTATATCCGAAAACTTGTAATTAAAATTTATCAATTTTAAAAAATATTATTAAAAATATTTTGAAACAAAAAAATACTACTCTACAACTCATTTTAAAAAAAATATTGTAGACAATGAGCTACTTTGAATTCATCTTGATTTCGTCTTGTATGTATTCATATATATATATATATATATATATATATATATATATATATATATATATATATTTAGATTATTGATATGATACTCTGTATCAATTGATAAAAAACAATACACATTTCATAAAAACTATGTTATTATAAAATTTATATAAAATATTCCTGCCCGAATTCTCCAATTAAATATTATTATATGCGACTTCATTCCCCTAATGAACAAAAGAACTTCCCGCAGCCATTTTGCCTGGTATAATATCAGTCAATAAAATTTTAGTATGCAATTTGACACCGCTCTGTGGAAAACGACTCGAGACGCACTGTTTTACACGTGTATCTGAAATTATGACTGAAATATTTTTTTCGCGAATATTTACGACGAAGTGAATTCGTCGCATATAAATTTTAAACGTGTCTGTTTTACATTTATTCGACAAAAATGTATATAAATTCAATATATATTCCTAATAGAATTTAAAATTTGAAAGAAATCAGTGAATTATTTGTTATCTAAATATATAAAATAGTAACGATGTAAAAAAATGAAACAATTAAAAATATAAACAATGCTACACAACTACATATCCAGGAAATTGAATTATTTAATTAATCTTTTAGATATTTTATAGCTTAATACGAGCGTATAGCTTTGCTGGTTGATATAAAATGATTACCGTATTAATTACGGATATATTTCAAAAATATCGCCATGATACTGATTTCACTTCATGTGGTCCTTTGTCTTGTCAGAGGGAAGAATTTAATATGAATTTGATAAATTCAGTCAATATGTTTCATTTCAAAATATACAATTTTTAACATTCAATTTTATAAAATAATCGTTTAAATAAAAAGGACTGTAATTATTTTCTTACAATTGATGATGCTTTATAAATTATTAAATTTCAATATTTTCTATAAATTGTTATTAAAGATTTTTTAATATTTTTTTAAAAAAGATTACTTTTTAATTTCCGTATAATTAACTATTTTTCGAATTCATAAATTAATTTATTTGTCTAAAAAGTTATATTTATTATAAATACAAAATATTTTAATTCTTTGTACAAAAAAATCTTAAAAAATTTATCAATTAATTACATACAAAAACGTAAAGTTATTTCTTGGTACTTTAATTTCACTAACTGTAATTTAAAATTTTCATAAATTAATACTTTAAAATAATTTATTTATATAAAAAAACATATTTTATTATCAATGTAAATAAAATATGTTAAAATTATTTTACTTTTCGTTAAATGACAGCTTGAAATAAATAAAAAATAAATTAGAGATTTTTTTACAAAAATTAATATATATTTCTACAGATTTACATAAATATATATATAAAATAAATCATTTCTCGTCTAAATCTGTATAAATATTTATAATTTTCCTATAAATATTTCAATCTTTATAAAACATATAAAACGTTGTATTTAGTAACAACTCTTCGTACATTACGAAAACATAAAACTAAGTTTATTTAATATATCTTCATTTTATAAACATTTTCTGATTTAAAAAGAAATTAGGCACTTAATTACTTCATTCGTTATGAAAACGTACTATTGATAAAAACAAAGGTCATGTCAAAAACACTTAATGTGTAATTTGTAAAGTATGAAAATTATATAAACTATCAGATACATATGTTTTCATTAATTCCATGCTACGTTATTTTTCTGAGATATGTATATGAGATTAAACGATGAGATTTTAATATTCGTTGCTTTATACGAATAATTATTGTTCTGAAATTAATAACGGTTGCGTTTTAATGTACAGTCAATGAATCTTTATGTTCGAACTTCCTACGCATGAAGATTAAAAAAAATTAAAAGTGAATTAGAATGGAGATTCAAATTTAATAACAATTGCAAGTTTTTTAATGTAAGAGTAATGAATCTTTAATGTTCGAACTTTTCGAATATTAATGTGTAGTTAATTGTTTCGTTTCGTCTGCATGAAGATTAAAAAAAATTAAATGTCAGTGAATTTAGATACGTGCAATTTAAATGGAAAGAAATATTATTTAATCAGTTTAAGTAAAAACTTTATATCTGTATAAATAATTTTATTTCAAATTATATTTTTATTCGTTGGCAATAAAAATCATCACAGAATATTGTTAATATTTTTCATAAAAACTCATTTTTATTTTCTACATTTATTTAATATTTTTTTTATTCTCTAACATACACATAAATATTATTTGTAATAATTCCAAGAAACATTTTGATAGCAACTTCATACTTTTATAAAAGAAGCCGGAGGAATTTATAAATAGATTTTACATAAATAGAAAAAATAATAAAAACACATAATTTTTTTATTGCAAAGTTATTTAAATCTATTAAAGAAAAAATATTTTGATATTATTTTAAAATTAAATCATTTTCATTGTCTAATATATTTAAACAGACTCTATTTCTTGATTTAACTTTCATTTCACCTTACATAAAAATATATTTCGAAATGAAATAATAATCAAACGTATATTTATTAACTTAACAATTCTTGTTTTCAATCAAAAAAAATACCAGTTCACCAAATCTGCCAATCTGAACATTTTATTAAAATAATATTCAACTAAACAAATACTGTAAAGAATATTATTTACCAATAATTAAAATTACGTTACTTTCTGTTCATTTTCTCGTTGAATGGAAATCCTATTAAATATAATATTTTAATAAAAGTTTGAAACACGAAGTAACTTTTATAAAAATGTTCATATTATATTATTAAAAAAAATTAAATTATATTTTTTAAATATAATTATATTCCAATGTATATTTTGTTTATTTAGTAAAATTTCAATATATATATATATATATATATATTTGAGTCGAAATTATTCATTGAAAGTTCAAAGACCAGACGTTAAAACGTTTGGTTCGCAGTAAAGAGAAAAATTCAATCTCCGTTTAAAAAGCGCGATAATGCTATTAGATATTCTTATCGACCGTTCCTAATGTGCCTTAAAACCGTGCTTCATTCACTTATCGTAAAGAATTAGAACGTGCTGAAAAATATAATGCCGTTTTTAATAGTGTACTTTGTCGGTACAGTTTCGGATAATGGATATAATTATTTAAAGAAAGTGTAGAGTAGTCGTTTTTTCTTATTTAATTAGTATTAATTTTTTAAAGAACATTTTCTAGTTAGGTTCAGTGTACGGAAAATAATATCAAAGTGATTCTGTATCTGACAAAAAAAAAATAATATTCAATTAAAGAATCGTTTGAGTGTCTATTGTAATTTTTTCAAAATTGTTTCATTTTTTCCCATTTTCAAATGGAAATAAAATATTAACTGCATATATCAATACATAATTATATTTTTAATTTATAAGAAATATTGAATATAGTATAATTGTCTATCAATTTATTTTATATAAGTCAATTTAGAATTATGTATAACAAATGTTGACAATTTTCATTTAGTTCCATAGCATTAAAAATTTTCTATATATAGCACAAATATGTTCAGATTAATTTTTCATAACAGTAAATATTGATCGATAGACTGCGACATATCGATCGTACTAATCAAAGAGTATGATTTAGATACCTTCAATGTAATAGAAATGGAAAACAAAGCCATACGATAGATACGTCATGTTTATTTCATCCGTATAATATGTGATTCTAGCCGTACAAGTCGATTTATTATCATCGGCTAGAAATTTATATGACATACAGATAACATGGATAAAATATTTGTACATTTAACGTATATCAAATGAAACAATTGTGGGATTTATACATCTGTCGTATCCTGTTTGTTTGAATTAATTGTATTTAATACAGAGTAATTACACAAACACACACATGTATATATATATATATATATATATATATATATATATATATATGTGTGTGTGTGTGTGTGTGTGTAAACAGTAAGATCTATAATGTAAAACAATCATAATTTCTCATAGTATACATAAAATATATAAAAATAATTTTATTTAAACCACTGTCTCTAATTATTTAAAAAAATGTTAAAACAGCATACAAAAAATATTATTCCTTATATTATTAAAAAGTAAAACATCTAAAGTGAAATATATTTTGAAATTAACTTGGAATTTAAATATTTTTATTTAATTTCTCTTAATCGATGAAATGTCACAAGGTTTATTTTTCAAGAAATATTTTCAAATATATTCTCTAGTCCTAGATATTAAATATATATTATTTCAACATATTATATATATATATATAGAGAGAGAGAGAGAGAGAGTATATTAGAGAGTTTAATTTAAATCTCTTTCTAAATAACATTTGATTATTCAAGATAATTATTTTGTTAATGAGAAATTCACAAATACGTATAAATTATTTATAGATTTATTTAAATATTGATTTACAAATACAGTTAAATTCATTCACTTATATTACAATTATTATTTAATAATTAATTACTACTAATGAAATATATGTGTAGCAATAAACAATATTATTAATATATTAATTCTCATCCGATCGTAATAAATCTTTAACCTGAATTACTCATTTTTCTAAAAAATTATTCGATCTAAAAATCTCAAATCGCTTGTATAATTATAATAAATCCATCGTTTTCACTCCTGGCGTTAAGAACTCGAAAATATCTTCAATAAATCAAAATAAACGTTTTTACTGAAAGGTCATAATGTTCGATACGTCTTTCTACACGACGAATCTGTTTACACATTCTTTTCAGTGAGTCAATGCCAGCCATCGTTTCACTCATCTCTATTTTAAATTATTTCTATAACTGAAAACGTAAACATGATTTTGTTCCATTCTTTATACTACAATCGTAAATAAAATTACGTCGTTTATTTAAATGCGATGAAAAACACAATCTTGTAACCTTGTTCACTGAAAATGTACACAAAATATTGCGACATTTTATCGATTTGAGAAATTGTATAAAAATATACAAATAATATGATAATTCTAGAAAATATCTCGAATCAGACGAATCGTTGATTTTGAATAGATTTTTTTCGTAATGTTTAAAATAATCGATTAGAATCATCAGTTAAGAAAAGATTTATCAAAAAATACCATTGCCAGTCTACAACTCTACAATGTGATTAATTTATTTTTTTACAAACAAATCACTAATTCAATACCAGATTATATTTTGAATGATTTTGTAACGTTTATGAAAATTTTTTTATCACTATTACTATTTTTCAACGAAATTTAAGCATAATATAAATTGTGAACAAAATCTATACAAAGCAGAAAAATTGAATAAATTTCAATAAATAGTTATTTAAAACTACAACATTACAATCATTCATTGTACATTTGTATAAATAAAAATAAATATATAAATAAAAATTGAATAGTAATTACATCTATAAGATCCTACAACATAAGTATACAAAATCAAATCAGTAGAACTTGCGAAAACTTTTGATATTATTCTTAACTAAAATATTATGTAGATGTAATGTAAATGATAGAATCGGTCTGTGGTCTTAACTGACGGCCACTGTCTACATTTTTATCGTGTATATGCGATACAATCCGAGCTTTCCAAATAAATAACTGTCAGACACAGTAGGTTATAACATTTTGTAGACCACATAAGTACGTATATACTGTAAATGAACACTGAAGCAACAAACCAGAATCCATAAAAAAAATTATACAAAAAGTAAACGACGTTGACTAGCACAACGACCGGTCTTTAAAGTACGACAAGTTCCTGAAATACGAACAGACAAATAGTTCTTAAGCTTGAACGTAAAACTTCAAGGAATAAATAAGTATTTATTGTTATAGTTCTACATATAATATCTTATAAATACAATGTGTATATATATTTAAAGTTATTTCAGTATATTTCAATAAAAGATATTATTTTCAAACAATTAATTTTACAGGAATTGAAACTCTCGTTTAGAGATATTTTTAAATTCTTGTGACTGCATAAATTCTAATCGTTTTGTAGATCTTTATTTGTATTTTTTTTAATAAAAAAACGTTTAATAATTATTAAAAGATACACCGAAAAAATATCACAACAAACAATACTTAGTATTAAAATATATTTTTAAAGATAATTTATGAATTCAAATCATTATTTAAAATAACGAAATTCATAATCATTTATAAAAAAAATATACGTCTATTTAAATCACTTTTTTAAATCATTCTTACTTATAATTCATCCTCTTATTTGTAACTTATATACCATATTAGTCAATTTATCTATACATACAGTATGTATGTATATAGCTAAAAATATTATCGAGCACCACACGTATTTTTTACAACCACCGCTATAATATTTCAATTGGTATTTGACCCGCGTCAAATATTTCGTTGTTAAAATCGGAACGTGCCATGTAGCTTTCGGTTACATTCCACAGTGAATGTTGTACTTTTTACATTGAAAATCCCCACATGCTTACGACATGTGATTTATATAACCGTACAGTTTGAATATATAAAGAGAAAGTCACACGATTTTATAACCGTAAATAGGAATGGTCAGAATGGCTATAAATATTTTTTTAAGTTTGTAAATCGCTAATGAATTTTCAATTAATGCATATATATATATATATATATATATATATATATATATATATATATAAATAAATGTTCTTTAAACAAAATTTGAAATACATTTTAAAATCAAATTAAAGTTTTTCGTTTGTAAAACCTAAAATTTTCTAACATTTTTTTATATAGGATTTTCCAATAAAAATGTCAGAACTTTGACAACTGATGGCAACCATATTTGATTTTTTGGGCTTATTTTGGAATTTTAACTCAGTATAATTTGGAAAATTATTGTGGAACGTTTAACAATTCAACAATGCTTAGAAATTATAAAAAAATAGATTTATTGAAACAAAAGTTTAATGAGTTCATCAAACTTTTGATTCAATAAGTAGGATTATGTGAAATCAGTGGACTATGCTGATAAACCACAAACAACAGAAGCATTAAAAATAAACATTGAACGTGTAATTCATGAAATTGGATCACGCTCAAGTAAAAGAATAATTAAAAATTGGACTAAACAAATGTACTATGTCAAACGAAGTCGTGGTAATCATATAAGTAAAATTATAGCCCATCATTAATGCCATAGAATATACTAATTATTAAATACTTTTTATTTTATTTCCATTTAAACTTCTGAAGCGCTTATTGGAAAACCCTATATTACATACTTTATTTATTTAGTCAATGTTTGAAACTTTTCATTTTAAAAAAGTTTAAATATGTTTTTTATTTGTTATAAAATGTCATCTCTACTTCTATTCATTTCTATAACATTTAATAATGTTTCGAAAACATCTACTTATTACTAACACAGTTACATCAATACTTTTCCCAATTCCAACAATAAAACATCTTCATCTAATTAACTACCTATCTCATATATCTGATATGATAACCTCACATCCGTACAGCTAAAAATACGATTTGTTCTCGTACATTTTCTGTTCATATAAAAGGAGTTAATTTAAAAAGCCTATCATCTACTAATGATACTTCTTATCAAGTTAAGATAATAAACATATCTACGTGTATGTGAAATGAAACAGAAACGTATTTCTAGTACACTGACTCTATAAGACAGGTGATATAAAGTGAATAATACGAAGTAGGATAAACGGCTATTAATTCTTACGGCTGACTTTGTTCGATTCGCAAAAAGCACAGTTAATAAAGCTGTCACTAGACTACATTTCGATTTCTCGCGAGTTAAAGATACGGAAATAGAGAGTAAGAATCAATATTGACAACGGTCTAAATTGTTTGCGCTACGACGAGTATTGAACATTAAGGAAACTATTTTAACATGTATATATATATATACATATGTGTGTGAGTGTGTAGGTAGATAAATAAATAATTATTAATTATTTTATTTAAAAAATATAAATAGAAATATAAGAGATAAATTATTAATTGTTTTCCATTAATCATTTTTTATAAAATAAAATAGAAATAAATTTTAATTGTCTTTAAAGTGAAAGATTTTCCAATTCAAATCAAGATTAAATGTTTATATGTACTTATAGTAATGAGTGGGCATATATATATATATATATATATATATATATATATATATATATATATATATATATCCTTGTGTTGTATATATATGTATGTGTATACTTACACATCAATCAAATTCAAACTAATTCGAATTTGTAAACAACCACGCCTGAAAATCTATATTTAATGAGTAAACTTTATATCGAACCAGTATAACGTGAATTTAACTTTATTAGTTAATTTTTATTTAAAAATTGTTATGTAAAAATAATAAGTATCATCTTACACTGTCATATTATCTTACTTGAAACAATAACGTAGATAATTGATTTTTTTTAATATCAACATTAACGAAAAAGATTATAAAATGATACTGAGCGAAACTACTGCTGGATGAAAATAACTTTTCCAGTTTTTGTACTCTACTCAAGTGATATTATATGTTTTGAATATCTGAGATAAAATTTGTTATTAAAATAGACAACGGGAAACTGTCAACTTGCAGTTTGATAAATTACTAGATAAATATGGAAAATAAACTTTATATATATATATATATATATATATATATATATATATATATAAAGTTCGGGTGTAAAATAAAATAAATTAATGATGAAAGTCACGTTTTTAAACATAAAACAAATTTGATTTACATTAAACTTCTCTTTAGTCAATTATTAGAGCATAATTTAAAAATTTTACTATTTTTATTTTTCGAGAACTTTTTATATAGTAAATTTTTATTTTTTTACCAAAATTATATATTCAGGATAGAAAGGTATAATTAAAATTCAAATCATATGTTTATAATTATAATTACATTTTTTTTAGTAATTTGAGATTTTGAGAAAAGTTGAAAAAAATGAAAAATCGATTTTTGTCCATAAAAATATTATTTTCTAATGACGGTTATTGTTTTTACTGGAAAATGACTCTTTTTTTACTGAAATAATCGATATTTGATAAAAAAGATTGATTAATATCACTTTTTAAATTTTTCGATTTTTTGACCTCAAAAAACCACGACCTATAGTATGTAAAATTTAGTGAAAAATCAATTTCCTTAAAAGCAAATTTTTTTCATCTAAAATTAAAGATTGGGTGTAAAATAAAGTAAATTGATGATTAAAATCATTATTTGAAACATATAACGAATTTTATTTATATAAAACTTTATTTAGTCAATTATTTAGAGCTTAAATCAAAATTTCACTATTTTCATTGTTTGAGAACGTTTTATATAGAAATTTTCTATTTTTTGCCTAAATTATATTATCGGGATCGAAAGGTATAATTTAATTGCAAATCATATATTTTTAATTATAATAGTTATTTTTTTCAGTATTTTTAAATTTTGAGAAAAGTTGAAAAAAATGAAAAATAAATTTTCGTCCATAAAAATATTATTTTTTAATGATAGTTATTCTTTTTACTGGAAAATGACTATTTTTTACTGAAATAATCGATATTTAATAAAAAAGATCGATTAATATCGCTTTTTAAATTTTTCGATTTTTTGACCTCAAAAAACCACGACCTATAGTATGTAAAATTTAGTGAAAAATCAATTTCCTTAAAAACAAAATTTTTTCATCTAAAATTAAAGATTGGGTGTAAAATAAAGTAAATTGATGATTAAAATCATTATTTTAAACATATAACGAATTTTATTTACATAAAACTTTATTTAGTCAATTATTTAGAGCTTAAAACAAAATTTCAATATGTAGACTTTTCTGTGGTGTACCGATATTTCTCTCAAAGGGTTGTTGAAAAATACCCATGAATATAAAATTATATTACCACTTGACTGATAAATTTCTACGAATACTGTAAAATCGACAATATTTTTTGTTCTCTAATCATCCTTTTTTACACACGAGTAATATTATTTGTTTAATTACTTTGATATTATACCAGAATACCTGGAATTTTTGAAGTGAAACTTCTTTAGCCGCGTTAGGGTAAAAAAATTACTGACGCGGAAATAGAGACCTACATGACGGAACTTGATTACGAATTTTTGCGGTTGATTTGAATTTGCATAAATGCTTAGACGATAGAGTGAGAAAAAGTAGTAGATAGAGTGAGAAAAAGCCCATCACGCATGCGCACTCTTTTACCATGTGATTAGATAGCGATAGCTATTAATGCAGGCAGCACGTATGTTTACTATTTGAATGATGTCATTATTATGTTTAGTAATTTTTATATACAATCAGTTGTTGTTTTTAATCTAACTATTTTTGATAGATAATGCAGATGTTGAACTATTTATGCTAAGTATGTTATAAAAATAAGATATTTAAGTTATATAAATAAATAATTTAAATATCTATACAAGTAATAACTGACGAAATTGCTCCATAATCAACTTCGATTGGCACAACTCCACATGTGGACAAGAACAAATTGCATCCTTTTGTTTGTACAAATGTTTGCATGTACTTAAAAGCTCGTGTCATGTGGATCGGCTTTAAGAATGGCAGGAATTTGAAAATTTTGTATAAACAAGGATATTTGTATTGCATTTACAAATAATCAATTTTGTGGAATTATGCTAATCTATCTAATATTTGTCTGACACAAATAGGGCGATAAAATTTATCGTATTTATAGTATGAATAATAAACGATAAAGACAATTCTGAAAATCGTCAATTCTACATAAATCATTATTAAAATAATATTTGAAATATTCTAATCGTATTAGATTACACTTGTAAATATAAATATTAAAAAAGGAGTATTAGTATTTAAAAAAATATATATTTTTTACTAGAAACCTGGCATCTTTTGATGGAAGTTATTATATTTTATCAATATCAGGTGCAATTTTTGCAATAATGTATTTTATATTTTTTTAAATTCCTTTTTTTGAAGTGAAACTTTTTTAGCGGCGTTGGGGTAAAATTTTTACCTGACGCGGAAACCACATAATAGTAGTAACGGAAGTCTGATTACTCACATTTTCTCAGCGGTTTAGTTGAAAATTATGTATATACATTAATTAATTATGTATATACATTAATCTATTTATCAAATAAAAAAAATACTATTAAAAACACATGGTATTTAAAAATTATCGAAACCTATAACAGTTTTGAGGTTATCTGTTGTTTTATTTGTAACAATTTATCACAATAAATTTATTTGTAATTATGATCAAATTATTCTACACTTATCAAAAAATGTTATATTAAAATTATTATGAATTCTTTGTTCTCAGGTGTCATTTTGAAGGTTAATTGAATTTTATGTGGTGCTTTAAAATTATCAATTATATAACAACGGTCCGACATTTATCGGTCCGACATTTATCGGTCCGACATTTATCGGTCCGACATTATCGGTCCGACATTATCGGTCCGACATTATCGGTCCGACATTATCGGTCCGACATTATCGGTCCGACATTATCGGTCCGACATTATCGGTCCGACATTATCGGTCCGACATTTATCGTCCGACATTTATCGTCCGACATTTATCGTCCGACATTATCGGTCCGACATTATCGGTCCGACATTTATCGTCCGACATTATCGTCCGACATTATCGTCCGACATTATCGGTCCGACATTATCGGTCCGACATTATCGGTCCGACATTTATCGTCCGACATTTATCGTCCGACATTATCGTCCGACATTTATCGTCCGACATTATCGGTCCGACATTTATCGTCCGACATTTATCGTCCGACATTTATCGGTCCGACATTATCGGTCCGACATTATCGGTCCGACATTAGCGGTCCGACATTTATCGTCCGACATTTATCGTCCGACATTATCGTCCGACATTATCGGTCCGACATTATCGTCCGACATTATCGGTCCGACATTATCGTCCGACATTATCGGTCCGACATTATCGGTCCGACATTATCGGTCCGACATTATCGGTCCGACATTATCGGTCCGACATTATCGGTCCGACATTATCGGTCCGACATTATCGGTCCGACATCGGTCCGACATTATCGGTCCGACATTATCGGTCCGACATTATCGGTCCGACATTATCGGTCCGACATTATCGGTCCGACATTATCGGTCCGACATTATCGGTCCGACATTATCGGTCCGACATTATCGGTCCGACATTATCGGTCCGACATTTATCGTCCGACATTTATCGTCCGACATTATCGTCCGACATTATCGTCCGACATTATCGTCCGACATTATCGTCCGACATTATCGGTCCGACATTATCGGTCCGACATTATCGGTCCGACATTATCGGTCCGACATTATCGGTCCGACATTTATCGGTCCGACATTATCGGTCCGACATTATCGTCCGACATTATCGTCCGACATTATCGTCCGACATTATCGGTCCGACATTATCGTCCGACATTATCGGTCCGACATTATCGGTCCGACATTATCGGTCCGACATTATCGGTCCGACATTATCGGTCCGACATTATCGGTCCGACATTATCGGTCCGACATTATCGGTCCGACATTTATCGTCCGACATTTATCGTCCGACATTATCGTCCGACATTTATCGTCCGACATTATCGGTCCGACATTATCGGTCCGACATTATCGGTCCGACATTATCGGTCCGACATTATCGGTCCGACATTATCGGTCCGACATTATCGTCCGACATTATCGTCCGACATTATCGGTCCGACATTATCGGTCCGACATTATCGGTCCGACATTATCGGTCCGACATTATCGGTCCGACATTTATCGGTCCGACATTATCGGTCCGACATTATCGGTCCGACATTATCGGTCCGACATTATCGGTCCGACATTATCGGTCCGACATTATCGGTCCGACATTATCGGTCCGACATTTATCGTCCGACATTATCGGTCCGACATTTATCGTCCGACATTATCGGTCCGACATTATCGGTCCGACATTATCGGTCCGACATTTATCGGTCCGACATTTATCGGTCCGACATTATCGGTCCGACATTATCGGTCCGACATTATCGGTCCGACATTATCGGTCCGACATTATCGGTCCGACATTATCGGTCCGACATTATCGGTCCGACATTATCGGTACGACATTATCGGTCCGACATTATCGGTCCGACATTATCGGTCCGACATTATCGGTCCGACATTATCGGTCCGACATTATCGGTCCGACATTATCGGTCCGACATTATCGGTCCGACATTTATCGTCCGACATTTATCGTCCGACATTATCGGTCCGACATTATCGGTCAAATAATTGTAAAAATTGAATTTATTTAAAACATTGATCATTTTCTACATAAATTTTCATCTCGTGTATTTGCCGCTTCTCTCCCTACTACATTTCTTCATTTTGTTACTTGCTTTATTCTGAAGAATTTGTTCACCTACGATTTTTAGTCATACGCTTGTCCGTGTACCTTTTAATTACTTTATTGAAAAGAAATTTCACTTCTGGCATGTGTATATAAGTACACATACCCTTTTTTTCTTCAGTAATTCTAAAAAAAATCTAACACACTGACATAATTTTTCGAATTTAAAATTATACTTATACACAAGCATTTATGTATATATAAACAAGCTCATAATTTACATATATAAACATTTCAGTAAAATATATTATCCTTTTCCCAAATCCTGTAACATAATAAATCGTATCAAGGCGACTGAATTATATTAACACAAAGAAAACGAAATATTTTAGTTTGACTAAAAAAAATACTATCGTCCTTCAAATAAAGCTTTTAATATATGACTATAGTTATCGTTTAAAGAAATATATAGATAATTCGAAACTTTCCTATTGTATAATTTATATATATATATATATATATATATATATATATATATATATATATAACTGCCCTACTTAAGAACAACTTTTAACATACAATTGTATTTTCTCAACTTGTCCATGACTTTTCTAATAAATTAAATTAAAAACTTATTCTGACTTCCATTCTTTTTATTTAAAAAACACGTTTTCATTATCTAGATAAAATATTAAATTATCTTCACAATTTATACATTTTTTACAATACAGTTCAAGATAATAGTCATAATAATATTAATAGTAAAGTCTTGTAGAAGTTGTATGAATAATTAACGACTTTTAATTTAGAAATGGAAATGTTTTATTATTTAATTAGAAAATAATTAAAACAATTATTGAACTATATTACCAAAGATTGTTCTTAAAAATCTATATAATAAATCAATATTCAAACATCTATTTGAATTATTTTTTTGGCGCAGAAACAATATCTTCATGTAATAAATATTTTAATGGCATTAATTGTAATGTATGTATGCAAATGGAGTATTTAAGTGCGCATTCGGACATTTTATACCTAATTCAATGTGAGTCGTTGCCAACATAAACCATTATAGTTGTCGCCAACAGCTATGAAGCTGATAAGGAACGTTATAGCTGTTACCTTTAACCCCTTCAGCAGTCACGCTTCCTTTTTCTCTCAATTTATATACTCGAAGTACTATAATTACTTTCCGCCAAATACGATTCGTCCTTAAATCGACAAAATAAATGTAGAGTTCTTTACATGGAG